>CM034156.1:153086030-154286030 GCA_019776745.2 Taxus chinensis
TACGACAATAGTCAAAAGTACAATAGGAATGTTGTGGTAAAAAATAAATAGTTGTCGTAAGTGGTCCAGTAATGTTAAAATGTCAAAGTTGGGGTAAGTAGAGAAGTAGGGTCTACATGATTAGGAATTAGAAATATTATATTGGTAATAAGGACAAGGAGTGAGGTCATAAATATTTTGTATATTTTATTTGTAAAAAGTCTAAAAATGTGGAACCCATGTGAAATGATAAGGTTTATCTTATCTTAAAAGATAAGCTTACATGTACAGATAAGAGTTAAGGTATGGAATATGATTCGTCAGAGTGGATTTCTTATCCTATCTTAGAGATAAGATGGATAAGCCTAGAAGTCTATAAATAAAGAGGCCACCCCCCTCATTTAGCATAGAAGGAAGTAGTGAGAAATATTGTATGAAGTGTGTAAAGGAAGCCATCAGTTTAAAGGTGTGTTGAAGAAGCCATTAAGAGGTGTAATTGTAAAGTTTCTCCCATAGTATTGGTGGAAGGCAAGTGAAGTCAATAACACTTGAAGTACCTCATGGGTGAGATTGTAACAATTTCATGTTAATATTATAATTTACTTTGATATTTCAGATTTGTCATCATTCCGTCTTATCATAGTCGATGGTATTCTTGTGTTATGTTTGTTGTTTTGTTTCCAGATTACATCCACCAAACTAAAGGCTGTGCATTAGTAAATAATCATAGCACGAGGAGTTCCCGGTGAAGAATTATCATAGTGCCGGATTGGTGATGACATTTTGGTTCCGTTGCCGGGACCATTCCTCGTTGGTGGATTTTCTGGAGAGATATTCCCACTTAGTCAAAAATCAATTGGAGGGTAACCTTATTTTTACTGTGCATAGTAGTTACCATGGTAAAGTCATTTTTGCCGTGAATAGTAGTTACCATGGTAAAGTCATTTTTGCTGTGAATAGTATTTATCACAGTAAAGTCACTTTTTACTGTGAATAGTATTTACCGCAGTAACTTCACTTTTTACTGTGAATAGTGTTTACCACAGTAAAGTCAGTTTTTACCGCAGTAAGTCAAGTTTTACCATAGTTACCGTGGTCATTTCTATTTTACTGTAGAAAGGTGTAAAGTCACTTTCTATTACAGTGATTCCAATTATTTGTGCACATAAGTCTTGTTGATTGTACTTGTGGGTTGGTATTTCACGGTGGTTACTTTTGAAAATGGGGAAGATTCCTGTTTTTTCAGCCCAATCTAATGAAGATGCTTCCTCTTTCATTCAAGAGTTTAAACGATCTTGTATTTGTAATGGCCTTATAAGAAGGGAACAATGGACTGAATTTTTTCCTACCTTTTTGGATGGTTCAACACTTAGGTGGTTTGAAACACTAGGTGAAAATGTGAAAAATTCATGGGATTTATTAACTGAAAGTTTTCTTGAAGAATTTGGTGAACAACAGAAATATGCAGATCTCATGATCGAGATCACAAAGCTATCCCAAGGAGAGAAGGAGAAGATAAGGGATTATCATGCTCGTGTTCTAGAGCTAAGGAGGAAGCTCGATGCCCAGATCCGGAAGGAAGGATTAGCGGATGGGTTGATGAATGGCGTGGATAATCTCCTATGTAAGCACTTCATTCTTGGGATGAAGCCAGAGATCAGACAACGAGTGAAGTATGACCACCCAGCTACCATTGAACAAGCAAAGGAGATTGCAAGAAGGCAAGAAGAAAGCATGGAAGAGGAGCCCAAAGAAATTGTTGCTAAAGTAGAGCCTACACCAGCACCTTTGGTCCAGAATCGACAACCACTCCTGGTGAGCACAAATATTTCTCCTAGTACATCTACTGAGTATGAAGATCTGCTCAAAAAGATGGGTCAGTTAACTATTAATCTTCTTCAAGGAAAATAATTTAGTTCTCAGGGAGGAGATAGAGGTCCAAAAAGAAATATTTCTAAAGTTGTATGTTATGGTTGTTATAAAAAGGGTCATTATAAGTATAATTGTCCAGATAGAGCTTCTACATCTGGTAAAGGAGATAATGATAAAGGAAAAGCACCTGTGAATTCTTTTGATGTAGTAGATAAGAGCATAAATAATGAAGTAGATGTGTTTGTAACAAAAAGAAAGAAAGAAAAAGATAATCAAGATGGAAATGATCCTAAGAAGATGAAAGGAGAAACTAGTAAGAAACATAGGAGAAGAAAGTTGGGTGTGCAGGATTTTCTGATTTCACAGGGGCAAGGACCATACTCCATCTTGGAAGATCTGTCCAAAAGGCCTGCAAATATTACATATGGTCAACTCTTGGCTATGTCTTCTGAGAAGAGGCGGGAGTTGCGAAGTGGACTCAATGCTCGACGAAGGAAGGAGGTTGAGGTCCCTGTTTTGGAGGCAGAGGCGGATCCCTATGCTCCACAAGCTGAGGTATTATGTAATGGTATTTCAATTCATGATGTCTTAGTTGATGGAGGTGCTGCAGTTAATGTAATGACCGAGTCTGTAATGAATATGTTGGGTTTAAAAATTGATCGCCCTTCAACACTTATGTTAAGGTCATTAAATAAAGGAAAAACTAAACCAGAAGGTGTAGTTTCAAATGTGGCAATATCTGTTATGGGTGTTGTATGTGTGGTAGACTTTCAGGTGATGAAAAATGGTACTGTTGCGTACCCAATGCTGCTGGGAAGACCATGGCTAAGGAGAGTTCATGCAAGAAACTACTGGAATGAAGGTTTCATGACACTTGGACGTGGTAGAGAGAGGGTGAAGATAAACGTGATCCCTCGACATCATAAGGCAGAACCTGTGGATTCAAGTGATGAAACTGATGATTGGACATCCTCTGATTACTCTAGTACCAGTGAAGTGGACACTGAAGATGAAGAAAGTGAGGTTGATGTTTTCAGTCATGGATATCCTTCCAGTCACACCAACTCATGACCCCATAAAATTATCTGAAGAAGAAGTTGATGATCGTCTCCAACAAATAAAGATTGGTGATGCTGTGATGGAGAGTGAGAAGGAATCCTACCTCCAGCTCTTTTGAAGGTACATACACATATTCACTTTTGATTACAAGGAACTCCGTCAAGTAAGTTGGGTAGAACATTCTATTGAGCTGGTAGATGGTGCTAAGCCCATAAAGCAAATGCCATATAGAATGAATCCTAATTTTTCCAAGACTGTAAAAGAAGAAATAGATAAGTTGCTTGATGCAGGATTCATATTTGCTGTGGAGAATTCAGAATGGGTTTCTCCCATTGTGATCTCAATAAAAAAGAATGGGAAGCTACGCATTTGTGTTGATTACAGGAAGCTCAATAAGGCAACAAAGAAGGATCATTACCCTCTTCCATTTTCAGATCAGATCTTGGACGAAGTAGCTGGCCAGGAGTGCTATAGTTTTGCTGATGGATATAGCGGCTACAACCAAGTTCGTATAGCAGAGAAAGATCAATTGAAGACCACGTTCACCACTCCTTGGGGAACGTTTGCTTATAGAGTTATGCCTTTTGGGTTGTGTAATGCTCCGGCAACATTCCAACGTTTGATGAATAGGGTGTTCGAACCCTACATTGGGACCTTCATCAGAGTATTTCTGGATGATTTTTGCATCTATGGGAGCAAGTTGGACCACCTGCACCAAATGGAGACAACATTTCAAAGGTTAGATGAAGCACAAGCCTCACTAAACCCTACAAAGTGTGTCTTTGGATGTTCTAAAGGCGTTTTGTTAGGGCATGTTGTATCCAGAGATGGTATTGGTACTGATCCTGATAAAGTTTCAAAAATCAAAGAGTTACCATTTCCTATGAATAGAAGTAAGTTGAGATCATTTTTAGGCCATGTGGGGTACTATAGAAGGTTCATCAAGAATTTCTCAAAGATTGCACAGCCACTAACCCAGTTCTTGAAGAAGGATGTTACTTATGAACCAGGAAATAAGGCGCATGAAGCTTTTGGACAACTGAAGGAAGCCCTGGTGTCTTCACCTGTTTTAAAGAATCCAGATTGGAGCAAGCCATTCATTGTGTACACTGATGCCTCAGATGCAGCACTAGGAAGTACTTTGAGCCAAAAGGATGAAAATGGGAATGAACATCCAATTTACTTTGGGAGCAGACAAATGAGCAGTGCTGAGGAAAATTATATTGTAACTGAAAAAGAGGCTCTGGCTAACATTTTTTCTGTAAAGAAGTTTAGGAATTACTTGCTAGGGAAAAAATTTATAGTTGTAACAGATCATCAGGCTCTAAAATATATTGTAAATAAGCCTAACCCATCAGGGAGGATAGCAAGATGGATAATTTTGCTACAAGAATTTGAATTTGATATTATAGATAGGCCAGGAAAGAAGCATGTCAATGCAGATGCACTCTCTCGAGCCTATGATGGTTTAGGATCATCTTGTGATGATGATGATTTCCCCGATGCAACATTGTTATCCCTTGACACAATCCCTAGTGAATACATAGATATTTGGAATTATCTGAATGAATTCAAGTTTCCTGATGGTGTCAATGCAAAGACTAAGAGAAAGATTACTCAAGCCAGTCGTCCATATTCTATTCTGCATGGAGTATTATTTCGAATAGGACCTGATGGACAGTACAAGAGGGCAGTTGGACGTGATCAAGGGAAGGAACTGCTAGAAGAATTCCACAATGGTACATGTGGAGGGCACTTCTCTGGACAACTTACAGCAAGAAGGATCTTGGATGCAGGTTATCACTGGCCCACTCTTTTTAAAGATTGTTATAATTATTGTAAGACATGTGATATTTGTCAAACACATGGTAACCGTAAGACTTCATCAGCTCCATTATGCCCTATTCTTCCACTTGGTCCCTTTGAAAAGTGGGGAATAGACATTGTAGGTCCACTTCCAACTACCTCACGCCAAAATAAGTATATTGTAGTTGCCACAGATTATTTAACCAAGTGGGTTGAAGCTAGGCCATTGAAAACAGCTTCCATGGATGAAGTGGCAAGGTTCATATATGAACGCATTGTCACCAGATTTGGTTGTCCATTAGAAATTGTAACAGATCAAGGAAGCCACTTCATTAATGAGGTGGTAGAAGCCCTAGTCAATAAGTTTTCTATTAAGCACAGGAAGGCAACAACATACAAGCCAAGCACAAATGGACAGGTGGAACGAACAAATTTTGTGTTGTGTCAAATTCTAGCAAAAGATGCAGCCTTGCAGGTACATAAATGGGATAAAAGGATTCATGCAGCATTGTGGGCATATAGGGCAACATCAAAGTCAGCAAACATGATACTCCCCATTTCAGTTGGCTTATGGCATTGATCCAGTTCTTCCTATTGAGTTTGATATTCCCACGGTTAGAGTAATGAAAAATGAAAGAATGGATGAAAGTGATTCAGTAAAAGAAAGGTTGGTACATCTTCATTTGCTAGAGGAAATGAGGGAAATAGCTAAGGATACAAGCTATAAGAAGAAAATGAAGCAGAATGAATACTTTGATCAAAAGATCCGGTGGTCTCCATTTCATGTGAATGACTTGGTTCTAGTATATGATTCCAGATACAAAAAAAGAAGACAGAGAAAATTTCTTCCAAAATGGATGGGGCCCTACAAAATAGCAGCTGTGCATGAAAATGGTACGTACCGACTGGAGGAATTGGATGGCACTCCCATTACGAAATGGGTCAACCATGACAAGTTGAAGATTTTCCAAGCACCAGAATAGTCTACTCCGAGGACGGAGTAGAAGCTAGGAAGGGGGAAGATGTCGACACTAAAATTTTCCTCCGTAATTTCTATTTCATTAATGTATGTATTAGGAATAGGATGTTGTTAAGTATAATTAGTAGTAGCGTCCGATAGAAGATAACGGCGCTGCCAGTACGACGCCGCCAATAATGTATAGTACGACAATAGTCAAAAGTACAATAGGAATGTTGTGGTAAAAAGTAAATAGTTGTCGTAAGTGGTCCAGTAATGTTAAAATGTCAAAGTTGGGGTAAGTAGAGAAGTAGGGTCTACATGATTAGGAATTAGAAATATTATATTGGTAATAAGGACAAGGAGTGAGGTCATAAATATTTTGTATATTTTATTTGTAAAAAGTCTAAAAATGTGGAACCCATGTGAAATGATAAGGTTTATCTTATCTTAAAAGATAAGCTTACATGTACAGATAAGAGTTAAGGTATGGAATATGATTCGTCAGAGTGGATTTCTTATCCTATCTTAGAGATAAGATGGATAAGCCTAGAAGTTCTATAAATAAAGAGGCCACCCCCCCTCATTTAGCATAGAAGGAAGTAGTGAGAAATATTGTATGAAGTGTGTAAAGGAAGCCATCAGTTTAAAGGTGTGTTGAAGAAGCCATTAAGAGGTGTAATTGTAAAGTTTCTCCCATAGTATTGGTGGAAGGCAAGTGAAGTCAATAACACTTGAAGTACCTCATGGGTGAGATTGTAACAATTTCATGTTAATATTATAATTTACTTTGATATTTCAGATTTGTCATCATTTCGTCTTATCATAGTCGATGGTATTCTTGTGTTATGTTTGTTGTTTTGTTTCCAGATTACATCCACCAAACTAAAGGCTGTGCATTAGTAAATAATCATAGCACGAGGAGTTCCTGGTAAAGAATTATCATAGTGCCAGATTGGTGATGACAGAGCCCGCCTTAACCTCTACCAACACCTTGTTGAGTGTGTTACACACTTTCTCATCTGATAGTTGTTGAGAATTCACTAGAGGGTTTACTCCCTTGGTATTTGGTATCTTCATCAGTGCCTCTTGGTTGACCTTGAACTCAGGCTCATCAACATGGGACTCAAAGGCCCAAGACAACATCTTGCATGTGCGTGGGTATGCACCCTCTTCTTCGAATGAAGACCATGCAAGGAGTTGGTTTGAAGGCACGATACTTAGGAAATATGTGTGTAGTGCCTTATTTGGATCATTTATATAAGTCATTCATTGGTCCTACACCATTACCATACCCTTTCCTCCCATGCGCGCTGCCTTTGGGAAGCTTACTACCAGGCTGGGATCTCTGCGCATGCTACCATATTCCTTTTCTACACTTTTGATTTCCTCCACCTCCTTTAGCACTTCTTTGGCATTGCGCTCCACCTCTTGTTCCACCAAGTATTTTATTATGCCTGCTACCTTCCTTTCTATGGCATCTTCTATTTACTCCTTGGTCAGGCTTGGAGTCCTTTGGTCCTTCGTGTTGACTTCCTCACTTTCTCCCTTTCCGTGAGTGTCTCCTTCGTCCTTATCCTTCTATTCATTTCCTTCCTTCTCTGAGTCATGTACATCGTACACAGGATAGTCCTACGCCTCACCGTGCTCGTCATTATCCTTGTCTCCCTTGTTGGCCTCCATGCTTTGTATTTCTTCTGATTCCACCCTTTCTATTACTTTCTGCTTCTTCCTAACTGGTGATTTTAGTATAGGAGATTCTTCTTTTTCTTATTCAGTAGGCGACTCCTTCCTTACTGGTGATACTTCTTTCGCAGGGGGCTCGTCTTGCTCTCGCGCCTCTTCCTCAGGTGTCTTCTCTTTCTCTTTTGTGGGGGACTTGTTCCTCTGTGCATAGGTGCTTGGTTTTACACTCGAATCCTGCACACCTGTAGATTACGCTGTCTGTATACTTGGTGTTTTTTTCTCAGGTTCCTCTTCTCTCTCCCGTTTCCTCGGTGCGAACTTCTTCCTTAAGGTGGGGTCTTTTGAGATAGAGACATCATTCTCCATGTAAGCTCCCTTCTCATACTTCGGCCTTCTGCGTAGGTATACCCTTGCTGTGGTTCTCCTAACAACAGAAAATGTTACTAGCTTCATCATATACACGTCATGGGAGACATACTTCTCCATATAGGCGTGCTTCTTTGGATATATCAAAGTCATGCGCAGCTCACGATAGTCCTGGTCTATCGTGCTAAGGTCAAACCTTAACTTCTTTGCCTCCTTGAATTTATTGACCCTGACCTGGAAGTATTGTGCTGTGAAGGAAAATGGAAACTTGCACTAGGGACCCTTGGTGCCATCTGCTAGAGAAAACCCACCGATACAGAAATGTTTGTAGATGGTGAATTTGACCTTGCCTTGTAGTAAAACAAGTAACTACTCAAGTATTCTCCACTCTGCGCTGAATGCATCACGCATCCAATTATACCATTTTTATAGGAAAGCCTTGTGGGTGGTCGTCATGGTGTCACAAGTGTACTTTTCAAATATTTTGGCAGGTAAAGGGTTCTCATTTGGGTACTCCCACACAAATTTTTCTGGCCCATCGGGCACTCTAATTTCTAAAAATATGATGATAAGGAGGACATTACCGAACATGATCTTCTCTTCATCGCGTGTGACACTAATGATTTCATCTGCTATGAACACTAAGAAGTTATATATGGTACCCTTCGAGATCTTATGGAATATGTTCAACCAAGCCTTGTTGATTTGTGTTCACCTCTCCTGCCCATTTAGTTTTGTGACCAAGTGCGTGGCCATCCTCATTACAGGGTCAAAAATCATAGAGATGTCAAAATAGCGCGAAGCCTTCTTGTATTTATAGGCTTCCACAGTCTTCTTGATGGCCTCCTTATTGTCCAAGTCATCATCAAAAGATTCTCCTTCATAGGTGTTGGCAAGAAAATTTTTCGGAGAAAAATTGGTGGTTATCTTGCCAACGCTCTGAGAGTCTGAGTCCCTCTAAATAACCAATGCAATTTTTGTATGTGCATGCACAAGTAAAAATGAGTTTTCTCCTGGTGGCCTTATGGCCAAGGATCCAATAGGGACACTTCACTGACCTTGCGGAAAAAAACTTGTAGATATCTGCAAGGGAAGAATTTTCTAGGAGAGTGGGAAAGGGAGAGAAAATTAGAAAAGATAAACTAATGTTGCAAGTTGAAAATTAGAGACTCTCATACACCATCCAGAAACTTCATTACATGCACTTGAATTTAGAAGAAAACAAACATGTGTAACAACAACAAGATCAAATAGAGTTTGATGAACACAAAGTACCACTAAACTGCTCAGTCAAAAAAGGCTAAAATTCCTTCTTCCTTTATTGAAGCTCAAACATAAATTGTGCATATCATAGAAATGTAAGACATTTTGAGTAGGGAAAATAGAAGAAATATTCTCTCTTTTCTCTCTTCATAAGGATTTCTCTCTTATGAATTCACAAAAAACAACTCCAATATCTAAGAAATTTAAGAAAAGTTGTCTAAGAAGACCATCAAATGAGGAGATAGTTACAATTTATAGAAGAGGATGCAACTCTTCATCTTCCCGGTGAATTTTCAAATATTTTAATTTGACTTTAGACTGTTCATATTCCACTTAAATATTTAAGTCCCTTTTATAAAATCAAGGAAACTTAAAGTTTACAATATGTTTCTAAAGTCACTTAAAGTAATATTAAAAAGTGCAAACCTCAACGTAAAAATATAACATTAATGAGATAGAGTGTTGAGTGAGAAGAGAAGAAGAAGAATAAAGAAGAATAATTATGCGAAAGAATGAGCTGTTGCGGTGGACTTGGCTCCATTCTCTGACTGCTCTCCACATCACGTTCTCGAGAAGACTTTTGTCTTTCCAAGATCCTTGTTGAAACAAGCCGTTGCAGGGTCTACTTTGTCGACATGAGGGATGCAAATGCAACTCAAGGTTTTGGTCTATCCATCGATCACACTGTTGATGTCCTTGCATTTCCTGAATCGTGATGAGTGATTTTCTGCAATAAGTGCAATGAAGGCTCGGTTCTCTGAGAGGAATTTGAGAGTATCCTTAGTGAATTAAAATGGGTTACCCACCCATTTCTTGACATATTCTTCGAAAGGACCGATCAAAGAATCAACAATTGTGTGTTCACTCATTGCAAGTACTCTAAGTTTTCAAACTTTCTAATTTATACCATCCTACAGCTTGTATGTTTGTTCTTCTTTCTCCTCTAGCTCTATGAAGGCCTGATTGATTGCCTCAAACCTGATTGCCAAGGCCCTTGTCGATACACATGTCAAGTATTCTACATGAGTTTCAAAAACCTGCTTATCAATCAACTCCTGATGATGGGTGTTGCTCATCTCACTCACTACTGGTCCCAAAGGTTCCTAGTACTCTCTTTCTTTCTCCACATCCTCTTTGAGTGATTGTGTTCTATTGGTTGTTGCACACATGTAAACAAAGAGCTTGAATGCCTCTTGGAGTGTTGGGTTCAATTTTTCAGAGATTGAGTCGATCCATTCATTGTTTTCTCGGCCCTGCATCATGAGCTCATGTGTTCTTCTGATGGATTCTAGATCGAAGATACTGATGGGTGCCACTTTCTCAATATGAAGTGCTGTAGTGCTTGGTTCCACTAGGTTTTAAACATAAGATGAAAGAGTTTGTACTTGTTCCTCTAGTACCTCAATGTTATCTTTATATTCTTTATTCCTTTCCACCATGTGAGCAGAAGATTGTTGATATATGTGCAAATCTCCCTCATGAGTAGTTGGTCCCAATTGGATCGTGTTGATCTCATAGTCGGCCGGTGTCATATCATCCACTTGCTTGATTATCTTTGGCTGAGCTACTTTGATGTACTAATTACTTTTCTCCCCACCGTAGAATCATGAGGCCGTATGTGTGATCTTTCTTGACCTTTTTTATTTAGGCAATGCGAAAATCGTTGATACATCAAGGGCTGTTACTTGTTGCATAATGAGAGTTTCAGGGATAACTATTTCCCACATCCACAGAAACATTTTTCTTAATTCAGGCTCAATGATGGGTGCACAAACCATTCCTTTTTCTAGAGGAGGGGACAAGTCCTAAATGAGAGCAGTGTTGGTTTCAACAAGAGGCGAGAACTCCTGTGGTAGCTTAAATTCTGAATCATGAACCATGTACTCGTCGTTTACCTGTGCTTCTACTACTAGATTTTGTGTTTACATTACTGAGATCAAGTTTTCCTTCAGTAGTGAAGCCAATGAGCCTTCTTCACCATAAATTTCTAGGTTGCCTTCTCACGGGAAGAAGTTTCCAATTCCATGGCCTTCCTTTTTGAACTCACTCCAGAGTATTTAGAGCTGGAAGTCACCTCCAACACTTTTGAGAAATTCCTCGTGACTAGATGATCATAGTCATTTTCTTCTGAAACTAGTTCCTCGTTCTCCTCACCACCTTTTCAGTCTGATCCAATATATCTCCTGATTCACGAACATGCCAGTTGATTTGGGGCATTGGGGTCATCTTGACTGCTCCGTACTCAGGATCATACATTTTTTTCCCATCATCATGCAAGATATCTTCATACCAAGATATCTTCATCTCGCTGATTTTCATCCTCATGTGGTCCTTTTCACATACATTGAACTCATCAATACATTTGGCCCAGTAGTCCTTGAATTGTGGCTCATGTTGCAATTTTGGGACATAGAATGAGTTAGGATATTTTTAGATGTCAAAGTTGGGCATGAAGACATAGGAATGCAAAGTTGGATGTGTGAAAACAGCCTCCAGGTAACATTGGGAAAGTCTGTAGGAGCAAACCATCATCGTGGGTGATTAGGTAACACCCATGTTGGAATGAACGCAAGTGTTGCCGTAGGTCTTCTTTAAAATTGAAGTGATTGAATTTAGGCATTTCCCAATGTACTAGGTAAGGACGAATGGGAATATATGGATGGATATGCTCGTTACAAATTTCATCATATGTTGAATAATTACGGGAGCCAGAAATAGATGCTTCTAAGGTCTATATCTACTCCATCATCATTTTAATGAGGTTATTAGTAGGTTGGGATGAATGGGTGCCCCCTGCAGAAAAAGGGGGTTGGTGTGGAATTTATGAGGTGGGTGGTATGCTGGTGTATGGTGGTGCTGAGTATGAGAACTACATAGGAGGAATGGATGTAGGTGGCATATAGCCAACATAAGCAATAAATGAGGTCGGGGGTTGTTGGTAGTATGTGTAAGCGGGTGGGGTAGTCGTAACAACTCTAGTGGCGATTGGGGGTTAGGATTGTGGGATGGAAAGGACAAGATTTTGGAAAGGGGTGTAAGTTTCTGATGCCGGAGGTGGTTGCGATGCAATGGGTATATGTGAAGTGGTGGGTGTAAATGAAGCTATACTCATAGTGGATGTCAGAGGGACAATCGATGTCGCGGGTGCAATCGATGATGTAGATGCTACAGTTATAGCGGTTGTTGGATTTAGCTAAGACACCATAGGTGATAAAGTGGATAAAAATAACACTGAATTGGTGCTAGCTGACACAAAAGTGGGGGCTAGAGTAGGAGGGATATACACAGACATGCTGTATATTAACTATCATGAGGAATCCCAGGTGGAAGAATGAGCAAGGTATTATTGGAGAGCAACCGGATTATGGTTGAGGAGTCTCACAAACTCCTCGTCACTGGTAGTGATGGGGATAAGATGAGTTGGATCCATAGGTGAAAGAATGGATGATGGTGACAGACTAGGTGGGTATGGTTGATGGCTGGTGTGAAATATGAGGGCGTTAGTTTGGCTGCGAGTCAACACCATGTGAATCAATGTATATTAGGTGAACTGTACTATGTAAATAACATAGGGAACAACAAAGATGGGACAAAATAAATTTTGGGAGGGAAAGTTGGTAATTTTTTTGATTAAAATCAAAACAAAGTGACCGAAGCTGGTCAAACTGACCGATGATGGTTAAGGGGTGACTGATATCAGTTACAGGAACTGATACCGGTTACTGTGAGAAAGTAACAGTTTAAGAAAATGAGGTAAAAACTGATAACTGTCAGACAAGAAAGGTGTAGTTAATGACTGTTATCAGAGTATAAAGAGTACAATGATACACAAATACTCTAAACAAAAGAGAATATGAGATAAGTTTCTTTTGGGTAAATTAACCAAAAGAAGAAGGAATCGATGCCGCTTAGGTAAACTGATGGCGGTTAGATGTAAACCGACGGCGGTTGTTGGATTGATGCTGGTTACTGTGAAATCTGAAAAATGAGGAAAAAATGATTTTTTTATGAATTTAGATTAGATGAATAATCAACCAGAAGTCTTGAGATGATAAGATGAGGTCCTGACACACTCTGAGAAAGTTAGAATACTCCAACTGTGATGGCGAAGTATGAAAGGAAAAAAGAAAAAGGAAGAATCGTATCCTCTGTACGCCGGAAAAGTGACAAGCAAGCGTGGGAATCTACAGGTAACTATTCCACGTACCCTGACCTCCCGAGGTCATGCCGAGACAGCCGGTGGGGATGGAATATGCATGGGATGCAGAAAAACTAGTTACGTAGTCTAATGTCTTCGATACGCACTAATGGAATTTGTGAATCTAAGGCAAAGAAGGCCCTTCTAACTTGGACTGGTGTGATAGATCGATCGGAAAGGATGACTGCTCGAAGGCTCCAATCAATATCGAGCTCTGGCATGATTCGATCTATGGGTTGTGGAATACGTGGGAAATGACCTGGGATAGTTTCGTGTACGTCTCCAGATAAGGTCATATGGTGGATGGTGAAAACAATTGACTTTACGGACGATTCTCTGGCCTAGTCCAGAATTCTCTAGCTTCGTTAGCCGCTATATCTAGTAAGGACAATTGTTCGATGATGATGGGTGGAAGTGGAGTGGACTGGAATACTAACGTGCATAGGCCAGTGTCTATATCTGATTGACTTATGGATTCGTTAGGCTATGGGATTTGTGGATCACAACCATAGACTCTTGGTTGTTGCGGTCCTGTTATGGTCATGTACGAAATCAAGTCCTAATCCCTAGTATCCAGTAATCGTACGCTTTCTCAGCTTCTATGTTTAGGACCAATAACTGTGTGATCTTCTCAGAATATCTCACAGGCGTTCGTGCAACCTGGATCCTTAAACTAGTATCTATGTCTGTGAGAGTGTCTCCTGCACCTGGCTGTGGGACCAAAGGATCACAACCAAAGGTTTGTTCTCTTTCGAACCCTTCTACAGTCATGTGAATGTTTGCCTAGGGTAATCTGTAGTTTGGTTGGTTTGACCAAAACGTGTGTGCTTGGTCGTCTTCTATATTTAACCCTCTCAACTGAGAACTGATCAGTTGTAAATCTGTTGTTGTTTGGAATACTTGTATTCTGAGATTTTGGTCTATGTCAACTATTGTTGTGACGAGGTTTGGTTGAGGCACGATTGGCTCAAATATGTATTCCCTAGGCTCCCGAGGTCCCGTGATTGTCATACAAAACAAAATGTAAATCTAACTGTAACAAAGCAAATTCTAACTACGTGGAATAAATCTAAAACATATATAACTTCTATTTTTCTAAGAAACCTTTTAAGAATTTAAGGAAAGCAGCTATTTAAACGTATCTAGAAATAACAACTAAATAACAATTTAAAACAAACAAGATAACTGAGTGTAGTTATTTGCCTGTGCAATTTGTAGATTTATTCTAAACAAATGAAATAAGCTCATCTATCTGCAAGATTCTCGATCCTACCTCAGAAGTGAGGAGTGAATCATAGTTTCTCAGAAACTATCAATCCTCACAGCTTCCCTGGTAATATCGAGAATAGAATTTACTGAAATGAAGCAATTAACTACTTTATTTGATATGATTCTAACTAGAACTTTGAAAGTTAAAACCTGGATTCCACAGAACAGTGGCGAATCCGATGGTGTGTGTGATCTTGTCCCCTCAGTGTGATCTCCTCGTTCTTTCGTGTTCACGTGGATCCAGAAAAGCGTGTAATGCTAGCATCGACAGAAGTAGATATTGGGACAAGGACAGCTCAGAATGCAGACTGAAAATGTGAGTAGGAGAGGGATAGCGCAAGAGTACAGAGCTTGGCTTATGCAATTCCTAGCGGGATTTTACTGCGAGTCATGCAACATAAAGCGACCAGAACCTGAAACTATCCTGTTTGAGGAGCAAAACCTGCAACTTTAATGGCTTCCTAAGCTATTCTACTCCAATGGATTGGATAAAACAACAATGTTGTTTGCACAAGCTGGATATGTGGCTTACCAACAACTGAATAATGCTAACTAAGCTATATAAGAGAATTTAGAGAAAACTTCAGGGCCTGGTGGCTTCTAAACAAATAAAAGACTGAACTATTGAAAAATGCCTCTAAGCAAAAGAGCTGAGTGGAAAATGAGAGGCAAAAGATCAGACCATTTGCTTGAGCACAAGCCACTTATTTATAGCTCTCCATTCACCCAAAGATCAAAACCAAACTGAACTCTAAAAACCATAAACAATGGCCAAACACTATTCCAGGGGACCAAAAACATAAATGCATGCCCAAGTCGGCAAGGAAAAGCTGGTGAAACGTTGATCTTTTACGTGAGTCGCGTCAAAACGCTTTCTAGAAAATGCGTAAAGGACCGCCGCTCTGAGCAGGGCGGCGGTTACAGGACCGCCGCCCTGATCAGGGCAGTGGTCACGAGACCACCTCCCTGTAGGGCGGCGGTTTCGTCACTGAAGAGCAAAAGGCCAAGAAAAGAGGGGAAAAGGGAAAAACAAAGGACGCGGGGGCTAAGCGGGGCATGCGGGATGTTAACGCATACTCCGAGGGCTTTTCTGGATCCCGAACACCTTGCGAGGAGACCTGTATCATCATTGGGGCACTTGTTACACTGTTCCGGCAGTACAGTACCTTACAATTTTGGGTACGTACATATTGCCCCCTCGGAGAAGTGTTTTAGCCATGAAGAGGCGTAAAACGGTGGGTCCGAGTATGGCAGTCCCGAAATGGGAAGTTAGAAGTTATACCTGACACGTCCGTGTGTTGAAATGACGCCATCCAAAATTCCCGCTACCTGCAAAATGAAAAGAGAACTCAAGTGCAGATAGATACAATAGTTTGAAAAATAAACGCTAAGAATAATAGGGAATGAGAACGTACCATTTGTGCGGGGATAGGGACTTACCTCCATCAGCGCTCCAAACCTGTGAAAAAGTCTTTTAAAACGAATCAGGGTGCTATATATATGAAAGTGGGCCCATTTTCCTATTCATTTGCGTGAGTTGATTTGATTGATTTTGAGCTCTGGGACCCACGGTGACGGTTTCTTGCGTGAGTAGAGTTGAAACGTTCGCAGCGAGATCGTGATCATGCCTCCACGTGCGGAACACCGACCTCAGCGATCACAGGTTGGTTTTCTTCAGTTTATTGTTTTTCCCCCCTTAATTTTGAAATGCTAAATACTGTTGTAATGGGGGGGTCATTT
The DNA here is from genome assembly GCA_019776745.2 of Taxus chinensis. Classification (NCBI taxonomy): domain Eukaryota; kingdom Viridiplantae; phylum Streptophyta; class Pinopsida; order Cupressales; family Taxaceae; genus Taxus; species Taxus chinensis. The sequence goes on from CM034156.1 coordinate 153,102,227, forward strand.
TTGAAAATGCTAGTGTTAAAAGGTCCATCTAGGGGGGGGCGCCTACTGGGTAGGCTCTTTTTTTAGGTTAAATGGTCATTTCTGGCATTTTTAGGCCTTTTTAGGTTAAAAACCCGCGTGGGTTTTCGAACCACGACCGCCGCCCTGGCCAGGGCGGCGGTTACATGACCGCCTGCCCTGCTCAGGGCGGCGGTTACACGACCGCCGCCTTTAAGGCGGCGGTTACAAAACCGCCTCCCTGCTCAGGGCGGCGGTTTTGCACAGAATGCAAAAGGAACTGATATTTGAGATTGCACTTATATTTTTAGCATTTCTACGTTTTTATGACTTTCTTAGCATTGCCTGGATGCTAACTTACTTTGTTTTGTGTGTTTTTGGGTGTATGCAGGTGAGAGAGGAGTACATCCGATGGAGCAGAGAGAGAGAGTGTGATTGGCTCTCAGGGGTACTAGATGCCCTCTCACAGGACGAGGAGGACATACTTCAGAGGGCTGGTATACTGTGCATATCGCGCGTGCCCCATGTTGCACCATCCAGTCACATCCTTTGTGACTTATTTTCTTACTGGGATGCAGATCGGAACACCTTCCGATTGCCAGGGGTCCGTGGCGAGTGCACCATTACATTGGAGGACGTCTACCGCATTCTGGGGGTCCCGATCATCGGGAGGCGACTCACATTAGAGACAGCAGGCTCACGGGCACAGATTGCACAGTGGGCACATATATGGGAGATGCAGTCATCTCCATGGGGTCGAAGAAGGGGGTGAGAGTTCGATCCATTCCTTCTTTGCCTATCCCCTTACTTCGCCAGGCCATCATGGGGATCCTTGCCTCGAGATTGATCGGGGACAAGGGAGGTGACACGTTATTATACTGCTGGGGCCCCATTATTGCACAGATAGAGGGGCACGGCCGGATATACGCCTGGGGCACAGATATTCTTGGGACCACCTACCACGATCTATATAGGGTGGTCCGTTTACAGGGGCAGTCACTGAGCCACCCGACTCTAGTCATGAGTTGGGTTTATGAGCACTTCATCCCTTATGGCAGGGGTGTGGAGGTGGCAGATCCTGGAGCTGTTAGGGCAGCTAGATGGGCAGACATGTCGGTGCTTAGAGCACCTCATCAGCCAGTTGCCTCCCTGACTACTGCTGATATGGAGGCGACACCATACCAGCTCATGGCTGGCATATGGGGCGAGGAGACCCTTACCTTGATCTCCTGCTCCACCACAGGGCAGCTTATCGATCGAGTGGGACGAGTGGAGGTGCACCCCTTTGGCCGAGTTCCTCAGCAGTTTGGCCTTCCATACACGGGTATGCTTCCCCCAGTGGCACCAGTTTACAGATCAGTTCACGAGGCCAGAGGGGGGCCTAGAGGCCGAGGTTGGACCGTGATTACTCCTGGCATTCCCATTGCAGCCAGGAGGATAGTTCGTGCTAGAGGGAGAGCTGGTGCACCTCGGGCACCTTTGCTTCAGATAGCCGCGGGTCCTGCTCATAGCAGCGATGACCCTATTGATATTGACTCCGAGTCTGAGGAGTTCACAGAGGGAGGGTCAGAGGGGGAGACCGACGACAGCGACCCTGAGTGGCATGATACTCAGGATATTATGCAGGCAGAGAGGGCTGAGCAGAGTGCAGAGAGGGATACTCTAGTTTCAGAGGAGCCACTCTCCCAGGGCCATGGTGGAGAGGATGAGTCCGTTGCGGGATGACACGTTGCTCCTGCCACAGGAGCAGCCCCTCAGTCAGCAGCGGCATCCACGGCAGGTGCTGGTCCCAGCGACCCATCTTGGAGGCCTGGGGATCCGAGTAAGTTACCCTTTCTCCCTTTTAATGTTTATTTGTAGGCTCTCCTTAGTTGCTATTTTGTATCTTTTAGCCTCTTGCTTAGTTTCTAATTCGTTTTCTTCTTTGTTTACAGAGACTGTTGATGAGTGGCGGGATCTGATCCGCAGGGTATGTACTGATTCCCTGATGATCCCCATGGATAGGACCCGCGCAGAGCTGTCCGTGGACGCTGGGGAGCCTTCAGCAGCCGGTAGGCATACCGACATTTTTGCTCCTGTCTGGCACGTGGCCAGGATGGTGTCAACCCTCCGCACTGAGTTAGCGGGCTATAGGACGGCTGAGCATCTTATGAGGAGCCATTCTCGTGGTGAGACTGCAGCTGCTCCTCGAGACCCTGAGCCCTCCGTACATTCAGAGCGCCGGCGTAGCCGGAGTCCTAGGCGTGGGCGTGCACCTTCGGAGGGGTCGCGTAGGGATTGAGAGGCCTCTTGGCTCTCGTGTATTTTGTATTATATATTCTTTGTATATCACGGGCTCTTTGAGCGTTTTGACCATGCTTAGTGCATGATGGCATTGTATATAAACATTTGATCATTTATATATACGTATTCATTTTGGATCAAAATCTTGGCACTCATGGTTTCCTTTCTATTTCCAGCTTTTCTATGTATACTACGATGTATGTTTGTATGCTTTTTAGAATGTATGCAATGGAGAACAAATGATGCAAATGTTTGTTTCTTTTTGTGTATTTTCACGATGCTGATATATGTAGATATAATGTGATTTTGAACCTTAGTTTTTGTAAGCAATTTTTGGATACCTCATGTTTGTTTTGCAGAGTGATGAATATAACCAGTATGATGAACAGATAAACTTGCCCCACTCCTAACTCCACGCAACTAGTAAGATGCGAGGGCTCATCACCAAGAGCTAGAAAGGGCACAAGTTATGAGGTGTAGCTGAAATGATAGTGATGAAAGACAGACAAAGCTTTGGTGGAACCAAATTGGAAGCTACAAGCTTACTCTACCCGAGTGACTTCATAGTTTAGAATGCAACTTACTTTGCGGTTTATCTAGACTTAGATCCGTAGATGGCCACATAGTAGACAAAATCTGGGTTTTTAGGATTTTAACTCTCTTGGAATTTTGAACATCTGATTCATTCATTTTTGACTCAAAGTTTCAAAGTTTGAATTGTTTGTGTATGACCTTTTACATTTATTTGTCAAGAGGACCCCCTACACTTTGCCCCATGCTACTAGTAAGAAGCGTGGGTTTATCACCGTGGGCAAGGCATAGGCGAGTAAGGGCATTTCCATCCTTTCCCAACCCTACGTCACTAGTAAGAGACGCAAGCTCATCACCGAAGGTTGGTGGGGCAAGGAAATGTGTAAAATTAAAATTTTCTGTTTAATCACTTTTTGACTTGTTTATTTGAGTAAAATGTCAGTATGTGCTTATTTCCAAAGAGATGTACATATGGGATAGATGTGACACCATGAAGCTTCTAGAACAGACCATAGGTAAGGCACCTATCCTAAGAAGAAATCAAAGCGAGAATAAACTTGCAGATCTTGGTATGGTTACCGTTAAGACTTCGTCATGTCTGACTTTATTTGATAAAAGATTCCGAGATGATTTGATGATATCACGAAAATGGAGAGGTATGATTAAAGAGCTTTATGCCAACAACACATGAGTTTGTAATGAATTGCTTTGAGAATAGATTCCTTGATCACAATTTATGTAAGAAACAAGTGGACAAAATGATCTTAATCTATATGAGGATGCAATGTAAATAGTTATATAAGTAGTGCTAGCTGCTTATGCGTAGAACCGCTTGAGGTGCAGGGAATTGACTGTTTCACCAAATTCCTCACCTTCTAGCATACATAAGAGGTATGCACCATTTCCATAGTCCTTCATGACTCGGTATGGGCCCAACCATTTGGGCCGGAATTTCCTTCCTTCGCCGGTCTTCTTGTCGATACGGCTGTCTAGCCTTAGAACTAGATCACCTTCGTATATGTCACGTTCATAGACCTTCTTGTTATACTGCCGGCACATTCGGTCAGCATAAGCTCTATGCCGCTGTTCAGCATCTAACCTAGTTTCATCTAGGCTTTCTAGTTGGGAAAGACGTGCTTCTTTGTAAGCGTCTTCATCTATGGATGGTAATGGGAAGTCGTCCTTAGGACATGGTTTTTTGATATCTTGGAAATCTATGCAGATGCGTATCTTTCCATTCTTCTTGAGAACGGGAACGATGTTAGATACCCATTGGGAGTAGTCGACTGGTTTGATGAATCCTACCTGGAGGAGTTTTATTACCTCCTCTTTTACCATGAGAGCTACCTTGGGCTTCATGGGTCTTGATTTTTGTTTAACTGGCTTTGCATCTGATTTAGTGACGAGGTTGTGCACCGCAATGTGGGGTGCAACTCCTGTCATTTCCTTATAATTAAATGCAAACACCTTTTGATGTTCTTTGAGGATCCGCGTATGTATTTCCACTTCTTCTGGGGTTAAGGATGATCCTAATTTCAAGATTTTTGGTTCATCATCTGTCCCGATGTTGACATCGATTGTTTCTTCGATCAAAGAGGCGTTACCCTCTTCGAACTCAGGTGGTGCTGGAGGTAAATCCAAATCATCCCCATTTTCTACTGCGTATATGCTAGGTTCCATTTGTGAGGGAAGATCCATCATGGGATTTCCGAAATGGGAAGACGAATGTGGAATTAAGGATAAATCTAGCATGTGATAGGAGAGATGTAGTGCTGCATAGGCGTTTAAGTAATCCAAAGTGGCCATATCACTATCAACATGGTTTAGGATGGTAGATTCACTTCCGCTTGAAGGGGATTTGTCATTGTTTTTATCAATGGTTCATCACGAATGGACACCGTGTAATGGGTATCTTCTAACTCATTGCTTGGAGTAAAACGTGATGCTGAAGTTGCTATTGAATCGGTGAGAAGATTTTTCTCTCGCGGGATTGCTTCAATGGATATGAAGTTAAACGCCTTGCTTAAATCTAATACGGCTTCTTTGTAAAGCTGCAAGTGTTCGGCTTTGGTTTCGTATACTTCAAAAACCTGGTTTGTCACTAATTGCGAGTCTCCTAAGACTCTGATGTTATCAATACCAATTCTTTTGGCTAAGGTGAGGCCAAGGAGGAGGGCTTCGTACTCAGTGCCGTTATTTGTGCATTCAAAATTTAACTTAAAGGAAAATGGTAGGACTTTCTCTTCGGGCGAAGTAAGAATTATACCTGCCCCCGCTCCATAACGGCATTTAGCTCCATCGAAATGGAGAGTCCAATATTTAGCTGGGAGTATAGATGTTGGGGTATCTGTTGTGTTTGCGCACTCTACTTCTACCATGCAGAGGTCCTCTGCTGGAAGGGAACCAACACCTAGGGAATATCCTATGCCTACTGAATCAAATGGTAAGAACATTGGTAAATCTTGTTCTATTAACTCAACGATTTTTGCAGTAGTCCCTAATGATACCGTTTCTTTAGTTTTATCTTTGGGGGTTGGGGTTGTTTTGGCTATGCTGATAGTTTCAAGATCCATCGTAGGTACCAACTTTTCCTCTGGTTTTGGGTCAGTGGGTTTATTAAGTTGGTTTGTTGGAAGTTCAAATTCTGAATGCACACCTGGTCTTTTCTTTAAATCAGCTAGGTGCAAATCGAAAGGTTTTGGATCACCTTTGGCTACAAACACCTTTCCTAGATGCAGGAATCTTACCTCTTGGAATAACGTAGAAGGGATTGCCTTCATTCGGTGTATCCATGGTCGGCCGAGTATCATATTATAATTAGTTTCCCGATCTATAATATAAAACTCGGTCAGGATTGTTTTGGGTCCTAAGGTGACCGGTAGTATTATAGTTCCTATCGAAGTGGCTTTAAGGCTATCATAGCCTCTCAATGTATTTCGAGTGGTGGAACAGTTTGTTTCCCCATATCCTAGTTTTTGGAGGAAAGAGAAAGGGACTATGTTAACTGCGGCCCCATCGTCAATCATTGCTCGTTTTACGTAGTTATTATAAACCCATACTTGTAAGTGTAAGGCTGGATCGCCTTGGCGTGCAATCTCAGTGTCTGTAGGCATTTTACTTATTTCGAATATAAATTCGACATCCTTGTCTGGCTGCCCCAGAGGGTGGATATCAAAATCTACGTGATTTACTTGTGTTTCAGGAGGTGGAGTGATGTTAATTAGATGACCTAGACCTAATGCTTCTAAAAGAGCAGCTCTGTGAGTAGGAGAGTTCTTTAGTAAAGTCCAAAAATGAAATGTGTGAGAAGGTCTTTGTTAGGTCGCTAATTAAATCATAGGCACCCACGGGTTTTTCTACTATTTGTTGACTCTTATCTGTTTCTGGTAGATGACTTGGGCTTGGTTGAGAGAAATACTCTCGTGTTCTTGTTATAGCTTCGATAGGTAGTTCAGCGTCTAGTTCTACCAAACTGACTATCTTAGGTCTCGGTTGACTTCCTAATTGTGGCACAACTGATGGGTTTAGTGAAGTCGAGGCTTCATGATCATTATTTCCCGTCATTGCACTTTTGTTTGTCCCATTTAGATTTAGCCTATTATTATCATGATTTGAGAGTGGATCGTTAAAGATCTTGAGGGGTGAATTCTAAGGGGAAACTGCCCCTGCGAGCGTGTTTGGTGGTGGTGACACGGGATCTGCCAAAAACAAATCTGTGAAGAACTGTCTTTGTTCTTCTGGAAAACGTTTCATGAATTTATTGTAGTCACGACACGTTCTAGTATCATGACCCCGAATTTTGTGGAAACCACAATAAGAATTGGGATTGTAATTCCTGTTTTGTTGGTTTGGTGTATATTGTGGCCTAAAATTCTGATCAAACTGTTGCCTATTAGGATTAAAGTTTTGGAATTGTTATTTCTGGTTTTGACTTTGGTTTTGATAACCAAATGAGTTTTGGCTTGGCCCTTGTATGGGATTTCGCCGTTGTTTTTGTTGTTGTGGATGGTTAAAATCCACTGTATTGATCGTCGGGGTAAAGTTGTTGTTTCGTTGGTTGTTTGTTTATGATGGAGTATTGACAACATTTACCTTCTTGGGTTGGTCGGTTACTCCATCCGTTGTTACCCCACGATTTTTGTTAAGGATTTTATGTCCTTGATTGACGTTTGTGGTAGTGGGATAAGTTGTATTGTTCTGGCTGGAGGTGATTAACCTCTCGTTTGCTCCATATATTTTACGGCCACTATCTATTGCTGCTTGATCTATTCGAAGAGTGCTCTCAAGTACTTCATCGTAAGTTCTTAGTGGGAACTTCTGGATTTCTTCCTTCACCTCTCTGCTGAGAGAATGAAGGAATAAATTACATAGTTCCATCTGATCCATATTTGGAGCACTTGCTGAAGAATAAAGAACTGTACGCCACGTCTGGATGAAATGGGTGACAGATTCGTTGTGTTCTTGTTTGATGTGCAAGAATTCCTTGATTCCTGCTCTTAATAGTTTGTTCATGTCAAATGCCTTAATGAATTCTGACACGAGTTGTTTAAATGAATGGATGGAAGCCTCAAGTATTCTATAATACCAATCAAGAGCAATGCCTTCCAAAGTTTTGGGGAATATTTTAGCAACAACCCCATCCCAAGGGAGTAATTCTCATATGGCTGTAGCGTAAGCCTTGATATGCGCGTTTGGATCTCCCTCACCTTTGTACTTGGGTAAATCAGGAAGATGTCTTGGAAGCATGACGCTTCGTATGGCGAAGTCTAAGGGCTCTTTCAAGATATTCTGAATAAGACCCTATCTCATAGGTTTTGACCATTGATGGTGGTTGCTAAGGGAATGGTGGTGGGATGGGTTGTTGATACGGCGCAGCGTATGCGTTGGCAGGGACATAGGGAAGTCCCTATGTTTGAGCAAACATGCCGAGAGAGGAGAACATGTCCCCTTGTGGTGATTTGGAGTGCATGTTTAAGTATGACGGGGTATTGTCTAGTAATGGATTGTTTGGTACTAGACCGGGTGGAATGGTGTTAGAGATGGTGGGCCTTGTTGGCGTTTGTTGTGGATATTGAGGAGGCATGCCTAACGTGCCTACTCCTGTGAGGAGATCTTCTTGGCCAGGGTGGTATGGAGGATTGGAACTTCCTGCTTGCATGAACTGAGGATTTTGACTTGCTTGAGCAAGTTCTAACCCTCTCACTTTTTCTACTAACGTTGAAATGACTTCATTTGGTGAAGTCACGGTGCTTTGCCTTAGCGACGTTTGTTGTATACCCTGGTGCTGTATAGGCATGTGATATCCTGCTATAAACTGATCGCTATCTTGCCAAGCTTCTGTGAGAGTATTTCCTATAGGCAATGGCATAGAGGTATTTTCTTGAAAAGAGACCTCGAGTTGTATTTGTAAACCTCCTATAGATGGGTACATGCCCCGGGAGCGTTGTTCACTCCTAGGATAACGTATTGACCGTTCATCATATAAGACCAGGTATGGGTTAGATTGTCTACTAATTTGTGGTCTAAGTAGCATCTGAGGAGATGAACCAGATTCTCCGGTAAACGTCATATTGTTCGAGCCTAAAGGCTATGTTTGTTGCATTCGAGGGGGTTGATCTAACTCCCCCGTTTGAAAGGACGAGCTATATCTAATCCTTGGAGTTTGTGTTGACAATTGATTGGTCGAATAGTTTTCGCCCCATACTGAGAGTGAGGGTGATGATTGTCTATTCTGTTGGGCGTAGTATGCCTCAAGACCCAAGAGGGGTTTGCCATATGCATTGAATCCCGACATATTCGGGGGGTATATGAATACCCGCAGAATAATGGGAAGGAGCAAAGGTGGTTTGTGAAAGGCTAAAGAGGCGGAGAAGATGAAAAGGTATACTAAAACTTGGAAGAACACGTGATACTATGACTCCAGAAGAGAAAGTAGGAAGTTTATGTCAGCTTCACTAATTTTGTTTGTTTCACATCGGGTTCACCAATTTTGTACGCCGGAAAAACGACAAGCGAGCTTGGGAATCTACAGGCAACTCTTCCGTGCACCCGACCTTCCGAGGTCATGCCGAGACAGCCGGTAGGGATGGAATATGCGTGGGATGCAGACAAACTAGTTAGGCAATCTAATGTCTTCGATACGCACTAGTGGAATTTACGAATCTAAGGCAAAGAAAACCCTTCTAACTTGGACTGGTGTGATAGATCGATCAACAAGGATGACTTCTCGAAGGCTCCAATCAATATCGAGCTCTGGCGTGATCCGATCTATGGTTTGTGGAATACATGGGAAATGACCTGGGATAGTTTCGTGTATATCTCCAGATAAGGTCATATGGTGGATGATGTAAACAATTGATTTTACGGACGATTCTTTGGCCTAGTCCAGAATTCTCTAGCTTCGTTAACCGCTATATCTAGTAAGGACAATTGTTTGATGATGACGGGTGGAAGTGGAGTGGATTGGAATACTAGTGTGCATAAGCCAGTGTCTATATTTGATTGACTTGTGGATTTGTTAGGCTGTGGGATCTGTGGATCACAACCATAGACTCTTGGTTGTTGTGGTCCTGTTATGGTCATGTACGAAATCAAGTCCTAATCCCTAATATCCAGTAATCGTATGCTTTCTCAGCTTCTATGTTTAGGACCAATAACTGTGCGATCTTCTCAGAATATCTCACAGGCGTTCGTGCAACCTGGATCCTTAAACTAGTATCTATGTTTGTGAGAGTGTCTCCTGCACCTGGCTGTGGGACCAAAGGATCACAACCAAAGGTTTTTTCTCTTTCAAACCCTTCTACAGTCATGTGAATGTTTGCCTAGGGTAATTGGTAGTTTGGTTGGTTTGACCAAAACGTGTGTGCTTGGTCGTCTTCTATGTTTAATCCCTCTCAACTGGGAGCTGATCTGTCGTAAATCTGTTGTTGTTTGGAAGACTTGTATTCTAAGGTTCTGGTCTGTGTCAACTATTGCTGTGACGAGATTTGGTTGAGCCACGATTGGCTCAAATATGTATTCCCTAGGCTCTCGGGGTCTCGTGATTGTCATACAAAACAAAATGTAAATCTAACTATAACAAAACAAATTCTAACTACGTGGAATAAATCTAAAACATATATAACTTCTATTTTTCTAAGAAACCTTTTAAGAATTTAAGGAAAGTAGCTATTTAAACGTATCTAGGAATAACAACTAAATAATAATTTAAAACAGACAAAATAACCGAGTGTAGTTATTTTCATGTGCAATTTGTAGATTTATTCTAAACAAATGAAATAACTCATCTACCTGCAAGATTCTCGATCCTACCTCAGAAGTGAGGAGTGAATCATAGTTTCTCAGAAACTATCAATCCTCACAGCTTCCCTGGTAATATCGAGAATAGAATTTACTGAAATGAAGCAATTATCTACTCTATTTGATATGATTTTAACTAGAACTTTGAAAGCTAGAACCTGGATTCCGCAGAACAGTGGCGAATCCGATGGTGTATGTGATCTTGTCCCCTCAGTGTGATCTCCTCATTCTTTCGTGTTCACGTGGATCCAGAAAAGTGTGTAATGCTAGAATCAACAGAAGTAGATATTGAGACAAGGACAACTTAGAATACAGACTGAAAATGTGAGTAGGAGAGGGATAGCGCAAGAGTACAGAGCTTGGCTTATGCAATTCCTAGCGGGATTTTACTGCGAGTCATGCAACATAAAGCGACCAGAACCTGAAACTATCATGTTTGAAGAGCAAAACCTGCAACTTTAATGGCTTCCTAAGTTATTCTACTCCAATGGATTGGATAAAACAACAACACCGTTTGCACAAGCTGGATATGTGGCTTACCAACAGTTGAACAATGCTAACCAGACGTATAATGAACTAAACCAAGTACTCTAGGCAAAATTAAAGCTAAGTCTAATGCAAAGAGAAATTCAGAGATAAACTTCAGGGCCTGATGAAATAACAACACTTCCTACACAAGATGGATATGTGGCTTACCAACAGCTGAACAATACTAACTAAACATGCAAATGAATTGAAACTATGGCTTATAAACAAGATAACAAGATGATCTACTTAAAATGAGGAGATGAGAGCAAAAGATCAGACCATTTGCTTGAGCACAAGCCATCTTATTTATAGCTTTCATTCACCCAAAGATCAAAACCAAACTGAACTCTAAAAACTATAAACAATGGCCAAACACTATTCCAGGGGACCAAAAACATAAATGTATGCCCAAGTCGACAAGGAAAAGCTGGTGGAACGTTGATATTTTACGTGAGTCGCGTCAAAACGCTTTCTGGAAAATGCGTAAAGGACTGCTGCCCTGATCAGGGCGGCGGTTACAGGACCGCCACCCTGATCAGGACGGTGGTCATGAGCGCCATGCAGGGCGGCAGTTTCGTCACTAAAGAGCAAAAGGCCAAGACAAGAGGGGAAAAAGGAAAAACAAAGGACGTAGGGGCTAAGCGGGGCATGCGGGATGTTAACGCATACTCCGAGGGCTTTTTCGGATCCCGAACACCTTGCGAGGAGACCTATATCATCATTGGGGCACTTGTTACACTGTTCCGGCCGTACAATACCTTACAATTTTGGGTACGTACAGTGCCCACTATCAATTCCTTGATTGTGTGATCATTGATAGCTTCTTCCGGGTGGGATGTTGTTTAAGAAGATGTATATATTCCAATTTGTGTAGTTTGGAAAAGAGAGAGAAGAAAGAATGTGCTCTTCTACGATTCTGTTATGTCAACCATCAGCTGGGCATGAATTCCAGCATATAGGTTGCCCTCATTTTAATGTGAGCTAAGATGCAATTAATTAGATTGCTATGCAAGTGTTTTAAGCCCAAATCGAAGTGTGCTATTTGATGTAACAAGTAATGAATAAGAAGAGGAATGCTCTTTCACTAATGCAATACTAATGAAAGAAAAGAGGTATTCCTTTTATAGCACCAAAAACATGATTGCTTTTAAACAATAGAAAGAGAGGAAGATTCTAGAGAGGAAAATTATGTGTAATATTTTCAGAAGGGAAAAAAAACACACAACTTTCACCTAAGAATGAATAAAATGTAAGGAACCCTAAATGGGTCCCACCGGGCATGCCACAATGTTTCACCATTTTCTTTAAGTTTTAAGAGGAAACAAATAAGGGTGTGGGTGAAGGAGAAATACCTATCACGATGGTCAGTTTGAAGGTCGTTGCACATCGTTCTAACTTCTTGATCTAATGCTTTACTATGGGAGCTTCCTTTTGGCTAGGAGGAACTACCTGAAATACACAACAAGACCACAAGAAAGAGTTAAACAATATATGTTAGTGGGTTGCCTAGCGTGTGCTAGATCTAGGAAGTGTGATACTTCCTCGGTGGCAGTCAACCCAATGTTTAATACAATTTAATGCAAGAAATGACATAAATAAATAAGGTTCTACTGTAGTTGATATGATTTAGGTATCTCATCCAAATACAATAAGAAAATCTAACATAACAGGCTAGGCTATGATCATATCTGGAAATAAGGTAAATAATTAAGGTGCTGGAATAGGTCAGGGTCAGATTCTGGGTCACTTGAGTCACTTGGAAAAGGTTATTGGGATCTGGTATTAGCAAGACTACCAAATATAGAGACCAGACGTCAGTCTGGTATGACCAATGACGGTTTAGTAAGAATTGATGATGGTTATTGTAGGCTGGTAATAACTCAATAGTTCATGGTTTTGTAGATTTTTCTGAGACTGAATTAGAGATGATGAGGAGTTGTTTTAGGTCTAGGGAGGTGTTGGGAATATTTAGAGGTACTCAATGAGTAGACATAGGTGATTAAAATGGTTATGAGTGATGGGAATGGCTAGGTTCACAGGAAGGCAATAGTGGTGGGATAAAAATATAAATGGTGGTTGATAAACAAAAGGTGAAGAAATCTTATAAAATGAATAGAAATGAAATGGTGTAGGTTAGAAACACACTTACTTTTGTACAAGTTCAATGGCTGGGTGGTAGTGATGGTTGTTTAGTGAAATGGTGATCAGTGCCATGGAAGTGCTTCCCAGAATGCTCCCGTGAATGTAAATACCTTCTGATCAATGGTTGTGCTAGCTATGGCTATCTAGATGTGTGAAAGAGCTTTGGTTCTTACTTGCATGCAAATATCCTTTGCTCCCAAAACTTAAGAATGTGTCTAACCTCCCAAACAAGGTTACCAAAATGGTTATATGGTAACCGATGATGGTTTAGGGTTACCGGCGTCGGTTTCGGGTTGACTGGTGTCGGTTAAGGTGGGATATCCTAGGTTGCCTAAAATAGCAGATCTTGGCTATCCTCTTCTAGATTTTTCTCATTTTTGTCAGGTCTAAATGGAATGTTGCACTTAGATATGTGGGAATGTGGTTAGAGGAATAATAGGCATGTTCTTTTAGGGTTATACTAAGTCTTAGTTCATTAAGGTAAGTAGGGCTAAGTCTTAGTTAGTTATGGAAACATGCTATGAATAGGTCTATGGTGAGGTGTCTAGGTGAGGTGGAAATTCATTTTAATTAAGGTAATTAAATAATGAATGAAGTGAGGATGAGTATTAATTTAATTGTAAATAATTAAATTAATATTAATGTGGGGTATAAGGGTCATGGTTAGGTGAATGTGTTTAAGTTGGCTATTCAAAAGGGGAACAAGGGGAGTGTGACCCAATTTTGGTGTCACAGTCATTTGGAGTCTACATTTTTCCCCTTATTTTTGCATTTTGCTTGTTATAGCTTATATTGGTAAGCAACACAGTAAAAAATAGGAAGAGATTTACCCCATGTGTGGGTGAAGGTGATCCCCCTCAAACCATGTATTGGGCACTGATGAGGTGTAAGAAAAAATCAGTGAGTGGTTTGATACATGTGTAGGTGGTGAAGATAGGTGGGGAAGGGTTTGAGTATTGAGGGAAAGGGTGATGGTTAACTCGGGTAATAGGTAGTAGGTCGGGGTCAAAATCGGGTCATGGGTAATGACAATCAAATGCACACACACACATAGATTCCAACACGATACCAGGTTGAAGACCTTGAAAACTCTACATCGGCCAAGGTTGATAGGTTTATCCAAACAAGGGTGAATTGATTCAGGTATCCAAGGTATAGGATATGGTCTAGAAACACAACATAGGTCAGGTGCAGGAATGTTTAGGTATGTTCCGGTACACCAAAGGTTTGGTCAGGATAAATGACACGATAATAGGCAAGGTATGGTTGTTAGGCTAAAAAAACATAGGTAACAACATCGCAAGGTATAGTGAGTACATAAGGTCAATGAGTCACACCAAGTTGGTCAGGTTCAGGAAAATAGATCATAACATGGGTAAGGCCAAGGTATAGGTAAAATACCGATTCCTAAGACGCAACAAAGGAATTGTAAGGGTAGGTTGAGCTTATAGGTATGGTTCCCTTGGTGTTTGGGTTGATAAAAAGTGGGTGAGCATGAGTGGTGATAGGTGAAAAGGGAGTGGGGTAAGGGAAACTAGTTTGAAGGGTGACCGATGATGGTTTATGTTGACCGACCTCGGTTCACTAGGGCACAAATATGACTGACGTCGGTCATAGTGGATTGGGATTAAAAAGGAAAATTCCACTTTTTGTGGAATCATTTTTCATTTTCCAATAGTAGAAAATGACAGAGGAGCGGTGGAAAAGTGGAAAGTGATGGAGCAAGACGAGAGTTGAGTTGGTGAGCCTTGGAGTGGGTGATCCGTCATTCGATAGGCGGGTCCACGAGATTAGTGTGATTGATTCAGTTGGGTGGAGGTGAGGAGGGCATTCGGTGATGGCAGATGTAGGAAAGGGGTCAGGTGGACGACCAGTGCAGTGGCCCGACATTCCCCCATGGAGATGACAGCATGACGAGGTAGGGTTTGGTCCCATTCTACGTTTGTTAGATGAATTTGTTTGTATAGATTGGGTTTTGGTAAAAATGGGTTCGGGGGGGATAAAATTTGAATTTGGAAGGAGGATTGATGAAATAGGACTTGTAGGAAGTGGTATGTAGGTTAAAGAGGGGTGGGGATGGGTTGAGGTGAGATTTGGGTAGGGAAGGGTAGGTTGGTAGGGTAGAATGTGGAATGTTTAGAGAAAAAGGGTAGGGTTTGGTAGATTTGATGTCACGACAGTGACCGATGTCAGTCAAGGGTTGGCCGACATCACTGGGAGTTAGCCGGCATCGGTCAAGGATGAGGTGACCGATGCCAATTTTTGGGAGACCATTATCAGTCAATAAAAACCGATGTCAGTCAGACATTTAGAGAAAAATGGGCCAACAAATGAGAGGGGGTGGGTGGGGGAGATAGGTCATGAGATAGGAAGATATTGTCGAAGGAAAATAGCTTGGGTAATAGGTATGCATAGGGATGATTTGAGGGTGGGGTGAGGGAGATAGGTCATGAGTAGGAAGGATCTTGGGAATAGGTGGGGAGGTCCAGGGTGAATGCGGGTATGGTCGAGGTTTAATCACATTATGGTTTGTTGGATGTAGGCGAGGGACCAGTTGCAGATGTGAGATAGGGTACCACCCCTATTAGTAGTAGTACGAGGGAGCGTGAAAACCAGGGAGTGGTGACATGTTGTAGAGGTTAGCCTAATTGGGGTCAGATACTACCGATCACGTAGTCTGGGAGCCGAGTTAGATGGTTGCACTCATTGAAAAATGGGATTTGGTGACCAACACCTTTCATCTTGCTGACAGGTGAGATCACAATCACCTTGGAGGATGTTTATAGGATCCTGTGACTACCAATAGTAGGGATGCACAGGTGTATTCCATTACCTCAGAAGCATCTGAGGAGTTTTTGTTGACAGTTTTGGTGAGGGGCTGGTGGAGTTATGGTTCTATAGCGCCAGCCTGAGTTATGGAGACATGTACAGGGCCCATCCTGAGGAGATGAGGTTAGTGGTTCTGATTATGGAGGTAGTTTGTTGTTTTACACTACCAGATGTGGAGGGTGGGAGATTCCCATGGGAATTGATGGGGGTTCTTCATGACATGATGGAGGATAGGACCCATTTTGCATGGGCACCAAAATTCTTGGTGTAGTTATATAGAGAGTTATGGACCTATGGGAGGTTACAGAGGTTCATCCTATGTTTCACATTTCTACTACATTTCTGGGCATATGAGCACATTGTGTGTGCATCTAGTTGGTATGCCCCATCCAGATGCATTTGAGGAAGGCTTGGTTTGAGTAGGCTACACTTTTGGTAATGGGTACCTACTATTGGAGAGCATTAGGTTACCAGGACTACACACAATGTAGCATATTATAGGTGTGTACTAGAGGGATTGTTTGATGTGGACATCATTTGGAGGCCGCATGTGGGATTCCCATCATATAGGAAGATGGCCACATGGAGTTGTTGGAGCTGTAGTTTCTTAGATTGGGTAGAGGGACTCAATGCCGAGGATCACGAGATGATACTTGTATAGAGAGGTTCAGACGATAGGTTTGGGTTACCATAGGATGTGCCTCTACCCTTCCCACATTATAGGAGGGATGACGTGGAGAGGCCTATGCCTCTACCACAACTGATGGTACCGACAGGGCAGAAGGAGAAGGTTGTAGACTGACAGATTGATGATGCTGAAGTGACAGATAGATATAGATAATGGTGGGCATCACAGCTACGGGAAGTACCACCAAGGCCAGGGCAGCCCGACTTAGCCACTATCACAGTTTAGAGGGATGCCCTATAGGGGCATGTGACTACCCTGGTGACACAGTTGGGGATAGTGTAGGGGAAGCTGATAGGGTCAGAGGCATAGGTTGCAAATCTACAAGCACAAGTAGTAGTCCTTCAAGCCTAGGTTTCATAGGGACATGCACATACACAAGGTGGCGATGGAGATGGGCTACAGGTGGCCTCCCTATAGGCATAGGTTGTAGGTTTGCAAGGGCTATCTAGCCACTACATAGGCATAGATTGTGGCCCTTCAGGACTAGGTATAGGCACAAGCACCCACACAGGCTCAGGGATAGGAACCCATTTTACGGGGAGGGGTGGGACAAGGTCCCATGGTACAAAGTATAGGATCAGAGACTAATAGGCACCACTGTAGATAGTACCGATGGCCAAGTTCAAGGATGCCCTAGGTGAGAAGAGATACTATCAGCATCACTTGATGGTCGTAGGGATAGATGTCCCTACCTTATGCATAGTATAGAGTAAAACATTCCTTGAGTGAGAGAACCAGGTCTCACACTCATAGTGTGGAGAGTACAGGTGGGCGATGAGCCCCAAGATAGGGTTAGGATGAGGCCACTAGTTCACAGAGGCCATCTGTAGGTGAGGTACCAGGCAAGAGGTCAGACTGAGGCCCATGGAGGGTGGTGAGATGTTAGTAAGATGCCGCATGGGAGTAGGAGGGAGGAGGAGACAGGTGAGATAGGCATGAAGGTTATCTTGTGAGGAGGTGATTGATATCTATGCGGACCTCCATTTTTGTTTATTTTTTATTTATACTGGTCTGCGCGCCGAAGAAAGTGCAAGGATGTATATGAGAGTTTTGATTTTTTGTATATTATACCGGTGTGCATGCTAAATATGGTGAGGCTTGTATATGACAGTTTTGAGAGATTTATATTATCTGTATCAATGTATATTAGATGGATACACATTTTTTTATGATGAAATCAATGATTGTGCATGATGTATTTGTGTTAAATAGAATTTGATTGTTATTTGTAGATAGATGGAAAGTAATTGTATTAGGCATGGTGGAGATAGGTTGGTGTAGGCATGATGGGGCCAAGTCGTAGGTATGGTTGAGTCAGGTCATAGGCATGATGGAGTCAAGTTTTAGGTATGATGGATTCAAGTCATAGCAATGATGGAGTCAAGTCATAAGCATGATGGAGTCAGGTTAAAAATTTTATTTAATGTCCAATTTATTGGTAACATGGGAAATAAATGATGATGTATATGCATGTGATGGTTTAAGTTTCCAAATATTTTCTATAGTGGAAATGTGAAAATGATAAATGAACGATGTGATGATGTGGTAAAAATGTTTATTAATTGTTTCTTGTTTGGTTTAATTTCCAATTGTTGATATAAAATGGAAATGAAATAAGGTAGTTTGTGCATAGGAAAATGAAGGGGAAAATAGGTTAGGGTGAAGAGTGGCCGAGCTAACCTCCAAGCACCCCATGCCCTCAGAGTGCTACCTATATAGCCCTGGTGAAAAGGGGCCTCAAGCCGATGTAGTTATCCCATAAACTAGGGAAGAATATGATGAATTAGAGGAATGGGTTGGTATTTTTTAGGTATGATTAAATGTTTGTCATAGGAATGATTGAGTGTAGGTCATAAACATGATTGAGTTAGGTCATATGCATGGTGGAATTTAGGTAATAGGCATGGTTGAGTCGTTGTAAATATAGGTGTTGATGATCTCATCCTGTATAGGATAATCAATAAGTAATGAGGAAGTCCAATGGTAAGAGGTGGAAAAAGAGCTACTTAATTAATAATAACGCTAATGAGTCTACCATACCCAAGATGGGCTTATGAATGTAATACCCTAAAGGCATTGCATAATGTACTGTTCTAATGGTGAAGAAAGTCACATGATCATGAAATGTCACAACAGTAGCAAGTCCCTTGAGTAGAGAGAAACCTAGGGCACAAAAAGGCAATGAGGTGAAAGAGGATGGTTTAACATAAATTAGTGTACGACAACATGTGTAACTAGTAATAAACCCAGGATCAAAAATAGGCAAGTCCATGACAAAAATTTCATCATTTTCTTCATTTTTTTTGTTTTTAATAGAGTGATCGACGTGGGAAGTCTATATGGGATGATTATATTATCTCCTTGAGGTCTTCACAAAGCTGATTGATGCAGGAAGCTTCTGGATATTTTAATTGTATTTTTGCAATAACTTTTTAGATTTTTCCAGTAAGGGAGTAGTTTATTTATAGTGGCGAAATAGAGAGAAAAGATGTCCCATTTTGAGGGAGTCATCTTTTGCTAGAAGTTGGGACCCAAGGAGTTGAATCCCATTTTTATTGGATGTTTAAGTCATGGAAAATACTATAGAGGAAGATTAGGTTCTTGTTTAGAGGACAAAACCATAGTACACATAGGTTAAGTATGAAAGAGGTGGTTTCAAGTGATGAATGACCATGGGATTCCATATCTTAAAAAAGAAGAAAAAGTATCCATGAGAATCATGCTATGTAAGTAGAGTCATGGTAATCATATTGAAGATGAGGTTGAAAGGTGATGGATAATCAGATGATTCTTGTTTAGTCGTTGTTCCTCAAAAATGGGTATTCTGGAAGGTGAACGACACTCAAAGGACAAGTGATCGATTGACAGAAGTGATATAGGACTTTATTTCAACAATAAAATGCTTGAAGATGCAAGGAATTGAGGGGATCAGGTTCCAATTCACATTTGAGTGAAAGACAAATGATAATCACCTGATCCATAGGTGTGGGTAATAATATAGGGTCCAAGACAATTAGGATAAAATTTTCCATCGTTTACTTTTCTCTTCTTTATTTACATGTTGATTTTCCTTCAGGACGAGGTCACCAACCTGAAAGATTCATTCATGAACACATTTTTTGTAGACATGTTTGATACATTTTTGGGTAGATTTGGAGATGGTCAAGAGAATTGAGACGATGTTCATCTAATAACTCAAGTTTGCACTAAACGATCCTGGAAAAAGGCATCATCGTTGAGCATGTCTTATAGTGAGATGCAGAGAGATGGAATCTAGAATTCGAGAGAAAGACAACCTCAGTACCTTTAGACCAGTGAAAAAGGTGTGGTAGTAGTCAAAGTGTGAATACTAGTGTGATAAGCCCACAAGGAGAAAGGAATGTGTGAATTCCAATCCTTTCCAATATTGTAAACTACTTTCATAATAATTTTGTTTAAGGTTTTATTGGTTGATTCAGCTTGGCCATTGTTTTGCTAGTAATAAGGTGATGAGAAACTGAGTTGGATGCTAAAATTATCGCATAACTTATGTAGGGTTTTGGTTTTGAATTGCTTTCCATTATTAGTGATGAGATGGTGAAGAACACCAAAGTGACAAATGATGTGATGGTTGATGAATTCACATATTTTCTCAGATTTTGTAGAAATGAGGGGGATGGATTCTACCCATTTAGTGTAATATTCAATAGCATTTATAATCCATTGACGACATTGTGAAGAATGGGGATTAATCTCACCGAAAAGATCTAAGACCCATTGAGAAAAGGGTCAAAGGTCTCATGCTACCTGTAAGGAATGACTAGGTGTGTGATGAAGATTAGCATGTTGCTGGAATTTTACACACCATTTGAAATAGTCACAATAGTCATAGTTTAGGGTTGGCCAATAATATCCAAAGCAAAAGAATACGTGTTTTGCGACAGCTAAACCACTAAAGTGGCCTCCACAAATTCCATCATGAACTTATTTGATGGTGTAGGAAATTTTAGAACTTGTAAGGCATTGTAAGATAATACCATCAAAGTTTCTCTTATAAAGGAGACCACCCATGATGACATAGTGAGAGACACTTTTAAGAAAGGAATGTTGTCCATTACGAGTGAGATCAGTGCATAGAATGGAAAGGGAAAGATAGTCTGAAAAATTCTTATTCCAGAGGTCACGTGGGTTAGGTGCAATGGTTCCGATAGAAGTATACCTCACGAGATAAGTAAGAAGGTGATTATAACCTATTTACTGTGACAAATATTTTAGATTTGGTAGGCAGAAGTGGGTATCTGAAGAAGACAAGTAGGCCATGGTATCCACAAATTTATTGATAGAACATGGGGTGGTTTGAATTTCATAACGGTCAAAAGTAGTCAAAAGTATGTCGACATGATTTTTATACTTTTGAAGTATTTCATTACAACATTGTATATACCATTGAATTGGTTTACGATCAGCTGGGAATTGCACAAAATATATTTATTAACTTAACATCTAAGGCATAAGCAGCCTAGAGACCCAATACGAGTGCTTCATATTCAGCAATATTATTTATACAATCAAAATCTAGTTTGAAAGATAAAGGAATAGGTTTCACCATCAAGAGGAATGAGGATAACACCAAACCCACCTCCATGCTGACACTTGGAGCCATCGAAGAAGAGTGTCATTTGGTAAGCGGTATCGTCTAAGGAGAGGGTAGCTATGGATTTTTCTGGGAAATCAAAGTTAGAGGGTTGATTCCAAGAAAGAGGTGCATCTGTTAGTTGGTCAATGATAGCTTTGCCCTTTATGGAATTTTGATGAATGAATTCGAGGTCGATGTCAGTAAGAAGCATAAGCCAACATGCGACACATTCATGTTGATAGGGATTTTCGTAAATTTAGTGTAGGGGGTTAGTATTGATGATAACAAAGGTTTTGTGGTTGAGTAGGTAATGGCAGAGTTTGTTAGCGACGAAAACTACGGCTAAGCAGAGTTTTTTGGCATGGGTGCTTTTAGGGTTATACTAAGTCTTAGTTCATTAAAGTACGTAGGAATAAGTCTTAGTTAGTTATGGAAGCATGCTATGAATAGGTCTATGGTGAGGTGGAAATTGGTTTTAATTAAGGTAATTAAATAATGAATGAAGTGAGGATGAGTATTAATTTAATTGTAAATAATTAAATTAATATTAATGTGGGGTATAAGGGTCATGGTTAGATGAATGTGTTTAAGTTGGCTATTCGAAAGGGGACCAAGGGGAGTGTGACCCAATTTTGGTGTCTACAGTCTTTTGAGATTTTGCATGTGAACACCCTTAGAAATATAGAGAATGAAATCAACTTATTTCTCTTGATTTTGAGCTTGTTATTCACTTCAGTGATCTTCCTTCAGAGATCGAACAATACAATTTGGTCATTAAGGTACTTAGGTAGTCTCAGTGGAGCTTGGTCGAAGCCAATTGATCGTATGTATGAGAAGGTTGAGAATTGTATTAAGTACAAGCCATATTCCTTGATCAGGGATGATGCTTATGGTGACATCCTAGCTTCAATATCCCCTTCTAAGCTTCAGACCACATACCGGGCATTGATGAGGTGTAAGATGGAATCGGTGAGTGGTTTTATACATGTGTAGGTGGTGAAGATATGTCGGGAAGGATTTTTAATATTGAGGGAAACGGTTACAGTTAACTTAGGTAATAGGTAGTAGGCTGGGGTCAAAATTGGGTCATGGGTAATGACAATCAAATGCACGCACACGTATAGATTGCAACACGGTACCAGGTTAAAGAGCTTACAAACTCTACATCATCCAAGGTCGATAGGTTTATCCAAACAAGGGTGAAGTGATTCAGGTATCCAAGGTATAGGATATGGTCCAGAAACACAACATAGGTTAGTTACATGAATGTTTAGGTATATTCCGATACACCAAATGTTTGGTTGGAATAAATGGAACAGAAATAGGCAAGGTGTGGTTAGTAGGCTAAAACAACATAGGTAACAACATCGCAAGGTATAATGAGTACATAAGGTCAATGGTCACATCAAGTTGGTCAGGTTCAGGAAAATAGGTCATGTCATGGGTAAGGCCAAGGTATAGGTAAAATACTAATTCCTAAGACACAAAAAAGGAATTGTAAGGGGAGGTTGAGCTTGTAGGTATGGTTTCCTTGGTGTTCAAGTTGATAAAAAGTGGGTGAGCACGAGTGGCGACAGGTGAAAAGGGAGTGGGGTAAGAGAAACTAGTTTGAAGGGTGACCGAAGATGATTTATGCTGACCGAAGCCAGTTCATAAGGGAAAAATTATGACCGATGTCGGTCAAAGAGGATTGGGATTAAAAATGAAAATGGAGCTTTTTACAAAATCATTTTTCATTTGGCAATAATAGAAAATGACATAGGATTGGTAGAAAAGTGGAAACTGATGGAGTGAAATGGAGAGTTGAGTTAGCAAGCCTTAGAGCACATGATCAATCATTCGATAGGTGAGTCCACGAGATTAGTGTGAGTGATTCAGTTGGTTAGAGGTGAGGAGGGAATTTGGTGATGGCAGAGGTAGGAGAGGGGTCAGGTGGACAATCAATGTAGTGGCCCAAAGTGCCCCCACAGAGATAACATCACGATGAGGTAGGATTCGGTCCCATTCTACATTTGTTAGATGAATTTTTTTGTATCGATCATGTTTGGGTAAAAATGGGTTTGGAGGGGGAATCAAATTTAAATTTGGAAAGATGATTGATGAAATATGACTTATAGGAAGTGGTATGTAGGTTAAAGAGGGGTGGGGATGGGTTGAGGTGAGATTTGGGTAGGTAAGAGTAGGTCAGTAGGGTAGAATGTGGAATTTTTATAGAAAAAGGGTAGGGTTTGGTGGATTTGACACCGCGAAAGTGAATGAAATCGGTCAAGGGTCAACTGACGTCGATGGGAGTTAGCCGGCATTAGTCAAGGATGATGCTACCAATGCTGATTTTTGGAGACCATTATTGGTCAATAAGAACCGATGTCGGTCGACATTTAGAGAAAAAATGGGCCAACAAATGAGAGGGTATGGTGGGGGAGATAGGTCATGAGAGATAGAAAGATATTGTTGAAGAAAAATAGCTTGGGTAATAGTTATACATAGGGATGATTCAAGGGTGGGGTGAGGGAGATAGGTCTTGAGTAGGAAGGATATTGGGAGTAGGTGG
Source organism: Taxus chinensis (assembly GCA_019776745.2). Taxonomy (NCBI): domain Eukaryota; kingdom Viridiplantae; phylum Streptophyta; class Pinopsida; order Cupressales; family Taxaceae; genus Taxus; species Taxus chinensis. Next base: position 153,125,690 of record CM034156.1, read on the forward strand.
GGAGGTCCAGAGTGAATACGGGTATGGTTGAGGTTTAATCATGTGATGGTTTGTTTGATGTAGGAAAATGACCAGTTGTGGATGGGAGATAGGGTACCACCCCTATTAGTATTGGTACGAGGGAGCATGATAGTCGAGGAGTGGCGCCATGTTGTAGAGGTTGACCTGATTGGGGTCAGACGCTACCGACACATAGACCAGGAGCTGAGTCTAATGGTCACACTCATGGATAGATGGGATTCAATGAGTAACACCTTTCATCTTTTGACAAGTGAGATCACCCTCACCTTAGAGGATGTTTATAGGATCATGTGACTACTGATAGTAGGGATGCAGGGGTATTCCATTACCTCAGAGGCATATGCAGAGTTGATGTTGATAATGTTTGGTGAGGGGCTGGCGGAGTTGCAGTTCCATAGTGCCAGCCTGAGTTATGGAGACATATATAGGGCCCATCCTGAGGAGATGAGGTTAGTGGTTTTGATTATAAAGGCAATTTGTTGTTTTGCACTTCCAGATGAGGAGGGTGGGAGATTCCCATGGGAATTAATGGTGGTTATTCATGACATGATGGAGGATAAGACCCATTTTACATGGGCACCAACATTCTTGGTGTAGTTATACAAAGAGTTATGTGCCTATGGGAGGTTACAGAGGTTCAACCTATGTTGCATGTTTCTACTACGTTGTTGGGCATACGAGAAAATCATGTGTGTGCGTCTAGTTGGTATGCCCCTTTTGGATGCATTTAAGGTGGGATTGGTCCAAGTAGGCTATAGGTGACGGGTACCTGTTATTGGAGAGCACCGGGATGCTAGGGCTAAACATGATGTAGCATATTATAGGTGTGTACTAGAGGGGTTTTACAGTGTGGACATCATTTAGAGGCCATATGTGGGCTTCCCATCATATAGGAAGATGGTCGCAGAGCTACAAGAGCTATAGTTTCTCAGATGGATAGAGGGATGCCATGCCAGGGAGCACGAGATGATACCTGTAGACAGGGTCAGATGACAGTTTGGGTTTCTGCAAGATGTACCCCCACCCTTCCCATAATATAGGAGGGACAATGTGGAGAGACCTATGCCTCTACCACAGTCGAGAATGTCGATAGAGTAGGAGGAGAAGGTAGTAGAATGACATATTGATGATGCCAAAGTGACAGATAGATATAGACAGTGGTGGGCAGCACAACTACAAGTAGTAACACCAAGGCCAGGGCAACCTGACTTCGCCACTATCATAGTTCAGAGGGATTTCCTACAAGGATAGGTGACTACCCTGGTGACACAGTTGGGGATAGTGTAGGGGAAGTTGACAAGTTTAGAGGCATATGGTTCTACTCTATAGGCATATGTAGTAGCCCTTTATGCCTAGGTTGAACAGGGATAGACACTCACACAGAATGGAGATGGAGATGGGGTATAGGTGGCCGCCCTACAGGTGCAAGTTGTAGATTTGAAGGGTCCGTTGGCCACTACATAGGTGAAGATTGTGGCCCTTCAGGCCCTAGTACAGGCACATGCACCCACACAAGCTCAGGGATAGGGTCCCATTTTACAGGCAGGGGTGGAATAGTGTCCAATGGTACAAGTACAGGGTCAGATACTGATGGCACCGCCATAGACAGTCACGATGGCTAGGTTCAAGGATGCCTTAGGTGAGGCGAGATACTCTTAGGATCACCTGATGGCCATAGGGGTAGATGTCCCTACCTATATAGATTATAGAGCACAACATGCCTCGAGTGAGAGGACCAGGTCTCGCAGTCACAGTTTTGAGAGGACACGGAGCTGACAAGCCCCAAGCCAGGGTCACGGTGAGGCCACTAGTTTACAGAGGCCAGCTTCAGGTGAGGTACCAACAGAGGTCAGATCGAGGCCCATGGAGGGGGTGGTTGATATGTTTGCGGATGATGCACGCGTAGGATGAGGAGGAGAATACAGGTGAGATAGACATGTAGGGAATCCTATGAGGAGGTGATTGATATCTATGCGGACTTCCATTTTTTTATTTTTGATATATACTGGCCTGCATGCCAAAGAGAGCGAGGATATATATGAGAGTTTTGAGTTTTTGTATATTGTACCGGTGTGCATGCTGAAGATGGTGAGGTTGTATTTGAGAGTTTTGAGAGATTTATATTATATGTATCAATGTATATTGGATGAATACACATATTTTTATGATGAGCTTAATGATAGTGCATGATGTACTTGTGTTAGTAGAATTTGATTTTTATTTGTAGATAGATGTAAACTAGGTGTATTGGGCATGGTGGAGTTAGGTCGGTGTAGGCATGATAAAGTCAGGTCGTAGGCATGGTTGAGTTAGGTTATAGGGATGATGAAGTCAGGTTATAGGCATGATGGAGTCAAGTCATAGGCATGATGGATTCACGTCATAGGCACGATGGATTCAGGTTATAATTTTTATTTAATGTCCAAGTTATTGGTAACATGGGAAATAAATGATGATGTATATGTATGTGATGGTTTAATTTTCCAAATATTTTTTATAGTGGAAATGTGAAAATGCTAAATGAACGATGTGATGATGTGGTAAATTTTTGTATTAATTGTTGCTTGTTGTGATTAATTTCCAATTGTTGATATAACATGGAAACGAACTAAGGTAGGATGTGCATAGGAAAATGAAGGGGAAAATAGGTTAGGCTGAAGAGTGGCTGAGGTAACCTCTAAGGGCCCCATGCCCTAAGAGTGCTGGCTACATAGCCCTAACGAATAGGGGCCTCAAGCCGATGTAGTTCTCCCATAAGCTAGGGAATAATATGAGAAGTGGGTTAGTAGATCTTAGGTATGATTGAATGTATGTCATATGCATGGTTGAGTTTAGGTCATATGCATGGTAGAGTCATTTTAAATATAGATGTCAATGATCTTGTCATGTATAGGATGATCAATAAGTAATGAGGAAGGTGAATGGTAAGAGGTGGTAAAAGAGCCGCTTAATTGATAAGAATCCTAATGAGTCTACCATACCCAAGATGAGCTTATGAACGTAAGACCCTAAAGGCGTTACATAATGGACTATTCTAATGGTGAAGAAAGTCACATGATCATGAAATATCATAGCTGCAGTAAGTCCCTTAAGCAGAGAGAAAAATAGGGTGCAAAAGACAATGAGGTAAAAGTGGATGGTTTATCAGAACTTAGTGTATGAAAAAATTATGACAACATGTTTACTTAGCATGAAACCCATGATAAAAAATAGGCAAGTCCATGAAAAAAATTTCATCATTTTCTTCATTGGTTTTTTAATAGACTGAATGATGCAGGAAGTATTTATGGGATGATTATATTATATTCTTGAGGTCTTCACAAAGCTGATCGATGCGGGAAGCTTTTGGATATTTTTATTGTATTTTTGCAATAAATTTATATAGCTGTCCTTCAAGGGAGCAATTTTTTTATAGCAGAAAAATAGAGAGAATAGATGTCCCATTTTTAGGGAGTCATCTTTTGTTGGAAGTTTGACCCAAGGAGTTGAATCCCAATTTTTTTGGACATTTAAGTCATGGAAAAGACTAAAGAGGAAGATTAGGTTCTTTTTAGAAGACAAAACCATAGTACATAGGTGTTAACTATGAAAGAGGTTGTTTCAAGTGATGAACGACCATTAGATTCCATATTTAAAAAGATGAAAAATTATCCATGAGAATCATGTTGTGAGTAGAGCCGTGGTACTCATATTGAAGATGAGGTTGAAAGGTGACAGATAATCACATGATTCTTGTTTAGTCGTTGATCCTTAAAAACGAGTAATATGGAAGGTGGACAATGCTCAAGGGACGAGCGATCAATTGAAATTTTTTTATATAGGACTTGATTTCAACAATAAAATGGTCAAAGATGCAAGGCATTGAGGGGCCCAGGTTTGGGTTTACCTGTGAGTGAAGACAAATGATAAGCACCTGATCCATAGGCGTGGGTAACGATATAGGTTCCAAGCCAATTAGGAGAAAATTTTCCCCATTTACTTTTCTCTTCTTTAGTTACATGTTGATTTTCCTTCAGGATGAGGTCATTGACTTGAAAGGTTTGTTCGTGGAGACGTTTGTTGTAGGCACGTTTGATACGTTTTTAGTAGATTTGGAGATGGTCAAGAGCATTGAGATGACGTTCATCTAATAACTCAAGTTGTGTCAAATGATCGTAGTGAAAGTCATCGTCGTTGAGCATGTATTATAGTGAGATGTAGATAGATGGAATTTGGAATTCAAGAGGCAAGACAACCTCGGTAGCATAGACTAGATAAAAAGGTGTGGCAGCAGTCGAATTGTGAATACTAGTGTGATAAGCCCACAAGGTGAAAGGATTGTGTGAATGCCAATCCTCTGTAGTATCATCAACTACTTTCATAAGATTTTTTTTCAAGGTTTTATTGGTCAATTCTACTTAGCCATTGGTTTGTAGGTAATACGGTGATGAGAAACTTATTTGGATACCAGAAGCGTCGCATAACTTACGTAGGGTTTTGTTTTTTAATTGCTTTCTGTTATCAATGATGAGATGGTGAGGAACACCAAAGTGAGAAATGATGTGATGGTTGATGAATTCACATATTTTCTTAGATTTTGTAGAAATGAGGGGCATGGCTTCTACCCCTTTAGTTAAATATTTAGTAGCGGTTATAATCCATTAATGGCATTGTGAAGAATGGGGATTGATCTCGCCAACAAGGTCTAAGCCCCATTGAGAAAAGGGCCAAAGGTCTCGTGCTACCTGTAAGGCATGACTAGGTGTGTGATGAAGATTATCATGTTGCTAGCATTTTACACAACATTTGACATAGTCACAACACTCATGTTTTAGGGTTGGAAAATAATAGCCAAGGTGAAGAATGCATTTTGTGACAGTTAAACCACTAAAGTGGCCTCTAGAAATCCCATCATGAACTTCCTTGATGGTGCAGGGAATTTTAGAACTTATAAGGCATCGTAAGAGAATACCATTGAAGCCATGCTTATAAAGGAGACCACCCATGATGACATAGCGAGAGAAAATTTTAAGAAAGGCATATTGTCCATTATGAGTGAGATTAGTGGGTAGAATGGAAAGGGAAATATATTCTGCAAATTTCTTATACCAAAGGTCATGTGGGTCAGGTGCAATGGTTCTGATGGAGTAGACCGCACGAGGTAATTAAGAGGGTGATTGTAACCTTTGTATTGTGACAAATAATTTAGAGTTGGTAGGTGAAGTGGGTATCTGAGAAGCCAAGAAGGCCATGGTATCTATAAATTTATTGGTAGAACATGGGGTCTTTTACAGTTCATAATGGTCAAAGGTAGTCAAAATTATGTCTACATGATGTTTATAATTTGGAAGTATTTCATTCCAACACTAGTATATACCATTGAATTAGTTTACAACCAGCTGGGAATAGCCAAAGATATTGATTTACTTAACATCTAAGGCATAAGCAGCCTGAAGACCCAATACAAGTGCTTCGTATTTGGCAATATTGTTTGTACAATCAAAATCTAGTTTAAAAGATAAAGGCATAGGCTCACCATACATAGGAATGAGGATAACACCATCCCCACACTGTGACTTGGAGCCATTAAATAAGAGTGTCATTTGGTAAGTGGTATCATCCAAGGAGAGGGTAGCTATGGATTTTTCTGGGAAATTAAAGTTAGAGGGTTGATTCCCAGAAAGAGGTGCGTCTACTAGTTGGTCAACGATAGCTTGGCCCTTGATGGAATTTTGATGAATGAATTTGAAGTTGAGGTCGAAAAGAAGCATAAGCCAATGTGCGACACATTGATGTTGATAGGGTTTGGCGTACATATAGTGTAGGGGCTCAGTATTGGGTATAATGAAGGTTTTATGGTTGAGTAGGTAATGGTGGAGTTTGGTGGTGACAAAAACTAAGGCTAAGGAAAGTTTTTTTGCATGAGTGTATCTAGTATCTTAGTCTAGAAGGTTACATATTATGTAATAAACCACTTGCTCTCTGTGTTGCTCATCATGATGAGTGAGCATGGAACTTAAAGAATGGTTAGTGGTGGAAATGTATAGGTAAAAGAGTTGGTCATCCTTAGGAGGAATGAGTAGTGGTTTTTGAAGAAGGTATTATTTTAAGGTGCTAAAAGCTTTATGGAATTCGTCATCCCATTCGAGTGAGATGTCCTTATTGAGAATATCATGAAATGGTTGACAACGGTTAGAAAGCTGCAAGATAAAATGATGAATGGATTGTAACTTACCTTGCAGGATTTGAAGTTGATGGATATTAGTAGGAAGAGAAATTTATAGGATAACCTTTACTTGAGCAGGATCGACTTCTATGCCATGCAAAGAAACGATGAAACCAAGAAGTTTTTCGGAAAGTACCTCAAAGAAACACTTTTTTGGTTGAAGATGAATACAATAATTGATGAGGCAATTGAATATGACCTTTAGGATAGTCAGGTGTTTGGCTTGATGTTTGGATTTGGCAAGAAGATCATCTATGTAATCTTCCAATATGCGATGCATGATGCCATGGAAGATGTAAGTCATGGCTCACTAATATGTAGCGCCAACATTTTTAAGGCCAAAAGGCATAACTCGATAGCAGAAGGTCCCCCAAGGAGTGATGAAGGTAGTTATGTGTTGATCTTATGGAGCAAGTAATATTTGATAATAACCTGAGAAACTGTCCATGAGTGATAGCATTTCATGGCCGGCAGTGAGATTAACTAGTTGGTCAATGCCTAGTAGGGGAAAATCATCTTTGGGGCAAGCAAGTTTGAGGTCACGGAAGTACATGAAAATGTGGAGTCCCCCTATCACCTTTATGATAGGAATGATGTTAGAAATTCATTGGGGATAGTCAATGGGTAGGATGAAGGAAAATGAGAGAAGGCGCTGAAATTCTTCTTTAACCAAAAGAGCAATGCGCGGATGCATTTTTCGTAGATTTTGTTTGATGGGTTTGGTATTAGGAATGGTTATGATATTATGGACCATGATTTTTGGGTCAATACCAGGCATATCAACATAGGACCAGGGAAAAGCGTTGCTATGGTCTCGAAGGAAAGAGGTAAAATCTTCCTATTCATTAACAACTAAAGACTGACATATCTTTAGGATGTGTGGGTCATCCTGAGTATTAATGTTGATTTCGATAGTCAATTCGTTCAACATGGTTTATGTCTCAAAGGGTAATGACTGGTGAATATAAGAGTCTTTCACACCAAGGTAGGTGAGGATGGACTCATCATCTTGACATTAAATGACGTTAATAGATGGCGTATCATCATCGATCATGTTAGAATATAGGAAGGGGAGAGAAGAGGGAGCCTCACCATCACATTGATAGGTCAGAGGTCCTAGAGAAATTGTGTTTATAATTTATTTTAGGAGGAATAAATTTGGGATCTATGGACTCTGTGGGTGAAGATGGTGATGTGGGCGAATGAGGCGAAGAAGGTTTATCTTCGTCAATGAGGTCGATGCGGATATTCTAGGGAGGTGGTGTAGAAAATCCAATGCCACTACGGTCATTGTGTTTACAGGTGGTACAAGAAATGACAATATGGTGGCCTTGTTCGTGAAAAATGAAGCCAAAGCGTTTACATGCGCAATGGTGGAGGAAAGTGTGGGCGAAGCAATAGTTAGTAAGGGATTATAGGTCAGATGAAAATGGTCATGTTTGGGATGGAGGTTTGGGTGAATAAGTTTCAATATCAAGTCCCCCATACATTAGATTAGTGTGAAGGTGGGGAGGACCATAAGGAAAAACCTCTCCTACGTGGTAGTCATAACTAGGGTGTTGGCACAGGTTCCCATAATCTTGCAGAGTGAGGAATGTGTCGATATTGTATAGGTGGTACTCCCCCAGAGTGAGAAATTGAAAAACACCTTCTAACGGATCAATAATCAATATGTGGGTAGTGGGGATAAATGACTCGCTAGATGATTGGGAAGAAGATGAGTCAGCTGTAGAGGCTACGACGACAATAGGAATAATAGGGTTAGATGTGGGAGAGGTGGCGACAACATTGGTAGATGGGATTGTGGCTGAAGGTGAAGGAGGGGTAGTGGAAAATGATTTGATTGGTACTAACACATGATTAGGCCAGTACAACATGTTACAGGTCTTGAATGGCGACGGGTCGACGAGGATGGTGTAGTTATGTCCCTCATGCTTGAATTTTACACAGTCATGTAAAGTTGAAGGGACACGACCCATGATGCAAATCTAGGGTCTTCAGAGAAATAGGTTTACTGGAATTCCCCCTCTAAGACGTAGAATAGCTCTGGGACAGTGCGAGGGCCTACGCGAACATGAAGGATAATAGTGCTAAGGGTGGAGGTGATGGTGTCGTTGAAGGAGCACAACATAACTGGGTTATTATGCATACAATTATGAGGAATACACATTTGATTGTATGCGTGGGAGGAGATGATGTTAATGCTATCACCACCATCAATCATGACGTGTCGTACGTGTATGTTATCGATATAAACATAAATGAATAGGGCGGGATTAGGGTCATTTGACTGGAGAGGTACAATATCCTCATCAGAGAAGATGAGGGCAGAGACTTAAGGAGTAGTCAAGGGGGTGGAAGAAGGAGCTGATTTGGTAAGAAAGGCCACATTGTGAGGGATGATAATCGAGGCCACTGGTGTGGGGTCATTGGATTGTAAAACCTCGATTGTAAAAATTTAATGGATTGTGAAACCTCGATAAGGGCTTGTCTGTGGGATTCAAAAGTCTAGACGAGATCATACAAAGACATCTTTAGAGGAGACTGATGTAATTGTTTTATCATCGTGAAATGGGTGACCCCGTCAGAGATAGGGTATGTAGGTTAGTGGGTGGTGATTTTTGGAGCGGGTGCAGATGGTATATTGGGTACAGGGTTGGTTGATGGGCTTGTTTCTTTTTCTTTGCCTTTGTCTTTCTGAGTGCGGGTAGCAACGTGAACCATGTTAATCTGAGGGGAGGGAATGAATGGAGAAGGTGTAGGATGAGTGGTGTAATGACATGATGGGAAAAAACCTACCAGGGGAGAAAAGCCTTGTGAAGTGAGCTGGGCGCAACGAAATTTAGGTGGCGATTTGGCTAATTCTCTAATACGGACCATGTTGATCTCAAATTTTGGAGGTGGGAAAAATGGTTATGGGAGTGGAGATATTGATCGCTGAATGGGTAAAGGACAATGATGTATGGTGACAGGTGAAGGTGGAGAATGGTCCTTATAAAGAAGGTCGTCATCATCGAAATTTTGTTTAGGAGGAAAAAGTTGGAGAAGAACTGTTTTCAGAGATTTATAATTTTTGACATCATGTTCTAGTACACAATGATAGGTACAAATATTGGTTTCATCAAACCCCTTTGGTTTGGATTTGAGAGGATCGTAAGGTCAAAGCAGTGGTCATGTGATGATGGAAGTCTCTAGAAGGTTGGTTAAAATCTTGGCGTAGGACCCTGCTAATGGATCACAATGGGAAGTGAGTGTGGGATTGGGTACAGGTGTGGCTGATTGTGAGGGAAGAGGATTTATAGGAGGGGGAATGGGTTGGTCTACTAGTTTGGTATGCAGAGTGATATTAGGTCTTGCTGGCATCTTCTTGGGTAAAGGTGACACAAGAGTATGGTACGTAGAAGGAAAAAAAATGGTGGAAGAGGACGGGCTACTCACGGGGGCAACTGACTTGCAGTGGAGGTGGTTAGTGGAGGTTGGGCAGGCGGTATTGGTTGGATTCGTATAGGCAAGGTTGGGGTTATAGTAACTGGTGGAGGTATAGGTGGAAATAAGTGTATGAGTGAGGGTGAGGAAGTTTGGTTTTTGGATGAATGAGGTGTAACAAAGTCTCGTGAGGTAGGAGTAGGTTGTTTAGATTTTGACTAGCCTTGGGTATGAGATTTTTTGGTCAAGGTTGATGGATGAGGCCCTAGGATGGATGGAATGGTGGAAGATGAAAAAGGTGTGGTAGGTGAGACTGGTGTACGCAGAATAGAAGGTTGGGTTTTCCTTGTAGGCAAGAGGATAATGTTGCTGTAGACTTGGGAAGATACGGCTAAGTCCAATATGACAGGTGGGTGAGTAAGGATTGATGTCGGCATGAAACCCAAAGTGGTGATGGGTCTAGATACAGGTGGGGGGATAAGTTTGGGTAGGTTTTTAGGTTTGGGAATAGTTGTAGTTTTGGGTAGAAGTTTGGATGGAGGTAGGGATGCTAAAGAGGAATCTGTTTCAATCGGCATGGTCAGTGTAGTTTTGTTTTCTGAAAATACATTTGGGTAGATCATGGAAGTATCTTCAGGAAACATTTGCATTTGGGTCAAAATGGGGAGCCGAAGACGTCCCTAGAGCATGGAATGATCAACGTAATCTAAACGATCAACCAACCATGAAAAGGAGACTACTGAAGAAGAGGATGGAATGGGTTAGGTGGAAATCTCTGTAAAATATGTCTATGATACAAGGAATTGGCCAGCCTTGGATTCTATAGGTAAAATAGCTGAGATCATGTTAATAGGATCTTGGGATGCTAGGGAAAAAATGTCCTAGATAGGTAGTGACATGTCTGAAGAATCTCCCATGGGTAGGAGAGATAATAGGTCAGGTGAGGTAGACTTATCTCTTGGTGAAGGAGAAGGTGAGGATTATTCTCTTGTGGATGGGAGAATAACAAGTGTTGAAGGTTCAGAAGGCTGGGAAGCAGATGATGAAACAACATCGGTAGAAAGTGTTAGTTCCTCTGTGAGAACAAGGGGTGATGAGGGGGACTCCTCTATGGGTGGAGTAGAAGAGGTATGCTCCTCTATGGGTGGAAGAGCTCGTGCCAATATTTCCTCAATAGATGAAGTCGGTAGGTTTTGAGGAACATTTGGCATGATATCAAAAACTATGTGAACTTCACAGACATTACTGTCATTGGATGAAGGTTCACTATTTTGATCAGATGATGGTCTATGATTAGGGAAAAAAATTGTGAAGATATGTAAATTATGATTTGTTGGCACGTTCGGGTTGTATACGAAAGGGTCTTCATTGTCTATAATCTCTTGAACAATGTTTTTAAAAGTTATACAATTACCATCACTTTGTCCCTTAACACGATGATAATTATAGTAGTCGTGTTGTTTATACCATGCGGGCATATGCCGAGTGGGATCGAAACCTGTATGAGGTTTTATGGGAGGAAGTGTAATGGATCCAAGTTTAAGAAGTTTTTCTAAGACTAAAGAATAGCGCTCTTCGATCGAAGTGTACTTCCATTGCTCCCGTCAGAGTTGAAAGGCTTGGACAGGAGAAATATTGGAAGTTAATTGGGCCTGATTAGAAGGATGAGGTGGACATGCCTTGAGGACTATCACGTTGGTAGATCCTTTGGGCTTTGAATAGTTATTTTGGGGTTTTGAAGATGAAGAAGATTCATTTGATTTGAATGGGATGTTCTTGTTCTGTAATTGGATTTTCTTTTCTTCAGTGGTGCAAATTTCCAATTTTTTTGGCCATGGTGAACACTTCATCAAAGGTTCAGAAGGTTTGGACTTGTAGAGTTGGTGAGATGTGTCTAGCACAAGCTCTAGTGAATAACTCAATAAGTTTAGTCTGAGGTAGTTGGAACGCCAATTGGTTAATAAGACTCTGCTAGTAGGAAATGAAATATGCGATAGATTCATCTTCATACTGTTGGGTTGAATAGAGATCAGTCATGGTGACTTTCTTGGTAAAATTGATTGAAAATGATCTGGGAAATCTTGAGCTACTTGATTAAAGGAATAAATATAATATCGAGGTAGTCCACTGTACCAATCCAATGTTGGTCCTGTTAAGGACATTGGGAAATTTCGTAGGAGTAGAGAGTTATTGTGGGTGATTAGGTAACACCCATATTTGAATGACCACAAGTGTTGATGCGGGTATTTTTTACTATTGAAGTGATTGAATTTAGGCATTTCCCAATGCACTGGGTAAGGAAAAATGGGAGTAGATGGATAGATAGGCTCGTTATAGATTTAATCATATGTTAAAGAATTATGGGAGCTAGAAATAGATGCTTCTAAGGTTTACATCTTCTCCATCATCATTTTAATGAGTTTGTTAGTAGGTTGGGATGAATGGGTGCCCCTGCAAAAAAAGGGGGTTGGTGCTGAATGTATGAGGTGGGCGGTATGCTGGTGTATGGTGGCATTGAGTATGAGAACTCTGTAGGAGGAATAGATATAGGTGGTACATAGCCAACATAAGTGAGAGATGAGGTCTAAGGTTGTTGGTAGTATGTGTAAGAGGGTGGGGTAGTCGTAACAACTCTTGTGGCGATTGGGGGTAAGGATTGTGGGATGGAAAGAATGAGATTTTGGAAAGGGGTGTAAGTTTCCGACACCAGAGGTAGTTGTGATGTAATGGGTATATGTGAAGTGGTGGGTGAAGATGAATCTATACGCATAGTAGCTATCAAAGGTGCAATCGATTTCTTGGGTGCAATCGGTGATGTAGATGCTACAGTTATAGCGATTGTGGGATTTAGTTGAGAAACCACAGGTGATAAAGTGGATAATGGTAGCGCCGAAATGGTGTTAAATGATGCAGAAGTGGGGGTTAGAGCAGGAGGGATAGACATGGGTATGCCATATATCTATCATGAGGAATCCCAGGTGGAAGAATGAGCAAGGTAGTACTGGAGGGCAGCGGGATTCTGGTCGAGGAGTCTTGCAAACTCCTCGTTGCTGGTAGTGATGAGGATAAGCTGAGTCGGATCCATAGGTGAAAGAATGGATGGTGGTGACGGACTAGGTGGGAGTGGCTGATGACTGATGTGAAATACGAGGGAATTAGTTTAGATGCGAGTCAACACCATGTGAATCAGCGTATATTAGGTGATATGTACTCTATAAATAACATATGGAACAATGAAGATGGGACACAACAAAATTTGGGAGGGAAAGTTGGTAAATATTTTTATTAAAATCAAAATAGAGTGACCGACTCTAGTTGAACTGACCGATGACAGTTAAGGGGTGACCCATGTTGGTTACATGAACTGATACCAGTTACTGTGAGAAAATAACAATTTCAACAAATGAGGTAGAAATTGATGACTATTAGATAGGAAAGATGTAGTTAATGAGTGTTATCAAAGTACAACGATTACAATGATACACAAAGACTCTAAATAGAAGAGAAGATTAGATAAGTGTCTTTTGGGTAAATTAATCAAAATAACAAGGAACTGATGCTGGTTAGGTAAGCCGATGGCGGTCAGATGTAAACCGATGGCGGTCAGATGTAAACCGACGGCGGTCGCTGGACCGATGACGGTTACTGTGAAATATGAAGAATGAGGAAAAAATGAATTTTTGTGAATTTAGATTAGACGAATAATCAACCAGAAGTCTGGAGATGATAAGATGAGGTCCTAACACACGTTGAGAAAGTTAAAATACTCCAACTGTGATGGAAAAGTGTGAAAGACAAAAAGAAAAATGAAGAATTGTATCCTCACACCTCAAAACGCAAGTCAAGCACAAAGCTAATAAAAATACATAATGCAACAAGTGAATTTAGTGTGTTTAGCTTATGTTATTTAAAAGACTGACTCGTGAATTCAGAGTAGATTTTTTTGTTGGGAAGGATTCCTATGAAGAAGGAAATTCTAAAGGTGAGGTTTCAGGTTATGTTATGGTGGGGGTAGGCTGTTCTCTGAGGTGATGACTACACACAGATAACTAGTAGGGTGCCCACTATCAATCCTCTGATCATTGATATCTTCTTCTGGGTGAGATGTTGTTTAAGAAGATGTATATATTCAAATTTTTGCAGTTTGGAAAAGAGAGAGAAGAAAGAATGTGCTCTTCTACGATTCAGTTATGTCAACCATTAGCTGGGAATGAATTCTAGTATATAGGTTGCCCTCATTTTAATGTGAGCTTAGATGCAATTAATTAGAATGCTATGCAAGTGTTTTAAGCCCAAATAAATGAGATGTAAATATTTTAAAACCCAAATCTTTCACAAATTACAATACAAATGAAATTAAAGAAGTATTCTTTTTATAGCACTAAAAGACACAATTGCACTGAAATAATGAGAAGAGAGAAGAATGATTATATGAGAGTAGAAGATTTTAATGTGAACTTTCCTTCATAAATAAACAAACACACAATAATTACCTAAGAATGAACAATGTAAAGAACCCCAAATAGGTCCCACTGGGCATGCCAAGATTTTTCACCTGAATTTTGGGATGGAGATGAAACAAATAAGAGATCAGGGCGTAGGAGGAATACTTGTTTTAGTCGGAGAAGGTTGTTGGTTAAACACACACATTATTGAATTTTGATCCATGCTTATCGTAGAGAGCTTCCCTTTGGCTAGGAGGAACAATTTGTAAGAAACACAACAAGACCAAAAAATAGAGGATTAAATAATATAAGTTAATGGGCTGCCTAGCAAAATGCTAGATTCAAGAAGTGAGGTGCTTCCTAAGAGGCTGTCAATCCACTTTCAAAGACAACTTAGTGCAATACATATCATGAAATAAGGAAATCCTACTGTAGTTATACAATTTAGGTATCTCATGTAAATACAATAAGTAAATATAATCATAACTATTCTAAGTTATGATTAGATCTAAATAATAAAGTAGGTAACTCTGGGTTTTGCAGGTCTAACAAAGGTGTGATATAGGATTTGGAATTGATCTGGTGAGGTTTGGTTTGTTTTTAATTGGTTATTGGAAGCTAGTACTTAGCCAAAGAATGTCCAAATGACATAAAGACTGAACTTCGGTCTAATATGACCGACAATAGTTTAGGAAGATGACTGATGATGGTTAGGTAACCAACGTCGATAGGGGCAATACGGTCCTAATCCCAAAAAATGATGTTTTGGGTCTCTTTGTGATTGCGCATCAGAGATGGTGAGGGAGATTGGTTTAGGTCTGGTAAGATGTACGTGGAATATTCAGGAATGTACTGGTGGAGGTGTTAGGCTATAGGTGATTAATGATCTGGTTGATCAGTATATCAGATAGCTAGGTGAGTGTTGATCATACGACAGAGTAATAGTGGTCGGGAAGAAAGAAATAGCTAATGGAATCTAACTAATCAAAGGTGAATAAAGTTAATATAGATGAATAGAAATAAAGTGGCACAGGTTAGACTACACACTTACTATTTTACAACTGTTGATGGTTGGGTGGTGGTGATGGTTGATCGATGAAATGTCCAATAAGAAGCGTGATCATGTCAAGTGCCGCGACAGTAGAGCCTGGTGAATGCAAAAATTGCTGTGTAGATCCAATGACTATGTGCTAGTTAGGAATACCTGAATGTTGATGGAGGCCTAGAATTCTCTGGTTCGTCATCTATTTTCCTATGTGCTCTAGGATAGGAATGAAAAATACCTATGTCTGAAATTCATCCCTACAAACAACTTGGATGAAGAGTTAAGAAAATGTATTTATACTTAACCGGTGGTGGTTAGGTGATCGACATCAGTTGAGGAATAATTGGCGTCAGTTAAGGCGGATAATCCTAGGTTTTCCAAAAATAGTTAGATATTTACTATCCTCTTGGCAGGTTTTGATATCATTTAATCTAGGGTCTCAAGTGATATCATTACACCTAGATAAGTATGAATGTTCTTCAAAGAGAGGTAGAATAGGGATGTGCTAATTCTAAGTTTATACCAAGTCTTAGTTGGTTAAGGATTAGTAGGGCTAATTAGTCCTAGTTAATTAATGGAAACATGCTATGAATGGGTCTCTACGTGAGGTGTCTAGGATGAGGTGGTGGGGTGAGGTCAAAGTTGGCTATAATGTGAGGTAATTAAATAAGGAATGGGGTGAGGATAATTAATTAATTTAATTATAAAAAATTAAATTAATATTAACATGTGTGGTACTAAGGGACATGAGTTAGGTGATATGTGTTAAAATTATTGTAATTTGAAAGGAGGGCGAAGGGAAATTTTCCTGATTTTCGGTGTCCACACTCTTGACAATATTCCTCATCAGAGAAAAAGCCACAAAGATAAACACATAAATATTGGATTTAAACTTTGAGATGAAGAATGACCTTAGAGCCGTAGATAAGAGAAAATAGAGCAGCGCTCATAGAGGTGTTGATTCTAGTGTAATAATCCCAAAGAGTGAAGGGGATGTGAAGATTCCCATCGTGGCTTGCTTTATCAATAGTTTTGGCAAGGATATTACTAATCGAGTAAATGTTAGTGGCTTCGGTCTATGCTACATGTGCCTAGCTTGAGTATCCCTTGACGGAGAAGAGAAGTTAAGCTTGATGTTGAAAGATTCACTAGAGAAACAAATAGTGGTCTTTCCCTCTTTCTTTAGTGACTATCACCTTCATTAGTCCATGATGATTTTATGAATTTTTTTAAAGCTTCTAGATGATGGTCCCTTGACATTGTTAGCTTAGTCAATCCCTTTTGTTAACTTTAGTGAGATAGTAGTAGTTGTAGAAATAGATAGAGGATACTAGCCTTCTCCAAAGATGCTGTCTCAAATGAAGCAAGGAACTACCACCTAACTTGGAGATAGTTCTATTGTTGTAGCTAAAACAAAGCATAAACACGATTCATGATAAGAATTAAACAAGGGTTAGATGCTAGCAGGTCATAAATACAAACTTTGACAACTAACAATGCCAAATATCTAAACTCCATCTATTCTCTAACAACCTCATAAATGAATGGACCTAACATAAGCTCCATGGCTATCAAAATAGTTGTCCTTGAATGTCCAAGAACCTATTGAATGGGGGCTAATCAAAGTTGGTGCTTCCCAAGAACCAAATCAAGACAGAAAACCCATATGACCCAAGCAACTAATTAAGAAAGAGGCTCCAACTCTTCAAGATGATGAAATCTGTGAAAGGGCAAGGTGCAAGCTCTTAGTATCTTTGCTATAAATGCTTTGCCCTTACTCTCTTAGAAAGTTTAGGCAGCTAAGTAAAAAGGTCCAAGGTGGAGGGCTCTTTATATAGCCCAAAGGATAGGAATGATTCAACACATTCTCATGCAATGTGGGATAATCTCCTATAAAACATGATTAGGAATGGATAAGGTTGCTTTATTAAAGGTAACCTTACTTTGGAAGGGTATGAAATACATGTTTAGCAAGTCATGGGAGTTGGGGGGCATTTTAATGTAATCAAAGGTGATTCAAATGTAATAGGTAGGTGTAAGCTTATAGAAGATAATTAGAGGAATATTAGTATGATTTAGGCTATTAGAAAGGGATCTAAATCAATTCAACATCATTGATTTACTAGTTAAATGAAGGGGATGAGACTAATTACATTAATAATTTGGGAATTCATTTGCAATGCTAGGATAGAAGAGGATCCACTGCAAACAACCATGGAAGGTCGTTAATTAGGGTATTTGTTGGATAGGAAACTTAATTAATCAAGCTTATCAAGTAATTAATTAATGATGATATGAGGGAAAATGAGTGTTTTTGACGATATGTTGTCGATTTGCGAGAAAGGGGATAATTCAGTGCAATAAAAAGTATTTAAAACCTGCTTGGGCGTAATCTATAGGTGTCCTGACATCATTGGGAACCTCTTTGGGGTGGCGTAAGTTGATGCCACTTCAAAGATAGTAGACAGACAGATATAGCTGAAGTGATATCCAAGAAAAATTACAGATCAGGAGGGTCTCAGATTATAAACCCGTCTCGAGTGTCGATGGGGTGATACAATTGGAATGCCGATCGACTAGTCGAAATAGATGAGAAGTAGGCAGAAGATCTGAGTTTACGAGGCAGGATGCATTCCCGAGGAGAGGTCATGAATCTAACAAGGTGAAAGGGAAGTGGTGTAGAAAATTACCACCACTCTTTGCTCTATGCTTGGAGAGAAGAGCTTAACCTACTAAGATTGGAGGCCACTTTTATATTGATTAGGAACAAATTCTGATGTCATCATATTGCCATGGAGCTAAGGCTACAATCATATATGAACCTTATTGAAAAATTTCATATTGAGTCATACGTACAAAGGGCCCAATGACATGAAAAGCCATACTACGAACAATTGTCATCTTTTGATCAAGAAGATTGCCCAAGCACTCCAGAGACAACATACCAATAATGCAATGCAATTCCGAGAAGGAAACAAGAGTTTTGATGAATAGGGAAAATAACAAGTACAAATGCACTATGATCTGTACCCAACAACGAGATGCAAGACAGATGTACAAATGTTTTGGTTATCAGTGTTGAAGAGATCCACAAGTTCGTGATTGACGACAAGGGTTAAAAATGACCCACCCCTCCCTAGCAAGGATACATGCAAGCCAAAAGTAAAATATGACAACGGAAGTCCATGAAAAGTTGTTCTGTGCGCAACGAAACAACACCAGGCAGTAGACAAAAGTGCTTTAGAGTACAGATGAAGCAAGCAACTAGCTTTTGTGAATGGTTGTGTATCACCTGGTGATCCTCGAGTATGTATTCATCTTTCTTATTTAAATTTAGTTATTTCTAGACAAACACAACTGAAGATGATGTATTGATTCATGGATTGCATTGCGGAAAGATAAGAGAGTTTCAGCCATAAGAAGCAAGTTGACCAGTTTTGTAGGGACAACGAGTTTTACTTTTTAAATCAATTTTTTGAAAATCTTAGTTGCTGCCAAAAATGGATTTTTTGATATAGTATATATATATTGTTTTTTGCCGTTTTTGCTTTCCAAACTATGGTGAATAGTAGAAGAAAGTAGAATAAGAAAGACAAAGGGCCTAGGGGCTTTTAACAGATCAGTGCCCTAGGTGGAAGAAGAGAGAAACAAATGACAAATAATGTCCTGAGGTTTAGTGAAAAAATGACAAAAAAAAATTATTTGAAAAATAATTATTTACGAGGGTGTGAATTGATAGAATAAAATATCACCAGGGATCAATAAAATTGTCCGCGGGAGAAGAAAGGGGTATTGGAAAAAAAATGCCCCAATAGTAGTTGAAAAATCAGATGTTCATGACAATTAACACCAGCAGCGAACAGTGTTCGAGAAAACGGTGAGCGAAACAAAAGAATCCATGGCCATCTTATCAGTGAAAAATCTGAGATAATATACCCCCCCAGGGGGGTAAATTGTAAACTAAGCAATAGGGGCAGAATCCTAATAAACTTTATTAATATCAAATCAACTAAATTACATTAGTATGAGCTACATTACGTATAGGTATTGTACAACTGAATGCACACAAGAAAATAAGTTGCACATGTGCAACAATATCCCTGATTATATAGGCTTCCAAAATATCATACGAGAAGCATAACCGATATTATATACAAACAAACAATAGTATTGTTCAAAACAATACAACAACACCCGTATGAAGAATAAAGACAATTAGATGGTTTATGAACCAACATAACCATATAACCATTATTATTTAATAAATAAAACTAATTAAATAATTAAACTAATGCATAATTAATATTAGGAAAATAATATTTTAACCTAACATTCCCCCCCTAAATTGTGCATTGTCTCAAGAGATGAGGAGAGAAAATCTCTGAACAACTCAAACTTATCACGTGCAAGTGACTTTGTGAAGATATCTGCCCATTGTTCAACTAGTTAGACAAAATTGAAGCTGGTATGTTGTGCTTCAACACATGCTCGCATATGAAATTAACTTGTACCTCTATGTGTTTTATTCTTTCATGCAAAACTAGATTTGCAAACAAGTTTGAGAACACCTTCATTGTCTACATATATGGTAGTAAGGTTTGTCTTGTGGTATTCCAAGTCCTTCTAGTATGCGATGTAGCCATATCACTTCACAAAAATATTCTTCTGCAAATGATACTCATCTTCTTTGGAAGAACGAGAAACAAAGTGTTGTTTATTGCTTTCCCATGATATTGGACCATATCCCATAAAAAACACAAATCCAGAAGTGGATTTTTTGTCATCAATGTTGCCTGCATGATCTGAATCCAAATATCTTGACAAGAAGAAGTTGTCATTATTCTTGTATTCTAGAACAAGATCCACTGATCCTTTGAGATATCTCAAAATTCACCTTACTTCCTTCCAATGAAAAACGTTGGGTTCCTACATGAACCTGGATAGATAGCTTACTACAAAGCCAATATCTGGTCTAGTGTAGGTCAGGTAAATGAGACTCCCAATCAACTTTCGATAGAGAGTGACATTTACCTCAGGATATGGATCTGAACGAGATTACTATAATCATTTCTCCATAGGTGTAGCGATTAGTGTATAATCCATCATCCTAAATTTCTTGAGCATTGTCTTGGTATATTTCATCTTAGAAACAAAAATGTGATTCTCTTTCTATCATACTTCCAATCCAATAAAATAGTGCATTAGCCCGAGATCTGTCATCTCGAACAATCGATTAAGATCTTTCTTCGTTGCATTAATCATTCTCACTAAACTTCAAGTGATGAATAGATCGTTGAAATAGACAACGACAATCACAATCTCCCCCCTTGATTTTTGAGGTAAAGATTGGGATCGTATGGATTTCTAAAAAATCCACGTTGTATGATATGCTCATCAATTTTGATGTACCATGCCCGTGGTGACTGTTTGAGGCCATACAAATATTTCTTGAGTTTGCATACCTTTTCTTCTTAACCAGCTATACATATCCCTCAGGTTGAGTCATATAGACTTCTTCTTTTAAATATCCATTCAATAAGTCACTTTTTACCTCCATCTAATGGAATTTCCAACCAAACTATGCAATTAGAGAAAATATCATCCTGATCGTTTTGATCTTAGCCGTGGGAGCAAATGTCTCCTCGTAGTCAATGTCTTATTTTTATGCATACCCATTTGCTACTAGTCTCACTTTGCACTTGTCCACTGTCCCATCTGCTTTGTACTTTGTTTTGAATATCCATCTGCATCCAATGGGTTTCTTCTCTAGTGGAATATCGACAAGATGCCAAGTGTTATTTTGTATTACTGACTGATATTCAGATTCTATGGCATCTTTCCAAGATTTTGACGGTAGGGCTTCCTGGACTGTAGATGGCTCACCAGACTCGATAACTCTACTCATCAAAGAAAATTTAACTTCTTCTCTTGCTTTACTGTGATTCTGTAATCTAGGGGTTGATGTATCTAGCGGAGCATCCATTCTTACATCTCGTAATGTGCTAGTACACCACTTGGGCATACGTTGAACTGTTCCCATGGGTCATGGTTCTATAAGATCAATACCATCATCCCCATCATCACTTTCATCATCTGTGGGGACATCAACTTCAGTTTTTATAATTGGTGGAATGAATCTACATTAGGTGACTCAGGAGGAGTAGCCTCTACTTCCTTCTTCTCAAAAAACTCAACATCTCTACTTGGTGTAGACTTTTTTGGTCGTTGGATCCATCAATTTGTACCCAAGAGTCTCTTCACTGTACCCAATGAAGATGCAGTTTCTGTGACTTCATGTCCAATTTATTTTTGTTCTGTTTGGGTATGTGCATACTTTCTTTACACCCAAATACTCTAAGGTGTGCAATAGATGGTTTCCACTTTGACCATGCTTCTTGTGGTTTTACTCTGTCAAGAGTAACTGTGGGCACTCTGTTTAAAAAATACACTATTGTCTTTGTTGCTTCTACCTAGAATGTCTTTGCAATTCTAGAGTCATCGATAATGCATCACAACATTTCCATGATAGTATGATTTCTTCTCTCAACAACACCATTTTGTTGCGGTATGTGTGGAGGAGGCATTTGTCGAGGAATCCCATGAGTTTGTAGGTAGTCTTTGAACTCATTACAAGTGAATTCCCCCCATTGATCTAAGCAAAGAGTTCTGATGTGATAACCATTTTTGTTCTCAACAACTATTTTGAACCTCTTAAAGGTTTCAAAAGCTTCACTTTTCTTGCGAATAAAAATAATACACATTTTTCTTGAATAGTCGTTAACACAAAGCATGAAGTACTGAATTCTAGAATGAATTACTTGCATCAGACTGCAAAGATCACTATGAACCAGATCAAGCTTACCATGAGCTCAATATGTACTCCTCTAGAATGAAACTCTGTGTTATTTTCCTGCTAAGCAGTGAGGACACTTGTCTATATCCTTCTGAAGAGATGGTAGCCCATGTACCATATTACACCGGCGAAGTGTTTCGAGATATTTGAAACTTACATGACCAAATCTCTGATGCCACAACTGGGCTAAGGTGGAGTTTTTAGCCACAAGTTCTTGATCGTTTTTGTGAATGAAATCAAGTTGAAACATATGTCCCACATTTGAGGCTTTTGTAATTATTTTCGGGCCTCTTGATTTATCTCGAATCAAACACGTTTTCTTTCCGGATTGACTATCAAAGTCAATTTTCAGGTTATGATCTAGGAGTTGACTAACTGAAAGAAGATTCTTTATCAACCTAAGGACATATAGGACATCTGATAGTCTGCTTTTACGTGAACCAAGGGGTAGAGAAATGTTTCCAATCCCCTGAACTGTATATGAAGAATCATCTCCCAACGAAACATGATTTTTCGATGGCGTGTCCTTCATTGAAATAAACCAGTCTTTGTGGCCAGTCATGTGTCGAGTGGCTCCTGAATCAACATACCAGACATCACTAGATGACGTGGATGGTTCACTTGATCGAGCAGTGAACAAGAAGTCTTCATTGTCTGACTGTTCTTGTTGCTCAGCAATATCACCTTGCTGGTGGGGTCTTCTTTTCCATTTCCCCTTTTTCTGCCAGTGATAGCTGTTAGAATGTCCCTTGTAAGATTGTTGTTGTTGTGGTCCAGAGTTGCTTGATGAACCTTTCTTATAAGTGTTATATTAATAGTCTTTTAAGTCATGTCCTCTTTTGCAAATTGGACATTGCTTCTTCTGTTGATTGTCCCCATGATACTGATTCTGATGTTGGGACTTCTGATAGGATTTAGGTTTTCCTTTACCTTTTCCTTTACATTTTTGATGTGAAGACAGTGCCTGCTCCTCTTCATCATCCTTATTGTGCATTGCTTCCTCTTGTTGCAGTAGATTTACCAACTTGTCAAAACTAATTGTCATATCTGACAAGTTTAGAGTTGTGACAAAAATGCGGTAAGAAGAAGGGAGAGCTCTCAGAACAATGGGAATGAGAGATTCATCTTTGACCTCTTCTCCTAGGGCTAGAAGTGAAGCCCTCAACTTTGCAACTCTTCTTAGGAAAGCTTCAATTTTCTCATTTTTCTTGAACTTCAATGTATGTAACTGACTCTGCAAATTTAGTATGAAATTATTGTTCTTGGCCTCATATATTGTGCTCAGCTTATCCCACGCTTCTTTTTCTATTGTGGCATCTCGAATGTGGGCTTGCACATCGTCAGACACTCCAAACAAGATGATGAGTTTTTCTTTCTGATCTGCTCTATGAAACTGTCATTGTTGTGTGGTATCAGTTGTTGATCTGGTTAGAGTACCAGTCACAACAGGCCAGATTTCTTCAAACTCAAGCTGTGTCTTTATTTTTGTCTTCCATGCAGCATAGTTGCTTCCTCTGAGCAATTGTGAATCTGGAAGAAAAAATTTGGGGGCATTGGTCCCCATTTTGTAGAGATCACTGACAGGGTTTGCCTCTTATCACTCCAGGTATTAGGTCTCCCAATCTATATACCGTCAGTCCGATATACCGAACCTTTCTATATACGCGCCCTTCCAATATACCCGTCGGTACGTGGAAGAAGCTTGCCCTTTCTATATACCCAGCGGTACGTGAAAGAGGCGTTAACATACGTGAAGGTACCAAGACAATACTGATGGGGTCTGTGCGATTATTGACACCGGCTCAAAGAAATATCCTCATATGCTCGCGTAAGTTCGCTATATACTCGGATAGTTTCTCAGTCTGGATTTATGTCGTGCAATCGTTCACAGACGGATGGGATGGTTCATAGTGTGTGCACCGTGACCTTATTACTCCCTGTCGGTTTATAGGGACGATGCCCAGACGACGTTGTTGCAGCTATATTAGGCATTAAGTGTAGTAGTAGTCATGATGGCTTTACCCATAAGCACTTCCGAGAGGCACCGTATATATCGAATGCTGCGAATGAGATCTAGGATCTCGTGAGTGTTACAGAACCAATTTTTTTATTTTTTTGATTACAATTCTGCCAGTTTCTGAGCAGTTACAAAGTTTGTAGTTGACTATGGCAACCTGAAAATTAGTAAAATATGTAGCAGTATACAATTTACATTCAAAAAATTGGAATATTTGAATGACAGGCAAAAAATTTCTGTTTCGCGGGTCCTGGTCGCCACTTGAGCCCAATACGACCCAAAATGCTAAAAATTGCAAAAAAAGAAGCTGAAGATGCAATTTTTAGATGGGTCTCCTTTTGCAAAAAATGTCCAAAATGAAAAACCAGGCCGAATGGGAGAATTTTTTTTTTACCCTAAATTAGGGATTTCTCCGCTAAATTTAGTTAGTTATAACTAAATTCAAAAAATCTGCTAAATTTAGCAGTTCCGCCAAAAAATCTGCCAAATTTCAAAAAATGAGTTTTTGAGTGTTGGGGCAGGATTCGACCCCCACACCTCTCACTCCCAAGGCGCATTCACTACCCAACTTGGCGCACATGAGCGCTTGTTATAGGAAATGAAGTATATTGTATTTAATGAGAGGGAAAATCGACTTACTTTTTAAAAATGTGACCTGGTAGATGCTCCACGTGTCTGCAAAGGAGAGAAATTTGATTTAGGGTTTCTCTTGCTTGAAAAACAGATCAAAAAAATGCCTTTTACTTCTTGTTCCTATTTCTCCATCGCTGTTTTTGTTTGCCTTTGTATTTCTTGCTTTGGCTGCTTCTTCCACCTTTTTTTGTATAGGTCGAGCCATGTTTTGTTTGTTTTCTTGTGTGCAGGTGCATGGAGGCTATTGCAGGTGTGCTTTGGCGTGAAAGACTTTAGCGCAGGTCATTAACTGACTATCCAAAGGATTTTCTGCTTTGCTCATTTCCTCTATGCATACAGGCCGTGTACAGACAGAAAGCTACCAATCACCGTCCACGCTTGTAAGTCTGCACCTTTTCTTGCAGCTTATTTCAAGATGGCCGATGCAAAGGACATTTAGCCTCTTAACTGCAACAATGGAACTGGAATGGTCAAGGCCGGTTTTGCTGGAGATGATGCCAAGGTATTATTAGTGACAGGATTTCTGCTCCAATACATTTGTCAACATCCCCTGCCGCCTGATGGAGATTACACAAATTTCACAAATGCATACACATACAGGTCCACATACACACAAACCTCAAAATCTAGTGGTCTACTAAAATGTAGCAGAGACTAAATAGCCTCTCTTAAATTAGAGACAAAACCCCTAATGGGGGATTTTTTTTTAAAAAAAAATTCTTTATACCTGCAGCAAATTTTGCCTGGTGCTAAGTGCACCAGTGCAAAAAAAATTTGCGTTCCAAACACCTAGAACTGAAAATGAGGTTGTGGGTTTGCAGGGGGTTCTGGGAAGCTGCATGAGGCAACACTGGCTCTCCTTCTGTTGCATATTTCTTCTCCATGAATTCTCCTTCTTCTCGAACCTTCTCCAACCTTGCCAGGAGCTTCAATTCGCTCTGGTACCAAATTTAGATTGAGAAACAAGGATGGAAGCCCAATTAATTTATTAATCTCAATCAACCAAAAATTACAGAGAATGGGCTGCAATATTTATAGATATTGCACAGCCAAATACACACGGGAGATTAAGTTGCACAGGTGCAACCAAATTCCAAAATGCACAAGCTTCCAATAACATCTGTGAAGCAACAATTAGATACAAACAAATATATTGTTCAAAACAATATAATAGCATGTATGAAAGATAAATATGGTTTATGAACCATATAACAATACATAACGAAATAACCATTATTATTTAATTAATAAAATTAATTAAATAACTGGACTATTACAAAATTAATATTAGGATAATAATATTTTATCCTAACAATTTGATCCCTGAAAAATTGTATTTTTGACTTGGGACTCCACTTGTGCCTGAGAAAGACTTCCTAAAAACACTATGCACCAAGGTGTTGTGAAAACTATTATTTAACCATCAATTAGTTCTTGGAATCATATCTTTGGATATGGTTTTTTAACATCTAACTCCAGTTGGAGGTCCCAGAATCTTCTTTTGAATCCCAACAGTTGTTTTAAGCCTGTGTATTGCCTAGGCTTGTGAACCCTGCTTTTCATTTAGACTGCTCCAAGTCTTTCAAAACTTCCCCAAACCTTCCAAAATCATTTCCATTATGTTCTAAGGACTTCAATTCACCTCCATGTTAAATTTGGCCCTTCTGTTCCACTCCAAGGGGGTTGATCCAGTCATGGGAAGGCCAGCGATAGCCCTTCCCAATACTTCCAGAAGATAACATCTTTTCAGAGATTCCTAAATTCACCTGGGGGATTAAATTGAATTTCCTAAATCACCTAGGGGACCAATTTGAAATCAAATATGGGGTGGCCAGACTGATGGATTTGACCTGGGGTGCCTAGGAATGATAAAACATGAAAATTTCAGCACATGGGTATTATTTTCATGCTCAGAAATTGTCAATTTCCTGTTGCACATTTACACAACAACACCCGTCTCTAACTTGGGTACATGACATGGAATGAGCGTAGTGAAGACATGACATGGGAATCTAGAATCTTAATCTTAGACCATATAATTTATTGACCAGTGTCTTATCCATTGGGCCCTACAGAGTCATGTACAATTTTGAGAAAGAAGTAATGGAATAAGGAAACACACACACAAAACAACGGAACAGAGACAAATGAAACATGACAAAAAAGGGGAAACACACCTAGAAATCACCTATGGTACAAGGCGGGTGACAACCCACTTTCACTGATGATATAATTTTAGGTATTTCCCACTACGAGGAAATTCCAATGGTGTTCATTCCAAATATGAGATTAGAAAAACATTCTCATTGCAAGCTTCATGAATCTGGAATGGGTGGAGCCACAGAAAATCAAACTTTCCATGGCTGCCTTTTAGTTCCCTTCTCTTGTCCCATAGCACGATGATGTCTCTAACTTTGAATTCCCTCGCTTTGGCCTTCTTATCAAATTTTTTCTTTACTTTCAACTGGTGCTCTTTGATACGGTCCACCACTCGGAGTCTATTTTCTTCTAGCCTCTCAAGAAAGAGGATCCTCTTGTCAATGGAATCCTTGTATTGTCCATCTTCTATTCCCTATAACAACTTGAGAGACAAAATCTCAATTGTGATGGGAATTTCTGATTTGACCCCATACAACAGTTGGAATGGTGACATCCTTATTGCCTTCTTGGGAGTGATCATATCTGCCCACAATGCATCATACAAATTTTTGTGCCAATTCCTTTGGTTCTCATCTACAAGATTTTGGAAAATGGTCATAATATTCTTGTTGCTTGATTCGGCCTGTCCATTTCCCTATGGGTAGTGTAGACACCCCAAACTTACATTCATGTTTCCACTTTTTCCTAGTATTATGCTAGTATACCCTTTTATTCACCCATTTGAAATTAATTAATTAATACATATTGTACCCCTTTGGATTAATTAAATTAATCCCATGTACTCTTTGTACCCCTTTGGCTAAATTAATTGTTATTAATTAATTAATTAAATAAATAATTAAGTGTGTGCACATCCTAGTCATCTACCACTTGATCTAACTCCACTTAAACTTTTTATTCTTACCCTAGTTAATTGCACTTCTAGAATCCTAGAAATGTGGGGGTAATTAAAATGCATGTAAAACCACCTTTCCGGATGTAACTTTTTGTAATTAATCCATTTACTACCCCCAACACTATTGCAACTGCCCACAATGTTATTTTTAGCATATTCATTTATCCATGTGCGACCGATTTCTACTACCTTTTGCTTCTATAAATTACATGCTTACCTTCCTTCCAAATCCTCTTGAATCTGACATACAAAAACTTTGTTGAATTATGTCTGTAGTATTCGCATTCAAAGCTTGGAGAACAATCAAGAGCATCTACAAATCATCTATGACTTCCATCTTGCAAGGTTTAATAGGAGACCCTTATTTGAGGTTTTCACAGAAGGTTACTAGAAAGGTTTGTATGTTTTGTTTATCTTTCATTCTTAGGTTATTTTCTCTGCATACATTTTGGCACACCTGGTGGGACTCGCACCCCATTGTCATTCATTTATGGTTTCTTTCCTTGTTCTCATGTTCTTCATTTCATAATAACCTTATTGTTTGTCTGAAGTTTTCACAGGTGAATTTTGCGGTTATACAAGTGTTTGCATTCACAGGAAGGTGTTTTTATAGTTGTAGGAAGTTGGAAGTTGTTTATGGTTTATCATTTTTTGCAATTTTGTTGCTTTCTTACTAGTCTCTATTTTCTTCATATTTCTGCTCTTGGTCTATGTGCAGGTAAGTAAATTCACCTGCACATTCTACAACACTTGCACACAAATAAAACAACAAACAAAGA
This sequence comes from Taxus chinensis, assembly GCA_019776745.2. NCBI lineage: Eukaryota > Viridiplantae > Streptophyta > Pinopsida > Cupressales > Taxaceae > Taxus > Taxus chinensis. The sequence continues at coordinate 153,154,169 of CM034156.1, forward strand.
TTTTTTTAGCTTTTCATTTATATATTTTTATTGTAAAAAAAAAGAAAAAAAAATTGAAAAATAAATAATAATATTTTTTAAAAAATCCCTAAACCTAGATCTACCCCCATCCCCCCACCTGTCTTGGCTAGCTCGATTGAGCTACCTCACCACCTCACAGACTGATCCCTTGACTCACTACTAAAAAAATCCCCATCCTCGTCCTCTAACTCTACCCTACCCCATCCTCACCTCACCACCCACTCGCCTGTCCTGACTCGGCCCTCCTTACCCCATTCCCTGATTCCCTACCTATCCCCATTCCCATGTACCCATCTTACCTACCCAACTTGGCCCTCCCCATTTCCCAAAAACCCATCCTATCCACCTACCTAGCCCGTTTCCTGATCTACCCAACTCCCTAACTACCCTAACTACCCAACAATTCCAACTTCTCTATTCCCATGTCTTTTTCTGCCCACCCCTCCTCTCGTATGCCTCAACACAGACTGTTGGAAACTCCCTCCATATCTCACCTCACATGAATCTCCCTCTCAATCCCTCAGATCGCTCACCGCTCCATGCCCTTTGTGTTTCCCATGCCCCTCCCCTGAGCTCACTCCCCATAACGACCTAGCCTTCCCTCGCTCTGACCTTGGTGCCGCGCCCTATCCCGCTCCCCTTTGCTCACATGCCCCACCTTGGCTTGCCCTCTACCTCGGTCGACCGAGCTTTTCTGCAACCACACCTTGCCCGAGATCTCCCTAATTTTACAATGCCTTCACCCTTTTTCAAAAGAATTCGACCTAAACTCTATTTTTATAGTTATAGGTTCTAGTTTCTAATATTTATTTTTATAGTTTTAAGTTTAGTTTAGTTTATTTTTATTTTCTTCCTTAGTTTATTTAATTAATTCCTTTAATTATTATTTTTAATTTTCTTAACATGTTGGTTTCTTTCCTTTGTTATTTTCTCTAATTCAATAGTTTGTTCTATTTAGTTACTTTTTTTACTACACTGTGATCCTTTTGTTAGTCGGATTAGCTGTGTCATTTGCTTTTGCAAGGTTTGTGGACATTTTTACGTACTCTATTCCGATAATTGTAAACATTGCAATTTTAGTGTTATTGGACATTTTGGTACAATTTTTTTCCTACGTTTCAGCCATTTTGTACACATTTTATCATTTTCTAACCTGGACTAATCCTTTGTCATGTGTTTTTCATGCCTTTCCTTGTCATTTTAGTTTTGGTAAGATTATATCATTGAGAAATCACACGTATGCTCTTCCCTCGAGATTTCTAAGCGATCTTGGGAATCAAAAACATGATTGTTTCTCTTTTTTTAGGGGGAATTGACACTTCACTTAACCACAACCAACCCACACGTATGCTCTTTCCTCGTGCTTTTTAAAGTGATCTTTGAAATTAGAAATGTGGGTTTTCTTCTGTCGTCTTTTTTATTTGTTTTGTTATTTTTACCTTATTCCAGAAAAATTTCTAATCATTGTTTGTAGGACCCACTCTCTCACAAGGTGGATAAACATTTCAAAAAATACTAACTGCAGGTTACCAAAGGAGTTCAATGAAACCACACCTAAATCAAAAGATAAAAAAACACCACATTCAAAACACTTGATTTACAGGTTTTGTTAAGAGCTACGACTCGACCGCTTAACTAGAACATAACCCTGTTGGCATAAGCCTTAAGCTACAACAAAGGAGGATGGTTCTATGAACCCCAAAGTAGTCCACACCTTGAGGGAACTGGTGGATGAAACAAGAACCTTTTTATCCTACTTGACTAGTAAAGCCTTTGTGAGTTAGAGTCACAAATATCCTTAGCGACGACCCTAGTGTGGTTCATTATGAGAAAGATCTTTGCTTAGGGTTTCAAAGGGGGTAAAGTAAAGCCATTAGCTAGCAATAGCGTCGTGCTAGATTGGATATTTTGCTGACACCTAGTTGAGAGAGACACCTAGGAAGCCAAACATTTTCTAAGACAATCTAAGGTAGAGGTCACAAACAAACATTCAAACAAAAAATTCTTTTTTAATTTTCTTCTTTTGTTTGTCTTTCTTTTTGTAGTAGTGTTCCACACTTGCTTCTTCCCAAATACTCCTTATTTGGGATCCATCTTTCACTTCTCTTATTTTTTTTGTCATTTTCCAAACTATCCTTGTTTGGATTCTTCTTTCATCCTCATTTCATCTGTTCTCGTCTTCTTTCCTTCTCGTCATCATTCATTCACTAACCTTCATTTTACTCTCAACTTTCCCCTTTTCGGAAATTTCATCTCCTTTCATTATTTCAATCTTCTCTTATTTTTGTCCTCATTGTCTTCTCCATTTGATCTTGTTTCATTCATTTGGAGTTTTAATTCACTTATTTGATTCTTCCCCTTTTACGATTATCATATTATTATATCTTTCATATTCACCTCATTTTAGTTTTATCCCCCATTCCATTTGACACTTAAACATTTGGATAACCTTCCCAACATTTAAGTTTTCATCTTCTTTTCGACATCAAGTCTTGAGTTGTGGATATCCACTTCCTCGTTCAAGCACTTTCATCTTACGACTCACATATTAATGGTGTTGTGTTCCACTTTTGTCACAACTCAATTTCATCACATTTTCTCTTCATTATCCTCTTGCATCCTGTAGTTTGAAAAACATCACTGTTAAACTGTATGTGTTTTCTTTCTTCACATCTCTAACTTGATAACATATTTGCTACGTTCTAGAAACTTCATCATATCCTTTTTTTCAACACTTACATTATCAATATATGAGTTTTATCCCTTCATTAGCCTCTTCCTTCTTAAATAATTCTTGTTAAGAGTTGAGCACATGGCATATGATTTCAATTTGTTTTTCATACCCTCTTCCCATTTAGCATTTACTTTTGCTTGGTGATAGAGTGCATTTACAATCAATCTAACCTCGCTTCTTCACTCTAGCATTCACATTGTTAGAGGTTGAACACATTCAGACTTTTGTCACTATAACCCTCATCCATTCTAGCATTCACTTTGTTATAGGATGAGAACCTTCATCACATTGTGCCACTCTTCCATCTTGGCATTCACTTTTTCAAGGGCCAAGTTTATCAAACACTTTTTCACGCTTCCATCTTGACATTCATTTTGTTAAGGGTTACGTCACTCCTATCTTCCAAACCTCTTGCCCATCTTAGCATTCACTTTGTTAAGGGACAAGTTATTATCAAACTTAATTGCACACCTCTCTTCCATCGTCGCATTCAATTTGTTACAGGTTAATTTATCTTTCACGTATCTCTTTTTCTCCCTCGCTCTTTTAAAAATGGTGGAAACACAAAACAAATATTATAGTCCTTTTGGAAGGGGCGAATGAAATACTTTTTGAAATTTTGATAGTGATAATGAATAAAAATATGAGGATGATCAGAATGACATCTCTCTCTCAGAAAAATCCCATGTTGAAAATATTTTACATATGAATAAGGACCAATTTTTGCTTCATTTCCTTGAGATGAGAGAAAAATTACCCTCTGATTTCGACGATGCTAGTTTAAAAAAATTACTTGGAAAACCACCACCTAACAAGGGTGAACCTTTACTTTCTACAAATAATGATGATGAGGTAGGACCTAGTCACACGAATAATGATGATCGAAATAAGTCCACCTCGAATAACACCAAAAGCAATGAATCAAACAAACAAAAATCTAACGAAAGGAATAAAGGAAAATCAATTGATTCGGACACTGATCCTACTCAAGCCATCATGAATCAAATTAATGACATGGCTAAAAAAATTTCTATTTTAAATTCCAAAGTCAGCAATGAATCCCATGAAAAGGAGGCACCAAATAAATCTAGTGATGCTTCATTTAAGAGTCATACCGCACACACTAAAGATAACAACAACTCTACAATTGATGGCTCCTTATATTTCTTACAGAATAACTCACCATTTTCCCAAGAATGGAAAATGATGAAGGACACCATCTATAGTATGAAACATAAAAAAAAATTTTATCTTTGAATAATTGTGTCCTTACCCCTTCGATAAGGACATTTTGCATGTTCCTTTTCCAAAATCTTTTGAGACGCCCAACTTTGAAAAATAAAAGGGAAATAGTGATCCTAGAGAGCATACCAGGGAGTTTTAAATGGCTTTCTAAGAGGTGGCCTATAATTATGTATTCTTAATGCATCTCTTTCCATGAAGTCTAGAAAGACAAGCCTTGGACTGGTTCCTACTCCTCCCTAAGGACTCTATACAAAATTTCACAGACCTCTCAGAGAAGTTCGTTAAACATTTCTCATTCAACCTAGAGTCTAAAATTACAATGATGGACTTGTGTAATGCCAAACAATGAAAAAATGAAACCTTGCATGATTCTTACAATGATGGCATGGGATTGCTAGCCGTTTCCCATGCTCCATGCCTGAGAAGTAGCTCGTGAGCATCTTTGTACCAAATCTCAAGAGTGAGCTATCCTTTCACATGAAAATGCATTGCCTTAATACTTTCGAAGAAGTTATTGAGAAAGGATCACATATTAAAAAAGCCCTTATCATAAAAGGTTTGATTAAACCTCATTCAAAAGAAAATGGGCAACATAGTAATAATCCTAATATCTCTCACCAAGAAAAATCTAAACATGTTAACCACAATCGTAATATGGTCAATGATGGTATTACAGACAACTGCAATGTCCACAACATCCAAAACACTCAGAATAGACAAAAAAAATGTAAAACAACCTCTTATTGTTCCTAGAAAAGAGGTTTCCTCCTCTCCTGATTCTAAATGATGTCGTTTCACTCCTTTGGGAGAACCTTTATCAAATGTCCTTTAACAACTTGTTAATGAAAACATGGTTACTTATCCCATCACTAGACCTTGGGTTGAGGGAGAACCCAAGCCTACTTGGTACAAGGTTGATACTTATTGTGATTTTCATCGCATTGATAGTCACCTAAATGATTGATGATTTCACTTACATCATTTTTTTCCAAGATCTCATTGATAGTGGAGATATCACCGTTGAAGAAACATCACCAAATAGAACACCTAATGACAATATTAAGGTGTTCTCAAACCAATTTCCCAAACATGGTAGTGACAATAAAAATGCTGTCAAAGGTCCTTCTGCCAATAATGCTGATTTTATTTCAATTATCTTATTTATTGAGGAAGTACCATCTACAATTGACCATTAAATTTAGACCTTTGAATAATGTTGTGACCATACGCCAATGGAATATATGGGTTCATGTGGCAAACCAACCTTCTACATCTTCTATAGAACCTAAAATATCCAAACCAATAACTCCTTCAAATCAAAAGTGAAATTCTAATACCAAATATTCCACTCTAGGTCAGTATGACTTCATCAAATAATTAACAACCACGCCAACATATATATCTCTCATAGAACTACTGAAAGAGTCACCTAGTTTTCAGGATATTCTCACTCATGCTCTAAATGAATCACGTGTTCCTCATACTATCAATGTTTAACAGTTTCAGGCTATGATCCCAAACCTTATGCCTAAAACTCCTATCCTATCTTTTGGCCCTCAATATATGTTGAACCCGAATCTAATTAACAACTCCTAGCACATCAAAGCCTATGTTATCGATCATAAATTCAAGAGAGTTCTTATCGAAAATGGAGCAGATCTTAACAATTATTCTATAAAAATGCTCTGCTTCCTTGGTCATACAATATATGACTTAGATGTTAATATCATTACTATTCATGGTTATGATAATACTGAGCGCTAATCCTAGGGCACCATCACTATTCCCATACAAGTAGGCTCACAACTCCTTGACACTATGTGTCATGTAGTTGACGTAGACACATCATATAACCTTCTTCTAGGTAGACCTTGGATACATGCGATGCACATAGTACCTTCCACTTTCCATCAATGCATAAAGTTTCCACATAATGACAGAGAGTTCACCCTATGTGGCGATATTGACCCCTTTGATTACTGTAATTTTTTTGAAGGTAAAAAAAGAAAAATTACTGTCCATCTACTGATAGTACAACCAAACCTAGCCCAACTCCTATTGTTACCAAACATATTGACCCTGATATACTATTGAGCCCTCATGCTTCCACGCCTTCCTCTGAAGAATCTACATATAAGGTGTCATCTGAATTTACATTCTCTCATAAAGGCTAAGGTGAGTACACACTTGACAATACATTTCTTGTTAGCAAAATCCCATTATCACCTCACAGCTATGAGCTTCCTAATGCTCCTCATTTACAAGAACCCCCAACTTACTATCTTAGAAAAAATATTTAGAGATGATATGGATATCTATAAGATGAACATATTCCAATCTCCGATGATAGGATGACAGAATGCTACGAATCCACTAATTATACCAAGGTCCATAAAATGATGAAAAACCTGAACTGGAAAGGAAGAGGCCTTGGCCCACAAGGGCATGGTGTTCTTGAACCTATGAATATCAAGTCTAACCTTTACACATATGGTCTAGGATATGAGACATATGAGAAGAGGCCTATTGTCTTTGAGGTATTATCTAGCGATGTAGACTCAGATTCCAAAATTGATACCAGTTTCACATATAGCCTCTTCAAAGACCTAGCCAACAATACACTTTTCCTAGACTACGTATCCGTTCAAACCCTTGACGTTGTTTATCCTTCCCTCATTTATTAGGACCAACAATGTCATATTTCCATGGATATATTTCAAAATGATGAGGCCATCTAGGATTTCCTCGGGGCTCGGGACCCTTTTCCCTTGTCGAATCACAAGAAGGGTTTTGATATAAACCTTGATGCTACCACTTACTTCAGTGAAGAAATTACAATCTTTAGTCCTACAGAAAAATAAATTAAACATAGAATTTTTTTTTTTTATCTCGCATATTGAAAACCTTTCCGAGGCATTATACTAGAAGCAAAATATGAAAAAGAAAAAGAAAGAAAAGGACACATCTCCTAGTGAAAAAATTTCAGAGGCACTAGAGAGAGGAGATTTTGATCAAGAAATATCCTACAATCTACACAAGCCTCCAACATCATTTCAAGATAATGCCACTTCTAAGTTGTTGGTAGAAGAGACGACAACTATTAACATTGGAACTGAAGACCAACCAAAATTGTTACAACTAGGTTCCAGTTTATCAGAAATTGAAATCAAAGCCTTCACAACACTTCTAATTGAGTTTTAGGATATATTCGCTTGGTATTACAAAGATATGCCTGGTCTTGATCCTTCTCTTATGGTTCATCACCTTGTGGTGCACCTAGATGTTAAACCTATCAAGTAAAAACTACGTAAAATGCATCCCAAGGTTGCATTGCTTGTTAAGGCCGAACTAAAAACATTATTGGATGTAGGCTTCATATGATGAATTGATTACTCAGAGTGGATATATAATATGGTATCAGTTGCAAAGAAGAACCCTAGAATCTGTATTTGTACAGATTTTCATGACATTAACAAGGCATGTCCTAAGGTTGATTTCCCTTTGCTTAATATTGACATGATTCTCAATTCTATTGTGGGCCATGAGATGTTATCCCTTATGGATGGATTTTTTGGGTATAAAAAAATTCAAATTGCTAAAGAATACCAACATAGAACAAATTTTACAACCCCATGGGGGACATTTTGTTACAAGGTCATGCCTTTTGGCGTTAAAAATGTTAGTGTAACTTAGCAACATGCCATGACAGTTATTCTCCACGACCCTCTTCACGACATAACGAAAGATTATGTCGATGATATTCTTGCTAAATCAAAGACTAGGGTGGATCATCTAGTAGTTCTTAGGTGTATATTTAAGTGGTTAAGGGAGTAAAAGGTTCAACTTAATCCAAAAAAATGTGTCTTTGGTGTCACTTCAGGGAAAAGTCTAGGATTCATTGTCTCACGAAGAGGAATTAAAGTGGACCATACCAAGGTCAAAGCTACAGATATTCCACTTCCTCAGAATATTTGACAACTAAGGGGCCTAAAAGGAAAAATATAGTCTATTCGTTGTTTCATATCCTAATTGGCAAATAAGTGCCATCATTTCAACCAACTACTTAGAAAGGATGTCTAGTTTAAATGGACACCAAAATGATAAGATGACTTTACAAAATTGAAATATTACTTGGCATCTCTGTAGGTACTCATGCCGCCTATATAAGATAAGCCTATGTTGTTGTCTACATCTACAACACAACATTCCATTGGGGCATTATTGGTGTAACACAATGATAAGGGTTAGGAACAAGCTGTGTATTACTTGAGCAGAACTCTTCTTGAGCATGAGACCAAGTACTCATAGGTTGAAAAGGCTTGTTTAGCAGTTACTTATACTTTATAAAAGCTATGACACTATCTCCTAAATCATACCACCAAGCTAATTTCAAGGGTTGATCCTCTTAAGTACCTACTTTCGAGACTAGTCATAACAAGATGAATGTCTAGCTGGGTTTCACTACTCAATGAATTTGACATTGAAATTGTAAATCAAAATGCTATCAAAGGTCAAGCATTGGCAAATCAACTAGTCACAACACCACTACTAGGTTCACAACCACTAAAATTTGAATTTCCAGATGAAGACTTGTTGTACATAGAAACAACACCCTTATGGAAATTATTCTTTGATGGATCTTGCAATATCCATGGTTCTGAGCAGGAATTATCTTGCGTACACCGAATGGAGACCTCACACCTAAATATTATCTTATCAACTTCCCTTACACAAATAACATGGTAGAGTATGAAGCATTGATACCAGGATTAGGGTTTGTTATCTCATGGAACCTACAAGAATTGATAGTTTTTGGTGATTCTATTCTAGCCATTAATCAAGTTAACAGAGAATATCAGGTAAAATATAAAAATATCTTACCTTACAAAGAATAGTTGATATCCTTAGAGGGTATTTCCATATTATCAATTTTGAACAAGTTCCTCACATAAAAAATAAAACAGTGGATGCCATGGCAACTATCACTTCCCTTCTTTCATTCGACACTAATCAAACTCACAACGAGTTCCTTGTTGAACATATTTTGGTTCCTACATACAAATTGCTAGAGTCCACCATGGTTTGTGAGATTGTTGGTCCTGATCATCCCTGGTACCACGATATATACATCATCATTCAAACTAAAGCCTATCCTCCTAATTTTAATTCTAGATAATAAAAGAGCCTTAGAAAAATGTGCTTCACACTACACCCTTATTGCTGACACCTTGTATCAAAGAGGCTATGATGGGACTCTCTTAATATGTCTCAATCAAGGATGAAGCTAATCAGACACTAGTTGAAGTACATTCGGGTATTTGTGGTGCACATACCAACAAAATAATCCTTGAAAAAGAAGATTTTATGCATTGGATACTACTGGCCCACAATGGAGGAAGACACATGCAAATGTGTGAAGAAATGTTAGTCTTGCTAAAAACATGGTAATCTCATTCATGCACCATCGTAAGCCTTACAACCTATTACTTCACCTTGGCCTTTTTCAAAATATGGGGACTTGATTTAATTGGAAAAATAAATCCCACATCTTCTCGATGTCCATACATTTATCATAATTTCCACTGAGTATTTCACCAAGTGGGTTGAGGCTATGCCTCTTACTAACGTTACTAGGTGTAATATTTCTAAATTCATCTTCAACCATATTATATGTCGTTTTGGCATCCCCGCTACTATTGTCACTGAACAATGGTAGTTCTTTCAAAAATAAGTATCTCAAAGCCCTAGCTAAGAAATATAATATCCACCTAAAATGGGCTACACCCTATTATCCAAAATGCAATGGCCAATATGAAGCATCAAAAAAGACTATCAGTGTCCATTCTTGGAAAAGACAGTTAATAAACACAAACGTAATTGGCATACGTAGTTATATCCTACCCTCAAGGCCTATTGCACTTCCTTCCGTACACCTACAGGAGCTACTCCTTTTTCCCTAGTATATGGCTATAAAGCCATATTACCTATCCAATTTGAGCTACCTTCACTTTGTGTCTCCCTCCAACATCTCATTCATGAAGAGGATTATCGTGTTGTACGTCTTGCAGAGATGGAAATTACTGGGACAAGAGACGGCTTCACATGCTTTAGACCATATGCAGGTATATCATAATAGACTGCTCAGTAATTATAATCATAAGATCAAACCTCAATAGTTTGAAATTGGTGATTTGGTCCTAAAGGGAAATCAAAAGAACACAACAAAACCACAAGAAAAATAGGGAAAATTTGAGCCGAATTGGTTGGGCTCCTTATGTTATAACTGCTAAATTTTGATTTGGTGCATACACAGTGTCTATTGAGGATGAAAAAGAGTTGAAGGAGTGTATAAATTCCATTCATCTAAATAAGTTCTACTGCTTGAGTCTCCAAAGAGTAACCCTTGTACTAGGGGCATATCATTGCATCCACCTGTTTCTGTCATTTCACTTTGTTTCCCAATTGTAACTTTTCACCTCACCATGTGTCGTATGTTCTCCTTGGTAGGTTGTCATGCCCTTTGTCTACCACCATTGTTCACCTTCCATTATGCTTTCTTTCACTTTCTTCATACGTAGTATTTTGGTTTTGACTTGGGAATTTCCTTTCCCTCTTCTTTGGCGTGTGGTTCAAAATTCCAAAAAAAACCAAAAAACAGTCAAAAAAACATATGTAAAAAAACTACAAAAAATAATATAATTTTTTTCAAAATCCCAAAAAACAATATAAATTTTGTTTAGGAAAAAACAAAAAAAAATATACAAAATGTTTCGAAAACACTTTCCCAAAAAAATAACTTGCAACTGTGTAATTTTGTTCACCATTTTCTTTATCCAGTTGTTCCCAATCATCTTTTCCAATCACTCAAGCTACTCTTTGCAATGTAAATTTGTATAGGGATATCAATTGGCTTTGGATTTCTCTTGGGGGCAACTTGACATTTGTATATATTCACTTCTTTATTAGCATTTTTTACATTAGTGTGTTTTTGTTCACTAGCTTATTTGCTTGTTTAACATTTGTACATATGGAGTTTTGTATTGTATATTATTAGCTTAGTTTATTATGTTTGATAGTTCGAATCACCACTACTCTTTGTATCTAGAATGCACTCATGGACCAATTGCAAGAAATTTATTCGTATCCTAGTTCACATATAACTTTGGTGTGGTTCTTTCCTGTTCATATTAGGTTTATTTCTGTTACTTCTTTTATATCTTTTTGTCATTTTCATGTGTTTTGTTTTCCTCCTGGTTTATTTCAGCTGTAGAATATCTTCATTTATTTGTTTGCATTTATATTTCTACACTTGTAAAAATAAAAAGAAAAATCAAATATTTCAAAAATCCAAAAAAATAAATTACAAAACTTTCTGACAAATATTCATTAATTAAAAGAATCCTACAATTGGAAAACAGTTAAAGTGAATCATTCAACATTTCAATACAATCTTGATAAATGTCATACTTTTATCTATTACCCTAGTGATCATGCCAATCTTACAACTATCACTTTCTTCCATTTGCATGATATGCTAAGTCTGCTTGGGGCAAGTCACTCAATTGTTTTTCCTTCATGTAATATAACTTCACTTAGGGCAATTTTAACTTCGATAATTTTCACAAAGGATTCAGACAAGAGTGTCATAAGGAGTCACTTTAACTCCACTCTTCCAGTCTAATCCTATTCTCTACTTGAGAGACATTTGTATTTACTTGAATTATCATTGTGGCACGCATTAAGGGCACGGCTGATTGTATTCTTTTTTCAACTCTGTGTTGCATTGTCGATGCTTACTCTTTTTTTGGACCACTTATAAGTAGTGTGATCACATATTGGTTCCTTTATAACCCTAGTTGTCGACACCTAATTTATATATTGGGTTTGTTTTCATTTTTATCTTTTATTTGCTCTGTGTGTTTGTTTATGCGCATCTGGGTTAACCATCTTGATTCTTTTATAATTATGGTGACAACTCTATTGTACAACAAAAAAATTAGGTTGCTCTAAAAATTACTCTCCAAATAACACTCATGTTATGAACACAGTTCTTTCCCATCCTTGTTTTAATCCCTTGCATTCTTCCTATCAAGCGGTTTTCTACCGCCTTGTTGCATCATCCATCCACTTGAGGGGGCATTCCTCTACTATTCTATTTGTTGGGGCATCTCAATGCTTCAAAATTTTTCCACTCACTGATCTACATGCATTTACGATATTTAAAGCACTATTACTTTGCAATATCACTTTAAAGAGGGGAAAAATGTAGACACCCCAAAATTACATTCTTTTTTCCACTTGTTCCCAATATTATTCTAGTACACCATGTTATTCACCCATTTGCAATTAATTGATTAGATTAATTAATTAATACATATTATACCACTTTAGATTAATTAAATTAATCCTATGTACCCTTTTTACCCCTTTAGATAAATTAATTGTTATTTATTAATTAAGTGTGTGCACATCCTAGTCATTTGCCACTTGATCTAACTCCACTTAGACTCCACTTGGACTCCCTATCCTTACCCTAGTTGAATGCACTTCTAGAATCCTAGAAAGGTGGGGGAAATTAAAATGCATGTACAACCACCTTTCTGGATGTAGATTTTTGTAATTAATCCATTTACTACCCCCGAAACTATTGAAACTACCCACAATGCTATTTTTAGCATACTCATTTATTCGTGTGTAACCGATTTCAACTACCTTCTGCTTCTATAAATTACATGCTTACCTTCTTTTCAAATCCTCTTCAATCTGACATACAAAAAACTCTGTTGAATTGTGTCTGTAGCATTTGCGTTCAAAGCTTGGAGAGTACTCAAGAGCATCCACAAATCATCTCTGACTTCCATCTTGCAAGGTTTCACAAGAGACCCTTATTTGAGGTTTGCACAGAAGGTTACTGGAAAGGTTTGCATGTTTTGTTTATCTTTCATTCTCAGGTGATTTTCTCTGCATACATGTAGTAGTACAATGAATGAGATAAAGAGATTTCATAGCCATAGCAATGTTAAGAAATATTATTGATAACATTATTAAGTGTGTGAATAATAAAATACAAACTCATATTGAGTTGTACGTGAGTTGTAGTACAACTTACTAGAGCCATTGTAGGTGAGATATATTGGGGATGAGTATGAGAAAATAAAGGTTGAGAGTTATGAGGAAGATAAGACTTGACTCCTAGTTTATAGGATCAAGTATTTGTATAAGAAGCTCACCAGGAAATGAATAAAACATCCCAAATAAATTTTATTTTCTATATTTTTATTATTCGGTGTTTGTTTATTGTAGTTTAGTTTTTATCATTGGTATCAGAGCCAGGTTATTCCAGAATGGAGGTTTGAGTTTGAGTTGAAGGGAAGCTTCATTAGCATTCTCTAACTATTTCCTTGTGTTATGTTAGATTTATGTGTGAACTGCTAAGTGTGTTTCATATGATTGGTATAAAGGAAACATAGAGGCACAAATTTGTCAAATAATTTGGTTTGAAAGTGCTACAGTTGGTTGGATGAAAACTCTACGGAAGTTTATTTGTCATTTGTCATTGTTTTTTCACCTGCACAAATAGGATCTGACCTTGCATCAAAATTTTGAAGTGGATTTCTATTTCATCACAATGTCTCTGCTCCTCCAGCTCCTTTTCCTAAATGCTATCTTTGATGCATGTAATCTACAGTTGTAAGCAAATCACTGTGAATTCAAGCCAACATGCCAATCCAAAATATTCATGCATCCATGATGAGAGTCTAAGTGCTTGTAGAACATTGCCTTTTCCTTTCTGAGTTCTGCATGGATTCTCATTGTGATTGCTTCATCCTTTGTGGATCTTGATAGAATTATCTATCTTATTTTCTGGACTGAACTACACAATTCATTGGCATGGACTCCAACACGTGGCTCATTTGGTATCAAATCCCCAACTCCAAATTATTACTTCATGGCACTAGAAATCTCAGATATGCATACCTATGAATCTATCTCAAGCTCGACTTCAGAGGCATTATTCAAAGGTCCAAAGGTCAATATTGTTTAGTCATTGGTATTTGATCATAAGTCTAATTATTTTGTAGAGGATTATTCTAGTCATGTTTAGATTTAGTGTACTTAGATTCTTTAAGTTTCATAGTGCAAAGATATCAAAATCTTAAAAAATTATATAGTTGTCATTGGAAAAATGATACAGGGTATGGTATTATTTAGATATATTATTATTGCATTAGTATAATGCTTCAGTCTTGTCCATTACAAAGTTTCTTCTAAGTTTTGTATGATATGAGTATCATATTGTCTTGGTGTTTTTAGTCCTTATCATGTTTTATTATTATTGTAAAAGTCGTGTTGATTGTAAGAATAAAAAATAGTTTTAAAAAAAGGACAAATGAATGCATTTTCGGTGTAATCCAACACTCAATTTTTAAGAGAAAATGTAAATGAAAATTGTTTCTGGCTTTGGGGGCTCTGCCCCTCTACCCCGCCCTGTATCGCGACAGGGAATTCATATCATCCTCAACTATACTTTCTTCTGAGTTAGCAACAACATTAGATGGAGGATGGAGGCAATGGTGGAAGGAGGTTGATCAATGACCTCTCGTCAGGCACCATCAACGAGGTCATGGTACTGATTTGGTGGCCAAGTATTTTCAGCTGTGTGGTAGATAATAAAAATAGATGATACATTCCTATTATTGTAATGTGCGAAAAATTCCTATATGTAACCTTCTGACGAAAAATATAGTGGGAAAGTAAAAAACACATGCAAACATGGATCTTGAAATGGCTCGTGGAGATCCAGAAACCCACATGAGGTGAACAATAGAGTGGAGAAATTGTTCATGTCTTGGTTGGTGGTAAACCTGTTGTATAACCATAAAAGGATGAGTGTTGCTTCCTTCATTTATATCAAGGCCATGAGCTACAGGTGTGCCACAGGGGTTGGCATTCTGTTGAGATGTGAAAACATTTTTCTACCTTGTTCACATTAGGGGACTGTATATTAGGAATTACTAATGTTAACAATAGGAGAGTGGATGTTAAGAAATATTATTGATAACATTATTAAGTGTGTGAATAATAAAATACAAACTCATATTGAGTTGTATTTTATAGTTTTACATGAGTTGTAGTATAACTTACTAGAGCTATTCTAGGTGAGATATATTGGGGATGAGTATGAGAAAATAAAGGTTGAGAGATATGAGGAAGATAAGACTTGACTCCTAGTTTATAGGATCAAGTATTTGTATAAGAAGCTCACTAGGAAATGAATAAAACATCTCAAATGAATTTTAGTTTCTATATTTTTATTATTCGGTGTTTGTTTATTATAGTTTTTATTATTCTGTAGCATTTGCATTCAAAGCTTGGAGAGCACTCAAGAGAATCCACAAATCATCTTTGACTTCCATCTTGTAAGGTTTAACAAGAGACCCTTATTTTAGGTTTACACAAAAGGTTACTAGAAAAGTTTGCATGTTTTGTTTATCTTTCATTCTTAGGTGATTTTCTCTATATACATGTAGTATTCCAATGAATGAGATAAAGAGATTCTGTAGCCATAGAAAAACTCGGTCAACTCCCTTGAAGAGAAATAAGTAGCGTTATTTGCTACAATCTTTTGTTGTACTCTGAAACATACTATGATATTCTCCTTGATGAAGTTACATACTGTTTCGGTGTTGGCTTGCTTGGACAGAATGGCCTTCACCCATTTTGTGAAGTAATTTGTTTCCATGAGCTTATAGGTGTGCCCCATGCTTGATTGAGGATTTAGAACACCAATGAAGTGTAGCCCCCATTACTGAAATCGTTCTTCAATAACAACTGTCATGAGCGGTAGTGCAGAAAGTTGTGGTCTCCTAACAAATTGTTGGCATGATTCACATTTGGAAACCCAATCTTGAGTGTCTGCAAAGAGGGTAGGCCAATAATATGTTCCTCAGAGGATCTTGTGTACAGTGACCGTCAATGTGAAATTTCCACCACATGCATGGTCCTGGTATGCTTTAAGTAATTTTCCTTGTTTTTCTTTGTCTACACATCTGAGGAAGCATCCATCTAGACTTTTCTTGTAAAGCACGTGATTCCATATTACAAACTTTGTCACCTTCAGCTTGAGTGTTCTCATTTTATTGTAATCAAGATGAGGAGGGAATTCTCCATAAGTTAAGTAATAGGTAGTATTAACATACCACTCATCATTAGGAGTTACAAAGAGGACATGTGGGTTGTTTTTGTAACAAGTTGAGAAAGTAAAATTTTCTTCACCGTGTTGAGCTTTGAGTGTTTCATCTTTAGTAATCAACCTGTACAAACCATTCCCCCTTACTAGATTGGAGGGTCGAATATCCAAGTCATTTTCTTGAGTCTGTGAAATCTAATTTCCTCTTTTAGCTCCAGGATCCTGTTGTGTCAAGATGGACTTGATTGCACCACCAGGGACCATCAACACCGTATGAGAGTTGAGGATGTAAATCCTAAATTTTTTTATAGCCTTGACCACTGCATAGGCATGCTTCTCCAATTAGATGTAGTTTAGTCCATGTTTTTTCAATGTAAAACTCATGAAAGAAATATATACTTCCACACCTTCATCATTATTCTGAACAAGGATGACATAGAGGGTATGTTTTGATGCATAACAATACATGATGAATTCTTTGTTAAAATATGGAGACACGAGATTTAGAGCCTTGGTTATGGATTTTTTGACATCTTCAAATGCTTCCTTCCCTTCATTGTTCCATTTGAATTTTAATTTTGGCTTCATCATGGTGGTGATGTGCTTTGTCAATTAAGAAAACTCAGGAACAAAGCGACGAAGAAAATTCACCTTTCCAAAGAATGAATGAAACCCTTTCTTGCTTGTGAGTAGAGATAATGCTTGAATGAATCATACTCTCTCAGGATCAATGTGTACTCCATGTTTGTTCACAATGTGCCCCAGTAACTTGCCTTCCGTGACTCCAAAAATGCACATTTTTGGATTTAGTGATATGCCATGTTTTCTGCACCTTGTAAGTACTTGTTCCAAGTGAGGGATATGATCTCCCCTCTTCTTTGAAAACACCATGAGATCTTCAAGATATATGAAAATGTAATGTTTTATATCTTTGAATTCCAAATCCATCACCCTTTGAAATGTAGCTCCCACATTGATTAGGCCGAAAGGAATTCTGCTATAGAAAAAAGTGCCCCAAGGTGTTGTGAAGACTGTCTTGGTGTGATCCTCCTTTGCCAAGTTGATTTGATTATACCCTGAGAACCCATCAAGAAATGAAAGCATTTCAGATCTGGTGACTTCTTTGAAAATGTGGTCCATGATAGGGAGAGGATAATTGTCTTTCAGTGATGCCTGGTTTAGGTTGCGGAAATCTACACATATTCTTATTTCATTGTTATTCTTCCACATCGGCATAATATTAGCCACCCACTTTGAATGGTGGATGGGAAAGATGATTCTTTTATTGAGAATATTCATTACCTCCTCCTTGATGATATCTGCAATCTTTGGGTTATATGGCCTTTGTTTTTTCCTGAATGGCTTGGCATCGTGCTTCAAAGGAATCAAGTGATGCATTTCCTTTGGTTGGAAGGATTTGAGTTCATCATAAGAGTAGGCCAAAATATCTAAATATTATTTTCTCCTCTGGTGAGAAAAAGTTTCCAATGTTGACCATCCTTGGCTCCTCTGGTGTGCCAATGTTTTCCTTATTGAAATCACCTGGGCACTCAAAAGATTGATTTTCTTTCTCTTGAATGAATCTGTTGTGTTTGTCAAAGAGGTATTCTAGAAAAAACTAGGCCTTTGGGAATCTTGTTTCCTTTCAATTTGATCACTCCTTCATCAAACCCTTCAATCCCTTCTTTCTCTTCTCTGGATACTACTTCTCTATGTGGATTTTTGCCTCCTTCAAAGAAGAGATTATTGAAATTATCCCTTTGTTCCAAAAGTGCTAGAATTTGGTTATCATCATTAAATACTTGCCAATGATTTACATTATCTGGTACACTAGGCCTGAATACCATTTCAATGGCCACCTTGTATTTACCAAAATAAGGATGAGGTGTCACTAGGGAAGTTGACACCACAAGAGAATTAACCTTTTAATTATTTTCTATTAGGATAGATTTAATGGAAAATACATCGAAAGATTTAATATAGTCCCATACTTTGTTTCTATAATGTCAGAGTCTTGGATTCTTCACTTGATATTGTTGACAGAATTAATTTACTATCACCTCTGCATAACCTCAGCATCTCAGGTTCTTGATTCCCATGTCTTCTGCCACTCCCATGCCTAAAAGGAGAGCTTCATACTTTACCATGTTATTCATATTATCAAATTGCAGCTTGTAGGAAAACAAGTACAATTCACCAGAAGGAGAATACAACACTACACCTGCTCCTGAACATATACTGGAATGACTACCATCAAATTCCATCATCCAAAATGGATTTTCTTCCTCTTCCCTTAAGAAGTGACAAGTTCTCATATTTTTTTGATGTGAGGAAGTAGTTGCCTAGCCCACTATATTGAAAGAGAATGTTTGCCTTTGGATCATCGGACTTTTGTACTGTGAAATTCATCTTCCTTACAAGAAGTAAGTTATTCATCTCACATTTTACTGGAATAGTTATAGATGACCAGTCCATTTTTATTTCTCCACCCAAGTCTCTGCAGAAGCTTCGTCTCAATAGCATGCCAAAGGATTCTAGGATGTCCACCACCAGAATGGTCAGGAGCACCTTCTTGTATGGAAAATCAGCTAGTGTTACCTGTGCATCTTTGATTCTTCCTACCAATGGCACTTTTTTGGATTCCATTGAATATCAAGTGCCATTCGCTTAGGTCAAGGTGAGGCCTAAAGTATTTGAAACTTTGACGGGAATCACATTATCTGAGGCTCCAGAATCTATGATACAATTATTTCGCTATAAGCCTTTAAAGAGGAGTGAAAGGAAGAAAGGTTCAACCTTGTTGGTTTTGGAGGCACTGAGAACTAACATGTTTTGAGAAGGTGGTGTGGAAGGCATGGGGATTAAGCCTTTGGAACTAGGACTGGAGGTTATAGGATTAATGCCACGGACTGCACCAATGAACCTATAATATAAAATTGGACGGGATGTGTTTGTAGGTATTCTATTTCTAAGAGCTAGACTTTAGTTTTGCTTGCGTGTTCCAAAAATTCAAATGGGGTTATGGTGGGCGAGGAAGAGGTTCTAGGAATGACAAAATATTTACATGGTGAAGGATTTTCTATTTTTGGTGTTGAATTTTACTTCACGGGTGCATTAAATGGCTTGGAAAGCGATGGGGATTTAGGTTTTGATGAAACCTTAGATGTTTTTACGGGAACAACATTTGAAGGAGAATTATTCTTAGTAACCTTTAAGTTGAGAGAAGGATTAGATGAATTACTTGGCATGGCAGCATGATCCTTGCTAACCAATGGGTCTACGTTTTCTTTAGTCGAATCTATAGAAGGTGGTAATGGTGATCCTTTGCTAATGATTTTATTTTGTGGGACCTCCGTAGGAGAATCTTATTTATTCTTCTTTTCCTTCAGTACAGTCGTCGGGGATGGAGCATCTTTCTTGGACTATGCATGAGTGAAGAGTGCTCATGAGAAACTTAGAGCTTCTTCATCTTCATCATCTTCATCATCAATGTACTCAATTAGGCCATTGTGCATATCACCATCAAATTCCTAGACCTCAAGATAGTTTTCATATTCCTCCACATTTTCTTCTTCAGGTTCTTCAATTTCCGCTTCCTCCTCTAGTTTTTTAGTTTCACAAGAGGAATTAACTAGTGGTGCTTCAAGAGCGAGCCAATGAATAGGTGGGGAAATCCTTGGTCTATTGGGAGGATTTAGCTTCCTTGCAGTGTTCTGCATTGTGATATGGGACAATTGTTTCTTCAAGGAAACCAAGTCATTCACCATTTTTTGGAATGTTGGGTCTGTGGTGACTGAGCCTGAACTCTGGCCCTTTTTCTTTCCAGTTGGGCCTTTCACTTTATTGAATAAGAATAGATCATCATCAGTTTCTATCACATGATATTGAGCTTCCCTCAATGTTCTTGGTTGGGTTCTTATAAGGAAGAAACCTACTTCTGATGGCAAGGCACTGGGGAAGAACCTCTTCAAATTATTTTCAGGAGGCACCACATCTTTGGGGATTCTTCTTATCACTTTATTATATATTTCTATGAATTCTCTCATTGATTCTGAGGTTTATTTCTTCATTGGCTCCAAAAATCTACATGGAACTTGTTCTTACGCTTATCTAAAATAGCCTTGGCGTGGTATTCAAGTCTTCTAAAAAACGTGTTCTACACTCCATGTCCAAAATTAGCCCAAAACTTGAAAAATGGATAAGTCTTGATTTCAAAGTGTTATAGGTGCACCTTGTTTTGCTATACTTCCGTGCACTCCTGTGTGCCCTATGTGTGTAGTCCTAATCCTTCTGCACTTTCATACTTAAGCTATATTTCATCAGATCAACATTACCACACACTAATTCTATTGTCATCCTTGATAATGGGTAACCGATCTTATCTCTCCAAGAATAAATAACAATGAATGAAAGAATAGAGGAATTACTTGCACAAAAATAATGAAATACTAATCGGTGCCTTGCTCTTTTATAGGTAGGATTAAATCTAGATATTCATTTTTAATCTCTGCCTCCAAAACATTCCAATCACTTAAAACTTAACTAGTTCTATTAGGAACACCTGTAACCACAAATTCTAACTTATCATGAGTCATGTTTTCCCTCTCATTCTGAAATATTCTAACAATATCAGCCATTCTAGAGACCATTCCCTCTATGAAATCCATTTTTTGTGTGATGATTTTTCCAATTTCCTTTATTTTCTCTTTGTGTGTCTCTTACGCCTCTGTAAGTGCATCACGCTTTACTTCAACTAGATTCAGCCTCTCCACACATCTGAGAACCTCATTCTTCTTTGCCTTTAGGAATTCATTTTCCACTTCGATGGTGTTTGTATTGATAATACATTCGGTTTCACACTTAAATTCAATGCCTGGTCGGCCTTCTTCATCTCATCCTTTAAAGTCTACAGCAAATCCTCATAGCTCATAATTTTCCATGTGACCATGGCCTTGGCCCTTAATGCCTATTCTGTAATGTCTTTGGGTTTCGGCTTGTGTATGGGTCCCTCCTTTAAAAGTAGGTGAGCCGTTGCGCATAAATAATGCAGAGCGGACTGAAACTATTTTGGAACCTTATCCTACAATTCTAGCCTCTTTTCCATAATCTCATCACCAATTTGTTCCACCATTTTAATAAATTTATGCATTTATGCCTCAACATTATCTCACTCCTTTGTAAGGTGCTTGATTTCAGTGTCTTTATCTTTTCTATCCTCCAACAAAGCCCGAATAGTATCTGCTTTATCAATATTCTGACATGTAACTTCTGTAGACACTTTAACCAAAGCATTGATTACCTACTCATCAGAAAATTGAGTGGGCTTGTGGTGATATGGTAGGTATGTGGTTCCCTATTCATCCTTTATGATACACATGACTCCTCACAAACATCAAAGTCAGGATCATCCATGTGAGTTTGCATGCTCTATGATAATTGTTTGCGAGTGCGCATAGTCACCATTTGTGGATCCATTAAGTCCCAACTATATAAATTCTCCTTAGGTAAATTATTTTAGAACTGGGCGTGAATTATCTTGGTCTCATCATCATTATATCCTAGGTTCCATGCTCTCACCACATCTTCATATTTATGCTCATTAGCACCCTCACCTACGTTCTCTTGTGCAATAGTGCCCACATATTTCTATGCCTCAGTGCTCACATTTTGTTATACTTCCTCTCCTTCCTTGGTTCCCTTGTAGGTGTGCATAGGGTGCATTATAATTTTTGTATCTCCAGTAGCGTTGCTTTCATCCACCAGTCCCTGAGAACTTACACTAGGGCCAACCTCCTCATATATTATTTTCTCACCTATCTCTACACTTCCAAGATTGGTGTAGCAACATCATTTTACACGCTCTGTCATGAGGACTTCTTCTCATAGCTATCCTTTAATGGGATATACCTTTGGTGCTTCTTCCTTTCTTCTTTGACATTCTTCACTGGTGTTACATGTAATGACCTCCTGACTGACTATGACGTCCCCACACCAACATACTTGGTCATACACCTTATGCACGAAACCTTGTAATTTTAAAAAACATCGAAAAAATCCTGTATAATTATATTAATGTGAAATCAATCTAAAATTATCATGGAGTGCTGTAATTCTTATAGGAATTGTATAGCCAGGTACAAAAAAATGAGATGTTACACCAGTGCAATAATAAATAATCCCATGCACATATAAATTACAAATATATGGTTTTGAACAATATAACCATATAAAAAATATAATAAATACAAAAGACATGTCCAGGAATACTATATGAACAACTCAAACTTGTCACATGCAAGTGACTTCGTGAAGATATCTGCTTGTTGTTCAGCTGTTGGACAAAACTAAAGCTGTATATTGTACTTCAAGACATGCTCGCGTATGAAATGTACTTGTACCTCAATGTGTTTTGTTCTTTTATGAAAAAAAGGATTGTGAACAAGTTTGAGAAAACCTTCATTGTCAACATACATGGTGGTCGGTTTGTTATGTGGTATTCCAAGTCCTTCTAGTATGCGACGTAGCCAAATCGATTCACAGACAACTTCTCCTGCAAAATGATACTCGACTTCTGTGGAAGAGTGAGAAATGAAGTGTGGTTTCATGCTTCCCCATGGTATTGGTCCAGATTCCATAAAGAATAAAAATCCAGAAGTGGATTTTCTATCATCAATGTTACCTGCTTAATCTGAATCCGAATATCTAATCAAGAATAAGTTGTCGTTCTTCTTGTATTCTAGACCAAGATCCATTGATCCTTTGAGATATCTCAAAATGTGCCTTGCTGCTTTCCAATGACAAACTTTAGGTTCCTACATGAAATTGGATAGATAGCTCACTGTAAAGTTGATATCTGGTCTAGTGTAGGTCAGGTAAATGAGACTCCTAATTAGCTGCCGATAGAGAGTGGCACTTACCTCAGGAGATGGATATGAACAAGATAATTGTAATCTGTCCTCCATGGGTGTATAAATTGGTGTGCAATCCATCATCCTAAACTTCTTGAACATTGTCTTGGTATATTTCATTTGAGGAAAAAAAATGTGATTCTCTTTCTGTCATACTTCCAATCCAAGATAGTAATGCATCATCCCGAGATCAGTCATGTCGAACGATCGATTAAGATATTTCTTTATTGCATCGATCATCCTCACTAAATTGCTAGTGATGACTAGATCATCGACATAGACAATGACAATCAAAATCTCCCCCCTTTCTTTTTGAGGTAAATATTGGGATCATATGGATTTATAACAAATCCATGTTGTACGAGATGCTCATCAATCTTGATGTACCATGACCGGGGTTCTTGTTTAAGGCCATACAAAGATTTCCTGAGTCTGCATACCTTTACTTCTTGACTAGGTACTACATATCCCTCAGGTTGAGTCATGTAGACTTCTACTTGTAAATCTCCATTTAGGAAGGAACTTTTTATGTCCATTTGGTGGACTTTCTATCCAAACTGAGCAGCTAGAGAAAAGATCATCCTGATTGTTTTGATCTTAGCTGTGGGAGAAAATGTCTCCTCAGAGTCAATACCTTCTTTTTGTGTATGCGCATTTGCTACAAGTCTTGATTTATACTTTTCCACTTTCCCATTTGATTTGTAATTTGTTTTAAATATCCATCTGCATCCAATGGGTTTCTTCCCTGGTGGAAGATCGACAAGTTGCCAAGTGTTATTCTTCATCACTGATTGATATTCAGAATCCATGGAATCTTTCCAAAATTTTGACTGTAGGGATTTCTAGACTATTGAGGGCTCATCTGATTCAATAACTCTACTCATTAAGGCAAAGTTCACTTCTTCTCTTGCTTTATTGTGATTCCATGGTTTAGGGGTCGATGTATCTGGTGGAGCATCCATTCTTGCATCTCATAATGTACTTGTACACCATTTAGGTATACATGCCAAACTGTTCCTATGGGTCGTGGTTCTATCTGATCAATCACCATCATCCCCATCATCACTTTCATCTTCTGAGGGAAAATTAACTTCAATTTTTACAATAGGTGAAACATCTACTTCTTGTAAGTCCAAATGAGGAGTCTCTGCTTCCTTCTTCTCGAAAGAACTCAACATATCTGCTGGTGTAGAATTTTCTTAGTCTTAGGATCCATCAATCTATACCCAAGAGTCTCTTCACTGTACCCAATGAAGATGAGTTTCTGTGACTTCATGTCCAATTTATTTATGTTATTTTTGGGTATGTGCATGCTTGCTTTTCACCCAAATACTCTGACATGTGCAATAGATGGTTTCCATTTTGACCATGCTTCTTATGGTGTTACTCCATCAAGAGCAACAATGAGCACTCTGTTCAACAAATACATTACTGTCTTTGCTGCTTCTTCCCTGAATGTCTTTGCAAGTCTAGAGTCATCGATCATACATCATACCATTTCCATGATAGTAAAATTTATTCTCTCAACAACACCATTCTACTGTGGTGTGTGTGGAGGAGGCATTTGTCGAACGAATCCCATGAGTTTGTAGGTAGTCTCTGAACTCATCACTGGTGAATTATCCCCCTCGATCTAAGTGGAGAGTTATGATGTGATGACCATTTTATTTCTCAATTGCTACTTTAAACTTTTTGAAGGTTTCAAAACGCTTCACTTTTCTTGTAAAGACAAAAAATCCACATTTTCCTTGAATAGTCATCAACATAAAGCATGAAGTATTAGAAACCAGAATGACTTGGTTACATCAGACCAAAAAGATCAGTATGAACCAGGTCAAGTTTGCCATGAGATCGAAATGTACTCCTCTGGAATGAAGCTCTGTGTTGTTTTCCTGCTAGGCAGTGAGGACACTTGTTTGTATCCTTCTGAAGAGATGGTAGCCCATGTACCATATTATGCCAGTGAAGTGTTTCGAGATATTTGAAACTTACATGACCAAATCTCTGATGCCACAACTATGCTGAGGTGGAGTTCATAGCCACAAGTGCTTGATCATCTCTGTGGAACAAAATCAAGTTGGAACATGTGTCCCACATTGGAGGCTTTTATAATTATTTTTGAGCCTCTTGATTTGTCTTGAATCAAACACATTTTCTTTCCAGATTGACCATCAAAGTCAATTTTCAGGTTGTGATCTAGGAGTTAAATAACTGAAAGTAGATTCTTTAGTCAACCTAGGGACATATAGGACATCTGATAGTCTACATTTGTGTGAACCAAGGGGTAGAGAAATGTTCCCAATCCCTTGAACTATATATGAAGAATCATCTCCCAACGAAACATGATTTTTTGATGGCATGTCCCTCATTGAAATAAACCAGTCTCTATGGCTGGTCATGTGTCGAGTGGCTCCTTGAATCAACATACTAAACATCACTAGATGACATGGATGGTTCACTTGAGCAAGCAGTGAACAAGAAGTATTCATTGTCTGACTGTTCTTGTTGCTCAACAATATTGCCTTGCTAGATAGGGCTCTTCTTTTCTAGTTCCCCTTTTTCTGCCCTTGATTGTAGTTAGAATGTCCCTTGTTAGATTGTTGTTATGGAGGTTCAGAGTTACTTGATGAACCTTTCTTGTAAGTATTATAACAACAATATTGTATGTTATGTCCTCTTTTGTAGATTGGACATTGCTTCTTTTGATGATCTATCCCCTTGATACTGATTTTGATTTCGGGACTTTTAATAGGAATTAGGTTTTCCTTTACCTTTTCCTTTCCATTTTTGATGTGAAGACAATGCCTACTCCTCTTCATCATCCTTATTGTGAATTGCTTCCTCTTGTTGTAGTTAGGTTTATTAATTTGTCAAAACTAACTTGTCGTATCTGAAAAGTTTAGTGTTGTTAAAAAATATGGTATGAAGAAGGGAGTGATCTCAGAACAATGGGAATGAGATCATCATCTTTTATCACTTCTCCTAGGGCTATAAGTGAAGCCCTCAACTCTTGTAACTCTTCTTAGGAAAGATTCCATTTTTTCATTCTACTTGAACTTTAATGTGTGTAACTAACTCTACAAATTTAGTATAACATTCTTGTTCGTGGCCTTGTATACTATTCTCAACTTATCCCATGACTTCTTTGGCTGTTTTGACATCTCAAATGTGTGTTTGCACATCATCGGACACTCCAAAAAAGATGATGAGTTTGGCCTTTTGATATGCTTTATCAAATTACCACTGTTGTGTTGTATCAGTAGCTGATCTGGTCAAAGTACCATTCACAATAGACCAAATTTCTTCAAACTCAAGACGTGTCTTAATTTTTGTATTCCATGCAACATTGTTGTTTCCTCTGAGTAGTTGTGAATTTGGAAGAAAAAAATTGGGGGCATTGGTGCCCATTTTCCAGATATCACTAACAGGGTTTGGCTCTTATCACTCCAGGTATAAGGTCTCCCAATCTATATACCATCAGTCCGATATACCAAACCTTTCTATATATGCACCCTTCCGATATACCCGGCGGTATGTGGAAGAAGCTCACCCTTTCTATATACCCGGTGGTACGTGAAAGAGGTGTTAACGTACATGAAAAAATTAAATACGTGGTACCAAGACAATACTGATGGGTTCTGTGTGATTATTGACACCGACTCAAAGAAATATCCTCATACGCATGCGTAACTTTTCTATATACTTGGATAATTTCTCAGTCCAAATTTATGTCGTTCAATCATTCACAGACGGATGGGATGACTCATAGTGTGTACACTGTGACCTTATTACTCCCCATCAATTTAAAGGGATCGATGACCTAGATGAAGTTGTTGTAGATATATTAGGCATTAAGTGTAGTAGTAGTCGCAACGGACTTTACCCGTAAGCACTTTCCAGAGGCACTATATATACTGAACGTTACGAATGAGATCTACGATCTTGTGAATGTTACAGAACCAATTTTTTTTACTTTTTGTGATTACAATATTCTACTATTTTCTGAGCAGTTACAAAGTTTACAGTTGATTATGACAACCTGCAAATTAGTAAAATATAATGCAGCAGTCACAATTACATTCGAAAATCATTAGAAAAATTGAATAGCAGGCAATTTTTTTTGTTTTTGCGGGCCTCTGGTGGCCTACGGAGCCCAAAATGACCCAAAATGCCGAAAACCATAAAAAAAATGCCCAAGATGCAAGTATTTGGATGGTACCTAATTTTTCCAAAAGTTGCCCAAGAATGAAAAAATAGGCCTAGTAGGAGAATTTTTTTAACCCTAAATTTAGGGTTTTTCTCACTACATTTTTAGAAGTCTGTTTAGTTATGACTAAACTATTTAGTGAGGGTTTTTCAGCTAAATAGCCCTCCAGATTTTGGTGGTTTCACTCTATTTTGGCGGACTAAAGTCACACTAGCCAATTGTTTTTAAAAAAACTTGTTTTAATTTAGTGGGATTTAACCCACGCACCTCCCATTCCCAAAGCTAATGTGCTATCCACCAAGGTGCCTATGCATTTGTGTTATAAAAAGAACAAATTATATTTAAATGAAATAAAGCTTTGAATTTCACTCACCTTTGGAAAAAATGACTTGGCTGAAGTGGAGGTTTATGTGGAGCTTGCATGGCACGAGCTTGGAGGTGGGTCTCTGTGGTTTCGTGCATGGTGGAATAGGGTTAAACTGTGTTAAACGGATCTAAGACTTCCTTTAGCTCGAATCGTCTCCGATGTTGTTTATTTGTTGTGCATTTTATTGGTTCACCATGTCTTTTCTTCTGTAATTATGTGCAGGGATGGCCGCTTAAAATAGCTCCAACAGATCATTTGAATGCTTTTTTGGAGGTACTCCATTCACTTGTGTTTTTAGTTGTAGGTTGCATGGAGATGTATATCAAATAAGGTGGCTAAAGATGTGATGGAGATCGAATAAGGGTCATGTTGTAGGTTGCAGGTGTGTCAGAGGAGCATGGATATGGCTCGGGTATATTACTTGGTTGAGCTCAAAGCTACTAGTATATGCTCTCAACATTTTGCTTTGATCTGCTACCAATTGATTTGCTACCAATTTTCCTCTTCATTGCAGGGTTTTGAGGATGGCTTGGTCTTGTCGAAGGGGAGGATTGAACGTTGTTTGAATAGCCTAGGTGTTATATGAAACTCATTTCACTCTTATCCTCAGCTGATGTTAGGTGCTCGGCCAATGGTGAAAGTAACCCGGTGCAACTTTCTGATTGCAAATGCAACTCAATCTACCATATGGCATAACTTAGCCAATGTATGCAGTGCATAAATCTTGGGTGTTACATACAATGGAGCCCCAACGTGTTTTTCAACTCATCTTGTGTGTTTTTTATGTTGTAGGATCTATTCAGTGGGTTGGCCATGAGAGAGCTATCCTAATGATGTCTCGATCCACCAGATGTGACAGCTAGGTCTGGATCGGTAATGAGCTCATTCCTTAAGAGAAACTCGGTCTGTAATTTTTTTAGCTCACCCAATGAGCTCATTTAGGACCAATGTGTTAGGAGCTCAGTTACTCCAAAAATCTACCAAACTTAGCAGAGTACTACATAGTTACCTGTAACTATCTGCACCTCTAAATTTAGAGGAAAAACCGCTGATGGGGTAATTTTTTTTTTTGATAATATTATGCAAATGATCATTTTCTAGGGAGAAAAATATGCCTTGGTGTAGAGGGCACCAAGGAAAAAAAAAATTCTTTACGTTTACTTGGAAATCATAGGAGGTTGTGGGACTGCAGAGAGATGTGGGAAGCTGCTGGAGGCAACAGTGGCTCTCCAACGAAGTAGATTTATTCTCCATGAATTCTTCTTCCTCTGAATCCTTCTTCAACCTTGCCAGGAGCTTCAATTCCTGCTCTGATACCAAATGTAAACAGGGACGGAAGCTTGAATATTTTATTAATTAAATAATCAACCATTTACACAGGAAGGAGATGTAATACTTATAGTTATTGTATAAGCTGAATACAAATAAAATAGGATGTTGCAACAATGTAATAACCAGTAATGGTAGCTGTCCACATATTACATCTGGGAAGCACATAATTGTTATAGACTACAGTATAACCATTATACCCATGAAAATAATAAAGCCAAATATGGTACGGGAATAATAATCCCAATTATAAATAATAAATGAATAACAACTTACCATTAATTAATAATTAACTGAGGTAAATGCATAATTAATTAGGTAAATAATTAACCTAACAAAAACCCCATTCTAGGTCTGTACCTAGACCCCTCCTAAACCCTGCCTGACATAATGAGTCTTGATGGCCAATTTTTCAAATAAATAATGCATATGTGAGATTGGAAAGAGGTAAGATAAGTTTTTTTAGGTATGTTGATAAAATTTGAAGTAAAATTTGGAAGGATTTTGTAAGAAATTTCAATTTAAACATTTTTGAGCTCACATAATGAAGGTTTCCAACTTGAGAAGTACTTCCAGGTGTTCATAGGCATGTAAAACGTCTGCATGAAAAAATGATCTATTTAGGAGATATGGGTAAGGGTCCTATCTAATAACTTTAGGTATTAGCTTTATATTTTAATTCCTATCCTTTATGAACAATCGCTTACACCAAAACTATTCAAAAACCTCCCTATAAACTCTAACTAAAAGACTTGATCAAGAAATATTTTATTCAAAATAGCTTAGAATAGATTCAAAATTCCAAATAAACTATTGGATACATGTAGTAAACTATCCTAGGTACCTCCAAATGGTGATGGTTAGTCAGATGAGAGAGAAAATGTGTAGGTACAAGCCTATTTTGTAATGAAGTTATAGTTTCTCTAAAAAGTTGCATTGGCCAAGATGAATAAATGGATGAATAAATGCGTTAAAGACCCATTATTCATATCTATGATGGTTTCTAGATGGGTTCTATTCTCCAAGTTATCCTATGAGGTCAAATTATCATGACTAGTTTTTAAGGTGATTTGAAAGTTTTATTCTTAAGGAACTTTCATAGAATGAATGTAAAGTGTAGACCTAATCAAGAATGGAGGAGGTCAATAGAGTTCAAATAATTTTTTTTTGAAAGGTTCTTGAGTTTTGAATAAGGTTATGTGAGCCCATGAAGATCATGATGTGTCATTATGTAGGTACACCTAATGCAATTAGGTCTTCATGAGACATAAAGGTGAAAAAGGCCTAATTGAGTTGTGGTAGAGAAAAAAAGGTCTAAGTTGTGATTAATTCATGTTTATAAGATGTTATAAGACATATTTTATGACTGAAATAAGTGGTTTTAGGTGTGTATGGCCGACCAAGTGTGAATCATGTATATATATTAAGGAAATTTTAGGCCTATTAGAAGTGTGCATGAGAAAGAGAAAAATATAGTACATGTTTGAGTAGTAGGAGGTATTATAGACCATGGGAAGATGGTCTATGTTAAATATCATGAAGGTGGCCAACCTATGAAAGTGAATTTATATGTCTATATCAAGGTGAAGAAGATTTATGGGTGAATATAGTTTGAAGAGTGATCAAGATCAGAATGGCACAAATATGGTCATCATTTCTTGATCAAGAAAAAGAGGGTTAAGAAGGGGAAAAAAGTAAAAAGGTAGCTGAGTTGGTGCTGAGTCATTTAAGGATTTGGTGTTTCCTTGAAATTTGGGGCTTGCTAAAATCTAGTTAAGTAGGTGCTTAAATGTTAAGTAGGTGCTTAAATTATTTGGGGTTGGTGTTCCAAGTTGAGTGGGTTCTTAATTGAATTTGATATTTTGCAATAATTTATAGGACAATAGTCCATTCTCAAATTTATTAGTGGTTTTTCCTCCCCTTGAGGGTTTCCCACTCATGTATGTGTGTTTTATCTTGTTTCATGTTCTTGTGAATGGGTTTTTATGCATTATAAGATCAATATGGTTAATATGTATTTAATGGTAAAACATAATTGAAATAAAGTTTTGTAAGGTCACTGATTCAACTCACAAGTGAATTTTACTTTGAACAATTGGTATTTAAGATCAGGCCTAACAAGTTAAAGGAGATCCTAAAAGCACAAGAATCTCTAGTTACTTTCAAGGAGGCTTCTCAAATAATAAGGATCCTCTGTTAAAATGGGACTAACTAGGCATTTTGGACCATTAGAATGAAGATGTATCTAATGTCATTAGGTTTTCACATATGGAAATAAATGGTTGATGGAAAAAATTCATCTCCTACACCCCCAATTGATGCAATAGGAAAAAGGGCTAGTGAAAACAACTAAAAAACAATGAATTCCATCCTACGTGGCATTTCATAGGTATAATTTTTCAAGGTCATCCATTTTAAAAAACCTAAAGACATTTGGGATAAGTTGTAAACCATCTATGAAGGAGACACTAAAGTAAAGTTGGCAAAGTTACAAATCCACCAAAGGTAGTTTGAAAGTACAAGAATGAAGGAGGATGAGAACATTGCTTCTTTTATGTTAAGATTAGATGAAGTGGTAAATGTCATCAGAGGTATAGGAGAAACATTATAAGAATAAAAAATGGTAAAAAAAGGTATTGAGATTTCTGATATCCAAAATTGATTCAAAAGTCTTTTTTGTGGAGGAAATAAAGGATCTAAACACATTACAGATGGATGAGATTCATGACATCTTAACTGCCTATGAAATGAGAGAAAATGACGGAAGATCCTATAAGAAGGAATCTACATCCAAAGATAAGAATAATTCATAAGGTAAAATGGCCAAGGATGATAATGATACATATATTGATAATAACAAGATAAAAGGCATGTTTTTTAGAAATCTCAGGAGAGGATCATGTAAGTATAAAGGTAAGTTTCCATTTAAGTGTTTTAACTATGGTAGGGTTTCTCACTTTACATCCAATTTCCCTAAAAAATATAAGGATGATGGAGAGTATGATGAACATCATGGTGAGGATAAGAAGTCATTTACGCATGATAAAAAATGGAGTTTCAAGAAGTATAAAGGAAAGAAAATGTCATTCAAGAAGAAGAGAAGTTTTTATACCAAAGAAGAGAGTAGCTCCTCTGATATAAGTGATAATATTACATATGAGAGTGATGATAAAAATGTGAAGACACTTATTTTTGATACCTCCCCATGCTTTCATCCCATGTTTGCTTCCCACTGTAGCTTAACGCACTCATTTCCCTCTTATTTTCAAATTGTATTCTTTCCCTCCTAATTTATCCTACATATTCCCCCTATTTATCCTCCATAATTCTCATATTCCCATTTCTAAATCCCCATTAATCATATCAATCCTAAAATAATTTAATAAATCCTAAATCCATCCTTAACCATTTAATTATCCTAAGCCTACCATAATCACCCTCATTTAATCATCCTCCATGGGATTCCCATCCCTCTTCACTATTACCCTTCATTAATCCTTCCCTAGGATTCCCCCTACTCATCTTATCCCTTCCTAAGATTCCTTCCACCTCCCTTACACCCATTTTAGCCTATTACATGCACACATTCCTAAAAATATCCCTTTAGCTGTTTCGAAATCTAATTTCACCCTCCATTATCATTCTAATGTTCAAGTGGTAGTCTGCTCACCCTAATTTTTGGTGATAGACCCAGGTCACCATCGACCCTCCCTTAAGCTATTTAATCACCCCTATCCCTCTTTTCAAAAGGATGGAAAAAATTGAATCTTTTACATGCTTTTGCAACCCATTGTGCCTTCCGAGCTATCTATGAAGCCTTTTGATCAGTTGAGATATCTTGGTGTTTCCCTTTTTTATCAAGATATTAGAGTTAAACAATATCATGGAGTTTTGGTTTGTGCATGCACTTGTTATATTTTATATGTACTTGTATGTTGGGATGAAGAAATAGCTTGAGTGTTGGGCACACAAATATAGGGAACAAGAAGAGCACGTGGTAGTATAGTAAGGTCTAAGCACACATGATCAACTTAGCCATTTTATTGTTAAGGATATTTTTGGAGATAGAGTACTGAGCACAAAATGATGTGGAGACTTGCAAGTCATGTAATACTATTTATAGATGTGTAGCAGTTCAAGCACCATACATAGTTTCGATCAAACAATAGGATTTCTACTTAGAGTTAACTATAGGAAGTCTATTTTTAGAGCAATTGCATGTTTTATATTCCCTTATAAAGGAAAATGGCTATTATTAGCATGTATCCTATTTTTGAAGGTGCATAGGTGCTTGAAGGGAAAGTCCCCATCCCTATATATATGTTTTGATTTTCACAGGTTAGATAGTACTAATTATTGTAGAGTTATGCTATAGATTTACTGGCACTCATAGCCATGGAAACTAGATCTTAAATGTATGAAGCTTTTGTGTTTTACATTATTTAATATAATGTATCATATTAGCTAGATATTGGTGTTAAATGTGACTGAATATGGTTCTTACATGGTAAATCTTATTGTGATCATTGTTTAGTCAATATTTCATATGGTTTAGATCTAGATTTGGTTAATTCATTGTGGATTATTTACTATATGTTATAAATCTAGATATATACATATACAATCATGCTAACATTCTAGAAAAGAAACTCTAAAGAGGGACCTAGTACCCTTGCATGCTTCGGTGTGAGCAGTAAGTTCAGGCTAAGTGATGTGCTAACATGCCTTGGGTTATTTGTAGTGAATTCTAGGCTCATCATTGGTTCCATTTCCAGGACCTCTTTCTCACCTATATTTTAGAATGTTGCATGATGAAGACATACTAATTGACCTTGTCCAGTATTAAGGAGTGGCTAGTAGATTTGGAAGAAGAGTATGCTCATAGATTCAAAATTGGACATGATTTTAATCCACGCACACACAGGTGGAGAAAAATTTGTATGACTTCTTAAATGAGAGCTTGTTTGTTATCTTCTAGATAGAGCTGTATGAGTGGCTGGTTGCTTAAGTATCTAAGAGGAATTGGAGGTTTCACACACTTGTTTTGATGTAAGAAGAATTCTAGGCCTTGTATGATGTAGAATTAATTTGGACGTGCTCTATGGATGTTTGGTTATGTGGTGTATTAAATAGTCATATTCTTGACTATGCAGTTTTGACTTACTCTTTCCCAGAGGTTGCTGAGTTTCAATTTTTGTGCTAGCCCAAAGGATCCTATTTGCATGGTATTCCAATGGCAATCAAGATCTTGATTGTAACCTTGGATTTGGGATAGAAGTTGATGGATAACTAAACTCCACCACGTATGGGGGTAGGAACATGTTTGGTAAGGATAGAGGACCTAGTAGTAGAAAGAAAAAGGGAAGAAAGGTGGCTTAAGTTCAATAAGGTGTGCAAGAGGGATTTAGAGAAGCATTGAAAAGTTGTAGAATGGGTGGATTTGTGGAGAGAGATGGCTCATGAAGGATTTGGAGCTCATGTAGAAGACATGGATCCAAAGCATATGGATCTACCCCATTTGGCAAAACATGGTAGGGAACCCTCTTCAACCTTAGATGAGAGTGCACTAGAAGAGATGAAATGGGCCTTGGGCGAGCAGCTTAATCTACCAAGTGGCCTAGCCCTTGTGCTTGGTTTTCTAGTTTCTACGATAGTTAGTAATTAGAAAGCTAGTGTGCACAATAGAGTTAGGATAGATAGAATTAATTTATAGTCAAGTTTAGGAGTTGATCAGGGAACTTATTCATCTATGGTGTAATCGTCATCTAATTTATTTGAAGGACCAATCAGAGGTATCTTTTATAGTACATCATTGACATAGAACATAGGCACACATAAATTTGGCATCACATTTGGAAGTAGTGTAACTTCATAGACTATGGGTGATTAGTTTAGCACAACCATTGTAGCATAAGGTAGTACATATTCCGCTCCATTACCTAATGGAGTGGGTGGATCAGGAGGATTAGGTGGCTCAAGTACTGGAATATTTGGTGGATTTGGAGGCAATGGAAATATAGGTTCTAGGTTTGGTGTGCAAGGTCTGCACCAACCTAAAAAAAATTATAGGAAGATGTCTCTTCATCTCCCAAAGTATAGAGGAATTGAATATTCAACCAAGAACGTGCATATGTGTGAGATACTATGGCATGTGAAAGGAATTAAAACTTCATAGTGCAAGGCAAGTCATTTTGCAACTACGTTGTAGGGACACACACACAACTGGTACAGGAAATTTGACCCTGGTCAGACTTGTGTGGATTATATGACTGTAGACACCAAATTTGTGTCTTACGACCCCTTGTGACCCTCATCGCATTTCGCAACCTAACCTCACCACCTAACCTTTACACAATTATTTATTAATTACCTTATAATTAATAAATCCACATCACCATACCTACCACCTCATGTCGCCACCTCATCATGACCTAGTCTTAACCCTAAACTAACCTAATTAAGACCTATAACTTGGTCCAATTCCACACCTATGACTAATTACTCCTCATCCGCACCTAAAACCAACTTCATAATGACTTGACCAAGCCCGCTACCAATCCCTCGGAAGAAAAGGAGGGAAAGCTGGCTATTTTACCAAAAATAGCCCGCTTTGACCGGACCGATACCGGTTCCTACTCGACCGCCGTCGGTCGCATAACCGCCATCGGTTCCCCGTAAATGGCCACTTCCAACCAAAAACAAGGATCGGATTTTCATTTGATCAGGAGAAGGAGAAATCATCGAGAGAATCTAGATTTCGCTAGGCCGAGGCAGAGACAAGTGAAGAAACAAGAAGAGATTGCAGAGAAGGACATCAGGCCCAAGACTGCAACTGAATGACCAGAGCCCAGTAACACTCATCTGAGCATCAGAAGAGGAAACTGCATCCAACTTGGGTCCTGTCTTCATCATCACAATCCTAAAACTTGCATCTACATCAGGGGCAAGTAAGTAGTATGTTATATGTTTCTAAGCACCATTTTCTTGAGCATGTTGATTAATAGTAATCATAAGTTTATTCCTAGATCTACTACCAGCTACAACTGCACTTAACCTTCACCCACACACCTGGATATTGCCCAAAAGGCCATTTTACCACACTCTGAGTCTTCCCTATCCTCCCATCATCCCCCTCAGCCATCCACCAATCCTAATAACCCCACAATCACCTTACAACCAACTTCTATCCAGAAGCACTTAGATTGCTGCCCCTACCGGTATCGTTTATCCTCTACCGACAGCGGTTCTCTAACCGTGGTCGGTTACCTAGTGATCGCCGTCGGTCACTGTGACTTATACCCCAAAACCTTTTGCTTGCCTATTTGCCACCTAACAACCCCAAATCCAGCCTGGTTTATCCCTATAACTCAACCTGAACGTATCAACGACCAGTAACCGAACATACAACGTGACACTTTATTATTGATAGTTTAGTTTCTATTGCTTTGTAACGAGATACCTAAATCGTGATTTTGCAATAGCTTTTTATATTATCATTTGTGTTGAATCATATTAAAAGGGGAACTGACCACCTTCGAAAGGAAGTTTTTTATATTTCCTGGGCCTAAGGCAGATCCCTCATTTGTTGTCTAATTAAAATCTTGTGGTCTTGTATTCTTACTTGCAGGTAGTCCTTCCAAGACAAAAAGGAGTTCTTCGCAGTGGATCTGATCTTTCTCTACGGTACGCGCACACCATCTCAACATTCAACAGGTATTCCTCCTAGCCCTAACCCTTATCTGTTTCTCAAAGGAATGATAGGATAGAAGCAAGTCTATTCTGCAGAGTTGAAACATTCCGTGTGAAACATTTTGGCACACCCAATGGGACCCATTTCGGGTTTCTGTTTCTCTTGCTTGCTTTCATTTTAGGAAGCATACTTGTTGTTGCTATTTTTGTTATATTTAGTGAAGAATTTGTCTTGCTTTCCCAGTTTCGCATTAGTGAAAGTCATCTCATTTGCTTCATCGAATATCATTTTCGATTTGGGTTTAAACACGTGCATTACATTCTTGCTTACTGTTTTCAATTCTAGTGAACATAGACTAAGTAACAGGTCGTACACGTGGGGGTGATTTCCACGGTATTGACAGGAAATTAATCTTACTTTCACTGCACAACACATACCAAATCACTTCGCAATTAACACAACAGCTCAAAACATCCCCCCTTTTCTGCGGTATTCCTCCGCCCGATTGAGGTAACCTTATAAGCCAAAACAACTTGACATTTCCCCTAAGTCTTTTGTTTAGGATTGACATCATTCCGCGTCTAAAGGCATAAGCCCACAATAATTAAAATTGACCCTAGGGTTAGTCTCTGGATTTGCGTGTGCATATTGTTTGTTTTTCAGTTCTGTTTTCTCTGTTATACACTGTCTTCTGTGATTACCTTAGAACAATTTGATAAATATACTGAGTAAATCAGCAGCTTCTTATATTTTCTTATACCAGTCTTATTACACCGACATCGGTTAATTGACCGATGTCGGCTATAGTATAACCGACATCGGTTACTAGACTGATATCGGTTACTGTCTTTTACAGTTCCTGACAAACCAGCAACCTACCAATTTCACCATTCTGCGTCAGTTTCTGTTCGTGCTAGATTGAAACCCTACTGTGAACTCCTATCCATGGTTGTTATCACTCGAAAGCAAGCCGCCGCCATGGTTTCACATGCTTGCTCTGTTTCTTTTCTTGAATCACCCCCTTCACATTCTGTGGGGAATCCTACAGATACCAGCGAGGTTCCTAAAATTCCTGTGGAAGATAAAGAATTTGCCAAATTTCTGGATGCTAATCCTAGCGCTGTACAGTACTATTTGTCTCATGCCCTTGACCGTACACCTGACAGTCAACTCCTTGTTGGCATGCCTATCAGTATAGCTGCTCATTTAGCCCCTTCCCCACCTGATAACTCTGCTTTGCCTTCCGCATCCTTAGTCCCGTCGTCTACCTCAGCAGCTTCAGGGGTCCATACGGCACATATTGGCTTTCCTTTGGTTAATCTTGGGCCCAACATGTCATTACCACCGACTGCTCCTACCTCGTCTCTGTTGCAGACTGTTCCGTTCATGACTTGCTCTCTGCCACCTATCCACACGAGCTTTCCTTCTCAAGCTCTGCCCACCTTTTCATTTCCACACACATATCCGGTAACCTCAATAGCTTATATAGGACATCCCTATTCGGTTGCCTCAACACAGTCATCCTCCATACCTTAGCAACATTTAACCCCACCATTGTCTAGTGGTGGCCCTTGGCCCAATTTGCCTCCGTTTACCACAACCACACCATCATCTCATCCAACTACTGATTTAATTAAACAAATGATGGAAAAAATGCAAAACCTGGAGGCTTCTGTTTCAGGAAGTCATAGCGCCTTGACATACGAGAAAGTTTCTCAGGAGCCTATCCACCCTTCAGTCCCCCTTCATTCATATCCTCCTCA
Organism: Taxus chinensis; assembly: GCA_019776745.2. Classification (NCBI taxonomy): domain Eukaryota; kingdom Viridiplantae; phylum Streptophyta; class Pinopsida; order Cupressales; family Taxaceae; genus Taxus; species Taxus chinensis. Next base: position 153,192,623 of record CM034156.1, read on the forward strand.
ATGGGAATTACCAAAATTTACCCATTTTAACAGTAAGGAGGACCCTCAACAACACTTGTGATCATTTAGACATGCCTGCTATCTGATTGCTCACAATGACGCTTTACTACTCCGCACCTTTCCCATGTCCTTATCAGGACCCGCCTTAGAGTGGTACAGTGCTTTAACCCAGCACTCAATCTTCTCTTTTAACCAGCTAGCTCAATCTTTCTTGGATCATTTCTCCATTAACATTGCCAAGAAAGTATCTATCACCGACCTCTATGCCATCCGACAATTTGAGGACGAATCTATCGCAGATTTCGTTGGATGATGGCGGGGCCTTATCAACCAACTTACGTATGCCTTGCCTCAAACCGAACTTATCGAACTGTTTACGTGGGCCTGTTCTAACCACATTTCCCCTACCCTCCAAATTCAAACTTTCTGTACATTTGACGAGGCCTTTACTATGGCTTGAAATTTAGAGATTCGAGCCTTAGAGGAAGAGAAATTGCGGTTGCGTAACAAAAACCCCACTTTCCGAACCCAAGATTCCACCAACAAACCTAACACCACCAATCCTCACCCATCGACCACTTCAAAATCAAAAGGGGCCGTGCACGCGGTGATGGTAAAATCCCAACCACCGTCTACTACCCCGCCAAAAACCACCTATAAGTATAAAGCAGAACCCATCAACTACACTCCCTTGGGAGAAACATATGGTGTGATATTGGAAAAATTGCTCAAAGCAGGAGCCATTACCTTACCTCCTGTTAAACCTCATTCCGGGTTTGATTCCACTCGCACCATACCTTCCTGGTACAAAGAAAATGACTTCTGTAACTTCCACCGCGTGAAGGGACACAGTCATGAGAACTGCAAGATGTTGAAAAACATAGTGCAGGAAATGGTTGATGCAGGGGATATAACCCTCGATAATCCTAACGCCCCTGCTAACCGAAATTTGAAAATATTCAACAAACCATTCCCGAATCATTCTTCTAACAGTAAACTAAACCAAGATATCTTAGCCGAGGAGAGTGTTCATGAGATCCATGCAGTCTTCGATTCCCAGCCAAAGACCTCTATCAAACAAATTCTGAATCAAGCCTCTTCACTAACATAGGAAACCGAACCCCCTTCCTCGTCATCAAGAAAAACTGAAATCCTTGCCGTTCCTTTACCCATCAAGGAATTAGCTGCCCAGAGTTCCCTTCTCACAAATGAGCCTTCTTACACCACGTCCTTGCAAGACTGTGAACGGATGTTATCTAATTTATCTATTTCCCAGACGTCTCCTTCTACCATTCTTGCTGTACAAGAGGAAGGCTCGCCACTTCTTTTGTCATCCTTAGACGAGAAACCTCTTGAACCGACATCACCACATTCTTTAAACATGACAGATCCTCTCAAACACGCCCTCCTACCTATTAGTCCTTCATCACCTAAATCTTTTCAGCAACCGGTTGACCTCTTAACACCCATTGATACAGTGCCTCATATACCCCTTGTATCACACCCACAGTGGACTGGAATCACAACCCACCTTTCTTCCATACAAAAGTTCCTATTCACATGTGAGGACTGTCATTCCCCAGAAGATAGATAGGTCCTGTTGGAACGTTTGAGTACGCCATATTCTACTCAAATGCAAATGACCGATCCTGATGCCTCCACCATATACCCGAAGTGTTTACAGAAGCTTAAAATGCCCATGTCCTCATCTTCACCCCCCTCATCTCTACCAAATACCTTGTCCACTTCTATTAACTAAGCCAAATCTTCCCCTATGCTTGGGACCTCACCTATCTCTTTCTCTGTCCACCATCCCAATTGCACCACCACCTAAAGTGGTTATTTGCGGACCCGCCTATCCCGTCTCTAATGGCATTGCCCATCGAACTATGATCAAACAACTTCACCAATCGCCTGTAAAAATGACATTGTATGATCTCATTTAGACTTCTAAATCTCATCGACAAGCTCTCGTTGAGATCCTTCAAGGGATAGAGGTTTTACCTAATGAAACCTTGCCTGTTACCTCTATTCTAACACCCAATCATGTTGCTTCGCTCACCAAACAATCTATCTCCCCAACCACTTCTGTCTCTGTACAGCAAGCCGATGCTGTCAGTTTCTCCGAAGATGAAATTATCGACTTTGGTGCCGAAGATCCTGACCCTGCTCTTTTCATCTCAGCGTACGTTCGGGATATTCGGGTGCGTCGTGTTATGATTGATGGGGGCGCTAGCCTAAACATCATCTCTTCAAAATCCTTCCAACAAATGAATATCCCTTCTAGTTGCATGTGTGCCAACCCCATCATGTTGCGATCATTCAATGATGCTATTACTTCTACTTTAGGCACCGTGATCCTTAACATTCGTGTAGGACCACGTACTTTACCCGAACTCTTCTATGTCCTTGAGGGAGAGTTCCAATACAACATGTTGTTAGGCCGCCCTTGGATCCAAGCTATGGGATGTGTTCCCTCCACCTTACATAGATGCATAAAATTTGAGTACGAGGGGAAGTCCTACACCGTAAAAGCTGATCCTCCCCCCTTCAAAACTTGCAATATGTTGTATCGCCCTAATGATGTGCTTGTACCAGTCAAGACACCCGTTCATCCAACCCAGCCATCTACTTCCGACACACCTACACCTTCAACCAAGGAAACCGCTGTTATAAATATTACTTCCTTTCCCGCAGATAACATCCCAACCTCCGACCCCTTAGTAGATGTTTTTCAACGCCTTACGCTGGGGGAGTACCACCTATATAATGTTAGTTCTTTCCATACCCCACAGGAGTACGGACAGTTACATACACATCCCACCTATGACCATCGCGTGGGGGAGGTAATCTCCTACGGACCACCCCATTGCCGCACTAACCTAACGTATGGGGGTGTTGACGCATCCTCCATTACCCCTGAACCTCCTCTTGGTGTGGTTCCCTTCCAATCTGATTTTCAATATTTGACAAATCGTCGTTTCGACCTCACCTTCTTGACTCACTGTGCTTGGAAAGGCTTTGGTTTTGGTCTTTACGAACAAGAACGACATACACTCATTCCCGTGACTACACGCAAACACAATGATCGCAGTGGTCTCAGTTTTCCTGAAACACCTACACAGGAGACACCTCGTGTCAGCTGTATCCTGGAAGAAGACGACGTCACCCCTACCAAACCATCATCACCCACTTTGCCATCATCACCCACAAAATCGATAGACCCTGAATCTATCCCTCCTAACTTTTTTTTTTCATAAATGCTATCTTCATAGGTCCTCTCACTTATCAACGTGATAATGAGGATCCATCTTCTCTTCCCCTTCTGTATCCAGACATGAGGATTCACCTTCGATTAATGTTGTTGAGTGCCAGGATGACGACTCCATCCTCACTTACCTTGGGGCGGACGACTCCTATATTCAACGTGCCTTACCATCTGAAACTCAAACCATGTTGAATGAGTCGACTATAGAAATCAACATCCACACGGAGGAGGATCCTCACATTGTGAAGATCGGACAATCCCTTAACACATCAGAACAAGCCGCCTTTACTACCTTTCTCCGTACCCGCAACCAAGCTTTCACTTGGTCCTACGCTGACATGCCAGGAATTGATCCTACCATTGCTGTCCATAACATCACCCTAAACCCCGATTCCAAACCAGTCAAACAAAAACTGAGAAAGATGCATCCACGCATCGCCCTCTTGGTCAAAGAAGAGCTTCAACAACTTCTTTCTGTGTCCTTCATCTTGCCTATTGACTATCCTCAATGGATTTCTAACATCGTACCTATCACTAAAGCGACGGGGGGAATTCGGATATGCACGGATTTCTGAGACCTTAACCTCACTTGCCTTAAGGATGACTTCCCCCTCCCAAGTATTGATCAACTTGTTAATCTCACTGCGGGCCATGAAATGCTTTCTCTCATGGATGGTTTTTCGGGATACAATCAAATTTTGGTAGCCCCGACCGATCAACATAAAACTACTTTCATAACTCCTTGGGGAACCTTCTGTTATTGTGTCATGCCATTTGGCCTTAAGAATGCTGGTGCTACCTATCAGCGGGCTATGACTTACATTTTTCATGACATTATGCACACTATCATTGAGGATTATGTCGATGATCTTCTTGGCAAATCTAAACATCGCAGTGAACATCTCGATGTTTTAACCATTATTTTCGATCGCCTGTTGCAATATTCAGTCCGGCTTCAACCAAAGAAATGTGTCTTTGGTGTTCTTTCAGGAAAACTTCTTGGCTTTATCGTCTCTTTGCGTGGCATTGAGGTTGATCCATCTAAAGTCAAAGCTATCCTAGAAATGCCCCCCACCCAAAAACCTCAAACAATTGCGTAGTTTGCAGGGTAAACTTCAATCCATCCGGCGTTTCATCTCCCAACTCTCAGATTGATGTCACCCTTTTCATCACCTTCTTAAAAAGGACATTTCCTTTCAATGGAGTGAAGAGTGTCACCAAGCCTTTGAAGCTCTCAAATCCTATCTCTTGTAGCCACCCATGCTTATTCCACCTCAGGATGATCGTCCTTTCTACCTTTACCTTTCTTCCACTGACCATGCTATAGGAGATATGCTCACACATCGGGACTCGGCACGTCGAGAACAAGCCGTTTATTATATAAGTCATACTCTCGTGGATTACGAGACTAGGTATACACATGTAGAAAAATTGTGCCTAGCCCTATCATTCGTAGCCACCAAACTCCGACATTACCTCCTGAATCACAAAACTTTTTTCATCACCAACATGGACCCCATTCATTATATGTATGCCAAACCACATCTAAAACCAATGCATCGCCCAATGGCTTATGCTCCTCGCCGACCTCGACCTTGAGTTTGTACAACAGAAGTCAATCAAAGGATAAACTATTGCAGACCAACTTGTGGAGGCCCCTTTACCTGGGGAACAATTCACCAATTTTAATTTCCCTGACGAACTCGTCGCCACTCTCTCACTCAGGGAAGAGTCGTATCAAATGACCCTCTTCTTCGATGGATCTAAATGCTAGCATGGCGGAGGAGCTGGTGTTGTTCTCATCCCTCTTGATGCTGAACCTATGCCTCTTTCATTCCGGCTTGATTTCCCCTGCACTAATAATACAGCAGAATATGAGGCCCTTGTTTTGGGTCTCCAGGTTGCGTTACACTTAGGTGTCAAATCTATCAATATTTTTGGCGACTCTCAATTGGTAGTCAATCAAGTTATGGGCATCTACCAATGTAAAAATGAGGAACTTCAAAAGTACAAACATTACATGGATTCACTTTTGACCTCATTTACTTGTTATTCTCTCCAGACCATTCCCCGCTCCACTAAAAAATTTGCAGATACTATGGCTTGCTTAGCCTCGCAAATTCCTGCCCGCACCAACTGACTCTGACATATTCGTCTTGGTCCAACAACTTTTTCCCCCATCCTACTCAGCCCCGGTATTTTGTATGATAAATATTGTGTTTACTTAATTCGCAGGATACCTGGTACCCACGAATTTCATGACTAACCTTACAACCTCTATTCTCCCACCTAACCTTTCTAGTAACGGAAAACATGCTTTTCTTAAAAGTGTTTCTCGTTATGTTGTCATGGGGGGAATCCTCTATAAACGTGGCTTTGATGGCATCCTCCTTCGTTGTCTCACCGGTGCGGGAGGTCACCTATACTATCCAACAAGTCCACAAAGGGATTTGTGGTGGACATTTTAGTGGCCTTGCCGTGGCTAAATGAATCCTTCGCCTAGGTTATTATTGGCCTACTCTTAACAAAGACTGCTATGATTATGTTAAGCGTTGTGTTATGTGTCAACAACATGTCCACCTTCAACATACTCCTAGCCATCTGCTACAGGTCGCACGAGATCTTTGGCCTTTCTCACAATGGGGTTTAGACCTTATTGGTGAGATCCACCCCACCCTTCTTCGCAATGTCACCGTTGGATAATCACAGCAACCAAATATTACACAAAATGGGTGGATGCCATTCCACTCATTTCAATCAAAAAAGAAAAAATTGTCAAATTCGTTAACCATCACATTATCTGTCGTTTTGGTATTCCTCATCGCCTAATAATAGATAATGGTAAATATTTTAAAAATAAGTTATTACAAGACCTTTGTGACAACTTTGGTATCAAAATTAGTTTCTCATCGCCTTACTATCCGTAGGCCAATGGTCAGGCTGAATCTTCTAATAAAACCCTAACCAAAATCCTCATGAAAGTTGTCAATGAGCCCAGAAGAAACTGGCATGATCACATTCCCTTTGCCCTTTGGGCTTATCGTACTAGCATTCGTACCCCCACTAATGCCACACAATTTTCTTTGGTATATGGTACCGAGGCTATCTTTCCTCTCAAGGTACAAATAACCTCCCTCAGAATATCTCTTCAGGAAATTCTCCACCAACGATGATTATCCACCAAGAGCGGTTAGCCCCAATTAGAGTTTCTTGATGAGCATCGTCTTACGGCTCTTGATCACCTTCAAATCTACCAAAAGTGCATCAAGCGTGCTTATGATAAACGGCTTCATGAGCATACCTTTAAGGTTGGTGATCTTGTCCTTAAAGAGAATCAACATGTAACCAAACTAGAAAAGAGTAAACGTGGAAAATTTTCTCCTAATTGGATTGGGCCTTACATTATCACTCACACTTATGGATCAGGCACTTATCGTTTAGCTTCGCTTAATGGTAAACCTAAGCCTGAACCCCTTAATGCCCTTGCATCTTTGACCATTCTACTGTTGAAATTAGTGTTATATCATTTCTTATCTAACCTTACACTCGTCCCTTGAGCCCCTTTACCACCGCATACACTTTGTTTCTTACATCTCAAAATCCAATCAAGCTCACATGGTTTGATTATCACCCTCCCCCTTAATAGATGCCTTCCCCTTTTTAGTCTAGTCCATGACTTCAAAGTATCAAAATGACACATTCTTAATTACACACTTATGGGATTTTCTTGAGTCAAACTTCTTACAAAAAACTAGATGCTTCATGCCCAATGGAAATCTAGACCTCTAACTTATACAATAGACTGCTCCCTTGAAGGACAGCTATATGCCAAACTATTTCTCTTATTATATATAGACTGCTCCCCCGAAGGACAGCTATACATAAACACTGCATCTGCTACTATAAATAGACTGCTCCCTTGAAGGACAGCTATACACAGTCATCCTTTATCAGAAGCTTCTCACATTGATCAGTTTCGTGAAGACCTCAAGAACAACAAAATACATATCCCATGTAGACTTCCCGCATCGATCAGTCTATATCCAGAAAAATAAAAATACAAGCAATACTTCAAAGCACTTTTGAGTCATGGACTTGTCTATTTAGGTTTGGTTTTCTTTTGTCAGAATCATCATCTTATAATAAGTTCTCTGCACCCTCGCCCACATCAACCACCTCACCTCACCATTTGTCAAAACAACAAAACTCAAGGGACGTGACGTATGTTCGATATATTGTGATTATACCACTCTTTTCACCTATCGACTTCTCGCCTATGCAAGGTACCTAGGGATCCAAGCTCATCCAACATTAATATGTGGTTTTTTTAACTCTTCTCAATTACGGGACACTCTTGCCTCTTTTGCTCAGCTCTAGGATTGTGTGTTGACCTTAATCAGGACACGATTCCCTACTACTTGGGTATGCTAACTTTCGCTTCACCCATACCTACACCAACAACATTACCCTACCAACACCAACAACATTACCCTACCAACATCAAATTTTTACTAACCAACAAAATTGCCTAACCACAACCAAATTGCCTGAATTCACCTCTCCCTGCTCCTAAGGGAGAACTACATCGGTCTGAGGCCCTTCCTTGCTTTGTGCAATGGGCTATGCAGGTAGCACTTAGGAGACATGGGGTCTCCCAAGGTTAGCTCGACCATCCCCTACCATACCCTCTCATGTGTTGTCAATATAATTTTTTTTTTTTTTGTGTATTTCTATTTGCCAACATTCATCTTTATCCTTTTTCAAAACAAACAAAAACAACATTCAAAGCATAACCATTCTTATTATTATCATCACTCAAAACCACATACATATTTAGTTTTATTTTAGATGTTAACCAAATACATCTTCTCTATCATAGACTCGCAGGTCGGCATCCTTATTTATTCTAATATTCCTATAAAATTCACTTAGACTCCTGCACCTCCTCCCGAATCAGGTGGTGATCATGATCGTCGATGCCCCTCAGCTGGCCTCTCCATCCTCAAAGGTGCCACTGCCATTGGTTCCTCCCATTGATCCGCCAACATCTCCTGTAACATACGAATACGTCCTCTCGCGTGGAGGAATCTTGCCTCCAGTCTCTCCACTCGTAACTGTGAAGCCTCTAACAATCCCATTGTCTCATTCACCTGTGTTTGAAGCTGGCGAGCCAAATCCTGCAGACGATCTCTCTCTACTGTAATCACAGCTATGTCAGGGCACTCACGTGTACCTCGTAGCTCTGCTACCCACCATACTCTATACGCCTCTGTCGTTCCTGCATCCATACCCCTACGATCGGCTGCTATCTCTTCTGGCCCTTCTGGAGGTGTAGGCCGGGGAGGTGAAAATGCTGCCTCGGCGTCGATCCTCATGTATGGTCTATATGTCATAGGAATAACCTGAACAAACCCAAATTGTCGCCGCACGCGATCTAGAGGAATCATCTCATACTCACCCGGCCTATGCCCTACGATCCACCTCAATCGCTCTACACCCCTCAACTCCTCAGCTATGTGCTCTGTCACCATATAGTTCCCGTACGGCCTCCAACAAATATCCGCACCTGTCACCATCTCCCATACCTGTCTATAATACTTGATGTCATCTATCATGGCCTGGGATCTCGCTTCTTGTTCTGTCTGGACCCATCGTCTGAATCCCAACCTTTGCACTCCTGTCTCTCCCGACTCAATGGGTCGGCCTATTGGACGCACACAACCAATATGCTCATAGGGCCAACAATGTAATAAGTACAAACAATCCAGTGTCATCCTGTGTTTTCGCTTGCATGCCCATAAACCCCTATATAACTCTGCCAGATACGCGGGTGCCCATGCGAATGTCACGCTCATTTCTATCATTTCCCAAATAACACTCATTAATGCTTTGGGAAATCTTCCACCTTCCGCCCTCGGCAGTGCATAATACCACACTGCTATCATTAATAGCACGGCCAACCTTGTTTCCTCAGGATGTGTTGCGTACATTGTACCATACGTAAATGATAAACCTCGCTGTGTCAAATCTCGTGCAGCTGACCCAAATATGCTGTTATCGCTGCCCGCCCCGCGCTGGGCAACGCTGATACACTGTTTTGCCTTAATGGGAGTCTCAAAATACGGAACACATCTTCTAAAGTCACTGTCATCTCCCCTGTTGGTAGATAGAAGGTATTTTTTTTTGGATTCCATCTCTCAATCAACACCTGTAACATAGCATGGTTACGCACGATTCTTAAATAATAGCGGATTCCACTTAACCCAACCGATTTATCAATTCCCATCTCCAGCTGGGTGTACATTTTGCTCGGATTCGTTGACAACAACGTGGTACAGTATCATTCATCCTTAACCTTGCTTTGCTACTGCAACATCAAATGACACATAATTATTCAAAAGAACAAATCTCTACGGATTTTTTTCTCAAAATCTGGAAAACCCTTTACAGTAAACCGATAGCGGTTATTGGCATAACCGATTTACCGGTTGGCTAATTGGAATACCGGGTTACTTATAAACGATACCGGTCACTGTCAAAATATACCTACCTGATTCAAACATACACCTTCGATATTATGAAGCACGTTTACTCCTATTTACCTAAAAAACATACAGGACCACCCTTTTTTACCTGCCACGTTAGCACTCGTTTACCCTCCCAACCCTTGAATCACGTTTTCTTTTCATATCTAACCATCGACACTTCTCCATACTATCACAAAAATGACAAAAATCAAATACAACCAAACCATTTACCTCTTGAGTTGCAGCGATGACGGTGGGACTGTCTGTCCCTTCTCGTCCATGCCTGCTGGATGCTTATCCTGTTCTTTTTTATGCAATGATTCACACCTTTCAAATTTTTCCTCTACCTTCTGAATCTTAGATCAATTCACTTCCCTGTATCTTTTCTTACTTCTCACTTCAAATCTCTAATGCATTCCTGTCTCAGTCGTCCAGAAAAAGCGTCGCGTTCGGTATTTATTAACTTCTGCATGGTCTAAAAATAAGAACTTAAGTTGCACAACCCAGCACACCCTTCTACCCTTTTAGGAAAACCATGCTTGCATAACCGATATCGTAATGATGAAACCGATACCGGGGTCATATAGAGCTACCGACATCAGTTACATAACGAATCGGTTCAAAGTTACCCCTGTTGCTGTTTAAACCTACGTCGTATCTTCATTTTTAGAAATTTTTGTGGTGACGTCCCTTTTTCCTGCATGAACAAAACACCATTATCCCCCATTATTTTCATTAAAATCCACATCTCATTACAATGTTCATGAACATCATTTCTTATGTACCAAAAACAACAAGCATCCATAACCAATATCAAAAACCATTACATCGAACACCATTTGGATCCAAATCAACAGCTACAAACCATTTAATTCAACACAGCAACCAAACATAACAAACATTCATTAATATAACATGCAATTAAAATTAAACTCATCATCTATTTTTTTTGTTTTTTTTTTTTTTTTTTTTTTTTTTTTATCTTATACATCCCATCAACAAAAGGACATCAACATCATTCATATATAACACCATGTGAATCAAACTAATATCACAAACCATCGAACAAAACATTTAACGCTTTTTAGCACACATGTGGGTCAAAACATCCATATCTATATAATAAAAAGTTCAAAAATACAAATGTGCCCCGCATCGGGGCCTCCACATCTCATAATATAATAAGGCCGGCACGAGGACGCCAATAACTGTCATAATCTTGACTCGGCTACAGGACGGTCTTCTCCTGGCAAACACATCTCGGCTAGCAGCGGTATTATCAATGTACCAATCCTGTACTAGGGCTCGCAAGGGCCCGGTAATACAATAAATAATGAATGAATAAAATAGGCACGCAGGCCTCTATCAACAAAAAACCGGGTCGCAGACCGGATTTTGCCCATGTCCACTATACAATGTGCAGGGAACCCCTCAGCTCTCTCCAACTCCCTTGCCTGGCTGCCACTGGTCCTGTCCTACCTCCGCCTACCACCTGTGAACGGACCCACCAGCTGTGGCTTGCACCTCCCTGAGGACCCCTCTGGCTCGAGAGGTCTCCGCTCTATGTGCCGCATAAGGTTGATAACAGCCCCAGTACTATCAGAATATCCTGATAGTATCGGGCCTCCGCTCTAAGCCTCCATGTAATGCCTCGAAGCCACGTAGGTACTGGGTTGGTCCCCGGACACTAATACCGTGGGCCCCTATGACCTGTGCTGGTTTGCCGACGGCTGGTGGTTGCTGTGGCGTGGTTGGGTGGTACATGTTACCTGTGCCTGAGGGCTGTGGGCGTGCGGTTGTGGTGGTGGTACCTGTACATGTTCCTGGTGTGGCTGAGCCTCGGCATCAAAATGACACACAATTAATTATTCAAAAGAAACAAATCTCTACCGGATTTTTATTTCTCAAAATCTGGAAACCCTCTACAGTAACCGATAGCGGTTATGCATAACCGATACCGGTTGGCTAATTGATACCGGTTACTTATAAACGATACCGGTCCACTGTCAAAATATACCTACCCTGATTCAAACATACACCTCGATATTTATGAAGCACGTGTACTCTATTTTCTACCTAAAAACATACAGGACCACCCTGTTTCCTGCCTCGTAGCACTCGTACCATCCCCAACCCTTGCTATCACGTTTTCTTTCTCATATCTAACCACTTACACTTCTCTCATCCTATTCACAAAACATGCAAAAATCAAATTACAACCAAACCATTTACCTCTTGGGTTGCAGCAGCTTGAGGTGGGACTCGTCTTCCCTCTCGTCCCTGCCTGCTGGATGCTTCTCCTTGTTCTGCCATGATCACCACCCTTTTCAAATTTACCTTTCTACCTTCTGAATCTCAGATCACATTCACTTTCCCTGTCTCTTTTCTCCTTCTCACTCAAATTCTCTCATGCAATTCCCTGTCTCAGTCGTCAAAAAGCGTCGCGTTCGCGTATTTAACTTCTTGCATGGCTCTAAAAATAAGAACTTAAGTTGCCAACCCAGCAATTCTATTTTTAGGAAAACAATTCTTGCATAACCGATATCGGTTAGATAACCGATACCGGTCATATAGCTACCGACATCAGTTACATAACCGATATCGGTCAAGTTACCCCTTGTTGCTTAAACCTACGTCGTCTCTTCATTTTTAGAAATTTTTGTGGTGCCCGTCCCTTTTTCCTGCATGAACAACACCATTATCCATATTTTTCATTAAATCCACATCTCATTACAATTTCATTAACATCATTTCTCTATATTACAAAACAAACAAGCCATCCATAACCAATATCAAAAACCATTACTCTATACACCATTTGGATCCAAATCAACAGCTACAACCATTTAATATTCACACACCAGCAACCAAACATACAACATTTCATAATATAACATGTCAATTAAACTCATCATTTATATCTATATACATCCCATCAACAAAAGACATCAACATCATTCATATATAACACCATGTGAATCAAACTCATATCACAAACCATCGACAAAACATTTAACGCTTTTTACGCACAATATGTGGGTCAAAACATCATATCTATATATATACAATGTTTCAAAAATATAATGTGCCCTGCATCGGGGCCTCCGTAATCTCATAATATAACAAAGCCGGCACGCAGGCCATAATAACCGTCAATAAACTCGACTCAGCTCGCAGGTCGGTCTCTCATATCAAAAACATACTCGGCTCGCCGGCCGGTATCAACTGTACAACCTGTACTTGGCTCGCAGGCCGGTATATACAATAAATAAATGAATGAATAAATGAATAAATAGGCATGCAAGCCTCTATCAACACAACCGGTTTGCAGACCGGTGCCCATGTCCAATATACAAAATGTGCAGGGACCCCTCAGCTCTCCTCCACCTCCCTCTGCCTGTCTGCCTGCTGGTCCCTGTCCTACCTCTCGCCTCCTGCCTGTGACGGACCCACCAGCTGTGGCTGCACCTCCCTGAGACCTTTGTCTCCGAGAGGTCTCTGCTCTATGTGCCGCATAGGGCTGATAATCAACCTCGGTACCATCAAGAATATCCTAATAGTATCAGGCCTCTGCTCTAGCCTCCATGTAACGCTCTCGAGCCATCATAGGTGCTGGGGCTAGTCCCTTGACACCTACTACTAGTGCCCCCTGTGCCTGTGCTGGTGCCACTGGTGGTGCCTGTGGCTGTGGTGGTACCTGTACCTATGCCTGGGGCTGTGGCTATGCCGCTGTTGGTGGTGGTACCTGTACCTGTGCCTGGGGCTGTGGCTGTGCCGCTGCTGGTGGTGGTGCCTGTGCCTGTACCTGAGCCTGGGCTTGCTGCCCCCTGTAAAACACCTATCTGTGCCTGTGCAGCAGTAAGCTACCCATGTAATAACTGTACCTGGCCCCTGAACTGATCTCGCTTTGTTGTCACCGCTGCCAAGTCTGGCTGTGTAGGCTGTACTATCCTCGCTGCTCTCTGACCAGCCCACCAAACCATATATGCTCCTGTATAACCAGCATCATCTACAGTGTCATCTGCTGGCCTCTCAGCAACCCAATCTAGGTCCAAGGGCTGTGGTGCAAGCAGTGGAACCTCTACATCATCCCTCCGGTACTGAGGGAAGGGAGGTGGCTCATCCTGTCGCAGCCCCATCTGCCTGCGTACCCTCTCTAGGGGTATCCTCTCATACTCTCCCGTCCTCCGTCCTGCTATCCAGAAAGTGTACTGGATCAAGCGCAACTGTAATCGGGTTCCTCTCCATGAGGGTGATGACCTCTGTAAGGTCTCCATATGATATCTACCGCTATCAGGCCCTCTAATAAATGCCTGTAATAAGCGACGTCCCGCCCTGCAAGCACTGCTCGTGGCTGGCCCACGACCCCCAACCACCTCTGAAAGCCGTATCTATATATGACCTATGGCCCTGGCTGCTGGGCCAGCCCTAATGGTCTAAGGCATATGATGTGCTCATATGCCCAACAATGTAGCAAAAATGTCAAACAAATCCCGAATCGCCTCATCTGATGATAGCCCGACAGCTCTCGATACAATTGTACCAGGTATACTGGTTCCCAAGCATAACAGGTGTGCTCCTCCACCATCTCGTGTAGAGAACCCCATCAGTGCTAGTGGAAAGCGGCCTCCCTCTGAGTCCGGGAGGGCAAAGCAGGTGATCCTGATCATCATCAGCACGGAAAGCCGTGTCTTATGGCGATGCGCATGGTACATATCCCCATACCCGATGCTCGCGGCTATGATACATCAATAGCGCGGCTGCATCCCCGAAAACCTATAGGATGTTGTCCATGGCAGTCTCTGACGTCCACCTGAAAGACTACCTCTCCCTCAATCGACAGTCGAAGGATACGATACACATCCTCCAATGTGATAGTCATCTCCCCAGTCGGGAGATGGAACACATTGGTCACCGGATCCCATCTCTCGATGAGGGCGACCATCAAACTATGATCCCTATCGATTGCTCTGTACCGCTGGACTCCGCTGAGTCCCACCTCGCGCATGATACCCCAGTGTGTTACGGATACGTGTGGCCGTATCTGTACTCAACAGCGGGGGCATCCTGTCCCACATCGTCAGCTGCTGACGTGCCTACAAAACCAACCCACTAGTATTAGCCCTACTCTTTATCACAATATCTACTTATACCTCTCTATATCCCCTTTTTTTTTATCCCCCCGACCACAACCCGACTCCATACCACACGTCTACGCCCATCTATCTTCCCCTAAAAAACTTATACGCTATTCCCCCCTCCCTCTTCACACCCAAACAAACAACCCACACCATACTCAAATGACCCAAACCATGCCTAAATACCTTAACCACATCTACAAACTTAAAACAACAACACACCCCAAACCATACTCAAACACCCTACACCATGCCCAAATACCCAAACCACATCCAAAAACTCAAAAACAAAATCACAACCCACACCAACAAATTGACATAAACCTAAGTCAGGACCGCACCTTTACTGAAACACCCAAACAATACCACAACACCCCCACCCCAACCCAAACCATACCCAAAACACTACCAAAAACTCAAAAACAACAACATAACCTAAGCCAACAAAAATAGCTAAAAAATCACTAAGGACCGGTAGCGGTCACCCATAATAGACTGCGGTCCCCTTCCCCACCGACACTGGTCCACGACCGACCGACGCCGGTCAAACACAAAACACCCTGCCACACATGAAATTTTTCGACCGATGTCGGTCGCTTAGCGACCGACGTCGGTCACTGTAACTTCCCCGGAGCTGAACCCCGCACGACCCCCCCCCCCCCCCCCCCACCTACATTTTTTCATTTTTTCTACCAATTTACCGACCCAAATACCCTAAAAACCTACCCGCCCTAGCTGCCTTGGCTTATTTCACCTATCTACCCTCTCTCTTTTTCAAATCATTTCCATTTTCTTAATTATTTCCTAAAAAATGTACATTCCTACCCAAACCCCAAATATAGCATAATGCAATAAAATTACACACAATGAGGGGTTTCGAACCTACCCGTACGATGACACGTCATCGTGGAGGGATGGGTGGTGGTGGTCCAGCTGGTCCAACCCCTCCTACTCCTCCTGGTTGTGCCATGGCTCCAAATTTCCTCTTCTGGGTCCTCCACCAATCAACTGCTGCCCTCCTCCTCACTCGGGCCCACTAACAACTAACTCCTCCAGTCAAATAGCACCACCTCACGTAACCAATGCTCCAATCTTAACTCTCCATGTCAAACAACTCAAATTGATTTCCAAATTGCAAAAGTGACAATGACAGGCCATTTTATTTCTTTTTATAGGTTTTTCACCCATAACCGATATCAGTTTTATTATGCCCTAAGAAACCGGTATCGGTCCCCTAACCGATATCGGTCATAGATAATTGACATCGTTTTTATCTCCACCTCTGCCCCCAATTTCGGCCCTTCTTTACTAATTTCCCTTTCTCACCAACATCACCTATATCCACCTTCGTTGACAACCCCTTGTTAACTTCATTTGGCCCGACCCAAGGCCGCAAACCAACCTATTTGGCTCGACCCAAGGCCTCACCCTAATCATCTGGCCCAACCCAAGGCCTCACCCTAACCATCTAGCCCAACCCAAGGCCTCACCCTAACCATTTGGCCCGACCCAAGGCCGCCACCCAACCTATTTGGCCCGACCCAAGGCTGTGACCTACCCATCTGGCCCGACCCAAGGCCGTAACCTACCCAACCGGCCCGACCCAAGGCCGTAACCTACCCATCCAGCCCGACCCAAGGCCTCAAACCACACCATTTGGCCCGACCCAAGGCCGCAACCAACCTATTTGGCCCAACCCAAGGCCGCAACCCCAACCATTTGGCCCGACCCAAGGCCGCAACCAAACCATTCCCGGCCCGACCCAAGGCCTGCACCCCCACACCATTTGGCCCAACCTAAGGCCGCAACCCAACAACTTGGCCCGACCCAAGGCCTCACACCAACCATTTTGCCCGACCCACAACCACAACCCAACAACTTGGCCCGACCCACGGCCCTCACATCATCAATTAGCCCGACCCAAGGCCGTACCACTTAACTACTCCGCCCAACATCAACAACATACACTTTTATCCACCCAGTAGCCTTTTGTTCAATCGAGCTCACCTGTTCGTGTTTTAGCATGATTAGGGTCCTTGACTTGATCTGTCGACCAACTTTGCCTAGACCTAGACCGTAACGTTTATCTCAACCAAACCAACCATTTGGTACTACCGAACATGCCTAAACGTTCATGTACCTTACCTATTATATACCTTGGAGCTACTTCCTATGCCTTGGATACCAGGATTATATCACCCTTGTTTGGATAAACTATTGACCTTTGCCTATGCATTGCTGGTTTTCTCGTCAAATCATGTACCCTAGTCGCACTATTGCATTTTAACGTGCGTCTGCTTCTTTGGACGTACCCCACCATCTCACCCACATCTCAACACCATTTACCCTTTATCAACCCTATCCCTGATTTCACGCTACCTCAATCTGTGATAGATTTGAGGGGGATTACCTATACCCTTAACAGGAGTAACCACTTCTTATTATTGTCCGTGCAGCTTTACAAAACAAACTACACGACAATAAGGGGCTAATGTAGACACCAAATTTGTGTCTTACGACCCCTTGTGACCCTCATCGCATTTCGCAACCTAACCTCACCACCTAAACCTTACACAATTATCTATTAATTACCTTATAATTAATAAATCCACATCACCATACCTGCCACCTCATGTCGCCACCTCATCATGACCTAGTCTTAACCCTAAACTAACCTAATTAAGACCTATAACTTGGTCCAATTCCACACCTATGACTAATTACTCCTCATCCACACCTAAAACCAACTTCATAATGACTTGACCAAGCCCGCTACCAATCCCTCGGAAGAAAAGGAGGGAAAGCTGGCTATTTTACCAAAAATAGCCCACTTTGACCGGACCGATACCGGTTCCTACTCGACCGCCGTCGGTTGCATAACTGCCATCGGTTCCCCGTAAATGGCCACTTCCAACCAAAAACAAGGATCGGATTTTCATTTGATCAGGAGAAGGAGAAATCATCGAGAGAATCCAGATTTTGCTAGGCCGAGGCAGAGACAAGTGAAGAAACAAGAAGAGATTGTAGAGAAGGACATCAGGCCCAAGACTGCAACTGAATGACCAGAGCCCAGTAACACTCATCCGAGCATCAGAAGAGGAAACTGCATCCAACTTGGGTCCTTTCTTCATCATCACAATCCTGAAACTTGCATCTACATCAGGGGCAAGTAAGTAGTATGTTATATGTTTCTAAGCACCATTTTCTTGAGCCTGTTGATTAATAGTAATCATAAGTTTATTCCTAGATCTACTACCAGCTACAACTGCACTTAACCTTCACCCACACACCCGGATATTGCCCAAAAGGCCATTTTACCACACTCTGAGTCTTCCCTATCCTCCCATCATCCCCCTCATCCATCCACCAATCCTAATAACCCCACAATCACCTTACAACCAACTTCTATCCAGAAGCACTTAGATTGCTGCCCCTACCGGTATCGTTTATCCTCTACCGGTAACGGTTCTCTAACCGTGGTCGGTTACCTAGTGATCGCCGTCGGTCACTGTGACTTATACCCCAAAACCTTTTGCTTGCCTATTTGCCACCTAACAACCCCAAATCCAGCCTGGTTTATCCCTATAACTCAACCTGAACGTATCAACGACCAGTAACCGAACAAACAACGTGACACTTTATTATTGATAGTTTAGTTTCTATTGCTTTGTAACGAGATACCTAAATCGTGATTTTGCAATAGCTTTTTATATTATCATTTGTGTTGAATCATATTAAAAGGGGAACTGACCACCTTCGAAAGGAAGTTTTTTATATTTCCTGGGCCTAAGGCAGATCCCTCATTTGTTGTCTAATTAAAATCTTGTGGTCTTGTATTCTTACTTGCAGGTAGTCCTTCCAAGACAAAAAGGAGTTCTTCGCAGTGGATCTGATCTTTCTCTACGGTACGCGCACACCATCTCAACATTCAATAGGTATTCCTCCTAGCCCTAACCCTTATCTGTTTCTCAAAGGAATGATAGGATAGAAGCAAGTCTATTCTGCAGAGCCGAAACATTCCGTGTGAAACAATGACATTGCAAGATGCTTTTCTCAAAGAATTTTATATCCATGAGTTCGAGTAGAAAAGTATAATCATGCTCAAGGATATCAAACACGACACTACTGAGAGTGTTCAGGAATATGATGCTCATTTCAAAACACTTTTGTCTAAAATTTCTTATGATATCCATATCAGTCAGCATGTAAAATGGTTCTTCAGAGGCTTGATCACGCTATTTAGGAGGGAAATCTCATATAAGACTTATACAAATCCACACGAGGCACTTGAAGCAGATTTTATTGCTGAGATAGTTGGGAGAATAAACACTGGAGTAAGTCCACTTTTGGAAGCTTAGATTATAGCAATGGAAAAATAGTTGGAGAAATTATTATCCAATTTAGCACATGAGACACACAGTGGAATTTGGTATATAGATTTTTAAGTAGAGGGGCATACTAAGGATAAATGTCCTCATAGATTAGTGTGCCCCTTGTTGCTAGATTGTGATATATATCATTTAGAAGATGATGCAAGTTGTTTCCCATTGTTGTAACACACGATAAGGAAGAACATTTCCTGCTATTGAAATTTTTTCTAGACCACAACTCAAAATAATGAAGATTATAGGTTGATTGATTAGATCCATGAGGCCATTGATATTGGTGTATGATAGACTGGAGTTGTAAATAACTCTAAGGATAAAAGTGAGAAACATTATCAAGATCATACTCGTGGGTGTTATGATTAAAATGAAGATCGCTTTGAGGGAGGCTGTGGTAAAGGTTGAGGATACTGTGGTGGATTCAGGGGCTGAGGCCATGATGGTGGACGAGGAGAGTTTACTCATGGGGAATGTTACATGTGTGGATCTCTTGACCATTATAGGAGTGAGTTTCCTTAGAAAATTACATTTTCTTTTTGTGTAAAGAATTATAACTATGAAGAGTTACCATATTTATATGAACATCTGAGAAAGAAGCATAAATAGAAAAATAAGGGCGTAGGGATGGTTAGAGTACAACGTATCATGGAAAACCGATGGATCTCGAAGTTAGCACCGAATCCTGAGATGGTACCTATGAAGATTACTACACGCAGTGAGGCTACGCATTCCAGGGAAACATTACAAGAAAATCCTACCATTACTACGGAGGAGTTTTTGCATGCATATTATCCAGAACCTACACATTAGAAGGAGGTTTACCAAGAAATCATGGAGATAATTAAAGGTCCATAGGATGAGATAGAATGTCTTAAGGA
This sequence comes from Taxus chinensis, assembly GCA_019776745.2. NCBI lineage: Eukaryota > Viridiplantae > Streptophyta > Pinopsida > Cupressales > Taxaceae > Taxus > Taxus chinensis. The sequence goes on from CM034156.1 coordinate 153,212,819, forward strand.
ACAGTCGTGGAAGTTGGAATAGAAGAAGAAAACATACATTCTCCAGCCAGATGTTGATGATCTAAAAGAAGTATGAAAGTTTCTACATCAAGAGAAAATTATTACATTCAGGGATAATTTTAGCGGAGAATATTCGTAATATGGCAAAAATTTCATTTTAGGAAAATTTGAAAAGGCGAATTATTCGGAGTGGGTCGGTGTCCTGTTCGCCTAAAATATATAGTATATTTTTTTTGGGGGGTCGGCTTCACCTTCATTTGAAAACATCTCCTATAAAAACCTATGTGATTCGTCGGGTAGTATACCTCAAGTAGCTTACCAAATTACCAATACTGTGAAATTTGAACTCGCATACCCTTGAGCACCAGAGATTCATATTACTGTTAGCCTGTGATTGTTGACGCACGAAAAATGAAGTGTTGACGCGTGACAAGGGCATTATTGACGCGTGACAAGAGCTGTACTGATGCGCGACAAGAGCTGTACTGAAGCGCGATAAGAGCTGTACTGACGCGCGACAAGAGCTGTACTGACGCGTGACAAGAGCTGTATTGACGCAAGACAAGAGCTTTACTGACGCACGACTTGGGCTAGGAAGTGACACGCGACAGAGAAAGGGTTGATGTGCGACAGAAAGAAGTGTTGATGCGTGACTTGGGCAGAGTTGACGCGTGACCTCAGACAGTTCACGCGTGACAACACCTCAGAGACTGGACAGAGTCACTTCTTGGTTCTTTTGCTGACGCAGGACTCTTTTCAGAATAATGGAACGTGCCAGCTCAAAGAATACGAAGAAATCTTAGAAATCACTCTTCAAGTATTTTGGAAACTCTGCGGATACAGATATTGTAAATACCAATCATATAGATGCCACCAAAAAGAATCAGAATACTGACTATGTGGAAGGTATTATTGAGGTGGACATGCATTCTGCACAGTATCACAGTCAAACAAATGAAACCTACGATAATATGCCAGATCTTGAAGATATTGTTCCTGTTGGGGTGCAACCAGAAGTGTAGCTAGATATCACAAATACAAACACTTAGCAAAATGGAAGACAAAAATCAAAATCAAACTCTAGTCCAAGAAAGAGGAAACCAGGTGATTGTGATATTGCTCAAAATTCTACTCAAAAAAGTAAAGCATTGAAAACGAATAAGAATATGTGGACCATTGGCAGGACATACAAGTTTGATTGGGTAGCTAAATTTCCATTTATTGAGCCTGTACAATCATCTAATTTTGAAGAAATCCCATGTGAATGTACATGTACAATATGTACGTGGAAATTGGGAAAGTAACAAAAAATGCAACTGAAGCTGGACACTATAGAAAAACATTGTGGAAAACAATATTTAATTGTAATGGGGGCAGATGCCTAGAAAATCAAAACACATAGGTGGAAAACTGAAAAGGAGTGCATGCATGTTAGATACGCAGCGGAATATGAGGCAGAGCAGAAAAAACACAGACATCTATTGGAAAAGGGAGGAACGATCACATCGCATATTGGTAAGATGAAAGAAACAAATCTACATGCAAAATTCATACAATTCTCTACTCTTTTTCAAATACTTAAAAAAGGAAGAGTGATGTCGGATTTCCTCGATTTCAAAGTTTTGTATCAATTTAATGGAATGCTGAATGTACGTCAGTCTCATTGGTCTGAGAGTAGTGGATGGGAAATGGAAAAATGCCTCTCGATGATAGAGAAGGAAGATTTGAAAGAGAATGTAAAAAAAGCAAACTTTATCTCTCTTTCAATTGATGAAGTCACAGCAGTCGACAACACCGCATGGGTATGTATCCACAACTATACATTAGAAAATCATATAAGGACACCTCATCTGTTGGGTGTTATGAAAATGGTTGAAAACTGCAATGCTAAAAACCTATATAAAATAGTTGTTTCTCATTTGAAAGATGTTGCTGGTATGACTGATTATGAAATTGCTACGAAGTTGGTATGCGTTGGAGCAGATGGTGCATCTATCATGAAGGGTCACCGAACAAGGCTGTGTGTTAGATTACAAACAACAGTGGCCCCATATATGCTACCAATTCACTGTATGGCTCACAGAATGAATTTAGCATATAAAATGGTAAGCAACCACGAAAATGTTGCTAAATTAGAAGACATCATAAGAGAACTTCATGCCTATATGTCAAGCAGCCCAAAGCGTTTTCTCGAGTTCCAAAAATTTGCAATTGGAATTACAGATGGAAAAAAACTTCTGAAGGATGTGGAAACTAGATGGATATCTTTGTATGAACCTGCATGCAGAGTTCGTGAGGATTATCCTTCATTGGTTGGTTTCATGCACAAATACCGTCATGAAGTTGATAGGGCAAGGGACTTGTTGTTCCGCTTAACTGATTTGGAGACATTGCTTACATTGGTTGGTATTCTTCCAATGTTAAAGGAGATCAATACACTGATGAAGCATGCACAAGGCAGATTAATCTATATTGTGGATTTTATACGGATGAGGAAAATGGTATGTCAAAGTCTTGATATATTGTACTGTTCCCAGGATAGTTTTGATGCACATGTTTTTGAAAATTGGAGAGATTTATTAGATCTTAAAAATCCTAACACCTTTTTTAGATTTAATATCCACGATCACCTATGCATCTCTGTTAATGGGAGGGAAATACCAATGCACATTTTGCAAAAACGTCAAGATATTACAGGATCGGAACGAGAAGATGTTCCCGTGACACGTAATTTGTTTGAGTCTGTGATAGTTGAAACCAAAATAAAGCTTAAAAAAATTTCAGAAACCTTGTCATCAGAAATTAGGGAACGTTTCTGTAAAGATAAAATTCTGGAAGCCATGGGTGTGATGAATCTGAATTTTTGGAATATAGAAGGTGGCCGTGCAGACTTTGTCAGTAAGCATTTCCATAAATCAATGGGTACAATAATGGAACAATTTACAAAGACGTCAGAGCTCAAGGGTACGGAAATCAAAGGTATACTGAATGCCGATTTATTAAAGTTTCAGTCAACAAATTTTGTAACAACAATGAGGAACCAATATAGGAATTTAGATCAACCTTCTGAAAGTGGTGCTATTACAAGGCTGTGGCGAGGAATCTATTAAAGTTCTATCTTACAAGAAGATATCAGTGAATATTTCAGACTATATGAGTTATGCCAGACAATGATTTTGGGGTTTGTGGAGGATGAAAGGGTTTTCAGTGCATTGTCATTTATAAAATCAAAACTGAGAAACAGGTTGGATAAAAATCTGGAAAGTTGCATGAGGTGTTACGTTTCTCGATACTCCCTCGAAACCTTTCCGTTTGACAGAGCAATTGCGCACTGGAATTCCCTTTGTGAAAGAAGAGGTGTAAATAATACAGCTACAAGTACAAATATTCCCAACCTTGAGAGTGTAATTGGCTCTTCATCACATTCTACAGAAGACAACATCGACTTTGATGAAGCTATTGATAATGGATTGTTTCAACTTTAAGTAGGTATCTTCTTTATCTATCTTTTATTTTTATCATTAAAGATGTTACAGGTCTATATACTAAAAATGTCAGGCAATTCACCCATCTATCTACTAATCCGTTTCTCGTGTTGGAATTTTTTAAAACACAGATCTAGCTCATTACCAGTGGCAGTGATGATTTCAAATTTAAGCATGTATCTTTTTCCCCTTAATCTTATTGTTTGTTTCTATTCATTTTTTGACAGAGCAATTTCTCACTGGAATTCCCTTTGCGAAAGAAGAGGTGTAAATAATATAGCTACAAGTACAAATATTCCCAACCTTGAGTGTGTAATTGGCTCTTCGTCACATTCTACAGAAGACAACATTGAATTTGATGAAGCTATTGATAATGGATTGTTTCAACTTTAAGTAGGTATCTTCTTTATCTATCTTTTATCTTTATCATTAAAGATGTTACAGGTCTATATACTAAAAATGTCAGGCAATTAACCCATCTATCTACTAATCCATTTCTCGTGTTGGATTTTTTTAAAACAAAGATCTAGCTCATTACTAGTGGCAGTGATGATTTCAACTTTAAGCAGGTATCTTTTTCCCCTTAATCTTATTGTTTGTTACTATTCATTTTTTTAGCTATGGTTATAATTAAAGATGTTACAGGTGTATGTATTTACATTTAGTTAAATACAATCTTTTTATTTTTTGAAAATGTGGGTTGACATCCGTCCGAGGAAGCTGTTACTTCTCGGGACTGACAATGTCAGGCAACTCACCCATCTATCTACTAATCAATTTTTTTTGTTGAATTTTTTAAGAAAAAGATATAGCACATTACCGGTGATGATTTCAATTTTAAATAGGTATCTTCTTCAACATAATCTTATTGTTTGTTACTTTACATTTTTTCAGCTCTTGTTATCATTAAAGACGTTACAGGTCTAATTCTTTATATTTACATTTATTTAAAGATATTGTTGGTCTATATATTTAAAGATGTTGCTGGCACTTCTCAGGACTGACAATGTCAGGCAACTCACCCCTCCATCTACAATGTCATGTTACCCTTGATGATTGCAATACGCAAGAGGTAAGCTAAACCCTAGCATATTTGCAATTATGTTTAATTTCTTACCAGTGATGATTCTTTCTTGATTTCTTAGAATTATATTTAATTTATTTTTTATATGTGGAACAAGAAACATACATATAATTCATGATAATCAACATCTAATGCAATTAAAATTAAAGATTGTATGTAAATCCATATAATTAAATTCAAATACCATAGTACATACACAATAGACAATAGTAGAAGTTTTCAAATTCATTATTTAATGTTTCCACAATAATAAAAGTTTCTAGTTTTCAAAACCCTCTTTTTCTTTATCCAATTCTACTCCTCTGCACTATTCCCCAACGGCTTCTTCCAGTGTGGCTGTACCTCTTTCCCAAACATTAGAAATCTCCATGTGACAGCAAATTTGGATCAACTGCAGCATATAAACTATCCCGTTGCCAATAATTTTCGTAACGACTAATAATCTCATTGATAAGAACCTTAGCCATTCTGTCCCATTCTATAAGCTGATTGATATGAGGAAGCATCTCCATCTTTCTCATCAACCCACACAAAATATTTTTTGTGCTTGTCCAGATCTATGAAATACTCCTTGCCCTCTTTAGAAGTACTTGTGCCCAAATCGGGAACCCTGTATGGTCCAAGCAACAGGTGATACCTAATCAGCAAGTGAACAAAACCAGAACTTGAAAACATATAAAGAGAAAACAAACTAGCATTACTTTGTTGCACTATATGGTCCAGCCGGTTATCGATCCACTCAATGATTCTCTCCAAGCTTCATACTCAAGAATTGTGTAGAAAGATAACACATTTCCATTGTTGTGAGTTGCCTACATCAACATGTGTTGACATTAGACATGGAGATACATAACATCTGGTGGCTTAGAAAACAAATATAAAAAGTCTCGAAACACAACCAAATATACAGGGGGAACATTTACAGAAACTAAATAGTGTTATACAAAGATCATGTACCTGGTCTGTCATTATCATCAGATGGCCATATGTTAAAGATTTAATGCTGTCATATATTATATCTTCCTGTAGACCAAGTATTTTCTTTCTATTTACTATCTCTTTATTCTCCATTTGTTGGTGAGTGGTAGCTTCCCAAAAAATAGATATTCTTGCCACCTGATAGGATAAAGATAACTAAAATAACAAAAAATAAAATTGGAAAGTGATGTCGAAACATGTCACAATACTACCAAATTCAGTATTCACATTTCCCTGATTCAAGGCACAAACACTTACAGTGACTGCAAGAGCCTTAGCTGAGTCACCCTCCGTTAATATTAAAGTACATTGATCAGAATTCTTCCCCCCTGCTTGTTTTGCTTCATCAGGTTTGGGAACATCAATTAATTTCCCCTTCTTGGTTCCATCAGTTTTCTTAAGATCTTTTTTTTGTTTAAACTTTTCCACTGCACTCATTGGGTACAAAGCTCATCTTAGGCACTAGCATTGCAAAAATTACATGTACTCAGAAATGCTACATATTAGACACCACGCCTGGATATATGGACATGGGATAAAAATGTGAAACAGAATAAAAAATATGAATTAAAACGAGTTATACTTACAATCAACATGGAAACCAAACGTTGATTCGAGAAAATTCTTTTCTTCCACGAGTGTTGCCTTGGTTGTAACAATTGGTAAATTTTTGAACAGAAGGCCCGTAAAACGATGGATGTCATTTGCTTCGATACTGAATTGAAAAATTTGGCAATCGTTCAGAGTAACATAAAAAATGCCGTACTCTGAATTGTAGGATGACAGAAAGTAATTCAAAATATCCGGATCTGTTTCAAAATGGGGCATATTAACGATATGGATGTGAGGGCATAAGGGACATCGATTGAATTGGATTCTCTTGATTTTTGTTACTGAACTTGCAGTTGGGAAGCATTGAGACCTGCAAAAATTCAAGAGCTGGAAGATGAAAACGAGGAAAATGACCGGTTGAAGGGTATTTATAGGCTAAATCGGGCGTCAATGGCTTCAGTTGACGGCGCGTCAATAGATGCCAGTGACGGCATCAATAGACTCCAGTGACGCGCGTCAATAGATGCCAGTGACGCGCATCAATAGACTCTAGTGACGCGCGTCAATAGATGCCAGTGACGCGCGTCAATAGGTGCCAGTGACGCGCGTCAATAGGTGCCGTGACGCGCGTCAATATATGCCACTGACGCGTGTCAATAGATGCCACTGACACGCATCAATAGGGCCAGTGACACGCGTCAATAGATGTCAGTGACACGCGTCAATGGATGCAAGTGACGCACGTCACCTCTTTTGCACTAGAGGAAATTCCCTTCATGTTTGCAATGTAGCCAATTGAGATGAAGACTTCAAATTTATCCCAAGACTAAAGAAACAAACAGTGATTGATGTCTAAGACTGAGTTTGAGATGAGGTACCAGTAAGGCACTCTTGACAAAATTTACACAATTTTACCTTTTTAGGATGATCCAACCTTGCACTCTTGACAAAATTTACACAATGTTACCTTTTTAAGATGATCCAACCTTGCATAGAGAACTTTATGTTGAGCTGTAAATTTTTTTCAATATTTTAGACACTTGATTTTATAGATTGTACTTCAAGAAGATCATGATTAATCAATTCAAGGCATAGAAATGGTGGAGCTTCAAGAAAATTGTCTTCAAACATACACTTGAACATTGTATCTTCAGCAAAGGAAAACAAAACAAGGTGGGTAGCAGGAATTTTATTCAACCACTCCAAGAATCAGTCCCAAAGAGAGAATCTCAATATGTGAATCCTATACAACATATTTTACATTGATCATGTTTGCAAAATTCAACATTTTCTTATACACTCAAATATAAAAAAATGATCTATACAGACTAATCTTCATGATAAAAACCTTGTATGTTTTACATTAAACTTCAAAGTTCTATATCGAGCTTGACGTATCTTTTAATCACATGGTTATTCCAACTTTCGTTAATCTAGCCTCCACAGCCTCCATAATCTACTCTACACAAAACAATATCCATGATTAAAAAACCATATCTTTTAAACCATGGTCTTGATTATTTCCCAAGCTCTAATTCTTATGGCCTGGAATTTAACCATTTCAATAATTGGCTAATCTAGCCTCCACATCAATGATTGTTTCCAGCAAAACGTTATTTTCTGACAAATGGTCTTGACTATTTTGGATGTCAAACAACCTCTCTAATGGGAGATTATGCACTTATATAGAGGTGAATCTCTTTAAAATAGAATTTTCCTACACCATAAGTCTATTAAGGAGAAATCCTAAATAGTAAAGATCTATTTCAAATCTTAGTTTCTATTTTTTCCCCAAAGACAATTTTCAAGATAATTAAAGTCTCACAAGATATTTAGGCACTAAATTTGACATTATACACATTAAATTTATCATCGTCTTTCATCATCATCTATCATTGATTATCAATTGTCATCATTCATCATCTACCGTCTACGTCCACATATAATACATGACAATGCAAGTAAACAAGAAACATACATATAATTCATGATAATCACCATCTAATCACCATATAATTAAATTCAAATACCAAAGTACATACTCAATAGTAGAAGTTTTCAAATTCAATATTTAAAGTTTCCTCAATAATAAAAGTTTCTAATTTTCCGACACCATAAGTCTATTAAGGAGAAATCCTAAATAGTAAAGATCTGTTTCAAATATTAGTTTCTATTTTTTCCCCAACGACAATTTTCAAGATAATCAAAGTCCCACAAGATATTTAGGCACTAAATTTGACATTATACACATTAAATTTATCATCGTCTTTCATTATCATCTATCATTGATTATAAATTGTCATCATTCATCATCTACGTCCACATACAATACATGAAAATGCAAGTAAATAAGAAACATACATATAATTCAAATACCATAGTACATACTCAATAGTAGAAGTTTTCAAATTCAATATTTAAAGTTTCCTCAATAATAAAAGTTTCTAATTTTCAAAACCCTCTTTTTCTTTAGACAATTCTATTATGCTCTCTTCACCAATGGCTTCTTCCATTATGGTTGTACCTCTTTCCCCAACACCAAAAATAACCCCTGAACTTACAAGATCTTCAGAAGCCCTGTCCAGATTTTTAAAAATTATTTCTTCTTGATTTGTTGCATCTCCATGCGACAGCAAATTTGGATCAGCAGCTACTTTGGCTTTTGAACAATATGTCAGGGTCGAGACCATGCTCTTTAATTATCCGCTTTAGTGTATTTTTTTGTTTGTTAACCAAAACAATATTTTGCTTCAAATTTTTTTGCTGCGGATAAGCTGTTCTTTGTTGTTTCCAAGTGAACTTGCAAAACCTTTGCCTGACTCTTCAAATTTTCATATTTCAACTGCACAAAAAGAGTAATGTCAATTCAGAATATTAATGTAAATTCAAAATTTCAAATTAACAAAAATGATTGTTTGAATGTAATAGTACTTACAACCACTCTATCTCTTTCGGCATTTACGATTGATACCAAATCCTTGTGCTTGGACCATTTGTTAAAATATGCCTGGGCCTCGGCACTAATATTTTCCCAATTTGTTTAGTGCCTTATCTAAAATGTCATCTTTATAGTTGTTGTTAAACGTGACAGTTCCACATTTTACTTGGGTAAGTAAGGAATCCATCTTCTCAGGTTGATTCTGGACTGCAGCGTATAAACTATCCCGTTGCCAATAATTTTCATAACGACTAATGATCTCATTGATAAGAACTTTAGCCCTTCTCTCCCATTCTATTAGCTGTTGGATATGAGGAATAATAAACTCACTGACATGGGATTGACAATCATTACCTATTAAGTTCTCCAAAGGAAAAGGTGGGAACTCTTCACTATCTGAATCTGATGCAGACGATCTTGCTGGAGAAGAATGGGGGCTTTCACAAAGATCAACTACTATTTGTTTCTACCTTTGGGTAGGCTGATCCTGTTTTTGAAAATATAAATCAAGATTTAGATAAATAAATTTAAATCAAAATGTAATTCAAAATTGTAAAGCATATTAAAATTGAAATTTGAAGTATACCTTCTGGCCTTGAGTCATCTCGCGTGTATCGAAAAAACCAGTTGGGTCATTGCTATCAATGCCCAAATAATCTTCATCTAAATTTATATTGTTCAAAACAAATATGCCCGTTGCACTGGGCAAGCCACCAAGTGAGAGAGTTGGAATTCGAAACGATGTGTCAAGGTTTAGTGTCCCACTAGGGGCCGGAGCAAAAGGCATGCGTTTACCAATGTTCTTTTTCACTGTTCCTTTGGTTGGCATTTTAAAAATTAATGGTTGAGTGGGTGTCGGTGCTGTGGTTTGATCATGACTGACATGTGCTGAAAAGTACAAGAAAAATGAAAAATATTAAAACAATTCATAAAGTGAAAACTACGAAATTAAACGTACTATAGAAAAATTGTACCTTGTTGACGAGGGGTTGTTTTTTTCGGTGCCACGGGTGGCCTTGTAGGAGTTGAAATCAGTGGCTGTTCAGAAGAAATGAATGCATGCGACTGTATGGAGTGAGTTGGGGGAAGAAGGTTCCATATTCCTTGTAATTCATCAATATTAAATGTTGTCAATTCATTTGGTTAAAATTTAAATTGAAAAATAAATATGCAACTTTGGAATTTGTAAATAATATATGAGAATGTATTACTTCTCTGGCGTTTAACGAGTTCAAACGCTTGAGGGTTTGGAGAGTGAGCTTCCATTTCAGACTGGGAGTCCCCCGAAGCCTCCGCGTGTTGTTGTCCTCTTCCTCTCGACATCTTTTTTTTTCTTGGAATGGCTTCAAGATATCTTCTCTACAAAACAGTAAAATTTAAGTTTTAATAACTGTGCATTGTAATGACGAAAATTGTAATACAATTACAAACTAAATAGTTTATACCTGTTATTCATCAAATGGAATTGAGAATTTCTTCAAAGCCTCATCAGAGCAAGTAGGAATTTCTTTATGTTTTAAATTTAAAAGTGCCTCATAGTAGAAGCCGAGGAGATAGTTTGTTGAATAAATGAAAGGTTTATCTAAGAGTTTTGAATTTGTTATGTCAGTTCTTATTTTTTTGGATAGATATGTGCACCAATCGAATTTATGTTTTGAGATAGTGGCACAAATATATGCAATGGCCCAATTTGGTATATCCGTTTGGCGACCCTGCATAACAATTCTAGCTTGAAAAAATGAAATAAGTGCAGCAAGAAAGTGGTGTGCAATTGATTGTGTATCTACACCACGCCTGGATTTATTGACATGGGCTGCAAATGCGAAACAGTGTAAGTTACTTTAAATCTATAACAAAAAATTGTATCAGAATTAAAAACAGATTAAAAAATATGAATTAAAAGGAATTATACTTACAATCAACATGGAAACCGTACGTTGATTCAAGAAATTTCTTGTCTTCTTCCACTAGTGTTTCCTTGGTTGTAACAATTGGTAAATTTCTGATAGGAAGGCCAGTAAACCGATGTATGTCATTTGCTTCAATAGTGAATTGGAACATTTGGCCATCGTTCAGAGTCACATAAAATATACCGTCCTTTGAATTGTAGCATGACAGAAGATAATTCAAAATATCCGGATCTGTTTCGAAATGGGGCATATTCACGAGCCCTGTAAATTCACACTCTTCCATTATAGCTTGATATTCTGAAGACATCTTTAAGGCCGTATGGATGTGAGGGCATAAGGGATTCCTGTAGATGATCTTGGAAATCGATTGAGTTGGATTCTCTTGATTTTATTGCTAAACTTGCAGTTGGGAAGCATGTGAAGTCGACATTATAGTTGTTATTGCGTCTTTGTCCAAGATTTAGACCTGCAAAAATTCAAGAATGGGAAAACGAAGACGAGAAAATGAGCGGCACAAGGGTATTTATAACCTAAATATTGCGTCACTTGCCCCTGATTGACGCACGTAATTTGCTCCTACTGACGCGCGTCACTGTTTACTATTGACGCGCGTCATTTGACTACAATGTGCGACTGTCAATACAAGAGAGTGTCGCGCGTCAATAGAAGATGGTGTCGTGCGTCAATAGAGGATTGTGTCGCGCGTCATTAGAAGTTACAGTGTCGCGCGTCAATAGAAGATAGTGTCGCGCGTCAATAGGAGATAGTGTCGTGCATCAATAGAGGATAGTGTCGCGCGTCAATAGAAGATTGTGTCACGCGTCAATGGAGTATTGTGTCGCGCGTCAATAGAAGATGGGTGTCGCGCGTCTATAGAAGATGGTGTCGCGCGTCAATAGAAGATGGTGTCGCGTGTCAATAGAAGCAAATGACGTGCGTCATTTCGAGCTAGTGTCGCGCCTGTGTCACGTGTCATTATAGTCTAGTGTCGCTCCAGTGTCGCGCGTCATTACGAAACAAATGTCGTGCCAGTGACGTGCGTCATTACGAACTAGTGTTGTCGCACGTCACTGATGGAGCCTTGAAAAACCAGGTGAAAATTTTGTTTTTTAATACTGTCAAATTCGCCTTTCACTGAAACTGGTTACGGGTATATTCGCCAGGTATTTTCCACCTTCAATTTTATAGGGGTGTCTTAAAATGAACCCTGGGGGAGCTGATTAAAGGGAAACATTTTGTGCACTAGTATTGAGAATGGACTACAGATTATGCATGATAATCTCCCTCCTCATAGCTTGGAGTATGATAAGGAGATCACTCTAAATGTTGTTGTGGATGGATGACTTTTGAGTAATATTTTGATTGAAATAGTTGTAGAAGTGAATGTGCTTACTTTAGATGCATGGGTTCAGATGGGTAGACCTCCATTACAGCCATCTTATATTGTACTATTTATGGAAAATTAGACTAAGGCCATGCTAATTGGATTCTTGAAAGATGTATCAGTCACCATACAGGGGGCTAAGTTCACTATAGATTTTGAGGTTTTGGCGCTTGCAGAAGTGGAAAACTTCCAAGCTCTACTTGGGCATCCTTCGTGTTATGAAAATAATGTCAATCTATGTTTTAACAACGGATATATCACTTTTAAGAATAGGGAGGAGTGAGTTATTATCCCTTTGACAGATGGAAAATATGCACTTTATGTTGATCCTTTAAGGGAAGAAGACCTGAAAAGAATTTATGTGCGCACCATTAGAGATCCGAAAGTGCTTGAGCCATCTAAGGAAGGAATTTTCTAGTGGGATGATGCACAATTCATCAGTAATACTACAATTATTGACTATGAAAATTAGGCAAATGACACTTACGAGTTGGTTGGGTGTGAGGTAAGAAGCACATCTACACACGTCAGTAGGCTGCGTTGTGTTAGACGGTTAGGGAAAAACCCTATACCCCAGTACACTGGCGATGCAAACCCTTAGGTATTCTTGTAAGCCATGGAATTACAGTGGGAGGATCAATTGGATAGAAGGAACATATTAGTTTATACCCTATGTGGGAAAACAACGAGCTGGTGGATGGTTCATAGGAATAACCTCATAGATTGGAGATAATTGAGAATTACCCTATCAATAATATTTCTCATAAGTAATGCACCTACTCAAATATGTGAATATCATCGTAATAGTCATGTCTAGAACCACATTCAGAAATGCAAGAGACTCTAAACAGAGGGGCACGAGGCTTTGCCACCTTCAGTGTGGGTGCACAAGATTTATTTCACCTTGAGAGGCTACATGCGTGCTTGATATGTTTATGCAGAGTTGAATAGAGAGACTGGAAATTGATAAGACTTGACTGTAGATATGATCCAGACTTTTGACTACTTCTCCACTAAACGTCCAGTGAATGAGGCATTACAGGTTATGAAGCACTTGACTATGGGAGATAGTGCAAAAGATGAAGAACTCCTTTAGGAGTTACTTGGTGATTCAAACTTAGAAGCGCGTTTTGAGGAAGTAGAAGAGATAAATGTAGAACTTCTTGAGTGTGCTTTGCTAGAGAAGGAGAAAGGGAAGATGGTCTACATGATGGATAATGAAGAATTTTAAAATTTATACATAAATCATTTAGAGGGTATGCGTGAGGTATTAGAAAATGCTGATGAAAAGGTGCACACCTACCATGAACCTATGAAGACAAAAAAAGTAAACAGTGGGACGGAAGTTGAACATAAAGAGGCCATCATTGGAGATTACTGGTCTAAATCTGAAGTGTCTAAGATAACTGAGTTGCTACATGATTTCCAAGAATTGTTTCTTAGATGCTACCATGAGTTGAAAGGAGTACATGAATCTTTAGGTGAGATGAAAATTAAGTTAAAGGAATGTGTGTGACTGGTTAGGAAGAGACCTTACAATATTAACCCTAACCTATGCATAAAAGTTAAAGAAGACATTGAAAAGATGTTGAAATCTGGCATCTTTGAGCCCATAGAAGAATCAGAGTGGGTTAGCCCTATGGTAATCAACACAAATAAGGATGCAAGAATAAGGATTTGTGTGGACTACAAGGAGATGAATTTTTCGTGTGTGATTGATCCTTTCCCTACACCATTCACTGAAGAAATATTGGAAGGTGTTGCAAGGCACAAAATTTATTCTTTTACAGATGGATTTTCTGGGTATCATCAAGTAAGGATTACTAAAGAAGATCAAGAGAATACAAATTTCACCACTGAATGGGGAAGTTTTTCATACATGGTGATGCCCTTTGGTTTAAAAAAAGTTCCTGCAGTATTTTCGCGCATTATTGTTCAAGCATTCCAGGAATTTATTCATAAATTTTTACAGGTTTACTTGGATGATTGGACTGTATATGAGCTTGTCAAGGATCATTGTGGCAACTTGAGGTTAATGTTTGAGAGCTGAAAATAGTTAAGAATGTCTTTAAATATCAAGAAATTCGTATTTGCTACACCTTTTGGAAATTTTCTAGGGAATATCATATGAAAGGAGGGGTTGTTAGTAGATCCAGCTAAAGTTGCAGTTATTTTAATCTTGGAGGAACCTACTAGTTAGAGAGAGGTACGTGGGTACTTGGGCCACATAAGGTATTATAGAAAATTTATCAAAGGTTATGATAAGATTGCCGCTTCCTTGGAGGAAATATTAAACAGTAATGACACGTTTTATTGGGGCAAACCGCAACATCGCGCATTTAAAGCACTGAAGGAGAGGCTTACTACAACACCTATCTTGTATTTTCCTTCATGGAATATACCTTTTCATGTACATGTGGACGCTTATGGCATGGCCATTGGCGCAGTTCTATCTCAACTTGGAGAAGGTGTTATAGATCGTCCTATTTTATTTGCTAGTAAAAAGTTGACTCCTGGAGAACAAAATTATACAACTATGGAGCGCAAGGATTTGTCAATGATCTACGTGCTACATAGTTTATACAATACTTGCTAGCAACACCTTTTTTTCTATACAGATCACATGACATTGAAATACTTGGTGAACAAGTGTGTTTTACAGAAGTGCATATGTTGATGGGTTCTATTATTCCAGGAGTTTCACTTTACAGTTGTGGTAAAGCCAGGTAAAAGAAATTCTTGCCCAGATCATTTATCAAGGATTTAATCAGGAGAGGATGCACAAAGTATTGAAGATACAATGCCAGATGCATAGTTATACAGGCTAAACCATGCACCCTTGAATTTAGAAGATATTGATATATTTTTATGCACAGATATGACACCCAAAGGAATAAAGGCCTTGGAAAAGAAACAACTTGTAATTTGTGCCACACATTTCATGTTGATCAGTGGTGACTTATACAAACTAGTTTGAGATGAAGTATTACACCGATGTGTAATGGAACATGAGAAAATTTTTTATGGAGGAGGCTCATGGCAGTATTGCAGGTGGACACTATGTAGGAGACACCACAACATGTAAGATTCTACTAGCTGGTTTTTGGTGGGAGACCTTGTATAAGAGTTGTAAAGAATATTGTAAGGCATGTGATCACTGTCAGTGCCTTGGAAAACCTAGGTAGAGAGATGAAATGCCTTTGAGATCTATTACTAGTGCAAAACCTTTTGAGAAAGTGGAAACTGAATTTTTGGGTCCTATTTCCCCCACTGCACGCAGAAACAAATCGTGCTACATCATTACTTGTACAAATTACCTTACAAGATGGGTGGAAGTGGCACCTACAAATAATTGTACAATAACTACAACAACAAGGTTCTTGTGGGAAAATATTCTTACCAGGTATGGATGCCCTTTAAGTTTGAAAAGTGATAGAGGCACTCATTTCCTTAATGAGATCATCCAAATATTATTGCATGAATTTATGGTTGCACACCATAATATAACACCCTATCACCCCCAATAAAATGGGACTGTTGGCGCTTTCAACAAGATACTGAGCCAAACGTTGAAAAAAATTTGTGATGTTGGTAGGAAATAATGGGATGATAAAGTTTTTGTTGTGATTTGGGCATATAGAACAACTTACAAATGGTTGAATAAGGCAACATCCTTTTAGTTGGTGTTTATCGTAGAATCATTTCTTCCAATGGAATTCATGTTACCTTCTTTCCGTATTGCACATGTAGGAGGCTTGACTAATAAGAAAGCATTGGAAGAAAGAATTGACAAGTACAAACAACTAGATGAGAGGCACGCCATAACATGATGGAGTCAGAAGCAAGAAAAATCCAGGCATAAGGCATGACATGATAGGCACATCAAGGACAAAAAGCTTGAGGTTAGGCAGATGGTACTTCTTTATGATGCAAAGCTTTTACGCTACCCAGGAAAGCTTAAGGTGCATTGGTTGGGACCATATGTTATCACTCATATAATTGACTTGGGTGCTTACCAGCTTAAGGCACTTGATGGAAAATGGTTTCCCATTTACTTCAACAAGAGTAGGCTAAAGCCCTACTATAAATAAGAATTCTTGGTGTTTGTAATAAGGAAGTATTGTAAGCTAGATTAGGTTTCCCTTGATGCATTCTCTTTATATGTGTTTCATTCATTATTGCTATGATTTTTCAATTTAGTTCTTTATTTTGTGTAATAAACATGCTTGCGTGCCGAAAGCTAATTGCAATCTAAAGTGTTTTCATGCGTATAGGAATGCACATAACCTTAATGTGGGGTGGTTGTCATCCAAATTTGGGTATGCATAAGGAAATATTTGTGCAGGTGGTATGGAAAGGTGTTGCTAGTGCTAGAAAAAAAAAATGCTCTTAATGAAGACTATAGAGGAAGAAATGAACGAACGAACAGTGTAACGCGAGGTAATATGCGGCCTTGAAAACTACTTGGAGGAAGGCATAGTGGTGAATTACTTTGGTACATGGAAGCACGTGAAAGGAGGTCTGTTGCTAAGAAGTAGAAAGGTGTGCTAAAAGGTTATGACTGAGGTGCACAAATGTATAGAGCGGAAAGGTGGGTGAATGATGAGTTAAAATGAGACTCGATGGTAGGTGGAGGAACAATAAATGCGATAATTTTTTTGAAATCTATATAAGGATGGGATGCATGTTCAATTTTACCTTTGCGATTATGATTATTAGAGCGAGCTATTTATGACCAAGCCAAGTGAGACACCTTGAAGTGTAGAGAGCTGAGAAACTAGAGAAGGATAACATAAGTATACATGAAATTGGCTTGTGTTCCCATTGGATAAGGGTTTGAGTGAAGAAAAGGCATGAGAGAAGGAGAAATAAAGTGACAAGGTTTGAGAAGAAGATAGGGCACACATTTTTGAGGTAGGGGACAAGATTTTGGATCACATAGCCATAAATAAGTAAAAAGGAACACTTTTTCATTACTATGGCACCAAGGAGAGCACCTGGAGCACGGGAAAAGGGGAAGAAGAAGGTCGAGATCGAGGATTCCCCCAAAAGTAAATTTTTGGAAATGTAGTATCCAGAAGAAGTAATCATTGGATGGGATTGGGATTCTCAAGTCCGCCGATATAAAGTGAGTGATTATAACCACCAAACAACTGATAACAAGGAGGAGTTAGACGTGTTGTTGAACATGGATACTAATAAAAGAATAATTGATTAAATGCCCATCTACGATGATGTTGGAGAGAAGTTGGTAAAGAAGATAGGGGTATATCAGTTATATGAACTTAATTATTTTGGAAAACCTAAAAACCTCTACCAATGACTCATGAGCAGAGTCCATAAGGACTTCTTTTATTTTGCTGGGTGGCGGGTGAGGATCAAAACACCCTTAATTACTATCCTGACAAGATTAAAGGGTACATGTACATAAATTAGTAGTGATTTAACTGAAAAGGCAGTTGCTGTGGCCACCAACAAGAAGTTGAGTTATTTAAAAGGTATGCATGCCATGGACATCTATAAACTAAGGAAGTATCCTACTGTGTAAGTGGCCACACACTTTCTTATGAAGATGAATGACCCGTATATGTGGTCACAAGTGAACACTATTTGGCTCCACATTTATAAGAAGATGTCATAGGAAGATATATACAATCTAGTAGGGTACATAGCTGATATAATCATTAAGGAGGCAAAAAAAGGTGAGAAGATAAGCTTTTTTGCTATTCTATTATCTCTTGTATTTGTATAAATTGGAGTTCCCAGTGGGCTAAAGAATAAGATTTGGGAGTACCCTTTAGAGAAAAATTCTCTCATGGAAAGGTTTGAGAAGTATTTATGTGAAGGGTCTATGAGTGGCCCATTCAAGAAAAGGGCAGAGATGTGATATGACTGACTTCATGCAGAATTTGAAGATGAATAGAGAATTCCTAAGGAGCTATCCTCAGTGGTAGGAAATTCGGTATGGTTTGCGGTGTACCAACACTTTTTAATCATGCTCTTTACAATGAAGGATGGGACATGGAGTCCTTGGTGTAAGATACCCTATGCCTTCACAACACGATTCTTCTAGGCCCCAGTTCATAGGTTTGTAGACGTGTATTGGTTGTCATTTAATATAGATAAGGTAGATTACGAGTAACATACCTTGAGAAATACTTACGCTTACCTAGGTAGGTCTACTTATATTGAAAGGATAATTTCATATGATATAATCATGACAAAAATAAGCTTGGCCATTGGTGTTAGTGGGGCTGCGCTCATTTACATCAAGCTTAAGCCTTGGCTGGAAAATGGAAAATATGTGGAGAACAAGTTCATGCTCCTAGGATCGTCTAAGGGAAAGCATATAGTTGAGAATGTGGCAGCTAAAAATCCTACCTCAGCCCTAGAAGAAGAAGAGGAAGAAGACTTAAATGAGGATGATGGTGAATTAGTTCATAGGGGTTGGAGGTAGCCAACTAGCAAGAAGGAAAGTGACCGCGTAGTTACTCCTCCACATCAATAAGAAGAGGAGGAAGAATTAGATGTAGACCCAATCAATGAGGAACACCAATTCAAAAGGGTGTTCAGAAGGACTAGAGCTCAGGGTGTATGACCATCAAAACCTTTGCAAATATCACCTTGGATCTCCCCTCAATAGGAGGAACTTGAGAAGAAGATAAGAAGGAAGTTGAAGCTCAAGGATGATGAGGAGGGTGAGTCTGGGGAAAGTGTGCTAGGAACCCCGATACAAATTGATGATACAGAGGAGCCTCATGATGAGGAGATGAAAAATTATGAGGAGGGGTTGAAAGAGATAGAAGAAGATATGGAAGGGCCATCTAGCGCACTCCATACTACCTAGGAAGGAGAAGGACCAACTCCAAACTCTGGTGCCTATGTTCCTAAATGACAGAGATTAAAGAAGGGGATGACGAGTAAGGAATACATAGCTCCTACTATGGGGTATGTAGAAGACCCAAACAAAATTATATGCACCCAAATTTAGAGCACTGTGGGGCTAAAAGATTTATATGGATGGGAATCGATGGATCTAGAGATGGCCACTGTGCATACTAGAAAGAAATTTTCCTAGTCCATGCAAACACATGGACGAACCAAATTTTGATGTATGCGAGGAATCATGTGTCTTGTACAGAGTGAAGAAGGCACCACAAATCAGGAACATGACTGTCAAACCTCATTTGATGTCTAATGAACAAGTGAGACATGCCTTGATAAAGGTATCTACTGAAGTTGCGCGGAGGAATGTGGATAAAGTGGTGAAAACTAGAACAGTAATAGAGGAAAATCAGGATAAAACTACATAAATAAAGTGCCTAAAATTAGAGAAGGAACAAGAAGAGGAAAAGAATGAGGATTTTCTTAGATGGATGAGGAACTTGGTGACAAAATTCTTAAGGAAAGGCCTCATTTATAATCTTAGGTTCCATAGAAGTTTCCCTCTGTAATGCATTACTTGCACACACTGGTAAATATGGTGTTAGAGGATGGGCTCATTTGAATTCCCACACCAAAATATCTTGTAGAAGAAACAAAAAGGGAGAAAGCCACTATTGCCAGAAAAGTTTCAAGTTATGAGGCTTTGCTCCAAAATTTGAAAGATGAGATAAAGAGAGTAGATCAAGCTCTGAATTTATGTGCAGCACCGAATGCCATAATAAGGATCAGAACTATAATAGAAGATAACCAAGTTCTTAAGAGAATGAAGGATGAAAAATTTGGGCTTTCAGAAAGGTTAGCTCTGGTGAAACAAAAGTGCGAGGCCATCACAGCAGCCCAAGATCCAAAAAAGGATCGGATCAATGAAATTGGGAAATTTATTCCGCAGAAAATGGATTTCATGGAAGGAATGCTGTCAGGTATGGCTAATGTTGTCCAAGTACTACAAAATGAAAAAGAAAAGATAACTTAGGATGAATTAGATGCCATAGTCACATACATTCTAGAGAAAATAGGGAATGCACTGAGTGATTGGTAAACCTTGGAAGAAGAGCTTAAAAATGAATATCCAGAGTTGATCCTGCCAATAGAAGAGGAGGTTGAAGAGTAAAACTTTATTCTTTTTGCATAGTTCTTAATTCATTATTTCGGTCCTTATTCTTTATTGTAAAGAGATAAGAAGGAATTACCCATTTCTGGGGTGGAAATGTACTTTAGTGTGGGGTAATGTTGAGTAGAAAGAATATTTCTCTAAAGTGAAGAAACATAAAGGATACGCTTGTGTGAGCAAGGCACATTTGAAGGAGCAGAAGAATCAAAGAACAAGCGCACACCATAATAGTTTGAATTCAGAACTTAGCTATTTTGTGAATCCAGGAAATTTTTGGAGATAATGTGCTAAGCACACAAAAGCATGAAGACTTGCAATGCACACAATGGTATTTTGGGAACAAGCATTGGTTGAGCTCCATGCATAGGATTAGGCTAATAATAGGATTTCTACTCAGAGTTAACTATAGGAAGTGTATTGTTAAGGAACTTGCATGGTTTTTCATCCTTTTGTAAAGGCACATGTTTATTATTAGCATGTGACTATTTTGAGAAAGCGCATGGGTGGTGAAGGGCAAGTTCCCACCCCTATATATATGAATTGGTTTGCGCAGTTTTTGTGTGTGCGGATTATTGTAGAGTTATGCTACTAATTTTTTTATGTGGATGATTCATGGAGATACTTTTGTAATGTAAGAAGGTACTATGTTTTATGGTATTCAATGTAATGGAATATATTGGATGGATATGGTGTTGAACATGACTGAATTTGGTTCTTGTATGGTAAATCTTGTTATAGTCATTGTTTAGTTCATCTTTCATATATTCTAAGATCTAAAAATGGTTTGTGAACTATGAATCATTTAGTGTTTATTATGAATATGAATATATATATGCACCATCATACTAACATTCTATGTAAGAAAATCTAAAGAGGGACCTGGTGCCTTTTTGCACTTTGGGTGAGCACTCATCTTGGGCTGAGTGACATGCCAACATGCCTGGGTCATTCACAGTAAATTCTAGGCTGCATCACCAAGCCCATCCCCATGTACCACTTAGAGAAAGTACTCATCCACCACTCCAGTAAATAGCTCTAGTATAATAAAAGTGTTAAAGGAACCAAATTTTTATAGTACAAACCTGGGTTCCTTTCCCAGGTTGTGCACCTTTCTCACTTCCTTATTAATTAATGCTAACATTATTTTCATCATAGAAATGGAGCAGGATAAAATTTTTAATTCCTACGATAGAAATGAATCTTTTCTTCCTGGTTGCTCTAATGGTGGTCAGAGTAGGAAAGTAGGGGCAGGTGTCCTGCCTACATTGCTTAGGCATCTGAGCCCCAAAGTTCATGCATCAAAAACTATCTCAATTGGTGCCCCCAGGCGTAGAAAGGTAAAAGATGACTCTTTTCCAAAGGATTATGTGTTGGTCATTCTCGTTGACAATGATGGACTTCTTGTAGAGCTCAAACTCCTCGATATGAGGGTGATATTTGATAGTTTTGTGGGTTACCAGCTATATTCTGATGGGATACAAAGCTAGTGTGACATTAAATGGGGTAGTGGTTTGAGATTTTGATTCTTAGAAATTTTTTTCTTTATGGTTATTTTTAGAAGTGAAGCATAAAGAGATGATACTTTATCTAGAAAGGATAGTTTATTCATCGATTTAGGCATCCATATTCGAGTTTTGTGCCCCAACTTCAATCCAGAGCAAGTGGTCATGGAGGAGCTTTAGGTATGGGTGAGACTATACACCCTACCTTGTGAATACTGGAACCCCAAAATCCTAACTAAAATTTGTACTAGTTTGGGTAGAGTCATTTACATTGACCCTGTTACTCTTGAAGGTTCTCTATCGACCTTCACTCAGATCTGTTTCAATAGATATGTCCAAAAAACTACAAGACTATATAGTTGTATCCTCCTCATTAGGTAGATGGGTTCAAAAGGTTGAATATTAAAGGATTTCCTCCAGTTGTTTCAGATGTAAATAAAAGGGACACTTTCAAAAGGATTGTAAGAATGGTCCTGTTCCAGGTAATAGTAGAGGGAGAAAAATTGACAAGCATTGTTTAGAAGAAAAGTCTATGGCTCCTTCTCAATCTGATCAAGAAATATGGTTTGAAGATCCTTTCAGTAACCAAGCTTCCAAAAATCTACTTCTTGATATAGCCACCATCTCCCTTGTCAGGGAAACTACATCAGTGGTGTAGGAATCTACCCACATCCTTGCCTTATTTCAATAAATTTTTGAATTAGGGCATGGAACCTATGTTGAATCTCTAGAGAAATGGGTGTGCAATTGCGAAGCATAGGTAGATATTCTTCTTGAGGATGATGTGGAGGATGTTATTGCATATGACTCAAAAAATGACCCTAGGGGTGTTTAGATTTGCACTCAAAGCTCTATCCTCCCAACCCTAGCTATTAATCAAACTAATTTTGGCCCTAATAACCCCCCGGGTTAGCCTTCTAAAGAACAACTCTAAAAAAGGGATATATCTGCTAGTAAACAACAACATATTAGCTCTTTCTTTCTTTCTTTATGTAGGAGAGGCAAGTCCTCTCTGAAGAAAGGATGTGAATCCTCTCTTGGAATGTTAGGGGTTTAAATGCCCCTAACAAATAATTCCTTCTCAGGCACTATTTTATGGAACAAGATGTGGATTTATGTTTAATTCAAGAAACCAAAATGTTCAAAGAAGATTGTATTTTTGGTTAGTCGCGTAGTTGGAAAGGTTGGTGTGGAGATTTTTTCAATTCCGAAGGAGCTTCTGGTGGTTTGGGTTTCATGTGGAAGGTCAGTAAATTATCTGTTGAACCTATTTTAGAGAGTTTAAATTTTCAAAGTTGTAAATTCCAAGTAAAGTACTTAGATGAGATGTTCCTTTTATGTAGTGTCTATGGTCCTATTAATCCTATTAAGAAGAGAGAAATTTGGTCTAGGGTGGAAGGAGATCTTAGGTCCTTTACCAAAAAAAAATTATACTAGTAGGGGACTTTAGTGCCACCCTTTCTGATAAATATAAGCGAGGTGGGATTAATTGGAAAACTTGCTCTCAAATGTATTTCATCTCATTTGTTAAGGATAATGGCCTTTTAGACATTGATCCTGTTGGTGCTCAATTTGATCTCACCCCGTTTGTCCTTGAAATTATTCAATTTGTGGGCTCTATCATCTTTTCTATCTCCCCATATTGATGGATGAAAACTATTTCCTCCATTTGGTTTCCATGATCAGTCCCTTCCTTAGTTGAGGATCACTTAAAGTCTAGAATTTGTTTTTTGTTCCTCTATCCATGTGAAAAGAATCTGTAACTTGGTTGAAAACTTGGGTTTTTTCCTTTCATTCCATTTTCCACAGTCACATTTTTTTGTCCTTGTAATTTTTGTCCCAAATATCTATGGAAATGTGATTGGATGCGGCTCGAAAGATCATATTTGAGCCTTGTATCATTTTCCAAATTCTCTGTCCTTAGTGATTTTCCTACATTTTACAGTTTGACAGGTGTGTTTTTCCCCGTCAAATTTATATCTTAGCATTTATGGAAATGTGGCCCTTTCTGGTTAGATGTGGCTCAGCGAGGAAATTTGAAACTATAAGGCCCACTTCAACTCAAAACTTGTCCATGTGGAGGGTCGACACTCATATGAAAATTTTCCTTTTGGTTTTACCTTAGAGTTGCACGGGGAGACACGTGGAGGTTTCCGCTGCCTTACCCAGACTTAGACAAATTTTTCATGGGGCCGGTATAGTTTTGGTGGACCATGGATACGTGGAGGACTGGTGCTCATTTGAGGATCTGCCTTAGGGTCCTACCTTAACAATTGTGATAGGGAGACATGTGGAGGGTTCCGCCGGCTCCGCTTTATACTTAAACTTTTCAAATCAATTTTGAAAGGCATGGGACACGTGGAGGGACTGCTCTTTTAGGGGACTCGCCCCTAAATTTTATTTTAAAGAAGCGTCAGGAGGACACTAGGAGGCTTTCGTTCACTCTACCCTTGCTTGGACTTTTCAATGGCCAAGAAAAACTATCTTGGACCCTAGACACATGGCACCTTCTGCTGATCCTTCAAATTTTTTTATCAACTCTGTCATACTGAGACACGTGGTGAGCTCACGCTTGTTCAGGATTTCCACTTTTGAGGACCATACCAAAGGTGCACCAAGGAGACACGTGGAGGCTTCTGTTGGATCCTTTTTTACTGAGAATTTTTCAAAGGCCAAAAAGGCATTTTTCTTGGACCTAGGGCATGTGGAAGGCCCATGCTTGTTTGGAAACTTTCCCTTGTACTTCTCTTTTGCAGTTGTGCCAAGGAAACATGTGGATGGCTATAAAATAAATTATAGAAGGGGAAAAATCAACAGTTGTTGTGCATTTCACTTGTTTTCTCACCATTTTTGCTCCAAGACTCCTGGAGATATGAATACACACTATTTTTCATCATTTTTGATGAAATTCCTTGTCATTTTTATCCACAAAGTGTCATTGAATGGATTTAGAACTTAATTTGTGAGTCCAAGGATTATTAAGGTTGATATTTTGAATTTGGAATTGCTTGGGCACTTGCAAAAATGGGAATTACCAGAGAAGATGGATACGGGGAAGAGTTGCAGAGGAAAGAGAGGGAAAAGGATGAAATGATGGAGGTTGCAGGAATAAAAGATGAAAAAGGTGTTGCCTCGAGGGAAAAAAGGATTACCTATTAGATCCAACTGTACAAAGCCTCTGAAAAATGATTAAAACAGGAATTTATCACATGAAAGAATTAGAATGATTAAATGGAATATAAAAAAGGTTGTGGCATGACATCCTAGTCATTAGTCAAGGGTCTGAGAAATGTGATTAGTTCACAATTGGTCCACTTGGCAGCTTTCGGATGTGAATTTGTTAAATGCCAATTTCTGAGGAAAATCAGTAACAAGCAAAGGGGCCTTGAATATTCTTCTATTTTGGGGGGGAAGTTGAGTGAGTAAAATGTATAAATGCAATGAGAATAATCTTGCAAAGGGTCAGGGGTTGAATTATTAAGAGAAAATTTGAGAGATCTTGTCTTCTTGAGAGACCAATCCAAGATACCCGGTTAATTTCTCTTGTGTTATATTTTCTATCATGTTAAGTTGGTTGCAAATGTATAGCCATTAACGAGAACTGAGATTGCTCTTGAAGCTTTCCCCTGCTGATGAATCTAAGCAATTTAAAAATAAATTTGTGTTCAATCTCTAGCAATTTGTGTCTGCTTTGTTTTAGAATGTCTGAAAATGGTTTCTTTTGTTCCTATTGAAATCTTTGTGAAATCACACAGGATCTTGTCCCTATGAAAGTTTAGTGGCATTTTAAATTTCATTTCAAGAAGAGCCTTCATCCTGTGATGAGATAACAAATTTAAATCACTCCACTGTCATTTGTTGATAAATATTGTCTATAATTCTTTGGGTGTACCTTAGGCATGATTGATCAGATATTTTGGTGTTTAATTGAGTCTTTTAACTCAAGCCTTTGTGCTATATTCTCAAATATTGTGTGAAAACGTGCGTATTTGGGACTCCATTGAAGCACACATTCTAGTTGAAGGAATATCTTAGCTATTCTGAAGCTTTCTGTCATTTAGCTTTCTGATTGTTGTGAAGTCTCTCAAAGATCTGGTGTAATGGATTTTATCCTGCTTAATCTCCCACCAAAATTATTCAAAAAACCATGAATCCATCCTGAACTAACCCTGTTTTCCCTGTATATCAACAAAGGAAAAAAAAATATTTAATAAAATATGCAGAACAATCAGGATCCCATAATGTATTCAGTAACCTTAGCCTTGTTTTGAAAGTATCTCCATCTTTTAGACGTGACAACTCTTGAGAGTTAAATTATGGATTATTGATCATACTTTCCCAAGGTTTTCTTCATAAAATTTGTGCAAAAGAAGGATATCTCCATCTCCTTCATCAAACAAAGGTTACACTACGTGTCCTCTCACCCTAGTCGAAAGGCACAACCTAAAGCAATGAGGATAGATCAAATCCTCTTGAAGGTGCTATCCATCTCTCCAAAAATCTGAGTGACAAAGGGCCAGTTAGATCTCATCCCCAGATACAAAATGACACATATTATGATCTATTTGTGTCTAAGCTCCATGTCAAATATGTGATGTTGCTCATCTTGAAAAGGAGAAAAAATTTGGAAACCAACACTCGTGGCACTGTTGCTGGGGACAATTTGTTGATTTGTTGCTAGTTCATATCCATTTGGCCCGTCAAAAAAATCAGAATGGCACCATTGTCGGGGATAATTTGTTGATTTGTTGCTAGTTCATATCCATTTGGCCCATCAACAACACCGGAGTGGAACCATTACTGGGGATCTAATTTGTGTTGCCAGGACGATTTGTTGATTTGTTTCCAGTTCATATCCATTTGGCCTGTCAACAACACTAGTGGCGCCATTGTTGAGGATCTAATTTACGTTGCCAGGGATGATTTTTTGATTTTTTTCCAGTTCATATGCATTTGTCCCATGAACAACACTAGTGGAACCATTTTCAGGGATCTAATTTGTGTTTCTGGGGATGATTTGTTGATTTATTGCCAGTTCATATCCATTTGTCCTGTAAACAACACTCATGGCACCATTTCTGGGGATCTAATTTGTGTTACCAAGGATGATTTGTTGATTTGTTGCTAATTCATATCCATTTGGCCCATCAACAACACTAGTGGCACTGTTGCTGGGGATTATTTGAGCTCAGAGATTTATTTGTGTGGCAACAACACTAGTGGCGCCGTTTTCAGGGACTCTTTGAATTATTTTACAAATGTAGTACATACAAACCCTGGTAATGTTTCTTACATGATTTAAGTGAAAATACATTGCTAAAACATCATTATCTATTCAGATCTGTAAGAATTGTTCAAATTTGTAGGTTCTGAGTGTAATATTTCCAGCTTATACAGTTATTGCACTAAATTTCATATCATCATTGATAAATTTGGGTAGAAGAAGAGAAGTTCTTGTAAGCTTTGCATGAATATGGTATTGAAATACATTTGATAGGTATTTCATAGTGCATTTTCATAAACTAAGTTGAAAATCCTTAATGACAGCTCCGTGCTGTTTAAATTCTTAATAAATACCAGTGTTTGAACATATATCTAGTAAGATTTGTCATTAATCTCTACAAAGCTGGAAGGAATAAGATCTATCTTCGTCAAGGACCCTAGTAGAAGCTTATTTCAAGAGCTGGGAAAGTCTAATTCAGAAGGAAGAAGAATTTGGAAGGTTATTAGAGATCACACATCAAGAAAAGAGATCTCCATTGGTGAAACTGATAAGCATGTGATTGAAGATTACAATACTTCCTCAAGTGTTTCTGAATCAGGTAGTCTCTTTGTTG
The DNA here is from genome assembly GCA_019776745.2 of Taxus chinensis. Taxonomy (NCBI): domain Eukaryota; kingdom Viridiplantae; phylum Streptophyta; class Pinopsida; order Cupressales; family Taxaceae; genus Taxus; species Taxus chinensis. The sequence goes on from CM034156.1 coordinate 153,240,545, forward strand.
AATTGAATTCTCCATCTAGAGAGGGTATTTATTTTTTATTTGAAATATTTACATCTCATTCTATCCCTATATTCTCCAAAGTTGATAGATTTTTCCAAGAAACAGAGCCTTTAGAGGGCAGTCATTTTGAGAATTTCATCCCTGTACCACACAGACCCCTCACTCCTCATCATTCTATTTCTCCTGTAATATCACCTCCTCAAAATAATATGGCCCAGCCTCCACCTAGACCTCCATTTATTCTTAATACTTTTGGTCCCATCAATTTTAGAGGTATGGTTAGCTATCCAAATGTTGTGCCACAAGATGTAAGAAATAGATTGCCTAAGTTTCAAGGAAATAATGCAATCACTGGTGATCAACACTTGAAGCTCTTTATCAATATGATGGAGGAATTTGAAATAGAATTTGAGGATGTGTAGATTAATTTTTTTATCCATATTCTAGAAGAAGATGCAAGGGACTGGTATAAATATTTTCTAGATAATTCCATTATTTCTTGGATAGAAATGAATAATGCTTTTAGACTGCATTATGGTGATAAAACAGACCCTAGGCTTCTTTTATCAGAGTTTGAAAACATTAAAAAGAATCCTAATGAATCAGTGCATGATTTCAATACAATATTTAACAAAACATTGAGAAGGTTTCCTATTAATTTGAGGCCATGTGATCAATCATGTATGATAAGTATTCAGATGCATTTGATAAGAAAGTTGCTTACTATTTGAGGGATAAGAACCAAACAACTTTGATGCAAGACTTTACCATGGCTCTGCAAATTGACAACAACATTAAATAAATTGGAAAACCTCCTAAGATGGAGGGTGTTAAACTGATCAACCCAAAGAAGCCTCAATCAAGTAAGGCTATGGATCTTGAGGAAGTTATAAAGACTTTGGCCGGAGCTGTCAAAGAAATCTCTTACTAGCTAACCAGGGCAGAGAAAGGAATTGGACAAGGTTCTTAGGGTCAGCATAGGCAACAGGGACAAGACAGATTTACAAATCATCCTAGAAATGATTAGAGATCTGATGACAGAGGTAAAGTACCCATGAGAGATAGAAAAACCCAAGCTAGGGAAAATAGAATAGTGCTTGATCCTCTGAATTCTAGAGTTGTTGTTGAAGAGACAAATGAAATTGATTGGTGTGAAAAATGTTTCTTACCCCACCCACCATGTGAAGTAGATCAACAAGTTGAAGAAGCTGATGATGATGATAAAACTGATGATGATGCATGCATGGTGGACTTCTCTAAAATCTCACAGTAAGGAGAAACTTCAACTTAAGTAATAAGTGTAAAAATTGCTGCAAATTTTTGGGATTGCATTCACCAGGTACCTATTCTTCCTCCCTCTCATACTTTAGAAATAGATATGGTACAAGATTTTGAACTTCCTAATAATGATTTTGAGTACCTAAGATCTCTAATGATTAAGAAGTATGATGGAGGAATCCCATCAGAAGGGGATAGATAGCTGTTAATGAATGTTGTTGTTTCCCAAGAAAATAAGTATAACACAAGAAGTAAAGATATTAAAGGGGAAGGGCCTCAGGCCAAACCAAAAAACCCAGTTCTCACCAATGTCCCAAAAGAAACTCCAAAGAAAGATGCATCTGGAAAAGGCCTTGTTGTCTCAAGTAGAACTTATGTTCCCACCCATGCCCAAAATGTGAAAATTTTTGTGCCATCCGATGAGTTTTTCAATCTTTCTCCAAATACTACTTTGCCCAAATACACTCCTTATTACATTGCCCAAGTCTTGAGTCAAATCAAGATTTCTATCCCAATTGTTGAACTGCTTAGGATTCCTGAGCACAAGAAGAGGGCCTTTGAGTATTTGGGATTATAAGAAGAAATGAGTACCCAAGGTATAAATATAAATAATGTAAACACTCTTCCTCCAACCATTGTAGATCTAGAAAAACCACTAGCATTTGAGGAGATAAGTGAACCACTTGAAGTTTACTTGGGAAAATCTTTGGTTGAGTCTCAATTAAATGCTGATCCATTTTTTTACAAACGTTGATTATTAAGGACAGACTACTGCATAATTGTATGTTTGATTCTAGAGCATCATGCAATGTTATGCCTCTAGAGGTCATGAATGAATTGAACATTAAAGTGACATCAACTTATGGTAAGTGTACTGTAATGGATTCTAGAGAGGTGCCAGTTGTAAGATGTGTAAAAGGTTTGGTGGTACAACTTGTAGCTTATCTAGGTAAGAACTTGAAGCTTGATGTTGTTATTGTTGATTACCCCACCAAATGGGGCATGCTGTTATCAAGAAAGTGGGATGTGAGTGTTGGTGGAAGTGTTCATATGGATATGTCTTTTTCCACCATTCTAATTGAAGGCATCCTTGTAAAGCTGTATGGAGAGAAGAAGATGTTGCACCTCATTGAAGATCCCAATAATGCCTCTTATGAAGTGTTGTATGTTGATGTAGATGCTGATAAATTTGTTGGGTTTGCTGATGAAAAAGAGCATAAGATTGATCAATGTAAATGTCTTGAACAAGTAGGTTTACCTTGGACCTTGTTATTTGATGGAGCTTGTTCCAAGTTTGGAAATGGTGCTGGCATTGTTTTGATTTCTCTAGGCCAGGAAGAGTTTGTTTGTTCTTTCAAACTCAACTTTGAATGCACTAACAACATTGCTGAATATGAAGCACTATTATTAGGTTTGAGAATTGCATGGAAATATGGTATAAAGGATATCATTGTCAAAGGATATTCATAACTGATTGTCAAGTAGACTAGAAAATTGTATGCTACTAAAAATACAAGAATGAAACAATACAAGCATGCAGTTTGGGATTTGATTGAATTGTTTGACTCATTTAATATTATGTACCATAATAGAAAGTTCAATGTTGTTGCAGAAAAGTTAGCAGTGCTAGGATCCAGATTTGGAAATTGTATAGTATCTCCATTTTGTGAGTATGATTTTGAAATAATAACAAGGCCATCTATCCCTGACAACGTTAAAAATTGGCAAGTGTTCGATGATGATGCCCAGGTGAAATGGTTTTTACATAACCAAGGTGAGTTTTCTGACTAAAATATAGATTGGGAACCAATGGTACGTGCTGCTGAAGGAAAAGAATCTTTATTTGGCAAAGACATCATCCAACTAAAAACAAACACGATTCCCAGAGGTTTGGTGGCACTTAAATCAAAATTTGATAATGCTGATTGCATTATTAATAGAAGTATGTCAGTTTCAAGAGATGTGGAAGAGCATGACCCAGGCACAAAGGAAAAACCATATAAAATCTGGTTAGGAAGCAATCTGAGAAAGGAAGAGAAGTAGTCCTATGTTCAATTATTGAAGAAATATCAAGAGTGCCTAGTTTGGTATTACTCTGAGTTAAAGACATACACAGAAGATTTGTTCCAACATGAAATTCCTCTTGAATCTAATGCCAAGCCTTTTTGACACAAATAGAGGCCGATCAATTTGCTCCTTTCTTTGAAGATGCAAGAAGAATTGAAGAATTTGAGGGATGGAGGGATCATTCAGCCCACATGGTACTCATCTTGGGTTATAAATTTAGTGCCTGTAAAAAAAATAATGGTGATATAAGGTTGTGTGTAGACTTCAAGAACTTGAATAAAGCATCATTGAAAGATAATTACCCTCTACAAAACATGGATAATATACTGCAGTTGGTAACTGGTTCTGAATTGTTATCCACTTTGGATGGTTTCTTTGGCTATAATCAGGTTGTTGTGAAGGAGTCATAAAGAATAAAGACTACCTTTACCACTCCTTGGGGAGCTTATGTCTATGTCAGGATGACTTTTGGCTTAATGAACACTAGAGTAACTTTCCAAAGAGCAATGGATGTAGCATTTGCTGGTTACATTAATGATTTCATTAATGTTTATTAAGATGATGTAACTGTGTTTTATAGAAAAATAAATGATCACTTGCAACACTTGGAGAGAATGTTGTTAAGGTGTAGAGAGTATGGAATATCATTGAATCCCAAGAAGTTCCATTTTGGAGTACAAAAGGAAAAGCTTCTTGGTCACATTGTATCAAAGGAAGGAGTCATGATTGATCCTGAGAGAGTGGAAGCCATAAGCAAGGTTCCAATTCTGAGAACTAAGAAGGGAATTCAATCCTTCTTTGGACAAATAAAATTTATCATAAGATTTGTGTCTAACTTTGCTGAGCTAACCATCCCCATTACTAGCATACTGAAGAAGGACCAAGTTATCAAATAGGAAGAAGCTTCCATTCAATATTTCAATGGTATCGAAGAAGCATTAAAGCATGCCCCTATTTTGGTAGCTCAAATTTACAAGAAGCCTTTTCAAATGTTTTATTTTTCTTCAAAAAACACCATTGCATCTGTCTTGTTGTAGAAGGATGATGAAGGGGCTGAGAGACCAATTTCCTTTTCCAGTAAGGAATTACAAGGAGCTGAGTTGAAGTACACCATCATGGAGAAGCAAGCATTTTCCTTGGTGAAAGAAACAAAGGTTTTCAGACCTTACATATTAAGCTCTAAAGTTGTTGCTTATGTTCCCCACACCATGGTGAAAAATATCTTATCAGAGATGGAGGTCTCAATAAAAATATGTAGATGGGTAAACAAGTTGCAAGAATATGACATGGATATCCAAACCATGAAGTTGATAAGAGGTTTGGGCCTAGATAAGCTTATGGCTGAGATAAAATTACTGACTATTAAGGTGAATGAAGTAGAAGGAGAAAGGGTGGATGTCCTTGAAAAGTTGATAAGCTCTGAATGGTAAAAAGATATAATCTTTTATCTTAGAAATTTATGCTACCCTGAACATTTGAGTAAAAATCATAAAATAGCTCTTAATTTAGCCTCTCAAAAATATGTCATTACTGATTTTGGGTTAGCTTGGAAGAGGCCGGAGGGAGTGCTCTTAAGATGCATTGTTGAGGATGAAGCCCCAAATGTAATTGATGATCTCCATGGAGGATTTTGTGGGGAACATTTTGCTGGAAGAGTTATAGCACATAAAATCTTTAGGGCTGGTTATTGGTGGCCAAATATCTTCAAATATACAATTCTATTGGTTAGGAAATGTGAAAGTTGCTAGCATTTTTCTAGAAGAATGAAAGCTTCAGGCTCCCCTCCTTTGTAGCCTGTATTAGTTGAAGCCCCATTTAGACAATGGGGAATGAATTTCATTGGGAAAATTTCTGATCCTTCCAGTGCTGGTCATAAATAGATTCTTTTAGCCACTGATTATTTCACTGAGTGGGTGGAAGCAATCCCCACCAAGAAAGCAACACACCAAGTTATCATGGACTTCATGCTGAATCAAATCATATGCAAATTTGGAGTGCTAGATAAGATTTTTTCTGATAATGCCATGAGTTTTAGAGCCAAACCTTTGGTGACAATGTGCAAAGAGTATGGAATCACTTTATCATATTATTCTAACTACAATCCCCAAGGAAATGGACAAGCTAAGTCCAACAATAAAAACTTGTTGAAAATCATTAGAAGAACCTTGGAGCTGAACAAAAAGAAGTGGGGTGAGAAAATGATGTTTGCTGTTTGGGCTGACAGAATCACTGTCAAAAAAGCTACTGGTAAAATCCCATTTGAGTTGGTATATGGAACTCAAGCTTTGCTGCCCCTTCATTTACAATTGTCTTCATTTCAATTTGTTCAAAAAATTGAAGATCAATAAGTTAGTCCATATGATGCTCAAATTAATCGAATTATTGAGTTATATGAAGAAAGAAGGGCATCCCATCAGTGGCATGTGAAGTTCAGAGAAAAGTTGAAGAAGTTATTTGACAAGAAGGTGACTCCAAGAGCTTTCAGCATTAGGGATCTTGTGCTATTATGGGATAGCATGCATGAAGATAAGGGCAAGCATGGTAAGTTTGATGCATTTTGGATGGGCCCTTATTCAATTGACATTTAAATTGGTGAAAATACCTTCTTCCTAAAAGACTTAGATGAGGAACTACTTGAATTGTTTTTTAATGATAGGCATTTGAAACATTTCCTTGATTACTTTCTCAGAATCAAGGTATACTCCATTTATATAGTGTATAGTCTTTTGGTTTCTTTCTGCTTTCATGTTTTTCTATTTTTGTTTGTCCTGGTCCTTGGTGGCCATTTTGTTGGTTTCTCAGTTTGTCCTTGGGGGAGTTAGTTATTATTGTTCTGCTCTGCAAGCTCATTTCTTTGACTTCATTACCCAATGGTTTGTTTTTGGCACTTGGTCTGATATTTTTTCTTGTGGCACTCACAAGGAGTGCCCATCCCCGAGTTAGAGCCGATGTTGGTGCTCAATTTGATCTCACCCCATTTGTCCTTGAAATTATTCAATTTGTGGGCTCTGTCATCTTTTCTATCTCCTCGTATTTATGCATGAAAACTACGTCCTCTAATTGGTTGCCATGATTAGTCCCTTCCTTGGTCGAGGATCACTTAAAGTCTAGAATTTGTTTTTTGCTCCACTATCCATGTGAAAAGAATCTGTAACTTGGGTGAAAACTCAAGTTTTTTCCCTTCGTTCCATTTTCCACAGTCATGATTTGTAGTCCCTGTCATTTTTGTCCCAAATATCTATGGAAACGTGATTGGATACGGCTCAGAAGATCATATTTGGGCCTTATATCATTTCTAAATTCTTTGTCCTTGAAGAAGGATTCATTTCTAGGCACAAATTATGATTTTCCTGCATTTTATAGTTTGACGGGTGTGTTTTCCTCGTCAAATTTGTATTTTAGCATCTGTGGAAACATGGCCCTTTCTGGTTGGATGCAGCTCGATGAGGCACTTTGAAACTATAAGGCTCACTTCAACTCAAAACTTGTCCATGTGGAGGGCCGACACTCATATGAAAATTTGCCTTTTGGTTTTACCTTGGAGTTTCGCCGGGGAGACACATGGAGGTTTCCACTGCCTTGCCCAGACTTAGACAAATTTTTCATGTGACCGGTATAGTTTTGGCAGACCATGGACACGTGGAGGTCCGATGTTCATTTGAGGATCTGCCTCAGGGTCCCACCTTAACAATTGTGACAAGGAGACATGTGGATGCTTCCACTGGCTCCACTCTATACTTAAACTTTTCAAAGCAATTTTTAAAGGCATGGGAAACGTGGAGGGACCACGCTTGTTTGGGGACTGACCCCTAAATGTAATTTTGAAGAAGATCCAGGAGGACACTTGGAGGCTTCTGCTCACTCTACCCTTGTTTGGAATTTTCAATGGCCAAGGAAAACTGTCTCAGACCCTAGACACATTAACGGCCTTCTGCCAGAATGAGACACGTGGTGAGACCGCGCTTGTTTAGGGTCTCCACTTTTGAGGACTATACCAAAGGTGCACCAAGGATACACATGGAGGCTACTGCTGGCTCCTTTTTTACTGAGACGTTTTCAAAAGCCAAAAGGCATTTTTCTTGGACCTAGGGCACGTGGAAGGCCCACGCTTGTTTGGAAACTTGCCCATGTACTTCTCCTTTGCAGTTTCACCAAGGAAATACGTGGATGGCTATAAAATAAAGTAGAGATGGGGTAGAATCAATGGTTGTGCATTTCACCTATTTTTCCACCATTTTTTCTCCAAGACTCCTGGGGGATGCGAATACGCACTATTTTTCATCATTTTTTGATGAAATTCCTTGTCATTTTTGTCTACAAAGTGCCATTGAATGGATTCAGAACTTAATTTGTGAGTCCAAGGATTGTTAAGGTTGATATTTTGAAGTTAGAATTGCTTGGGCACTTGCAAAAATAGGAATTAATAGAGAAGATGGATGTGGGGTAGAGTTGTAGAGGAAAGAGAAGGAAAAGGATGAAATGATGGAGGTTACAAGTGTAAAAGTTGAAAAAGGTGTTGCCTCAAGGGAAAAAAAGATTACCTATCAGATCCAATTGTACAAAGCCTCCGGAAAATTCTCAAAACAGGGATTTCTCACATGAAAGAATCAAAATGATTAAAGGGACTATCAAAAAGGTTGTGGCATGGCATCCTAGTCATTAATCGAGGGTCTGAGAAACGTGATTAGTTCACAATTGGTCCACCTGATAGCTTTAGGATGTGAATTTGTTAAATGTTGCTTTATGAGGAAAATTGGTAACAAGCAAAGGTCCCTCAAATATTCTTCTCTTTTGGGGGGAAAATTGAGTGAGTAAAATGTATAAATGCAATGAGAATACTCTTGCAAAGGGTCAGGGGTTGAATTCTTAAGAGAAAATTTGAGAGAGCCCATCTTCCTGAGAGTCCAATCCTAGATACCTGGTTAATTTTTCCTGTGCTAGATTTTATATCATGTTAAGCTGGTTACAGATGTATAGCCATTAGCGAGCACTGAGATTTCTCTATAAGATTTCCCCTGCTGATGAATCTAAGCAATTTTGAAATAAATTTGTGTTCAATCTCTAGAAATTTTTGTCTTATTTGTTTTAGAGTGTCTGTGAATGGTTTCTTTTGTTCCTATTGCAATCTTACATTGAAATATTTGTGAAATCACACAAGATCTCATCCTTGTGACAGTTTAGTGGCATTTGCAATTTCATTTCAAGAAGAGCCTTCATCTTGTGATGAGATAAACAAATTTAAAGTCACTCCACTGTCATTTGTTGATAAAGATTGTCTATAAGTCTTTGGGTGTACCGTAGGAATGATTGATAAGAGATTTTGGTGTTTAATTGAGATTTTGGTGATGAAGAGGACAATGTTAAACTTATCTCCCCCTTCTCTAAAGAGGAAATTCAAGATATATTTTTTTCTCTAGAGAGAGACAAATCCCCTGGCCCTGATGGTTTTCCTTCTGCCTTATTTCAGGATTTTTGGAATGAAATCGGTGAAGATGTATGGCTTACAGTCGAAGAATATAGAAGATCTAGTAAGATTTTGGGAGAGATGAACCATACCTTTATGTGTATGTTCCCTAAAAATAATCATGCTGAAAATATGGACTATTTATGTCCAATCTCTCTTTGTAACACTTCTTGTAAAATCATCTCTAAAGATATCGCTTATAGATTGCGTCCTCTTTTGGATAAACTCATTACTTAGGAAAAAAGTGGTTTCATTCCGGGAAGATCTATTTCTCGTGGTATTATAATTTCCCATGAGATTATTCATTCTTTGAAATATTCCTCTCATCCAGTTATGATGATCAAACTTGATTTTAGAAAATCATATGATCATCTCAATTGGATATTCCTTTTCAAATCTCTTTAGAGCATGGGATTCAATGACCATTTTTTAGGATGAATTTTTAATTGTCTTTCCTCTTCTTGTTTCTCTGACCTGGTTAATGGTTCAGTGGAAGTATTTTTCTCTAGTAGCCATGGGATCATATAAGATGACCCCATGTCCTTTTTCTTCATTCTTTTCAAGGAGGATTTGAGTAGAGCCATACAAAAAGCAATAGAACAAGGTTCCTTAATTGGTATTAAAATGGTTATGCATCTCCCTCCCCTTTTCCATCAATAATTTGTAGATGATACCTTTCTTTTTGCAACTTATTCTGTCTTAGAGGCTCGAGTTATTGATAGCATCATTGATTCCTACTCCAAAGCTACTGGTCAGGTAATAATTTTCACAAGTCTTTCATTTTCTTCTTTAATGTTTCTCTTCATATGCAGAGAAGAATACGTGTTGTTTTGGGTTTTGAGTTGGGTACTCTTCCCCACAAATATCTTAGTATACCCTTATTCTCTAGAGTAGGTAGAGCCTCTCTATGGGATGATTTTCTTTGGTCTCTCTCCTTGAGACTATAATCATGGAAGGGGAAATGGCTCTCTCTTGCTGGATGTGCTCTTCTTATTAGTTAAGTTCTTTGTGCCCTTCCCATCTTCATGCTCTTTGTGTTGAACATTCCAAAATATGTCCTTAGCAAGTTTGAGAAATTTTTCAGAACCTTTCTCTGGAAAGGTAATAATGAAGATAGGAAATTCCACTTGGTGAAGTGGGATGATGTAAAGCTCCCCAAAATTTCATGAGGACTGGGAATCATTAAATTGGCTCTATAAAATATAGCCCTTGGAGCTAAATTATTTTGTAAATTTATCTTTGACCCCAAAAGGTTGGTTTTCCAAGTTCTCTCTCATAAATACCTTGAAGTTGGTCATCTGTAGCTCTTACTTTCCAGTGAAGATCTCCCCAAGGGATCACATATATGGAATTTTCTTTGTAAATGTAGGTATCTTATCACGAACCAAATTTCTTGGCAGATTAGTAATGGTCTAAGAGTTGATTTCTAGGAGGATAGCTAGAGAAGGTTTGAGCCACTTAATTTAAATCCAAATTTGAATCGAGTAATGAAAAATAGCAAGGGTGTTTTGGGTACCAACTATGGTGTTCCAAAAATTAATGGATCCCCTTCTTTGATATGAAAGGATCCCTCACATCGTGGCTTGACTGAGCATAAAGTATTCACTTTCAGAGAGGCTCTCTCCCATATAAAAGTCACATGTAAGGCTCAAGAAGACTATTTTCTATGGTTAGGCGATCCCTTATGTTCTTATATTGTCAAAGCAGGTTATGCTAATCTCATCACCATTTCAGGCAAGGGTGCTCTCCATTGGATGAGTTGTTGAAATTCCAAGATCCTTCCTAAAGTGGCCATCTTTGGTTGGATTATTGTAAGAAGGAAAATTATCACAAAACTCCACAGAAGATCTTGGGGCTGTACTGGAAATTCAAAATGTGTCCTTTGCAATAATGTAGAAGAAGATATTGAGCATCTTCTGCTATTCTATCATTTTACAGTTTAGGGTTGGAATTGGCTAATTGGAAAGCTAAGCTTAGCATGGGCTCTTTGTAGGAACATTGTGGATACTTTAAAATCTTGGCTAAAGATGGGAGGTAAAAGTTATCTAAGGTCCTTCTAGTCCATTGTTCCTTTCCTTTTGATATGGCACATCTGATGGGAGCTTAATCTTTGCATATTCAGGGAAGAGGTATCAAGTTTTCCATCCTTCTTCAATAAATTATAAATTACCATTTTAGAAAACATCAGCATTCACATCCTCAAGAATCATAATTTCACCTCATGTGATGCTGAGATCAGGAAAGCTTAGCCCCTCATCAAAATTTCCACTCCTGGCTCGATTGTTCGTCAAGGTTTATCACAGATTGAAAAAAATCTCAGAAGAAGGAATGCGAGATGGACGCCACCCTTTGGGGTTTTTTCAAACTCAAATTTGATGGAGCCTCTAGAGGAAACCCAGGAAAATATGGGGTGGGTTTTTTAGTGAGAAAAGAGAATGGAAAAATTGTTGTGGTTGATTCCTTCCCTCTTAAAGAGGGCACCTACAACGTAGCTGAAGTCCAAGCCCTTTTAGAAGGGGTTAAACTAATGGTTCATAGAGGTCATGATTCTCTCCTAATTGAAGGTGAATTGAAAATTGTAGTTCATGCTATTGTGAAGGGTTCATATCAATCTTTGCACCTTAATTTTTACATATCCAACATCCTTTATTGTCTAGGAAAACTTAGAAACTGGAGTATCAATCACATGTATCGCAAGGCAAACAATGCCACCGATTTACTTTCCATTTTAGAAATAGATACACTTGACACCATGAAAATTTCTTATAACCCACAAGATTGGATTGGATTATTAGAGATCCTCTCACAAAAAGGAAATGTTGGCTTACATCAACATAATAATGGTGTTCCATGTGTCTCAGTTTTATAATTTGACCGTCGGCCATTTCTTCTCCACCTTCCTTCTTGGTTTAACTGGTTCGATCTTCATGGATTTTTTAGGCTTTCCATTTCTTTATCTTCATGGTGAGCATCCGGAGATGGTGATTTATTCTACTATAGATCAACATCATCTATCAAATATCTTTCGGTACTGATCTGCAAGGGAAGTTGAAGCCATTGAAAATATATTCAGTGAATCCTTCTTGCTTTATTCACGCAAAGCTCGTGAAAATTCTGATATCGCAGTTGTTTTTGTTTCTTTCCACTTTCTTATTCATCCCATCCCTAATGATGTGGAGCTCGTGACTGAGGATATCGTTTATTCGGTTCACCATGGAGTTCTACATGAAGAATTGGTGGAATTTCATTTACTCAATCCCCTTTTATGGGTCGAGGAAGTTGATGAACTAGCTATAGGTTCAGGGAGGGGGATACAATGGCTCAGTGGGAAATACAAGGATTTACTTCATTTTGCTGAAAATGTAGACATAATATTCATACATGGTCATCTTGACCCTCTCCTTCTCCCTCCCCTAGATATTTATGTGACCCTTTTCCCTTTACACTCCATAATCGACAACCTAAATGAGCTAAGGGATCGAGTCAGATCCAATTTTAATCTCTTGTTTCGAGAAGCTTCTAGGCACAAAGGTGGAAATACTAGTATCAAAACTTACGTCAGGCTTTAAAATTGGTTTTCGTCAATGGTTTTCCCTTTTTGTCTAGTTATTATTCTTCATCTATGTTTCTTGTTCCTTCTCTGTCACTCAGGGTGATTTTGGTTTCATTCTTCTTGATCTATTCTTCTTTGGTTTGGCTCTCCTAGTTCCCTTCTCTTATCGGAGGTTCTTCGATCTTCTTCCTTGATCTTTTCTATTTGTGGTTTTTTTTCCTTTCTTTATGTTATGTATGGGTGGAGTCCCTTAACCCTCTAATTCAAAGCTTCGGCCAAAAGCGTTTGAAAAAAAAAAACATTTCCCACTATAGACTAGAGAGTAAAATCTTACATGCGGTGACATCCCCTGCATAATGTCCACCTGCAATACCACCATGATCCTCCTCCATAATTTCTTCATGCTCATGATCAAGTACACCTAGGTGTAAAACTTCACCGTGACCTAGTTTTCATAAGTCTCTATTGATCAATATGTAAGGTGTGGCACAAATGGCAAGTTGTTTCTTCTCTAGAGTCTTCATTCCCTTTGTCACCACACCTGTGCATAAAAATAAAACAATATCCTATAAGTATGAGGGTGTGTGGTTTAACTTGAATATTTTTGCATCTGACATTGTGTCCTTAATGCTCTATGCATTCTCTCCTGATTGAATCCTTGATAAATGGTTTAGACTAGAATTAATCTTACCTTGCTTAGCCACCATTGTAAAGATGAATTATTGAAACAAAAAAATCCAACAACATATGCACCGCTACAAAATGGCCTTATTTACCAAGTACTTTAATGCCATGTGCTCTATATAAAAGATGAATGGTGTGGCTATAAAATACTTTCAAAAATTATGTAGTGCGTATATCATAGACAAGGCCTTGCACTCTGTCGTTGTGTAATTTTGTTATGCTAGAATTAACTTCCTACTTGTAAAACAAATAGAATGATCGAAAATCCCTTCTCTAGGTTGGGCTAATATCGTGCTAATGGCCATGCCAAAGGCAACTACATAAATGTGAAAAGTATTTAACCATGAAGCAAAGTGAAAAATAGGTTTTATAGTAAGCCTTTCCTTCAGTGTATCAAACGTGCATTGTTGCGCTTTGCCCCAGTTAAACTTGCCTTTACCTTTAAATAATTATTCTAAGGGTGCAACGATTTTGGCATAACCTTTGATAAAATTTTTGTAGTATCCTATGTGCCCTAATAACTTGCGCACCTCTCTGTGGTTAGTAGGTTCCTCTAAGCCCAAAATAACAACAACCTTAGTAGGGTCTACTAGCAAGCCTTCCTTACAGATGATGTGTCCCCCCAAAGTTCCAACTGGTGTGGTAAACATACACTTATGGATGTTTAAAAAGATGACCAACTGTTGATATCTCTCAAACATGATCCTTAATTCATCACAATGATCATTCATAATCCCATAGACTTTCTAATCATCTAGATATACTTGTAAGAACTTATGGAGAAAATCCTGGAATGCTTATAGAACTATACACAAAAATACTACAGGCACATTCTTTAGTCCAAAGGTCATAACTATGTACACAAAACTTCCCCACTCAGTGGTGAAAGTTTCCTTCTCTTGATCCTCATAATCTATCCTCGCTTGATGACATCCAGAGAATCCATCAATGAAGGAATAGATCTTGTGCCCTGCAACACCTTCCAAGATTTCCTCAGTAAATGGTGTGGGAAAGGGATCAATTACACATGTAACATTTAACTCCCTACAATCCACACAAATTCTAATTATGTCATCTTTATTTATACTGATCATAATAGGGCTAACCCATTATGACTCTTTAATGGGCTCAATTATTCTAGAATTCAACATTTTGTCAATTTTTTATTTCACCTTGACACACAGGCTAGGGTTCATCCTGTAAGGAATTTTCCTAACTGGGCTTACACCTTCCTTCAACTTTATTCTCATCTCACCCAATGATTCATCTACTGATTTCAAATCATGATAGCCCCTAAAGAACAGGTCCTAAAAGTCACGCAGTAGTTTAATGATCTTAGAAACTTCAGAGTCAGAACAATAACCTCCAATGATGGCCTCCTTAGGTTCAACATCCATTCTAATGTTGAATTTCTTGGTCTTCATAGGAACATGGTAGGTGCAAATTGTCTCATCTGCATTGTCTAATATCTCACACGTACCCTCTATATGCTTAATGTAGACACCTGTAGTTTGGTCAAAACACTATTATTTCTAATGGTGCACTAACGCTTCTTCCCTTTGCAAATAGACGGCACACCACCAGTTAAACCTATTTAACTCCCTTCCCATGACATCCTTTTGGTTGTTTTCCCTCTTATAAACCATTTAAACAGGTTGTTATAGCCTCATTCTAACTAAATTAGCTTCTTATTCTCTTCAAGCTCGCTTCTATTAGTTCCCTGGAAGATCAATCCACTTCATTAGATTGATTAAGCCCTTCAGAAACCCTTCAAAACCCTAATTACACTCTAAGAGATATTAATTAGTATAACCTAGGTTAAATACCCTAAAACATAGTCAAATCACACTTTGACTTGCTAAAAGTGCTTTTTGGACTTTATCCTTTGTCCCACATGCATCCAAATCTCCCTTTTTTTCCAAACCAAAAACAATAAATAGGGTTATAGCCCCTCCCTCATTTCCTAAGAATTCTCTCTTCTTTCTAGCATAGATTATAGCAATTTGTTTAGGCTTTAGTTTATATTTCATCTTCTTCCATTTGAGCTAAAAGCATTTAATTTTGTATTTCATTAGTATTAACATGGAGTAAAAGGGAAGATCCATTGGCCTTGAATCCATTAATGGGGAGATATATTTCTCTTAACACATAAACTGAATTCTTAGATCCTCTTAGGTTCATTATTTCAAGCTTTCAAAGAATAGAGATTAACTTCATTTACTTAGTTTGCATGTTTATTTCAAATTAATGTATGCAAAGAAGAAAACCTTGCTCATTTCTTATCACATGGTCCGTTGATAAGATTGTCAAAAGCCTTTGGGGTTTCTTTAGAGATTCTTACCCCATATCCATGGATTTTGCAACTTTTCATTAAACACATTTGGCACCCCCAGTGGGACACTTATGTTGACCCTCCATTAATGGAGGTCTTTTAGGTTTTTCAAAGTTCATTTTCAAGTTTTTTACTCAAATCACTTCTTATTTCCTCATTTTTATTTCTAACCCTAGATAAATGAACTTCATTTATATACATTTCATGGGTTTGATATAGAAATAGGACACTTTGACTAATAACTAACTTGTTTGCTCTTGAAAATTTGAAAATCCGTGATTTTTGCAAGTTTTTCACAGGGTGCATGTAGGTGTCAAAGAAGGGGCGCGTATACATTGAAACCCCAGCATACCCATCAGATCAGGTGCTTACTTGTCATAAGGTCTTCATCAATTGTAAATTTTCTATCTACAGAGATGTACACGCATCTCCATCATCTAGGGCACGTATCCACCTCTCTGGCCGCGCAGGCGTAAATGCTTTGACTATGTAAAAAAAAAGATTTTACAGTTTCCTATTTCAAGCTTGGGCGCGTACACATAAAAACCTAAGCATCCATGTCAATATGGGTGTGTCTCTGTCATGTTGTGAGCATCTGTGTTTTACATCATTAGGTTTTATTAATTTTTGACTGCAGGCGTACTTGTTAGGTTAGGCGCATATCCGTCGATTGGGGAGCGCTGGTGTCAGTATAGGTGTGTAGGTGTTTATATTAAAAATTGAAATTCTTTACAGTCTGCAAAATCTTTTTCTCTGATCCATTACTGCAGGTTTCTAGGACTAACAATTTGAAAAACATGGTTTTTTTCTCAATATTTCAGTTTGCAGAGTTAAAGTGTTTTTGTTCTTGGCTTAGAAATAGCTTTGTAGAAGTGTGTATGCTCTCTCCTTACGTATCCCAAGGTGATCTTGGAGATCAAAAAAACTTATACAAAACTTATATTAATTGTTCAAAAAACACTTGTTTTATAAAGATTGAAGTAAAGATTTTCATGTGATTTCAGTAGAATTTTTCATGTTACGTATGCTCTTCCTTCATGCCTTTTGGCGATCTTAGGAATCAAAAGCAAAGTGGAAAATTCTCTTTCTTAAACATCAACCTACGAACTGGAAAATTACTAAAAAATTGTTATTTATAGGACCTATCACTTGTCAACGAAAGGCGTCAAAACCAAAAACACAAACCTTCTAATACACGTGTTCTTATAGGTTACCAAACGGTGTGCTACTTAAAACCACATTAAGTTAAGCAAGATAAAAAAACACACCATATTCAAAACATTGTATTGCAGGTTTTGGAAAAGGGTACGTCCCTGTTCGCTCAACTAGAACATAACCCCTTTGGCATAACGCCTTAAGAAACAACAATGGGGGTGGTTCTAGGAACCCTAAAGTAGTCCACCGATGTGTAACCTCGTGGATCAAATAGGAAGCGCTTCCCTTACCCACTTGATTAGTTTTCCTTGTGAGATAGAGTTACAAGTTTTCCCTATTGTGACCCTATTAAAAGTACATAATGGATGCATTTACTGTCCACTGTGCTTGAAGGGGGAAAATCTGAGATACTCCCAAACTAGTCATTGCGACTTTTTGGGTAAATCACCCCGCTCGTCGATAAATTTGTAACACCTAGTTGAGAGAACTTATTAGGAAAGCCATTTTGTCTTAGAGCCAACTTTAGTAGTCCTTATTGCGTCAAACCATCACAAAGTGACAAAATCATCTGGAATCTGAACCTTGTTTTTTGAACAAAGCAAATAACCCTTGTGAGTTTGATTTGAGTGTCTTTCATCACGAAGCTAAACTACGTCTCACTTTTTGCTTAGTCTTATTCTTGTCTTTAGACGAGGCGAAGCTCTACCTAAGTGATGCTTGGTTTGTTTCCATCTTTTGATCATTACCCTTACGTTCTCATCGCCCATTGTTTGGGGTGAGAAAGGTGCATACATCACACATTTTTATCAGACATAGTAATTGTCACTTTTTTTTCCGTTTATGCCTATCCATGTTTGCGGTTGGGTTGTTAAACATATAAAGTGTGTAAGTACACTTTTCGTATCTTTGATAAAGGTCCTTCCATCTTGATTTCAAGATCATCTTCACCGTTGTGTGTTCAGTTCATCTTTTGTCTCTTCTTGAGTTGATAGTTTTGTTCACATCCTAGACGTACAATCTCAGTACTTACATCATATTTTCATTTTGTGGGAAGATGGTATAAGTCCCCTTATTGCATGGTTACATTGCTCACATAATTAAAAACCCCTTTCTATACTTGTCACTTTGTTTCAGTTTCGACGTCATCTAAGTCTTCTTGAAAAGTGTTGATAATGCCTTATATATATCATAATAAATTTTTCATGGTACTAACACCTTGCTTGCTTGGTTAATGTATCACGGTGACCTTATTATGTTATATCTATTCACAACTTCCACTTTTCAGAAGGTTTTTATTTCGTTGACATTCAAACTAGTTTTAAGTATACCTTTTCGAGGGACTGTGAAAACATCACATCAATGCTTAGACCTTGTTGGGGTTCTAAATTGACTTGCATATTGATACAAAATTATCGCTATCTATTTTTAGGGCATAGACATGGTAACAAAAAATTGAGTGGTCATTACATTAGGTATGAATATGAGTGTTCCTTGATAAAGATGACTGCATAATACTACCTCTAGGGTACACTGTAGTATAATTCCAACATCACCTTAAACGGCTTATAGAAAACCATACACTTGGGGGTTACGCTAGCTACATATAAACATTTGCTAGTGATGCCTAAAATCATAAAAATGGTAGCCAAATCAAATGAGAAGGATATGGGAGAAAAACCTTTCGACACCTTCCCATTTAGTGGTCACAATTTAGGACCGCTCTTCTCTCAATTCAAAGATACGGAGATGTTGATTGATCATAGTGGAGAAGATTCAGATTCTTCGGGAGAATTAAAAAGGTTAGACCTAAGTAGATTTGATGAACTCCTATCTTATAACAAAGATCAAGTACTCTTAAGAGTCTTGGCATTAGGAGATAAACTTCCACACGAGCACAAAGAAGAAACAAAGGTCATTAACCCTAACCTAGGATACCGAAGATTCATTTTAGACACATATAATCCTTTTGATGTGGTGCACACTTCCACTTTTTGGAAACATAAGGCCGCTATCGAAGGTGAACCATCACGTAAACCTCAATTTAAGGCTTCGTGTAAAGTGAGAACTAAGAGGAAAGCTTCCCCTCCTCCAAAATTTGATGAAGAAGAGGACCCCCTGGTTGAGGAGGAGATCCTCCAAAAATAGATCTTGAAGTTGAGTAAGAAACTAGCAAACCTAGGCTCTTCAAAAAGAAACATATGGAAAGACAAAGAAAAAAACAAACTTAATGAGTTTCAATTTTATTCGCATACAGACTATACCTTTAAGGAAACTCAGACTCAAAGGTCAATATTACCTTCTAAAGAGCAACTCATTCAGGATGAATTGAAATCTATGAAAGATACGCTTACTACGTTACAACACGGAAATGTAGGCCAAAATAGAAAATATTCGTATGAAGAACTATGTCCTTACCCCTTTGATAAAGACATGTTACAACAAACTTTTCCAAAACACTTTACTATTCCTAAGTTTGATAATTATAAGTGTAAAAGTGATCCTCGTGATCATATAAAATAATTTTACATGGCTTGGAAAGAGGTTGTGTATAGCGATAATTTCTTAATGCGACCTTTTCCTCGCAGCCTAGGAGTTGTAGGATTGGAATGGTTTTATAGCATACCCAAGGGCTCCATTACAACGTGGCCCACATTAGCAGAGAAATTTGTAAGGCATTACTCCTATAATATGGAGAGTGACATTACAATGAACAATCTATGCAACACAAAACAAAAACCCAATGAGACATTTGTAGGATTTTTACAACGATGGCGTGGGTTAGTTATTTACTTTCCTTGTGCCTTACCATAAAAATAGTTATTGAGCATATTCATTCCTAACTTGAACCCAAAAATAGCCTTTCACTTACAAATGCATTATGGCTCAAACTTCGAAGAAGTCATAGTGAAAGGTAGTCAAATTGAGAAAGTGCTCATTGCCAAAGGAATGCTTAAACCTGTTACTAAAAACAAACATGAAGCTAAATCCACAGACAAACCTAAATTCTTTAATAAGAATAAACATGTTGTTGGTGATGGCATTACAAACTCCAAGAGAGTCCAATCCATACAGACATGCCCACTCTTAAAGCTTTCGCAAGGGCATCATCCTAAAGTGCCTATAAAACGTATGTTCACATCCTTGAAAAAATCCTTATCTACCATCCTAAAAAAATTCGATGGTGCAAAAATGGTAGAATATCCAACTGCAACAGTACCATATCCGGAAGATGCTCCAAAACTGGTTTGGTTCAAAGATAATGAATATTGTGACTTCTATCGTGTTAAAGGACACAAAACCGATAAATGTTTGAGATTACGCCATTATATCTAAGACCTCATATAGAAAGGGAAGATTGTTGTGGAGTCTCCCCCTGAGACCAGTAAAATTTCAAATGAAAAAATGGGTATTTATAAAGAACCTTTTCCTGACGATACAGATAAAAAGAAAAAGAAAACACATCAAAGGAAAACTTCCAATGACTATAGGACTGCTGGCTATGTATACCCTACAAATTATAGTCCTTATGATTCCCTCATTAGATGTATTAACTCATCTAACAAATAGATCAACACCATTCAGATTTTAGAAAAAATTTGTGCAGTTAGGACAAGACGTGCCCACCTAATCATACCAAATCCTATTCTTACCCCTCTGGAAAGTCAGTATAAATTAATAGAGAAGTTAGAGAAAATTCCTGCTAAGATATTTATTCTTGATCTTCTCAAGATCTCTAATGCCCATAAGAACATATTGTACAAAACTTTGTAAAATTTAGGGGTTTCCATAGAAGTATATCCCATGAATCTTCAAGCCATGATTGCACGCTTAGACACCAATGATCATATTACTTTTGATCATACTACAATCCCACATAACAACCAAGAGCATAACTTTCCATTGTATCTCAAAGTGGTGGTTACCCGTCATAAAATCAAAAGAGTACTTGTAGATGGGGGATCTGGTCTGAATATCTGCACCTTAAAGCTGGTAAAGCAGCTAGGCCGTTCAGAAACAGAGCTGGGTGCCAAGACTATCAAAATCACAACATATGACAATGAAGAAAGAGAGTCAGTAGGAACTATAGTGGTTCCCATGGAGGTAGGACCAACATGTCACGATACAACATTTCATGTCCTTGACTTGGACCTTCTGTACAACATGCTCTTGGGATGCCCATGGATCCATGTCGTGCAAGCTATTCCATCAACATTTCATCAGTGCATCAAGTTATGTCATGAAGGGCAGGCGGTTACCATTTTGGGTGACCCAGAACCATTCACACATTGTAGGGAATTGCATAGTTTTTCTCGTGCCGCTTATGAATGCCCTTCTACAGATGTTGTTGTCCTTCTACAGATGGAGGCTATAAAAAACTAAATAGATTCAGAGTCCCTCACACCTTTCAATCAATATTTTCCCTCATTGGTTAATCCATTTGCTTTGTGGGAGGCAACATCAGCAAAATATGGTCCAAGTAATCAATTCACTCTTGACCAGGCTCTGTTGATATCAGACTTATTGGTATCCCCCAGGAGAAGGGGTGAGCCTTATTTTCAGTTCAAGAGCACCCGCGAGCAATGTCCTAAACCTTTGGAAAAAAATTTCCATAGTGGCCTCCTATCTGAGGAGAAAATGTTAGAAGACCCTACCAGTAGAGTGCTAGAAGGCACCATGGCTTCATGCAATCAAGCACCTCAGTACATCAAAGGTCCCCACGTGATGTTTTTCATGGGCTATAGCAGGTTCGGATGTGGCATTAATGCACAAGGTTGGTTGGAACCTATCCCTATCCCTCATTTTAAAATTGATAAACATGGCCTTGGAATAAGGCCCCATGATGCTCTACCTGTTGAGAATGACATCACCTCTTCTGAACATGAGGACATTTCATCTCATTCTAATAGTGACGCAGATTCCTAATGTAGCCTTTATGAGGATTCTTACCTCCACAAGACCTTATTCCCCGATTCATCTAATCCTTACCTTATCTGAATCTATCCCCCTAGATAAATATCCAGTAGCCCCTATATATCCTGAAATTATGGATTGGAATCAACAACTTTACATGCCCTTGGATTTCTTTGGAAATGATGAGGCACTTCACAAATTTCATGGGATTCAGGGACTATATTCCGGCTAGAGACCACTAAGAAAAGGATTTAAGATTTCAACTAGATGTCATACACCTATTTCAAAGAAGAAGCAGAGATGTGTGGATGATTGAATAGAAAGGATATAAATAAAAGTACACCTGCTTTTGCGAAACCAAGCAAGAAGGCTCAACAGAAATCCCATAGTGACAAACTCTTTCATAAACTCATAGATAAGACAGGATGAAGATTGTAAAGATGAATTGATTTATCGATTCAAAGATGACCATGAACGAGCATAAGAGGTTGATATTACACTTCCCCCTGATCCTACGATGGATGGAAGATGCTTCTAAAATGCTTATTGAGGAAACAATCAAAGTCAACATTGGCTCAGAGGAGCAACCTAGAATAGTCAAGTTGGGTGCTTCACTCTTAGCTCAAGAACAAAAGACTTTTGTAGGGATCTTTAAACAGAATATGTGGACATATTCAAATGGACATATGTAGATATGCTTAGTTTGGACCCCAAAATATTTGTGCACAACCTCATTGTGCACCTAGATGCCAAACCAATGAAACAGAAGTTGAGAAATATGCATTCCTAAGGTGGCATTCTTAGTCAAAGAAGATTTAGAAAAGATGTTAACTGTTGATTTCATTAAACCTATTGGAATATTTAGAATGGATCTCTAACAAAGTCCCAATACAGAAAAAACTTTTTGGTATAAGGATCTGCACGGATTTCCATGACATCAACAAAGCATGTCCAAAAGATGATTTTCCCTTACCTAACATTGACATGATAGTCGATTCAAAAGCCGGTTATGAAATGTTGTCCTTTAATGGATGCTTTTTTAGGTTATAACCAGATACACATTTTGGAAGAATATCAACATAAGACAGCATTCATCACCCCTTGGTGAGCATTTTGCTACAAATTCATGACCTTTAGGCCTAAGAATGTTGGGGTTACTTATCAGCGGGCCATGACCGTTATTTTCCATGATATGATAAGTGACATCATGGAGGATTATGTTGATGATATCCTAGCAAAATCTAAAAGTAGAAAAGAACACCCTGAAGTGTTGAGGCGTATCTTTTAGCATCTAAGAGACTATAAGGTTCGATTGAACCCTAAGAAATGTCTTCGGTGTTTTATCAGGAAAACTCCTAGGGTTCATTGTCTCACAAAGAGGGATTGAAGTGGATCATGCAAAGGTTATGTCTATCACAGAAATGCCACCACCTACCACTCTTAAGCAGACAAGGAGTCTACAAGGAAAGATTCAAGAAATCCATCACTTTATTTCACAACTTGTGGATAAGTGCCACCCATTTACTCATTTTCTCAAGAAAGATGTCACATTCAATTAGGGACCTAACTTTCAGAAAGCCTTTGCACTACTCAAACAATACTTGTCTATCCCACCTATACTAATGCCACCTACCCCCAGTGAACCTCTCCTCTTATACATTTCCGCTACCTAGTTTTCCATTGGTGCATTACTTGCCCAATATGACTTAGCCCATAAAGAGAGAGCAGTTTACTATCTTAGCCACACCTTGATTGCATACAAGTTGAATTATCCCCAAATAGAAAAGGCCTGCTTGGCGGTTGTCTTCACATTTAAAAATCTTTGCCATTATCTCCTAAATAATAAAACCAAGCTCATATCCAAAGTTGAACCTCTCAAGTACCTTTTATCCAAACCCACCCTCACGGGTGGAATGGCTAATTAGATCCTTCTCCTGAGTGAATTTTATATCGAGTTTGTGAATCAAAAGTCTTTAAAAGGATAGGTACTGGTTGATCAGTTGGCAGAAGCTCCCCTCCCGGGCACGGAACCTTTATGCTTAGATTTACCAGATGCATCTATTATGTATATGGAAGAATCCATAGAATGACAGGTTCATTTTGATGGATCTTTTACCTACCATGGATCTATATTGGGAGTGGTGCTCATCACTCCAACTGGAAATGTCATACCACAAGCATTCTGGTTGGGATTCCCATGTACAAATAACATTGCATAATATGAAGAACTCATTGTTGGCCTCAAGCTAGCTATTAAATGGAACATCAGACAACTGTGAGTCATTTGGGACTCTCAACTTATCATAAAATAGGTTAATGACGAGGATAAGGTTAAAGATGAGAAGCTTATTCCGTATAAGAAAATGGTTAAAACTTTGAAGGAATATTTCACACAAGTCATATTTGAACAAAAACCAAGGTCACATAATAGATTTACGGATGATATGGCTACTATTGGGTCTCTCTTATGTATAGCACTTGAAGAAAGTAAGATTCCTTTCTTCATGGAACATTTACAGGTACCTGTATATGATATGCCAAAGTCATGTTTGGCATGTGAAGTTGTTGGTCCTTTATCCCCTTGGTACAACCCTATCTTCCAATACCTACAAGATGGCACTCTTCCCCTTGACATCACCCATTATGAAAAGAAAGCCCTTATTCACTGCATAGCCCATTATACCCTCCTAGGAGGCACTCTTTATCGTCATGGCTATGACAGGAATCTACTTCATTGTTTGGATGTCACTGATTCTATCCACGCAATTAAGGAAGTACATAGTGGTATTTGTGGAGCACATACTAGTGGCATGGTCTTAGCTAAAAAGCTATTGAGAGTAGGATATTATTGGCCTACCATGGAATCCGATTGTTGTAACTTCATAAAGAAGTGTGAACTATGCCAAAAATATGAAAATTTAATACATGCGCCAGCACAAGCCTTATAACCTATTGCAACACCTTGGTCATTCTCTAAATGGGGCCTCGATCTCATAGGGAAGCTCCATCCTTCTTCATCAGATGGTCATACTCACATCATCACTGCCACCAAATAATTTACCAAATGGGTAGAGGCTGTCCCTCTTACCTATGTCACCAGTGCATAGATTTCAAAATTCATCATGAACCATCTCATATGTCGTTATGGAATCCCCTCGGCCATTGTCACTGATAATGGTAAATCCTTCAAAAATAAAACGGTTAAAACATTGTGTCAACACTTCCATATCCAACTTAAGTGGTCTATCCCTTATTACCCTCAAGGTAATGGAGAGCCAGAAGCCACAAATAAGACCCTTGTATGGATTATGGAGAAAATGGTCAGTAAAACCAGCCATAATTGGCATCTGCAGATATATCCCGCCCTCTGGGCCTATTGTACTTCCATCCGCACTCCTACTGGTGTGACCCCTTATTCACTTGTTTATGGCACTGAGGCCATCATACCTTTGGAAGTGGAGCTTCCCTCCCTAAGAATATTTCTCAAAGACTATCTTGATAAAGATGAAGACTAAAAAGTCACTCACCTAGTAGAGTTAGAACTATTACATGAAAGGTGTATCAGAGCGCTCAATCACCTAAAATTCTATTAGAAAAAAGTGTCCAGAGGATATAACAAACTCATCATTCATTGGGAATTAGATGTAGGATATCTAGTTCTAAAAGAAAATCAGAAGAAAACAGTCAAAGACAGAGAAAAGAAAGGAAAGTTTGAGGCTGATTGGTTAGGTCCTTATGTTGTAATTGCAAAATATGGATCAGGATCCTACAAGATTGCATATTCAAAAAGTGAAGATCTTTTGAAACCTATGAATGCCATATAGTTGAAGTGGTTCTATGCTTAGGCATGACGAGAATATCAAATAAGAACTAAAAATTGGAAAATAGAGAAAAAACAAACAAAAATTTGAAAAAATAAAAAAATAGTAAAGAAAATGTAGGTTGTCCTCATGTGAAAACCAAGCAATTGTGGCATAGTGGGGAGGTCTTTGATTGAAAACCAGTTTTTGGTGCTCAAGAAAGATTCGTCAAACACAATTTACTCTTACGGAATGACAAGTAATCGTTACCACTTTTTAGATACAACTTTTTCTGTTAGGTCTAGAAAACCTACTAAGACCACCTTTTCCTTGCCATGATCTAGTTTGTTTTCTCTTATATCTGCATGGAGGACATCACCTTTGTATACTCCCATCTAATGTTGAGAATTGTTGTCCACTCAAAATTTCCCGCTCTGATAAGAGTAAAATTTTCAAAATTTTGAGTTTAAGTGTTTTTCTCTGAAATGCCTAAGTCGTGAAATTGAAAAAATGCTGTGTTTTGGGTCATTTTGTGTAATTTTCGGGCCTGTCAGGAACTTTTTGTCCCATCTGTCCAAAGTACAAAAGTGTATTCTGTTCCCCGATCGGCCGAAATCCCTGAAGTTGTTCCATTTTCGGGCCCATCGGAGACTCTTCGTCCCAAATGTCCCAAAAGTTAATTGTGCAAGCTATTCCATTTTTCAGCCGATTCATCCCGAACCGTGTACTTCGCACTTTCATGTTCCAAATGTCCCAAAGTCAAATTGTGCGAGCTTGTCCCATTTTTGGCCGAAACGCCCAAACCGCGTACTTCGCGTACTTGCGTCCCAAACTGTCCCAAACTTTTAAAAAGTGCGACTCATTGTCACCAATTTCGGCCCGAGCCGGCCGAGTCGCATGTACTTCGCGCCCTTTTGTCCCGAATGTCCCAAGTCCAAACGGGATTGCTGTTCCAATTTCGGCCGAAACACCGGAACCGCGTACTTCGCACCGTTTCATCCCATTTGTCCCAAATGCATTTGTGCGTCCTCTCCCTGTTTCACCCGAACCGGCCGAGCTGCGTGTTTCGCGCATTCGCGTCTCACATGTCCCAAGCGAACCTAGTGTTATTCAAACTTAGTTTTTCCCGCTCTACTCCAAGTATGATGCTTATTCAAATTGGTAGTTATGTATTCAATGCGCATTCAAAGTCATTCTCTCTCTCCTAAACGGCTATATAACGAGCATTCCCCCTTTGCATTTTTTGCATTGCTTCCATGCTATCTTTTGCTCAAACCCTTGCAATTTGAAAACCTGCGCGTGTGTCCCCTCCCTCCATTTGCAAATTCCTTTCAGAATTCTAGGTTTGCGGTTCAGTCCTCCAAGTTGCTATCAACATGAAGATCAAGTTCCAGGGACAGGAATAAATTTCTCCGCTTGAGTCTGCTGTTCAGCAATATAGGGGACAGCAAAGCTCGTCATCTCGACTTCGGTGATTTTTGGGCAAGAACGACAGATGCAAACCCTACACCAATGGCACAGATGATTCACGATAGCGGTTTGGCTTTTGCTGGAGGTTTCCCAATCTCGGTGCAATGTGCTGATACAGTGCTTTCATGCGGAGCTCACTTCGACCCTGATTCAAGTGAATTAACCAATGTACACGGGGAACTTATTGCCAGGATAGATGCTGCCGCCATTAGCACTACACTGAGGATCCTAGAGATGGATAATGCCATTGTCGTTTCCCAGGATCAAGCACAGGCCCTGTTTAATCAAGACAGTGACAAATTCAAGGCGCGGGTGGCGAAGTCATGGCTTAAAAACCCTAGGAAGGGAGCGTCTCGTCTATCCAAGACTCTCTTCCGAGCAGATTTCAATGAAGAATTGTCAGACTTCATAATCCTGCTGGCTCGGGTTATGGGCTTACCTTCTACTAATGAGTTTCCATTTCTGGATGTGCCCGCTCATCAGCATGGTGTGCGAGGGAACTCAAAATATCAACTGGGCAGAAATCATCAGCATGAATTTGGCGGAGCAGCTGTCCAATGTTCAGCAAAAGAAGAAGTTCTACATGACTTCGTACCTGATGTATACCCTGGCAGCATCAAGCAATGGTTTGGTTTTTCTTACATTGATGCACACAAAGATGATCCAGTATATGCCTACTGCCCGCAGTTCACCCTGGAGACCAGCAATCACAATTTCAGAAGGGTAAATTATGCTTTCACCATGTACGTGGTCAGGCTGCTCGAAGGTGACACTACTAGAAGGTTTTCAGATGAAGCCATGAACCTGATATCGCACTACGGTGCTTATTTCATCCAATTCAGGAAATTTTCTTATATCAGGCTTGCTGGCTATGAGAGCACCCCTTTGAGGCTTCCCATGTTCTGCAATGATAAGATGGCCTTGATAGAAGTATGCAGGCAGTTAGACAAATTGCACAGAACCTGCAGAGACAAGAAGATTTCTGGTTTGCATTTTCCCATCTCTTTGGGAAACTACACTTGTAAAACAGCCCTGGATGCACAGAACATAGAAAGAGCCCTGGTTCCTATCACTGTTCCATTTCTTCAAGCCAAGAACTTTCTTCGACTTGAAGAAGTTCATTGAGCAGAACATCAAGATAATCTATCATCATAGGGCAGATACAGAAGACTACTGGGCTGACTGTGCAGACGATTTTGAAGCTAGAAGGAGGCACTATGGCAGGTTCTCTCTGTAATTGATCCAAGAACTCGGCTTGTACCAAGTTCCTGAAGGACTCCAGGATGACAATTCTGATCTTTACTCATATGAGTATGACAATGTGATTAAGCACACTCCCTTGGAGGACCTGGATTGGAACAGGAAAGAGAAAGATGATCTGGCTGAGATCCTTTCTCCAGTCTTAGTCAGGACTAAGGTCTGGTTTGACAGGAAAGTTCGAGAGCTCAGAAGGCACTCAAGAGAATCCTCTTCTAAGGATGTTTTGACACCAAGGAGGGAAGCATCGACCCCCATATCAGACACCCCTGTGAAAACCCCTCCTGCCTCATCAACGCAAGGACCTGCAGCTTCTACTCCTTCTTCATCTACTCAAGTATACCAGAAGAAACTCAAAGAGGTTAAGAAGGAGCCTATGGAAAAAGATTCTCCGAGAAAGCAGGTAGAAGTGCCTTTGGGACCAGAGAACATCATTGTTCTCAGTGAAAGTGAAGAGAGTGAAGTGCCAACCCCTGCAAATGCTCCTGAAGATCCAATAGATAAAGATAAGGAGGTTTAGAGCACTGTACTTCCAAGTGCTATTGATTTCTTCTGCAGTAATTGTCTCCAGTGCCCCACTCACATCTCAACTTGAGACAACAGCTGCGTAAACCTTGAGCGTCATGAGCTCTCTGTCTCTTGGTCCTCTTGCCCCTCCTATCTGCTTCCTCTTCCTCTTTTGCATGGGTTCAACCTTTTGTTGACAGTAGAAAGAGGAAATCTTCCTCTCGGAGCTCAGGGCCAAATTTTGATGCTGTGGCAGCCTTGTTGGGCACTACTCCTTCTCGTGCCAAGAAAGCCAAAGTCACCTCCAGAATAGTGTCTGATGCTCAAGGTCAGCAATTCCTGGAGATTGCTAAGCCTACAGTGGACAAATCAGAATCAGACTTGCAGACGTCTGATTTAGAGCTCTCAAGAATTCCAATGGGAGAGTCTACTCCTGAAGGTGAGATCCACAACCTCCAGGAAACATTCACAAGAGTCATTGGGAGGGTAGAGAAAGGGCAGCAAACTATTGAACAGTTGGAGGAACAAGCCCAGATTCTCACAGGTTTCATCAAATCTTTTTTTTCTAAGGACAAAGTTTTGGACCCTACCCCATTGACTACTCTTCCACCACCTTTAATTTTGAGCCAAGATGAAGTGTAGAGTATCAAAGACATGCACAAGTATTTTGTCTATGGCAAAGCTATGGAAGCCATGGTAGAAGATATGTTTGTTGCAGGATTGAACTTCATCGATGAAGCTTTCAAACTCCATGGAAAGGTGAACAATTTGCAACAGAAGCTCTCCTCCACTATCGGAGTCATGGATAAAGAGCTCAAACTCTGGAGCAGTTGCATAGTAGACCTTCGTCTCATGGGACAGACAGATGAGAACATCTTATTGGCAAATAAGGTTTTTGATGATGCAAAGGATAATCTGTCAAAGTCCTGGGTTTACAGCGTGGAGTGGAAGATCAAAGTTTTGGAGGAAGCTTTGGGAGAACTGAAGAATAGCTGGCAGAAGGGTGAAGCTTTCAAGACACTGGTTATATCTGCTTTCAAAGATATACATTGTCATCTTCAAGATGAAATTTCTGGTGTGCCCCCTTTCCTTGCAAGAAATCAAAGCTCAATTCAGAGCTTATGTCAAAGATAATCTATTCAAGGAAAGCTCCATCTCCAAAGAGAAAATGAAGGAGGTCTGCTCTCTTCAATCTGCCATTGAAGAAGCAAATAAAGATTATCATACTCATATCGAGTTTGATAAAGAAATGGAGAAGTGTCTCAGATTTTGGGGTCAGTCTACAGCCAACACGTCAGTCCCTCGTGGCAGAGACATAGCCGAGGCATTGAAGAGATTCAGGCAGTGAATTTTGAAGTCGGTGGGCCCCTCTCAGTCATAACCACCTGTCTCCTTCTCCTTATTCTTCTCTTCTTTTCTAATTCTTTTTCTCGGATTCATTGTAATAAGTTGAGGTATTGCGATTGGCAATCCTTAACTAATCTTTAGTTAAAAGAAGTAGTTACAAAGAGTAACTGATTTGTAAGCTATATAATGGCCTCTCCACGCCATTTTGAAGGAGGAAGAACTTGGCTTATTTTCCGAAAGTGTAAATAGATCATAAAGAAATCAATACAGAAGGGCTTTCCATTCTTTGTCTATCTGATCTTTGTTATTCCTAAGCTTTCATTTAATTTTTTGTGAAGATCATTTGTCTCTAGTTTGTTAGTCTTGCCGATTGCATACTCTCCAACTTTGCAAGCATGGTGATCTTGTATAACCAAGAAGGAACTTTGTGTCCTTGATTAATGAATCTGTGTTATGTTAAGAAACTTTGTGTTCTAGCAGATGTTATTTACAGAACTTTGTGTCTTTGAATTCCATCTTATTTATACGATACAAATGATCTTGTTTCAATTCACTGTAACTTCACATACATAAAGGATTACTCTGTTATCTATAATTCTGCATGTTGCCTTTCTGCTCATTCCCGTACTCTCATTCCTCAGTCCTTTTGTAATTGATGATCTTTATAGAAAACACTTTCATAATATCCAAGTTTAACCAGAAAATCATGTTTTGTATATTTGTAAATAGGTTCGTTTCTGAATAAGGGAACCTCTCCCATTAAAGAGGAGGGACTTCTTGTCCCCTGACTGTTGCTCTTCGTAAAGTCCTATCTGACGACCAACAGTTTTTGGCGACTCCACTGGGGAAAATCATATTCCAGTTCTGTAATTTTTCGATCATCCTTTGATCTAGCGACTCCACGTTTTACTCGAGGGAGAAGGGCCCTCGGTATTGAAGACTCTCAGTTTCAGCTTTTGGAGCAGCAGGGTTTTCCTTTCCCTTCAACGAGAGATAGAAGAACTCGTTCGACAAGCACTCCACCTGTTCAAGATAGAAGTCCTACGGGTGGTATTCCTTTAGAGCCAGCTAGTCCTAATCTTCGAGCTTTGATACTTGCTGGTGTTACAGTTCCTCTCCAATCCATTTTTCCAAGAATGGTGGTACCATTTCCCTGGGGTCATCGTGTCGGGCCCCTTGCCCTTCCTCAGCCTTTGCATGAGTTACCAAGAGGTAACCAGAAGAACTTCCCCAAATTCAAAGGTGATGGAAAATTGCATCCTGATGAACACATCGCAGCCTTCATAGTTGCATGTGGAGTTCTGGGAGTTGAACATGAAGACGTCTCCGTGAGACTGTTCGTTGAGACTTTACAAGATAATGCTGCTGATTGGTTCTATCACCTTCCGGCTGGTGCTATCACTAGCTGGGACACCATGAGAACTAGGTTTGAAAACCGTTTCAAACCAGTAGAAGATGTGCATGCCTTGCTTGCCCAAATCTCTCAGATAAAGAAAGATTCACCAGAGCCCATGAGAGAATTTGTGGCCCGATTCAACAGGTTAATTAATAAAATTCTGGCAAATACTCGACCTGTTGATCAAATCCAAAAATGTTTCTTCTTAAATGCCCAATCATCTGAAGTTAGTTATGCGCTAAGAAGGGCTAATCTCGCAACATTGATTGAGGATCAAACTCTTGCTATTAGTGTCGAGGATGATTTAATCATGTCAAGGAAGTTAAGGAGAGATCCTTCCAAATCTAAGTCTGCTGCTTCCTCCTCTTCCACCCCTGAACCTAATACTGATCCATTAGTTCAAAAACTTGCGAATGATCTCATTGCCATAAAGAAACAATTGGCTCAGCATGCTCCTTATGCAGACGTTCCAAGGAGAAATTTTCAGCCCAGAAATCATTTACCTGCTTCTCAAACAAGATTAGCACTTGAAGGACCTCCTGTTAAAGTTCCTGTCAATGCTACCTGTGAAGTTGAGGAACCAGAGGATGATGAGGATAATGAAGCTTGTGAGGAATTGGTGGAAGAAGTTGATGATGAAGCAGATGAACTTGAGGGATCTCGAGTTAATTTCTTCACCACTGAGGGCATTGATGATGGAGATGATTATGATGAAGTAGTAGCGGACATGAACAGCGAATCATTTGCTGTCATGACTCGAGAGCAGACACATCAGAGGGAAAAAGTGACGCAGCCCCCCAAGAAATCTAAGGAGCAGCCGGCAACTATCCCTGTAATTGCAAAAAGAGGATCTCCTATCCCCACTTCATCTACACCAAAGGTGAGTCCTGTCAATCCTCCTAGTAAAGTTACTTCTTTTTCTCCTAAAGTTGATAAACCTAGGATCTCAAGTGATGATGGTCCGTCCACTTCTGGGTCTTTTGATATTATTGATCATCTGAAAAAGACTAAGGTTCAAATCTCAGAGGCTGAGTATTATCAAACCCATCCCAAAGCTTTTGCCAAAATGATTCAATTTGTTAATTCCCATTCTAAAACCACCTCTAAAGGCCTTTTACCTACTCCTTTTTCTAGCACCACAGCCTAGTCTGGTAGCTGCTGTCACCTCACCCAATGACAAAATCAAACCATTTTATGTAACACTTCTTATAGCTAGCCATAGGCTCAATAATTGTGTCATAGACTCAGGAGCCTCAGATAATGTGATGCCTGCTAAAGTAGCTCATGCCTTAGGCTTGACCCTCACACGCACTTATGGATCTTGTTACTCCATGGAGAGTAAGGAAGTGCCCCTGGTCGGAAGAATTAAAGATGCACAAGTAGATTTTGCTGCTTTGCCTGAAAAGAGAGTTTTGGCTACCATCTTAGTAGCAGATATTCCTCCTTCATACGGGATGTTGCTAAGTAGGAACTTCTGTAAGGATGTGGGTGGAGAAATTCAAATGGATTGGTCACATGCACTCGTACCTGTTAATGGACAAATGAAGAAGTTGATGCCTGAGAAGCAATTTGAGTATATTGTGCAAAAAACGGATGATCCTAAAGCACAAATACTCTATGAGGATATGGGTCATGGTAACTACATGATTATGTCCCCTGATGAAATCCAACTTCCCAAAGTGTCACCTAAAGATCCTAATGGTGTTTGGATTTTAGAGTTTGATGGAAGTTGTTCCTCAGCTGGTTCTGGAGCTGGTGTCCTACTGGTGTCACCTGAAGGTAGCCTTCATCCTTTTTCATTTAAGTTGCAGTTCGAAAATACTAATAATACAGCAGAGTATGAGGCTCTCATTCTTGGACTGCAAGTGGCCAAAGAACAAGGTGTAAAGAATCTTCTGGCTCGTGGTGATGCAGAATTGATTGTAAAGCAAGTGAGAAGCCTTTTCCAGGTAAAAAATGGAAGGTTAAAGCATTACCGAAATCAGGTTTGGGATTCCATTGAATTCCTTGATGCTTTCTCCATTGAAGCAATGCCTAGGGAGAAGAACAGCAGGGCTGATTCGTTGGTAGTCTCAGGGTCACTACTGATTCCTCATCCTGACTTCTCTCAGGATAAGTTCACCATTGAGATGGTCCATCAGCCTAGTGTACCTGATAATACCAATAACTGGCAAGTTTTCAATGATGATCAACACTTGCTTTCTTTCCTTGAACTCAAGGGTAATTTCGAACAACTGTATTTTGAAGGAAGTGACAACCTGCCTCGTGAAAGTGTGCCCTTTGACAAAGCAGTCACCCAAGGAGAAGAAACGGATCAGGATGGATGCATCAATCTCAAAGGAAACAAGATTCCTAAAGGATTGGTGAGTTTGGAGGAACTATTTGATAAACATGACAGGTATGTGAAGTCTAGAGCTTCCACTGGACCTCAACAATCAGCTGAGTATGACAAGATTGATATTGGGAGTTCTACTGACCCTAAGCTCGTGAACATTGGAAAATGTTGCACAGCAGATGAGAGGAAGAAAGCAATTGCTCTTTTAAAGAGGTATAAGGATGTTCTTGCTTACTCTTATGAAGATTTGAAAGCTTTCAAACCAAAAGATATGCAGCACTCTATTCCTCTTAAGCCTGGAATTAAGCCTTTCAAGCAGAAACAGAGGCAATACAACCCCAAAATAGCTGACACCATCTTTCAGGAAATACAGAAGTTGTTGAAGGCTAAAATCATTTTTCCCATTCACCATTCAACATGGATTGCAAATATTGTGCCTTGTTAGGAAGAAAAATGGTGAGATCCGCATCTGTGTTGATTTCAGGAATCTGAATCAGGCTTCCTTGAAAGATAATTATCCTTTGCCTATGATGGATCAGGTATTGCAAGCAGTAACAGGATCTGAAATGTTATCTATGCTTGATGGATTCTCGAGATATAATCAGGTAGAGGTTGATACTGTAGATCAACACAAAACAACTTTCACTACTCCTTGGGGTACCTTTTCTTACAAGAGAATTCCTTTTGGGCTCATTAATGATGATGCCACTTTTCAGAGAGATATGGATCTGGCTTTTGGAAGTTTGAAAGGGAAGTGCATTGTCATATACCTTAATGACTTGACAGTGTTTTCTAAAACAAGGGCAGGACCATTTTGATCACCTCGAGACAGTTCTGCTAAGATGCAGAGAGCATGGGATTTCTTTGAATCCTAAAAAAATTTGTTTTTTTGTGTCACAGAGGGAAAACTATTAGGGCAAATTTTCTCCAAAGATGGTATTAAAATTGATCCTGAACGAGTACAAGCTATCCAACAAATTCCTCTCCCAACCAACAAAAAGGGCGTGCACTCTTTCTTTGGTAAGATCAATTTTTTAAGAAGATTCATCCCTGATTTTGCAGAGTTAACTTTGAATATTTCTCAGATGATGAAAGGGAAACAAAAATTTGGTTGGTCTTCTGAAGGAAAGGGATCCTTTGAAGGTATTAAGAAAGCTATTGCTAAAACTCCTGTTTTAGCCTGTCCTGATTTTAGTAAAGATTTTATTATCTATTGCTATGCTACAGATAATACCTTGGCTGCTGTTTTGACTCAAGAAGACTCTAATGAGCATGAACTCCCAATTGTGTTCATGAGCTATATTATGAAAGATCATGAGTTGAAATATGTCATGATGGAGAAACATGCTTTTGCAGTGGTCAAAGCTGTTAAACAGTTTCGTTTCTATATTCTCAACTCTCACTCCATGGTGTTGGTTCCAGATACAACTGTTAAGTCAATTCTCACACAACAAGAATTTGGATCCAAGAGAGGTAATTGGGTTGCTAAGGTCCAAGAATATGACATTGACATCAAATCGACCAAGCTGGTTCGTGGAAAAGGTCTTTGTGAGCTCATTGCTGAAGGAGCTAAGCATGAATTACTGGAGAACAAAGTTGGCCTTCCTACCGTTCTGTTTCTTAGCTCAGTTGATGAATGGTATGCTGATATCACTCATTTTCTCACCTATGGGGAATGCTCCTCTCATTTAACTGCCAAAGAAAAGAGGACTGTTAAATTGAGGTCAGTGCAATATGTATTGTGGGAAAACACTTTGTTCAAACGTGGCTTAGATGGGAGATTTTTGAAATGTGTGGACAAGGAAACAGCAAAGAAAGTTGCTCTCAGCTTTTCATGATCAAGCATGTGGAGGGCACTATTCATTAATGGTCACTGCTCACAAGATACTTCATGGAGGATATTACTGGCCTTCCCTGTCAGAGATGCATCCAAGTGGGTTGATAAATGTGAGGCTTGTCAGACCTTCGTGGGAAGACCTAAATTGGATTCTTTGCCTCTTAAGCCAGTTGTAATTGAAGAAACTTTTCAACAGTGGGGTTTGGACTTCATTGGAACACTTAATCCTACTTCTAGTGCTGGTCATACTCATGTACTAACTGCCGCAGACTATTTCACCAAATGGGTGGAAGCTATTCCAGTAAAGAGCACTACTTCTGAGGTGGTGTGCAGCTTCATCAAAGAGAACATCTTAGTAAGGTATGGTGTACCTAACAAGATTGTAACAGATAATGCTTCAAAATTTTTCTTCAACTAAGATAATGGATTTTTGTTATGGGTATGGCATTTCTTTGGCTCACTATTCAGATTACTATCCTCAGGGAAATGGGCAAGCAGAATCCACTAATAAAAATTTGGTGACTATTATAAGAAAATTAGTCAATGAGTCTCAATGAAACTAGCACAAGAAGCTCTATGATGCTCTTTGGGCAGACAGGATCACACCAAAGAGAGCTATTGGAATGTCTCCTTTTCAAGTGGTATATGGAGTAGAAGCCCAATTGCCAGTAACAGTGGAACTGCCAGCCTTGCATCTAATGAAGGCCATTGAGGATACTAGTTTCAGTGATGCTCTGGATAAGAGAATTATGTACCTTCACAAACTAAATGAGGACAGATTGGAGGTTGCTGATAGGATATTTGTTCACCAACAGAAGGTAAAGGTCCTGTTTGACAAGAAAGCCAGGTTTAGAGATTTCCAAGTTGGAGACACTATGTTGTTATGGGATAAAAGGCATGAACCTCGTGGCAGCCATGGCAAGTTTGATTCCCTTTGGCTCGGACCTTTCAAGATCAGACACTTTGCTGGTGAGAATTCCTTTTATCTTGATTACATGGATGGTTCTTCTCTCCCACTTCCTTATAGTGGGCAGTATCTCAAGTTTTTCAAGTCATAGGTGATTGGGGAGTCCTTTGTATATTCTGTGCAGCGTTTTTGTTTTTCTTTCCTTTTTTGTTTTGGTGTGTTGTCCTCTGTATTGATCTACTTTTTGACTCCATGGCCCAAGGGATAAGGTACTGGTCTGCTTCCCCAAGTTTGTCTAAGTTCTTACCTTGTCTCATTCCTTGAATTTATGCCAAGTCATCCCCAGAAGGAGCCAGCTATTTTCCACCTCAAAATTCCCTGCTCTTATAAAAGTAAAAAATTCAAAATTTTGAGTTGAAGTGTCTTCTCTAATGTACCGAAGTCGTGAAAGTTGAGAAAATCTATGTTTTTGGGTTTTTTTGTGTGTTTTTCGGGCCTGTCAGACATTTTTGTTCCGCGTGTCCCAAGTTCAAAAGTGTGTTTTGTTCCCCGATTGGCTGCTTTCCCCGAAGTTTGTCTTTTCCGGGCCCGTCGGAACTTTTTGTTCCAAATGTCCCAAATGGAATTGTGCAAGTTGTTCCATTTTCGGCCGAAACACCCGAATCACGTACTTCGCACTTTCATGTTCCAAATATCCCAAGTCAAGTTGTACAAGTTGTTCCATTTTCAGCCGAATCACCCGAACCGCGTACTTCACGTACTTGTGTTCCAAATGTCCCAAACTCTTCCGGACCCATTGTCACCTTTTCGCCCGATCCGGCCGAGTCGCGTGTTTCGTGCCCTTTTCGTCCCAAATGTCCCAAAAGGAATTTCTGCATCTTTCCCCCGCTTTGCCCGAATCGGCCGAACCGCGTGTTTCACGCATTCACGTCTCACATGTCCCAAATGAACCAAGTGCCATTCATGCTTGTTTTTCCCACTCTACCCAAATATCATGCTTATTCAAATTGGTAGGTATGTATTAAATGCGCATTCATTGTCTCTCTCTCTCCTAATTGGCTATATAATGAG
The DNA here is from genome assembly GCA_019776745.2 of Taxus chinensis. Classification (NCBI taxonomy): domain Eukaryota; kingdom Viridiplantae; phylum Streptophyta; class Pinopsida; order Cupressales; family Taxaceae; genus Taxus; species Taxus chinensis. The sequence goes on from CM034156.1 coordinate 153,277,916, forward strand.
CATACCCCCTTTGCATTTTTCACATTGCTTCCATGCTATCTTTTGCTCGAACCCTTGCAATTTGAAAACCTGTGCATGTATCCCCTCCCTCTGTATTTCCTTCCTGAGTCTGGTTTGCGGCTTTATCATCCGAGTTACTATCAATACGAAGATCAATTTTCAGGGATAGGAACAAATCTCACCGCTTGAGTCTGTCGTTCACAACATTGGGGACAGTGAAGCTCATCATCTTGATTTCAGCAATTTTTGGGCAAGGATGGCAGACGTAAACCCTACACCAATGGTGCAGATGATTCATGATAGCGATTTGGTTTTTGCTTGAGGTTTCCCAATCTTGGTGCAATGTGCTGATACAGTGCTTTCATGCGGAGCTCACTTCGACCCTGATTCGAGTGAATTAACCAATGTACACGGGGAACTTATCACCAGGATAGATGCTTCCACCATTAGCACTACACTGAGGATCCTAGAGATGGATAATGCCATTGTCGTTTCCCAGGATCAAGCACAGGCCCTGTTTAATCAAGACAGTGACAAATTCAAGGCGCGGGTGGCAAAGTCATGGCTTAAAAACCCTAGGAAGGGAGCGTCTTGTCTATCTAAGACTCTCTTCCGAGCAGATTTCAATGAAGACTTGTTAGATTTCATAATCCTGCTGGCTCAGGTTATGGGCTTACCTTCTACTAACGAGTTCCATTTCTAGATGTGCCCGCTCATCAACATGGTGTGCGAGGGAACTCAAAATATCAACTGGGTGGAAATTATCAACATGAATTTGGCGGAGCAGCTGTCCAATGTATAGTAAAAGAAGAATTTCTACATGACTTCGTACCTGATGTATACTATGGTGGCATCAAGACAATGGTTTGGTTTTTCTTACATTGATGCCCACAAGGATGATCCTGTATATGCCTACTGCCCGCAGTTCACCCTAGAGACCAGCAATCACAATTTCAGAAGAGTAAATGATGCTTTCACCATGTACGCGGTCAGGCTACTTGAAGGTGATACTGCTAGAAGGTTTTCTGATGAAGCCATGAATCTGATATCGCATTACGGTGCTTATTTTATCCAATTAAGAAAATTCTCTTATATCAGGCTTGCTGGCTATGAGAGCACCCCTTTGAGGCTTCCCATGTTCTGCAGTGATAAGATGGCATTGATAGAGGTATGCAGGAAATTAGACAAATTGCACAGAACCTGCAGAGACAAGAAGATTTCTGGTTTGCATTTTCCCATCTCTTTGGGAAATTACACTTGTAAAACAACCCTGGACGCGCAAAACATAGAAAGAGCCCTGGTTCCCATCACCGTTCATTTCTTCAAGCTAAGAACTTGCTTCGACTTGAAGAAGTTCATTGAGCAGAACATCAAGATAATCTATCATCATAGGGCAAATACAGAGGACTATTGGGCTGACTGTGCAGACGATTTTGAAGCTAGAAGGAGGCATTCTGACAGGTTCTCCCTGCAATTGATCCAAGAAATCAGCTATGTACAAAGTTCCTGAAGGTCTCTAGGATGACAAACTCTGATCTTTACTCTTACGAGTATGAAAATGTGGTTAAGCACACTCCCTCTGGAGGACCTGGATTGGAACAGAAAAGAGAGAGATGATCTGGCTGAGATTCTTTCTCCAGTCTTAATCAGGACTAGAGTCTGGTTCAGTACAGGAAGATTTGAGAATTTCAAGAAGGCACTCAGGAGAATCCTAGCTTCTAAGGATGATTCGACACCCATAGGCGAGAGGCATCGAGTTCTAGAGTCTGGACACACCAGTGGAAACCCCTCCTGCCTCAACAGCTCAGGGACCTGTAGAATCTACTCCTTCTCCATCTACCCAGGTATACCAGAAAGAAACTCAAAGAGGTAAAGAAGGAACCTGCAGAGAACCATCCTCCAAGAAAACAGGTAGAAGTTGCCTATAGGGACAAGAGAACATCATTGTTCTTATTGAAAGTGAAGAAGAGTGAGAGTGCCAACTCCTACAAATGTTCCTGAGGATCCAGCAGATAAGGACAAGGAGGTCCAAAGCACTGAAATTCCAGGTGCTACTGATTCTTCTACCGCCATCGTCTCCAGTGCTTTACTCACATCTCAGCTTGAGATAACAGCTGCGGAGACCTTGAGCGTCATGAGCTCCTCTGTCTCTGGGTCACTCTTGCTTCTCCTGCAGATCTCTCTCTTCCTCTTTTTCTTGGGTGCAACCTCTGGTTAACAAAAGGAGGAGAAAATCCTCCTCTCAAAGCTCAGGGACCAAATTTTGATGTTGTAGCAGCCTTGTTGGGCACCACTCCTTCTCGTGCCAAGAAAGCCAGAACCACCTCCAGAATTGTGTCTGATGCCCACAGTCAGCAATGCTTGGAGATTGCTAAGCCTACAGTAGACAAATCAGAATCAGACTTGCTGACATCTGACTTAGAGCTTTCAAGGATCACTATGGGAGAGTCTACTCCTGAAGGTGAAATTCACAACCTCCAGGAAACAGTCACAAGAGTCATTGGAAGGGTAGAGAAAGGGCAGCAGACTATTGAACAGCTGGAAGAACAATCCCAAGTTCTCACAAGTTTTATCAAGTCACTCTTGTCTAAGGACAAAGTTTTGGGACCCTACCCCATTGACTACTCTTCCACCACCTGTAATTTTGAGCCAAGATGAAGTGCAGAGTATCAAAGACATGCACAAGTATTCTGTCTATGGCAGAGCTATGGAGGCCATGGTAGAAGATATGCTTGTTGCAGGATTGAACTTCATCGATGAAGCTTTCAAACTCCATGGGAAGGTGAGAAATTTGCAACAGAAGTTCTCCTCCACTATCGGGGTCATAGATAAAGAGCTCAAACTCTGGAGCAGTTGCATAGTAGACCTCCGTCTCATAGGACAGAAAGATGAGAGCATTTTGTTGGAAAATAAGGTTTTTGATGATGCAAAGGATAATCTGTCGAAGTCATGGGTTTACAGTGTGGAATGGAAGATCAAATTTTTGGAGGAGGCTTTGGGAGAACTGAAGAATAGCTGGCAGAAGGGAGAAGCTTTCAAGATGTTGGTTATATCAGCTTTCAAATATATTCATTGTCATCTTCAAGATGAAACCTCTGGTGTGTCCCTTTCCTTGCAAGAAATCAAATCTCAATTCAGAGCTTATGTCAAAGATAATCTATTCAAGGAAAGCTCCATCTCCAAAGAGAAAATGAAGGAGGTCTGCTCTCTTCAATCTGCCATTGAAGAAGCAACTAAAGATTATCATACTCATATCGAGTTTGATAAATAAATGGAGAAATGTCTCAGATTTTGGGGTTAGTCTACAGCTAACACGTCAGTCCCTCATGGCAGAGACATAGCCGAGACATTGAAGAGATTCAGGCAGTGAATTTTGATGTCGGTGGGCCCCTCTCAGTCATAATCACCTGTCTCTTTCTCCTTATTCTTCTCTTCTTTTCTAACTCTTTTTCTCGGATTCATTGTAATAAGTTGAGGTATTGCGATTGGCGATCCTTAACTAATCTTTAGTTAAAAGAAGTAGTTACAAAGTGTAACTATTTTGCAAGCTATATAATTGCCTCTCCACGCCATTCTGAAAGAGGAAGAACTTGGCTTATTTTTCGAAAGTGTAAATAGATCATAAAGAAATCAATATAGAAGGGCTTTCCATTCTTTGTTTATCTGATCTCTGTTATTCCTAAGCTTTCATTTAATTTTTTGTGAAGATCATTTATCTCTAGTTTGTTAGTCTTGTCGATTGCATACTCTCCAACTTTGTAAGCATGGTGATCTTGTATAACCGAGAAGTAACTTTGTGTCCTTGATTAATGAATCTGTGTTATGTTAAGAAACTTTGTGTTCTAGCAGATGTTATTTACAGAACTTTGTGTCTTTGAATTCCATCTTATTTATACGATACAAATGATCTTGTTTCAATTCACTGTAACTTCGCATACATAAAGAATTACTCTGTTATCTATAATTTTGCATGTTGCCTTTCTGCTCAATTCCATACTCTCATTCCTCAGTCCTTTTGTAATTGATGATCTTTATAGAAGACACTTTCGTAATATCCAAGTTTAACCAACAAATCATGTTTTGTACATTTGTAAATAGGTTCGTTTCTGAATCTTCTTATTCCCTTTCCTCAGTCCTTGTGTAATTGATGATCCTTGTGGAAAACAAATAAGAACTAAAAATTGGAAAACAAAGAAAAATCAAGCAAAAAAATGGAAAAAATGAGAAAATAGTAAAGAAAAAGCAGGTCATCCTCGTGTGAAAACCATGCAATTGTGGCATAGTGGGCAGGTCCTTGAGTGAAAACCAGTTTTGGGCGTTCAAGGAAGATTCACTCTGACACAAGTTACTCTTACAAAAGGATGGGTAATCGTTACCACTTTTTGGATATGACTTTTTTTGCTAGGTCTAGGGACCCTACTAGGACCACCTTTGCCTTGCCATGATCTAGTTTGTTTGCTCTTATATCTGCATGGGGGAAAGTCACCTATATATACTCACATCCAATGTTGAGCATGAAAGTACCATTTTCACCTTCTTGCACATTACACGTGCATGGACAATATACTTTTTTTATACTCCCACATCACGTTGGGGACATCCATGCTTCTTTGTTTCTTGTACATTGCTTTCAAAAGAAGACCTTAAAAAATACAAAAACAATTATAAAAAAATACACAAAAAAATCTAAACATCTAGAAAATTGCCCTTTTTAGGGATAAAGCTACATTTATCTCACAACGTTATCCAAGGAACACCTAGACAACAATGCAAAAACATAGATGTGAAAACTTATATTTTTACATAAACCTAAAAACATTAGAAAATATGTCAGTGTTGTCCTGAAGAAACAAAGTAGTGCTTTAAGTACTTTTAGTTGTTGGTTTATATAGCTTTGGCATACTTAGTCTGTCGATTTGCTGGTTCTTTAGATGGATCGTTTGCTTATCTAATTTAGAATCTCGTTTGATTTAGATTATGTATTGTATTACATACATTCGATAACTCTCATGCTTGTAAAAAATTGTTGTAAGCTTCTCTATTTTCTATGTGCGTGTCATTTAAATTTCATTTTTACTTATTTAGATTATATCTCATTTTAATCTCTTGTCAAGTTTTTGCATGTGTTTGTTTAGTAGTAGTTTGTATGTATGTGTATACTTGTTAAGTTTTTGCATGTGTTTGTTTAGTAGTAGTTTGTTGTATGTATATATTTGTTTACTTTTGTTAAATTTTTCTTGTGTGTTTTTGTACAGCTGTTTGTTATCACATTTATCAATCTATCATTTCATCAAATTTCTAACATCATTCACTACACCTTATATATACAAAAATGCTAAGTATTACACCATGCATGTATGTTAAGCTAAATCATTACATATCGTATCATCAATGGGGGCAACAGGGGTTACGTATAATCAAAAATCTACCTCCCCCCCACACCAATATCATCTAGTATCATCCCTAGTGCTAGCATAAAAATTCAGAAAACAACTCATGAATCCAAAACATGTGGTGTTATCTACGGATACATCATCAAATATAAAAGTAGGAAATACACACATTTCTGAATCTAAGGTATGCCACATACATGAAACAAAGAGAACAATCATACATCATAAATCCATCATGGTATGATACATCAAAATGTCCTGTATATACATGTATAATTGTCCAGGTCAGTACTCAAAATAATACATCATCGATATAATATGCCATCAAACAAGGCACATGCATTAAAAAGAATCAATCCTTCATCACGAGGCATCATTAAAAATAATAGTATACACAACTATACATCAAAAGAAATCCTTCAAAAGAGGCATGTATACAAAGATATCTGTATGAACAAAGAGAATGTAGAGCTCAACCCACAGCTGCTCGCCCTTGTCGGGGCTCCGAGATTTATCACCTGGTAGATGAAGTAATTGTGGCTGTGATGGACCTGCACTAGGAGTACCACCAAAATATGTAGATAGCCCCTATCTAACTGACAGCTCTGGTATATGCTGGCCCTAAATGATATTGCTAAATGACCTAGATCTCCATGACCTGGAACCTATCATGATAACATCTAGACTTCTGGAAGGATACTACTCGTTGATCTGTTCAAAACTTCCCTGAAAGTAGGTAGCCCTATAGTACAAGACCTCACCACCTGATCTCATGGCATCTCGGTATCAAGTCTGTGTCTCCAGAAGTCGAGAGCTTCCTATCGGGCAACATCTCATTGACATGTCAAACTCGGCCAATATCAACGTAGGGCCTATCTCAGGGCCAACAGCCTCTCGATCTCCCATCTACATTATGTAACCTAGCACCTGGGCTCGTGCCTGATCCCTCTGTGCCTAAGATAGCCCTGTGCCTCTGCCTATGCATAGTCCCTCCGAGCAAAAACCATCCACACCTGCGTCTGTGATTAGTGTACGAGGCCTCAATATCTAAGCACCCATGTGCAGCCATCTCTCGCATCTAACTCTTCCATGAAACATTATCGTTGCCTTTAGAGTAGCCTTTTACTCTAGCCTTGATCCCTCTCTGACTATCAGAATCTAGCACTTGGGTGAGTGCCTGATCTTACTCTTCCGTGAGGGCCTTATACTTATGCCCTAGTTATTTCCACTCTCACTAGACACATGTAACTATACAAGCAACAACTACCTATAACTATTGCTAAAGAGTATGCTCGCTACCCACCAGCATTGCTACTCTCTTGAATATCAAGTGGTGGCCCCTGCTATGGAAGTACCTGCTGAAGAGGGGTATATATCTCTCGCTAGAATGACCACTGGGGGACAACTCTATATCCACGGCCCCATATACCCCTCTCATCCTAGGCTTGGGGCCCTATCCCTGTGGTTAGTATGGTACGGGACCCTATCTCCTACGTTTAACATGGTGGTGCACATCAGGCACACCCTTATCATCATCATCATCACTATCAACTCCACCCTCACCACTGCTAGGAGGCCCCACTGGAGGAAGGTCTCACGTCGACATCATATGCCACTCTGGGAATACTCAAAAGATGCAAGAGAACACCATGGTACCATGGTCCATACTCTAGCATAGTACCTGAATCTCTAATCTTTCACAGTGGTAGCCATATAACAAATGCCACTTATTGAAAATTGGATAGTGCTTTATCATGAGCAATCTGTGGACCCCATATCAAAATGTCTGTCTAGCTCTACGAGCATACCATCTATCTGGTCTAGGAACATCCTGGGTAATGCCAAAGTTTCCTCTAGCACCGATCTACTCTATATAGCTCCTGCATATAGTTACGGATGCCTAAGATTAAATGCTCAAGGGTAGCAATGCTAAACTCTAAACCATCCTCTAGCCAGTGGAAATGTCTATAAGCCCTCCATACAATGGAGGCCTGTCGCATAGCTCATCCAACTCACGACGGGAGGTGATATGTAACTCCCATAAGTGGTCTCACATCGTCCCGTGCCAGGGCCTAGCCCATCATAGAAGACTCATCAGGAACCCAAACTTTCATAACACCTAAGGGGTGACCAATAGAAATGTGGTCCCACACCCAAATCTGTAGTAAGCGAGAAGGTCCTATCATCTTCTGGCGGTAGTAAGTAATCAAATAGAAGGTCCTATGTATAAGATGTGCTAGATATTCACTGACCCCAGTAGTAGGTCTGTCCCTCCACCAAACCAAGAATCACTCCCAGGAGTCCAAGCGGAAATGAAGCACCAGTCTTGTCAGGGAGTAGAACTCCACTGACAAGAGCCATCATATAGACCACTACTCGGTCTAACTCTGGATCATCTATACATCGGGATAGTCTGATGGACATCCCACGCCATGGTATAGTAGGAAAACCGAAAAAATCTATGATATGACACTGAATGTTGGTCCAACGGCTCGTAGTCTCGATAAGCTGTCCTTGAATCGGGACCCGCATGATGTGCCATACATCCTTCAAGGTAATGGTGATCTCCCCGGTTGGGAGGTGAAAGCACTGGCTCTTGCTGTGCCGTCAATTTGCTATGGCTGTCAAAAGGCCGTGATCTAAAGTGATCTGGGGCATCTCAGACACATGAGTTAGTCCCATCATGTGCAAAAGGCTCGCTAGGGTTGCTCTATCATCATCGCCAAACTATGTCTCTATCACCGTCAATCGACCATAGCACTCGCGAGTCTGAAGAATGGGTAACATACGCTGCAAAATCAATGCAAGTGTTAGGCATCTAACATTTCTATATATTTTTCTAAGGAAAAATAATTCTTTTAATGCATCTAACTTACTAATTATTCTTTTCTTCTGAACTAATCTCACCTATATTCTTCTATACTTGGCTATTTTCTAGCCAATTGTCTTTTCTCACTTCATTCTAGTGCCTACGTGCCTCCTTTGGCACCTACACACCCTAAACGATGTGTACACGCCCTTACGGATGCATACGCGCAAAACCCCTTCTTCTCATTTTTTGGTGCCGGCCATACAGGATGCATACGCACCCAGTATGACACCTACATGCCTGTTCTTCGATGTGCATGCATGCATGTGGCCTATTCAAAACCCTAACCGATGCATACGCGCCCCCCTTTTTCTATGGGTAACGTTTTTTTACAGGTATACATGCACATACCCGCCTTCTTCCAAATGGATACGCATGCTCGTACCTAGCTTCTTCAAATAGGTATGCGTACGCGTCCCTGCCTCCCATGAATGGATGCGCGTGCACGTCCATGTCTGTTTTGATGCATGCACATGCATGTACCCATCAAACCGACACATACACCCACTCGCATACATCAAAATTCATCCTACCTACCCTAGAAAACCCTAAAAAAGGCATTAAATGTGTAATTAATAGGGGGTTAGGCCACTCACAAAAGATCCATCCACATGGGTCCCGCATGTACTCCCAGATGCGATCTGTGTGCCTCATCCTCCTTGGTATCCTCGCCATCTCACTCCAGGGCTATCGCTGTCACTCACAGTAATAATTTGCAAAGGCTCTAGTCAAAATGAATTAGTCGTGATTGTTTTACTGACCCCGGGTGGGTATATTAACCCGTCGCGATGCCCCTGGGGCATGTTTTCTCCGCCGTGATCATTCTAACCTTCTTCTATCTAGCTATGATAATTATTTTTGTATTAAAATAATTATTTTTACTAATTTTCACATGTTGGGGCACTTTGTGCCATCCAACGGTCACTTCTTGGTTGCATAGAGATAATTTACAAACCTTTCATGCACCTTTTCTTGCCTTTTCCTCTATTTTTCATCTATTTACCCCCGTCATGATGACTTATTTGCTAATTTATTTTATATAAATTATTCTCGACCTATCTTTCTTCTTGTGGGTGTATATCCTGGCTCTTTGGAAGCCTCACCTTCCCGTTACTACCTACGCACATATTTTTAGAAGATATTTGATCTTTTGAAATTCTTCTGACCGATCAAAAACCTAAAAAAGAAAAAAAATCACAAAAATATTTAAAAACAACAAAAATATTGAAAATATCAAAAAAATGGCTCAAAATTGGTTAAACCGATCATCTACGGCTGAAATCTGTGTCTATTACATGGCACTCATCCCAGATCTTGCTGACATTTTCAAACATTTCGAAACAACGACTCGCACATCACCAAAATCTTCAATCACCTACATAAGCTATGTTGCTTACTTTGTTCTGTACTCTGGGGCACTATCAATTGCTTGGTACTTTTTTCATCGTGCATATTGCTTTTTTGTGGGACCCAAGTATCCTCCATCTTTCCCCTTGCATAATACACCTTTCTTGGGGCATCATTCTTCACCCTTGTCATTTATCAAAACATTTGGGACTTCATCTCGATAACAAAATATTTGTGTAACTATCTTAAACGTTGTTGGTTTAAGTGTGTGTGATTGTACTTATTTCCCTGTCAGGTGATTATGTTTATTTCTCGTATTGCATTGCATTCGTGTATATTGCATGGAGTTGGTCATTTTTAGCACAAGATAGTTATTTATATCTTGGACTTTTCATGTCATTTTATGCTTCTGTCGCATGCTCACATTTTAATAAGGACCCATGAGGAGGATTCTAAGCATTATGATGATTAAGTATTGTTAGCAATTGATTTGCGGATAGCTCAATATCCCTTTTTCTTCTAGTTTCTCATCTTATCTGAACACTTTTCTTTCTATTTGTTTCTTTTTTGATCGTCGATCAAGTTTCTTCGTCACCCCATCGACACTCAAGGGGGGCATTCATCATCCTTCATCCTATTAATTTTTCTTCTACCCCTTCAAAAAAATTCTACTTGTTTGCGTTTGTCTACTTTCTTTGAAGTGACATAGCTTACGTCACCTCAAAGAGGGGAAAATGTAGACACCTATAGTTTGATCAATACACTATTATTTCTAATGGTGCACTAACACTTCTTCCCTTTGCAAATTGATTTCACCCTACCAGTTAGACCTATCTAACTCCCTTCTTACAACACCCTTTTGGTCATTTTTCCTCTTGTAAACCATTTAAACAAGTTATTATAGCCTCGTTCTAACTACATTAGTTTCTTATTCTCTTCTATCTTGCTTCTATTAGCTCCCTGGAAGATCAATCCACTTTGTTGGATTGATTAAGCTCTTCAGAAACCCTTTCAGAACCCTAATTACTCTCTAAGAGAGATTAATTAGTCTAACCTAGGTTAAATACCCTAAACATAGTCAAATCACACTTTGACTTGCTAAAAGTGCTTTTTGGACTTTAGCCTTTGACCCACATGCACCCAAATCTCCCTTTTCTTCCAAACCAAAAACTATAAATATGGCTGTACCCCCTCCCTCATGTCCTAAGAATTCTCTCTTCTTCCTAGCATAGATTATAGCAATTTTTTTAGGCTTTAGTTTGTATTACATCTTCTTTCATTTGAGCTAAAAGCATTTAATTTTGTATTTCATTAGTATTAACATGGAGTAAAAGGGAAGATCCATTGGCCTTGAAGCCATTAATGGGGAGATCTCTTTCTCTTAAACACATAAAATGAATGCTTAGATACTCTTAGGTTCATTATTTTAAGCTTTCAAAGAATAGAGGTTCACTTCATTTTCTTAGTTTGCATGTTTATTTCAAATTAATGTATGCAAAGAAGAAAACCTTTCTCAATTCTTATCACATGATTCACTTAATCAAATTGTTAAAATCCTTTGGGGTTTCTTTAGATATTATTATCCCAAATTCATGGTCTTTTGCAACTTTTCATTGAACACACTTAACATCCAATTTCTCCACCTCTTCATCATCAACTATATAGACCATCTTACCCTTCTCATTTTCTAGGCAAGCATGCCCAAGTTGTTATGCATATGTTTCCTCTTTGTCTAAATGTGCCTCCAATTTTGACTCACCTAACAAATCTTGAAGGATCTTGTTAGCCTTTGCACTATCCCCCATCGTTGAGTGCTTCATAACTTGTAACACCTCATTCAATGGAGGTTTAGTGGAAAAATAATCAAAGGTATGAATCATACTTGTAATAATTTGTTTCCAATTTCCAATCTCTCTATTCAACTTTACATAAACATACCATGCCCATGCACAACTGTGCAAGGTGAAATAGAGCTTATGCACCCACACTAAAGGTGGTAAAGCTTGCTGCCCCTCTGTCTAGAGTCTCTCAAACTATTGAATATGATCTTTACTATAAAATTCCCAGATCTGAGTAGGTGCGTTGCTTTTGTAGAATCTAGCAGATAAGGTGGTTCTCAGCTCTCGCTACTCCAGAAGGTTACCCCTGTGAACCACACACCAGTGCATTGCCATCCCACGTAGGGTAAAAACTAAAATATTTCTTCTTTCCATTTGACATTCCCATTGAAATTTCATAGCAAGAAGGAATAATTCTGGATTCTCCTCACTAGTATACCATGGTACCTGGTTGTTGTCTAAGCACCTAACACAATGCAGTCTTCTTACACATGTAACTGAACTCCTCACTTTGTACCCAGCCATTTTATGAGTTCCACGAGCCTAATTGTCACATGTAATACTTTTAGTATTGGTCATGAATTTTACATTATCACATTGGAGAACTTATTCCTTTGATGGCTCAGGCACCTCTGCATCTCTAATGGTGCATAGATAGATTTTGTTCAAATATTCTTCACTTAAGGGCTCCACATAAGGTGCATATTTCCCTTCTGTCAAAGGGACGATCATGCACTCCTCCTTGTTCTCAAAACTTATATATCCTTTGTTGAATTATATATCAACGTTGTTTACATTGCACCAAGGTGCCCAAGTAATGATGGAAATCTACCCACTTCTACAAGTGCCAAGACCTCAAAGTCTCTAGTAAACTTGGTACCCTGTATAGTAATAGATGCATCCTTTAGAACTCCAATTGACATGGCTTTAGTCTTGTTTTCCATAAAAAAACACATTTGAAGATGGTTGCAATGGTGGTATACCCATTTGAATCCATGCATCCAACGTGAATACATTCACTTCCATGCCTATATCAATCACAATATTACTCAAATTCCAACTATCCACAAAAAAATTTAGAGTGATATTTTTATCATAATCAAAACTATCATGTGGAAGGTTAGCATGTAGAATTTGTCTTTCATACTCAATTCTAGTGCGTGGGGTGTTTCCCTTTAACCAGTTCTTCAAAAAAGTAATGATTTTCTCTTGGTACAACATCTTGCAAACCTACTTTAAATAATCAACATCCATCTAATGGAGCTCACTTTCCTTCTTCTATTCTAACTTCCTTGACTGTTCTTTCAAACATTGTATCTCACCCTGTAAATTTCTAATTACCTCCATGGTTTCTTGATAGAATTCCTTCTGGTGCATAGGCTCTATATAATTTTAATGTAGTACATCCTCCTTAGTAATGGAAGGATTTGGTTTAGGAAGCTCCATGGCACATGCATTCTCAGCACATTTAGTTATCTTCACAGGTACCAACTCAGGATCCAGAGCTAACTTCAACATCCACTGATCTTCCACAATGCACTACACTCTAACCATTCCTGCACCCTTTTCCTATTTTTGCTTCTTACTTAAGTGTTCATACAATTCTGGGAACTCTTTATAGTTCTGGTTATTTCCAAAAAAAGAACAAACAATGTTCTAAGGGAATTCATGCCTATAATGCTCAGGGGATCCACATGTATAAAAAGTTCCACAAAGGAAATCACTTCTTCCACCGCCACAGCCTTGGCCTCTGAATCCTCCTTGGTAACCTCAACTTGTACAATGACCTCTTTCAGAGAACCTTTCATTATGATTATGGTCATGATGCTCACCCCTCTCCTTAAAATTATTTGCAACACTGGTTTGACACACACAAATATCAATGACATCATGAATATGATCATCTAGCATGCAATCTTGAGTGTCATGAGTGGTAGATCTGTAAATCTTACAGTAATAAGACACGTTCTTTCTTATCGTGCATTGCAACAATGAGAACTAAATTGAATTATGATCCAAGTGACAGATCTCGAAGTCTAGTAACAAGGCACACATTGATTTATAAGGGAAACTATCCTTAGTATGCCCCTCTACTTCACAATTTGTGCACCAAATCCCACTGTGTGTCTCATGCACCGAATTGATTGATAATTTCTCTAATTATTTAGCCATTTCTATAATATGAGCTTCCAAAAATGGGCTCACTCTTGTGTCTACAGTCCCTACCACCTCAGCACACATATCTACTTCAAGTGCCTCACACGGATATATGTAATCCCATGTGAAAGTTCATTTCTAAAAGGTGTGATAAGTCCTCCAACAAACCACTGAGCATGTTATCTTGTGTGTATGTCATAATATAACTTAGACAAAAGGGTCTTAAACTATGCATCATATTCTTGAACACTCTTAGTAGTGCCTTGTTTAATGTCTTTCATTGTGCTTATGATTTTCTACTCAAATTTAGGGATATAAAACTCTTTTAAGAAATCATCCTACAGTGTGGCATAATCTACAAAATTCTGGTCAGGGTCAATTTTTTTGTACCAACTATGCATGCGCCCTTGTAATTTAGTTACAAACTAACTTGCCTTACACTCTGGAGCTATAATCCCCTTCACGCACCATAGTATCTCACACATATGCACATGCTTAGCTACATCTTCTATGACTTTATATTCTGGAATACAGAGAGATATTTCCATATAAATTTGTTGGGGCTGGTGCAGATATTTCCCACTAGATCCAGAACCTATGTTTCCTCAACCCTCAGAACCACGAGATCCACTAGCATCTGATCCACCTAACCCTCCCGACCCCCCTCCTAAAGTAGGAAATGGACCAGAGGATTCAATGCCCTATGATCCAATAGTTGTGATAAAATTATATCCCACAGTCTGTAAATTTTTGCTACTTCCACACGTCATGCTAACGTTCTACGTGCCAGAAAAGATACCTCCAAGTGGAACTCCAAATAATAAATATGATGATTGCACCATAAATGAATATGCTACCTGATTCACTCTTGAACTTGACTCTAAATTAACTCTATCTACTGCAACTCTACTACCCATACTAGTTTGGCTACTAGTAACTGTCATAGGATATGGAAAACCAAGCGCAAGGGCTAAGTCACCAAGTAGGTTAAAATTCATGCCCATGGTCCACATTATTTCTTCTAACATGCCTTCATCCGAAACCAAAGAGGGTTAACATCCATGCTTTCCCAAATGGGGAAGTTATAGATATTCTGGCTCCACATCTTCTACATGAGCTCCAAATATTTTACAAGCCATCTCTCTCCACAAAACCATTCTTTCCATGATCTCTCGCTGCTTCACCAAGTCTCTCTCAAATGCTTCATTAAAGTTAAGCTTCTTTTATTCTCTCTTCCTCTCTATTGTTAGGTACGCCATCTTCAAAAAACCTGCTCTTGCCCCTGTGCATGGTGGGGTTTAGCTAGTCATAGGATTCTCTTCCAAATCTAGGGTTACAATCAATATTTTAATCGCCAAAGGGATACCAAGAATATACAATCCTCTGGGATCACGCAAGAATTATAAATCATTATCCTATGGACAGGAGCATGTAGAAACAACATATTCCAGTATACATTTGTTCAAAACACCACAAAACCAATGATCCACAACACATATTTAAATTAGATCTGCATCATACAAGGCCTAGAATTCTTCCTACATCTATAAAAGTGTGAAAAACCTCAAATTCCTTTTAGACACGTAAGTAACCAACCACTTGTACAAATATATAGGAAAGATAACGAAGAACATCTCATACAATGTGTCATATAGATTCTGTTCAACCCACGCGCGTGCATTAAAATCAGGTCTAGTGCTAAATCTCCAAGTATACTCTTCCTATAAATCATCTAACCAATCTTCAATAATAGCCAAGGTCAATTGGTACGTCTTCATCTCACAGCATCCTAAAAATCAAATGAAAAAGAGGTCCCAACAATAGAGTCAAAATGTACCCTAGATTTTACCACCAATAGCCTGAGGCACGCTGACACATCACTCAAATTGAACTAAGCACTCACTCAAAGTGTGTAAGGATACTAGGTCCCTCTTTATGGAAGCTTGTTTAAGATGTTAGCATGATTATATATATAGATATATCTTAGACTCATAATAGATAGCCAAATATTCAACAGTGCATAAACTAGATCTAGATTAACAATATGAAGGAATAACTAAACAATTACTATAATCATATTTACCATACAAGATCCATGCTCAGTTATATCCAATACCAATATCTAGCCAATAAGATCCATTATATTATTTATTACAAAACACAGAAGCTTCATACACACATAACATAGTCTCCATGGTCTTGCACACTAAAAAACTCACAACATAACACTATAATAACAGTGACTCCCTAAAATATGTATTACAAAACACAGAAGCTTCATACACACATAACATAGTCTCCATGGTCTTGCACACTAAAAAACTCACAACATAACACTACAATAACAATGACTCCCTAAAATATGCAAATCAATACATATTATAGGGCTAGGGAATTTCCCTTTACTTCTTATGAACCTTTCAAAAATAGGCTACATGTTAATAATAACCACGCGCCCTTAATTGAGAATACAAAAGCATGTAAGCTTTCCAATAATAGATTATCTAATAATACAACTGTAGTATAATCCTATTATTGGCTCCAAAAATCTACATCTCACTTATTATTTTTCTTATCCAAAATAGCCTTGTCATGGTCTTCAAGTCTTCTACAAAATGTGCTCTACACTCCATGTCTAAAATTATCCCTAAACTTGGAAAATGGCTAAGTCTTGTTTTTAAACTGTTCTGGGCATGCCATATTTTTCTATACTTCCACACACTCCTGCTGTAGACACCAAATTCGTGTCTCACGACCCCTTGTGACCCGCATCCCATTTCGCAACCTAACCTCATTACCTAAACTTTACACAATTATTTATTAATTACCTTGTAATTGATAAATCCACATCACCTTACCCGCCACCTCACTTTGCCACCTCATCATGACCTAGCCCTAACCCTAAACTAACCTAATTAAGACCCATGACTTGGTCTAGACTCACATCCATAACTAATGCCTCCTTACTCGCACCAAAAGCCGACCTTCTAGCCACTTGACCAAGCCCGCAACTGATCTCTCGGGAGAAAAGCAGGGAAGGTGGGCTATTTTAGTAAAAATAGCCTACTTTTTCCTTACCGATGTCGGTTCCTACTGCCGGTTCCTACTCGACCGCCGTCGGTTACGCAACCGCCATCGGTTCCCTGTAAATGGGCTCCCCAAACCAAAACAACGGATCGGAATTTCATTTTGAGAGATCAGTAAAAGGATTTCTGGATCAACAGAGAGCATTGCGAGCGAGGAACAGAGTCCAGATCTTCACTTGACAGAGCAGAGACGAGTAAAGAAACCAGAAGTGTTTGCAACCAAGGAGATCAACTTGCATCTCGGTCAAAACCAGTAAGTCAGATCTTACATGTCCTTTTGTCATAACATTTCTTGTGTTTCTTGAATCTCAGTCCTCCTAAATCCGTTTCTGAATCCACTACCCAACGTGCCATTGCATCTAACTGTCATTCTTTCACTCCTAATCACCCCATTTCTTAATACCATCCAAAAAAGCCAGCTATTACAAACACCATCTGTACCAAGAAGATCCTATAACCCACCGGTATCGGTTATCAGTAACCGGCGTCGGTCATCAATAACCGCCATCGGTTCCTCTGATCAAAACCAGAAACCAGCCTTTCCCCCTACCCAGTTTAACAAAATAATTTAATTGATATTTTGCAGTCTTTTGTGTTAATTCATATTAGCAGGGGAACTGACCACCTTCGAAGGGAAGTTTTATATTTCCTGGGCCCAAGGCAGTTTCCTCATTTATTGTTTAATCAAAATCTTGTGGTCTTGTGTTCTTATTTGCAGGTAGTCCTTCCAAGACAAAAAGGAGTTCTCCGCAGTCAGCCTGATCTTTCTCTACGGTACGCGCACACCATCTCGACATTCAACAGGTATTCCTCCTAACCCTAATCTCATCTGTTTCTAAAAGGAATGAAAGGATAGAAACAACTCTATTCCCAGAAGCCGAAACATTCCGAGCGAAACATTTTGGCACGCCCGGTGGGACCCGTTTTGGGTTTCTTTCTCTTGCTTATTTTCATTTGCATATTTGCTGTTGCTGTTTTTGGTATATATTTAGTAAAGAATTTGTCTTGCTTTCCTGGTTTCGCATTAGTGAAAGTCATCTCTCTTGCTTCATCGAATATAATTTTCGATTTGGGTTTAAAACACGTGCATTGCATTCCTGCTTGTTGTTCTCCAATTCTAGTGAACATAGATTAAGTAACAGGTCGTACACGTGGGGGTGATATCCACGGTATTGACAGGAAATTAACCTTAGTTTCACTGCACAACACATACCGAATCACTTCACAATTAACACAACAGCTCAAACATCCCCCCTTTTCCGCGGTATTCCTCCGCCCGATTGAGGTAGCCTTATAAGCCAAAACAAACTTGACATTTCCCCTAGGTCTTGTTGTTTAGGATTCTGACATCATCTTACGTCTAAAGGCATAAGCCCACGATAACTAAAATTAACCCTAGGGTTAGTCTCTAGATTTGTGTGTGCCTCTTGCTTGTTTTCAAATCTTGTTTTCTCTGTCATACTTTGTCTTCTGTGATCAATAAGTTGCTAAACATACTCAACGTTGCTAAAATCAAATCAGCAGCCTTTTATATCTTTTTATCCTAGACTTTTGACACCGGCATCGGTTAAGGGACCGACGTCGTTTGATCCGTGACCGACACCGGTTACTAAACCGATATCGGTTACTGTCTTCATCAGCCCCTGACAAACCAACAGCTTGCCAAATTCACCATTCAGAGGTTGTTTTTGTTCTTGATAGATTGAAACTTTCCTGTGTGTTCTGGTCTATGGTTGTCATCACTCGGAAGCAAGCCGCCGCCATGGTTTCACATGCCTGCTCTGTGTCTTTGCCTGAATCACCCCCTTCACATTCTATAGGGAACCCTACGGACACCAGTGAGATCCCCCAAATTCCTGCAGGAGACAAGGACTTTGCCAAATTTCTGGATGCTAATCCCAGCGCTGTACAATACTATTTGTCTCATACCCCTGACCGTACGCCTGATGGTCAGCTCCTTATTGGCATGCCTATTAGTATAGCTGCTCATTTAGCTCCCACTCCTCCTGATAACAATACCTTACTTCCTGCATCACTAGCCCCGTCTCCCAATCCGACAGCTTCAGAGGTTCATACGACCCCGATTAGCTTTCCTTTGGTTAACCTTGGACCCCACGTATCGTTACCACCAACTGCCCCTATCTCATCTCTCTTTCAGACCACTCCATTCATGACTTACTCTCTGCCACCTATTCAAACGAGCTTTCCTTCTCAAGCTCCGCCTACCTTTTCATTCCCATACACGTATCCAGTAACCTCAACACCTTATATGGGACATCCCTATTCTGTGGCACCATCATCTCATCCAACCACAGATTTCATCAAACAAATGATGGACAAAATGCAAAACCTGGAGGCTTCCGTTTCAGGAAGTCGTAGCGCCTTGACATACGAGCAAGTTTGTCGGGAGCCCATTCACCCTTCTGTCCCCCTTCATTCATATCCTCCTCAATGGGAGTTGCCAAAGTTTACTCGTTTTAACAGTAAAGAGGATCCTCAACAACACTTGCGATCATTTAGACATGCTTGTTATTTGATTGCCCATGATGATGCCTTGTTACTCCGCACCTTTCCCATGTCCTTATCAGGACCTGCCTTGGAGTGGTACAGTGCTTTAACCCAGCACTCAATCTTCTCTTTTAACCAACTAGCCCAATCTTTCTTGGATCATTTCTCCATTAACATTGCCAAGAAAGTATCTATCACTGACCTCTATGCCATCCGACAATTTGAAGACGAATCTATCGCAGATTTCGTTGGACGATGGCGGGGCCTTATCAACCAACTTACGTATGCCTTGCCTCAAACCGAACTCATCGAACTATTTACGCGGGCCTGCGCTAAGCACATCTCCCCTACCCTCCAAATTCAAACTTTCCGCACATTCGACGAGGCCTTTACCATGGCTCGGAAGCTAGAAATTCGAGCCTTAGAAGAAGAGAAATTGCGGTTGCGTAACAAAAACCCCAATTTCTGAACTCCTGATTCTACCAACAAGTCAAACACCACCACTCCTCACGCGTCCACTTCTTCTAAATCAAAAGGAGCTGTCCACGCGGTAATGGTCAAATCTCAAACACCGTCCAATACTCCGCCGAAAACCACTTATAAGTACAAAGCCGAGCCCACCAATTACACTCCCTTGGGAGAAACTTATGGCGTCATCCTGGAGAAATTGCTCAAAGCTGGGGCTATCACCTTGCCCCCTGTTAAACCTCACTCTGGGTTTGACTCCACCCGCGCAATACCTTCCTGGTACAAAGAAAATGACTTTTGTAACTTTCACCGCGTAAAAGGACATAGTCATGAAAACTGCAAGATGTTGAAAAACATAGTGCAGGAAATGGTTGACGCAGGGGATATAACACTCGATAATCCTAACGCCCCTGCTAACCGAAATCTGAAAATTTTCAACAAGCCATTCCCGAATCACTCGTCCAGCAGTAACGTGAACCAAGATATCTTAGCCGAGGAGAGTGTTCATGAGATCCATGCAGTCTTCGATTCTCAGCCAAAAGCCTCTATTGAAATTTTTTTAAATCAAGCCTCTCCACCAACACAGGAGTTTGAACCTCCTTCACCACCATCAAGCCAAAGTGAAATTATTCCTTTACCCATAGAAGAGTTAACTGCCCGGACTTCTCTTCTCATCAACGAGTCTTCTTACACCACATCCCTACAAGACTGTGAGCGGATGCTATCTAATTTATCTATTTCCCAAACGTCCCCTTCTACCACTCTTGCTACACAAGAGGAAGGCTCACCACTCCTTTTGACATCCTTAGACGAGAAATCTCTTACACTAACATCACCACATTCTTTTAACGTGACAGATCCCCTCGAACACGCCCTCCTACCTATTAGTCCCTCATCGCCTAAATCTTTTCAACGACCGGTTGACCTCTTAACATCTATTGATACAGTGCCTCATCTACCTCCTGTGTCACACCCGCAATGGACTGGAATTACAACCCACCTTTCTTCCGTACCAAAATTACAAATCACACCTGGAGACTGTCATTCCACAGAAGATAGACAGGCCCTATGGGAACGTTTGAGTACCCCTTTTTCTACTCAAATGCAAATGACTGATCCTGATGTCTCCACCATATACCCGAAGTGCTTACAGAAGCTTAAAATGCCCCTGTTCTCGCCTTCACCCCCCTCACCTCTACCAAATGCCCCGTCCACTTCTATCAACTTAACCAGATCTTCCCCTACGCTTGGGACCTCACCAATGCCCAGTCTAACACACCCGCCTAAGCGACTCGATCTATCCAAAAATAAATCCGTTCCGCCACCTAGGAGACAAACTCAATCCGTGCCCCTATCACAATCAAAACCATCATCGTCATACCTACCTTCCATATTGGGACCCCATCCCTCTACCTTACACCAATGTATCATACCTCCTGCGTTTTCTTTAGAACAACCTACGCCTTCCGCACCTATACAGAAATTCCAGGGTATAGCAACACCGTCACTCCGCGTATCTTGTCCACCTATCAACCCTAAACAAATTCCATCATCAAAAGATTTGTTTTCAGTTACTCCTATTTCCCCATGGTTGTTTTCTGATACCACGTCATCTGCGGCCTCATCATCCAACATAGCCTCTGCGCCAAAGAAATCACGTTTAGTAAAAACCATGTATCAACACCCCTCGGCTAAACCGCCACCCATACGAACTAACCACACCCAAACATTACCAAAACCCACACAATCAATACCCTCATCCTCTTCCGATTTTGACCCACTCAAAGGATCTTACGCCAAAATCCTTGCTATGTTGGTGGAGAATGCGACCATTTCCCTACCTCCACTTAGACCTTATGACCCGTCTAAGCCCCGACCTATGGATTACGATGAGTCTAAAATCTGCGCTTATCACCGCACACCAGGACATGATGTGGAGGGATGCAAAGCTCTAAAAACCATCCTTCGCCAGTCACCTCTCCCGGATAGAAAGATTAAGAAAGACAACTTACGAAGGGAGAGACCTTTAGTTTCCATTCCCTCTCCTATACCATCTGTCCCCCGCCTCACCAAGATCTATCATTATTACAACCCCACCTCTTGAAGACCATGAGTTATCCCCACCATCTTCCTCATCTCAGGTCTACGAGATTAATATGATTAGTGTCGCTACTCGAGGGCAGAAAAACAATGGGAAAGCAAAAGAAAACACACCTGCGGCATCTCTTTCTCCGTCAAACATCCCGATTGCACCACCACCTAAAGTGGTCATTCGCGGACCCGCCTATCCCGTCTCTAATGGCATTGCCCACCGAAATATGATTAAACAGCTTCACCAATCGCCCGTAAAAATGACATTGTATGACCTCATTCAGACTTCTGAATCTCATAGACAAGCTCTCGTTGAGATCCTTCAAGGGATAGAGGTTTTACCTAATGAAACCCTGCCTGTCGCCTCCATTCTAACACCCAATCATGTTGCTTCTCTCACCAAACAACCCACTGCCCCAACCACTTCTGTCTCTGTACAACAAGCTGCTGCAGTCAGTTTCTCTGAAGATGAAATTGTCGACTTTGGTACAGAAGACCCTGACCCTGCTCTTTTCATCTCCACTTACGTTCGGGACATTCGAGTACGTCGGGTTATGATTGACGGGGGCGCTAGCCTAAACATCATCTCTTCAAAAGCCTTCCAACAGATGAATATCCCTTCTAGTTGCATGTGTGCCAACCCCATCATGTTGCGGTCATTTAATGACGCTATTACTTCTACCTTAGGCACCGTGATCCTCAACATTCGGGTAGGACCACGTACTTTACCCGAACTCTTCTATGTCTTGGAGGGAGAGTTCCAATATAATATATTGCTGGGTCGTCCTTGGATCCGAGCCATGGGATGCGTTCCCTCAACATTACATAGATGCATAAAATTTGAGTACGAGGGGAAGTCTTACACCGTAAAAGCTGACCCTCCCCCCTTTAAAACCTGCAATATGTTATACCGCCCTAACGATGTGCTTATACCAATCAAGACACCCATACATTCAACCCAACCATCCTCTTCAAATGTACCTCAACCATCCACCTCAACCGCGCCTACGCCTTCAATTGATGAAACCACCATCGCAAAAACCACTTCCCTTCCCGCAGCTAACATTCCAACCTCCGACCCCTTAGTAGATGTTTTTCAGCGCCTTACGCTGGGGGAGTACCGCCTATATAACGTTAGTTCTTTCCCTACCCCGCAGGAGTATGGACAATTACATGCACATCCCACCTACGACCGTCGCGTGGGGGAGATAATCTCTTACGGACCACCCCATTGCCGCACTAACCTAACGTATGGGGGTGTTGACGCATCCTCCATTACCCCTGAACCTCCTCTTGGTGTGGTTCCTTTCCAATCCGATTTTCAATACTTGACAAATCGTCGTTTCGCCCTCACCTTCTTGACTCGCTGTGCGTGGAAAGGCTTTGGTTTTGGCCTTTACGAACAAGGCCGACATACACTCATTCCCGTGACTACCCGTAAACACAATGATCGCAGTGGTCTCGGTTTTCCCGAAACACCTACACAGGAGACACCTCCTGTCAGCTGTATCCTGGAAGAAGAAGACGTCGCCCCTACCAAACCATCATCACCCACTTTGCCATCATCACCCACAGAATCTATAGACCCTGAATCCATCCCCCCTAACTTTTTTTTTTTTTCATAAATGCTATCTTCATAGGTCCTCTCACTTATCAACGCGATAATGAGGACCCATCTTCTCTTCCCCTTCTGTATCCAGACATGATCGAAGAGGATTCGCCTTTGATTAATGTTGTTGAATGCCAGGATGACGACTCCATCCTCACTTACCTTGGCGCGGATGATTCTTATATTCAACGAGCCTTACCATCTGAAACCCAAACTATGCTGAACGAATCTACCATAGAAATCAATATCCACACGGAGGAGGATCCTCACATTGTGAAGATTGGACAATCCCTTAACACATCAGAACAAGCCGCCTTTACTACCTTTCTCCGTGCTCGTAACCAAGCTTTCGCATGGTCTTACGCTGACATGCTAGGAATTGATCCTACTATCGCCGTCCATAACATCACCCTAAACCCCGTTTCCAAACCAATCAAACAGAAATTGAGAAAAATGCATCCACGCATTGCTCTCTTGGTCAAAGAGGAGCTCCAACGACTCCTTTCTGTTTCCTTCATCTTGCCTATTGACTATCCTCAATGGATTTCTAACATCGTACCTGTCACTAAAGCGACAGGGGGACTTCGGATATGCACAGATTTCCGGGATCTTAACCTCGCTTGCCCCAAGGATGACTTCCCCCTCCCAAGTATTGATCAACTTGTTGATCTCACTGCGGGCCATGAAATGCTTTCTCTCATGGATGGTTTTTCAGGATACAACCAAATTTTGGTTGCCCCTGCCGATCAACATAAAACTGCCTTCATAACTCCTTGGGGAACCTTCTGTTATCGTGTCATGCCATTTGGCCTTAAGAATGCTGGTGCTACCTATCAGCGGGCTATGACCTACATTTTTCATGACATTATGCACACTATCCTTGAAGACTATGTCGACGATCTTCTCGGCAAGTCTAAACATCGTAGTGAACATCTCGATGTTTTAACCATTATTTTTGATCGCCTGTTACAATATTCTGTCCGCCTTCAACCGAAGAAATGTGTCTTTGGTGTTCTTTCGGGAAAACTTCTTGGCTTTATCGTCTCTTTGCGTGGCATTGAGGTCGATCCATCGAAAGTCAAAGCTATCCTAGAAATGCCCCCACCCAAAAATCTCAAACAATTGCGTAGTTTACAAGGTAAGCTCCAATCTATCCGACGTTTCATCTCCCAACTCTCGGATCGGTGTCAACCTTTCCATCACCTCCTTAAAAAGGATATTGCATTCCAATGGAGCGAAGAATGTCACCAAGCCTTCGAAGCTCTCAAATCTTATCTCTTACAGCCACCCGTGCTTATCCCACCCCAAGACAACCGCCCTTTCTACCTTTACCTTTCCGCCACCGACCACGCTGTAGGAGCCATGCTTGCACATCGTGACTCTGAGAATCACGAACAAGCCGTTTATTATATAAGTCGTACTTTGGTGGACTATGAGACTAGGTACACACATGTAGAAAAATTGTGCCTTGCCCTATCATTCGTGGCCACCAAACTCCGACACTACCTTCTAAATCACAAGACTTTCGTCATCACCAATACAGACCCCATCCATTACATGTACGCCAAACCTCATCTGAACCAACGCATTGCTAGATGGCTCATGCTTCTCGCCGACCTCGACCTTGAGTTTATCCACCAGAAATCAATCAAAGGACAAACCATCGCAGACCAACTTGCGGACGATCCTTTACCGGGGGAACAATTTACCAATTTCACATTTCCCGACGAACTCATCACTACTCTTTCCCTCACAGAGGAGTCGTACCCAATGACCCTCTTCTTCGATGGATCTAAATGCCAGCGTGGCGGAGGAGCCGGCGTTGTTCTCATTCCTCTCAATGCTGAACCTATGCCTCTTTCATTCCGACTTGATTTCCCTTGCACTAATAATACAGCGGAATACGAGGCCCTTGTTCTGGGTCTCCAAGTTGCATTACACTTAGGTATCAAATCTATCAACATTTTTGGCGACTCCTCAATTGGTAGTCAATCAAGTTATGGGTGTCTACCAATGCAAAAACGAGGACCTTCAAAAATACAAACACTACGTGGATTCACTTCTAGCTTTATTTACCCACTATTCTATACAAACCATTCCCCGCTCCCACTAACAAATTTGCGGATACTATGGCTTGCTTAGCCTCGCAAATTCCCGCCACGCCAACTGACTCTAAATTATTCGTCCTGGTCCAACAAATTTTTGCCCCATCCTATTCAACCCCCGGGTCGTTTGTATGATAAATACTATGTCCACTAATTCACAGGATACCTGGTACCCACCAATTCCACGACTTCCTTACAATCTCTGTCCTCCCACCTGACCTTACTAGTAACGGCAAACGTGCTTTTCTTAAAAGTGTTTCGCGTTATGTTGTCATGGGGGGACTCCTCTATAAACGTGGCTTTGATGGTATCCTCCTTCGTTGTCTAACTGGCGTGGAGGCCACTCATACCATCCAACAGGTCCATGACGGTATTTGTGGTGGACATTTTAGCGGCCTTGCCGTGGCCAAACGAATCCTTCGCCTTGGTTATTATTGACCTACTCTCAATAACGACTACTACGAATATGTTAAGCGTTGTGTTATGTGTCATCAACATGCCAACCTTCAACATACTCCTAGCCACCCACTCCAGATCGCTCGAGATCTTTGGCCCTTCTCACAATGGGGTTTAGACCTTATTGGTGAGATTCACCCAACCTCTTCACAACGTCACCCGTTGGATACTCACAGCGACTGAATATTACACAAAATGGGTGGAGGTTATTCCACTCATTTCAATCAAAAAAGAAAAAATTGTCGAGTTCATTAACCACCACATTATCTGTCATTTTGGTGTTCCTCACCGCCTGATAACAGATAATGGAAAATCTTTCAAAAACAAGTTGTTGCAAGACCTTTGTGACAACTTTGGTATCAAACTTAGTTTCTCATCACCTTACTATCCACAAGCCAATGGGCAAGCTGAGTCCTCTAATAAAACACTAACCAAAATCCTCATGAAAGTTGTCAATGATTCTGGAAGAAATTGGCACGATCACATTCCCTTTGCACTTTGGGCTTATCGTACTAGCATTCGTACTTCTAACTAATGCCACACCCTTTTTTCTTTGGTATACGGTACTGAGGCTGTTTTGCCTCTCGAAATATAAATACCCTCCCTTAGAATATCTCTTCAGGATATTCTCACCAGTGATGATTTCCGCCAAGAGCGGTTAGCCCAATTGGAGCTTCTTGACAAACGCCGTCTTACAGCTCTTGGTCACCTTCAAATCTATCAAAAACGCATTAAACGTGCTTATGATAAGCGACTTCATGAGCATACCTTTAAGGTTGGTGATCTTGTTCTCAAAGAGAATCAACATGTAACCAAACTAGAAAAGAGCAAACGTGGAAAATTTGCTCCCAATTGGATTGGGCCTTATATAATCACTCATACCTATGGATCTGGTACTTATCGTTTTAGCTTCGCTTAATGGTAAACCTGAGCCTGAACCCCTTAATGCCTTGCATCTTCGACCATTCTACTATTGAAATTAGTATTATATCACTTCTTATCTACCTGTCGCTCGTCCCTTGAGCTCACTTACCACTACATACACTCTGTTTTCTACACTTCATAATAACAATCAGGCTCACATAGTTTGATCCTCACCTCCCCTTGATGATGCCTTCCCCCTTTCTAGTCTAGTCCCATGACTTCAAAGTATTAAAATAAGCTGTATTCTTAGGGGGATTTTCTTGAGTCAAACTTCCTACTAACTAGATGCTTCACGCCAAATGAACATCTAGTCATTTAAATTAAATATAGACTGCTCCCTCGAAGGAACAACTATATGCCGAACTATTGCTGCTATTATATATAGACTGCTCCCCCGAAGGACAGCTATGCATTACAATCATATCTGCTACTATAAATAGACTGCTCCCTCGAAGGACAGCTATACACAGTCAGCCTTTATCAGAAGCTTCTCGCATTGATCAGCTTCGTGAAGACCTCAAGAATAATACAATCAATATCCCTTGTAGACTTCCCGCATCGATCAGTCTACATTCAATAAAAGAAAAGCCTCATTCAAAAGGACTTTTGAGTCATGGACTTGTCTATTTAGGGTAGGTTCTCTTTCGTCAGAGCACTCACTTTGTAATAAGTTCTGCGTACCTCAGTTATATCATCCACCTCACCTCACCACTTGTTTCAACTGAAGGGATGTGATGTATATCCGATATATTGTGATTATACAACTCTTTTCACCTATCGACTTCTCGCCTATGCAAGGTACCTAGGGATTCAAGCTCATCCTATGTTAATATGTGGTTTGTTTAGCTCTTCTCAACTACAGGACACTCTTTCCTCTTTGCCTCGCATCTAGGATTGTGTGTTGATCTTAATCAGAACATGGTTCCCTTCTATTTGGGTAAGCTAACTTTCGCTTTACCTATACCTACATCAACATCTCGGCCCATAACTTACCAACACCAACAACATTACCCCTATCAACATCAAAAATCTTATCAACCAACAAATTGCCTAACCATACCCAAATTGCCTAAATTCACCTTTCCCTGGTCCTAAGGGAGAACTACATCGGTCTGAGGCCCCTCCTTGCTTTGAGCAATGGGCTATGTAGGCAGCATTTTGGAGACATGGTGTCTCCCAAGGTTAGCTCGACCATCCCCTACCATAACCTATCCTGTGTGGTGAATATAAATATTTTTGTGTATTTCTATTTAATCACAGTCCTCTTTATCCTTTTTCAAAACACCGAAAATCAAAACACAAAAAATCTTATTATTATCGTAACTCAAATCAACATACATATTCAGTTTTATTTAGATGTTAAACAAATACATCTTCTCTATCATCGACGCGTAGGTCGGCATCTTTATTTATTCTTATACCTTGCTAACATGTACTCAGACCATCACGCCTCATCCCAAACTAGGTGATGATCGTGATCGTCGACCCCTCTCGCCAGGCCTCTCTGTCCTCAAAGGTACCACGGCTATTGGTACCGCCCACTGATCTGCCAATCTCTCCTGTAACATATGAATACGCCCGCTCGCATGGAGGACTTCAGCCTCTAGTCTCCCCGCCCGTGACTCCGCAACCACTAACAATCCTCTTGTCTCATTCACCTGCGTTTGGAGCTGCTAAACCAAACGCTGCAGACGATCCCTCTCTGCTCTAATCACCGCTATGTCAGAGCACTCACGCACACCTCGCAGTTCTGCTACCCACCATAATCTATAGGCCTCTGTCGTTCCCGCATCCATTACCCTGCGATCGGCTGCTACCTCTTCAGGCCCTTCTGGAGGTGTTGGCCGGGGAGGTGAGAATGTTGCCTCGGCGTCGATCCTCATATATGGTCTATACGCCAGGGGTATATCCTACACAAATCCAAATTGTCGCCGCACGCGATCTATAGGAATCCTCTCATACTCACCCGGCCTGTGCCCTGCAATCCACCTCAATCGCTCTACACCCCTCAACTCCTCAGCTATGTTCTCTGTTACCATATAGTTTCCGTATGGCCTCCAACAGATATCCGCAACCGTCACTCTCTCCCATACCTGCCTGTAATACTCAATATCACCTGTCACGGCCTGGGATCTGGCCTCTTGTTCTGTCTGGACCCATCGTCTGAATCCCAACCTCTGTACTCCGGTCTCTCCTGCCTGGAGGGATTGGCCTATTAGTCGCACACAAACAATGTGCTCATAGGCCCAACAGTGTAATAAGTATGAACTATCCAGTGTCGTCCTGTGATTTCGCCTACAAGCCCATAAACCCCTGTATAGCTCCGCCAAATATGCAGGTGCCCATGCAAACGTAACGTTCCTTTCTACCATCTCCCAAATAACACACATCAATGCCTTTGGAAATCTTCCCCCTTCCACCCTCGGTAATGCATAATACCCTACTTCTATCATTAATATCACTGCTAACCTTGTCTCCTCAGGGTGTGCTGCATACATTACCCCATATGTAAACGATAAACCTCGCTGTGTCAAATCTCGTGCGTATGGACCAAATACTGCTATTATCGCTCCCCGTGCCGCGCTAGGTAGTGCCTGATATACTGGTTCTCCTGTAATAGGGAGTCTCAAAATCTGAAACACATCTTCCAATGTTACTGTCATTTCACCTGTTGGCAGATAGAAGGTATTTGTCTCGGGATTCCATCTCTCAATCAACGCCTGTAACATACCATGGTTACGAGCGATTCGTGAATAATAACGGATTCCACTTAACCCCAAACAATTTATCAATGTCCATTCCGCTGGTGTTACATCCGCTCGGATTCGTGACAACAGCGCTGGCACACTATCATTCATCCTCAATCCTGCCTCTGCCTGCATACACCAAAACAACAAACAACCATTCAATCTGTCAGGGTTTTTTCAAACATTCTGGAATTCCTCCAGTAACCGGTACCGGTTATACATAACCGATATCGGTTGAATAACCGATACTGGTTCTCCCTAACCGCTACCGGTCACTGTCAATTTTATACACCTTCCCTAAAAACAACCACCTACGACAATAATTTGCTCGTTTATTCATTTTTATACATACAAACATACCTGAAACCCCTGATTGCCTACCCTGTAACACTTACCTCACCTGCAACCCTTGTTATCATGTTTTCTTTCTCATATCTACCCACCTACTCTCCCCCATCTTATTCACGAAACATGCAGTAGTCAAATCACAAACAAAATGATACCTCTTGGGTTGCAGCAGCTTGAGGTGGCCCTTGTCTTCCCTCATGTCCTTGCCTGCTGGATGCTTCTCCTCGTTCTGCCATGATCACCACCCTTTTCAACTTTGTCTTTCTGCCTTCTGAACCTCGGATCACATTCACTTTCCTTGTCTCTTTTCTCCTTCTCACCCAAATCTCTCATGCAAATACCTGTCTCAGTCGTCACAAAGCGTCACGTTCACGTATTTAACCTCTTGCATGGCTCTAAAATTAAAACTCGCCCTAACCTATTTGGCCTCGCCCTAACCTATTTGGCCCGACCTCAGGCCTCAACCTACCAATTGGCCTGACCTACGGCCTCAACCTACCATTCGGCCCGACCTAAGGCCTCGCCCTAACCTATTTGGCCCGACCTCAGGCCTCAACCTACCAATTGGCCCGACCCAAGGCCTCAACCTACCAATTGGCCCGACCCAAGGCCTCAACCTACCTATTTGGCCCGACCTAAGGCCTCGCCCTAACCTATTTGGCCCGACCTCAGGCCTCAACCTACCAATTGGCCCGACCCAAGGCCTCAACATACCAATTGGCCCAACCCAAGGCCTCACCCTACCTATTTGGCCCAACCCAAGGCCTCACCCTAACCATTTGGCCCGACCCAAGGCCTCAACCTACCTATCTGGCCTGACCCAAGGCCTCACCCTAACCATTTGGCCCGACCCAAGGCCTCAACCTACCTATCCGGCCCCACCCAAGGCCTCGCCCTAACAATTTGGCCCGACCCAAGGCCTCACTCTATCCTTATGGCCTGACCCAAGGCCACAACCCAACAACTTGGCCCGACCCAAGGCCGTATCACTTCAATACCATACCCACAATCAACGTTTTATTTTTATCCATCCATCATGTACCTTTTGTTCAATAGATCTCACCTGTTCATGTTTTAGCATGATTAGGGTCCTTGACTTGATTTGTCGAACAACTTTACCTAGACCTAGACCGTGACGTTTATCTCAACCAAACCAACCATTTGGTACTGCCGAACATGCCTAAATGTTCCTGTACCTTACCTGTTATATACCCTGGAGCTACTTCCTATGCCTTGGATACCAGGATTATATCACCCTTGTTTGGATAAACTATCGACCTTTGCCTATACATTGCTGGTTTGCTCGTCAAATCATGTACCCTAGTCGTACTATTGCATTTTAACATGCGTCTGCTTCCTTGGACTTACCCCACCACCTTACCATCCTCTCTACAACATTCACCCTTTATCAACCCTATCCCTGATTTCCCGTTCACTCAATCTATGATAGATTTGAGGGGGATTACCTATATCCTTAACAAGAGAAACCACTTCATATTATTGTCCCGCGCAGCTTTACAAAACAAGCTACATGACAATAAGGGGCTAATGTAGACACCAAATTCGTGTCTTACGACCCCTTGTGACCCGCATCTCATCTCGCAATATAACCTCATCACCTAAACCTTACACAATTATTTATTAATTGCCTTCTAATTGATAAATCCACATCACCCTACCTACCACCTCACTTTGCCACTTCATCATGACCTAGCCCTAACCCTAAAACTAACCTAATTAAGACCCATAACTTGGCCCACACCTACACCCATAACTAATGACCCCTTTCTCGCACCCAAAATCGACCTTCTAGTCACTTGACCGAGCCCGCAACTGATCTCTCAGGAGAAAAGCAGGGAAGGTGGGGTATTTTACTAAAAATAGCCTACTTTTTCCTTACCGATGCCGGTTCCTACTCGACCGCCGTCGGTTACGCAACCGCCATCGGTTTCCTGTAAATGGGCTCCCCAAACCAAAACAACGGACTGAAATTTCATTTTGGGATCAGTCGAAGGATTTCTGGATCAACAGAGAGCATTGGGAGCGAGAAACAGAGTCCAGATATTCACTTGACTGAGCAGAGACGAGTGGAAATACCAGAAGTGTTTACAGCAAAGGAGATCAGCTTGCATCTTAGTCAAAACCAGTAAGTCACATCTTACATGTCCTCTGTTATAACATTTCTTATGCTTCTTGAATCTCAGTCCCCCTAAATCCGTTTCTGAATCCACTACCCAACGTGCCATTGCATCTAACTGTCATTCCTTTACCCCTCATCATCTCATTTCCTAATATCATCCATAAACCAGCCTTACAAACACCATAGCTACCAAGAAGATCCTAGAACCCACCGCAATCGGTTATCATAACCGGCATCGGTTATCAGTAACCGGCATCGGTTCCTCCGATCAAAACCAGAAAACCAGCCTTTCCCCTTCCCAGTTCAACGAAACAATTTAATTGATATCTTACAGTCTTTTGTGTTAATTCATATTAGCAGGGGAACTGACCACCTTCGAAAGGAAGTTTTATATTTCCTGGGCCCAAGGCAGTTCCCTCATTTATTGTCTAATTAAAATCTTGTGGTCTTGTGTTTTTATTTGTAGGTAGTCCTTCCAAGACAAAAAGGAGTTCTTCGCAGTCAGCCTGATCTTTCTCTAAGGTACGCACACACCATCTCGACATTCTACAGGTATTCCTCCTAACCCCTAACCTTATCTGTTTCTAAAAGGAATGAAACATTTCCGAGTGAAACACTATGGTTTAGGAAATTTGATACAAGACTGAGACAACTTTGTTCATGAAGGCATGACAATAAAATTGAGGTTGTATTTTAAGATTATGGGTATTTTGAATGCCATTGGTAGGTTATAAACGTGGATAAATCTTAGATAAATCATTGGGAAAATATTCAACGTTTGAAAGTAAACCATTTTCATTATAGGGAATAATACCACTTTCTCGGGTTTGTGAGAAAACCCTCATTAGGGTTTAGAATAAATTTATGGTTTCTTGATTTATATAGTGAGATTATAAATCCAATTTAGAAGAAAATATTGGAGGATTATTTCAAATATAATTACAAAATATTTCCTCTTGAAATGCCACTAGTTGCAAGAATTATGTACTAGTCCTTCTATAGGCTTGTGAGTAGTATGAAGTGACCTAGGGTTTAAGGGTAAGGAGTGAATTAAAGGGTTAGATGGTGAGATAATATTTAAAATCTTCATCAGAAATTTTGGAGAAGGATTAAGTTGATAGAATATACTGATAAGAAGCTTTAACATCTTTGTAATATTCAGGAAAATGTGACAGTGTTAGTTAAAAATGTAGATGTCTATTTGTTAACCTAGTGTAGCATGTTACTTTGCTAGAAATCCTAAGAAAGGTGGAGACAAAGGTTTTCATTCATTATAATTGCCAAAAATCACCTAGAAAACAATAAATGAGAGTATTAAAGGCTCAAGGGTTTCATTTGTTTGATTTTTTCTTAGCAATTGGGCTCTATAGGATTGTACAATACATAATTGCCTAGGGAAGAAGTTAAAGACATCTAGAGGAAGGAGTGAAGATTGAACCAATAAGTGTAACATTGAAATTGTGATCTTAAGACATACTTCTATAATTATTTAGAGATTATAAGGAAAATTAATTGTAAAATTCCTCTAAAACTGTTCATGACAGTTTAGTCACAGACTTGTAGAAGTCAAATAGAGACCTAAAGAGCAGACTAGATTAGGTGATTTGAGGGGTACTTCACAAAGGAAGGAATCCTAAGATTTAGTACACAAGAGTAAAAACCAAATGGGTATCCATAAGTGTCAATAATATGAGATTTGAGTCAGTAGAAAATAATTTACAGAGGACGAATAATTTTGTCGGGCTGCTAGAAGCTTAAATAAAGGAAGGAGGATAGTTAGTGAAAGAGGCACCTAAACAAGGAGTTGAGAACCCAAATTTTACCCATACCTCAAATATGATAAAGGGTATTGAAAAATGTGCTTATGTTGTTCTATAATTCTTTAATTTGTTATATCCATGAATTTAGAAGTGGAATGTGACTTAAGAAGCTTAGGTAGGCAGATTTTCAAAAGGTGAGACATTTGTACTTCTTGATTGATTTGAATTAAATTGGTTGAAATTACTTTAAATGAGACTTAATAACAAGGTAAAAACAATGAATAAGTACAAGAAGGTTGAAAAATAAGGAATTACATGGTCTAGAGGTGAGTATTTTAAGTTTTCAGTCATTCTAAAATTTGTTGAGGGAGTGTTATTGATTACACTCTATATCACCTTGGGATGCATTCTCTTAGTGATGTCGCATGAACCCAAAACTAGGGGGGACATACATTGGGTGAATCAGTCACCCCATATAGCAACTCAGAGCTACACCATAGCACAATATAGTATAAAATCAACACTGACTACAATTACAAAAATGGCAAAAAATTTGACTTAGGTCCTCTATTAAGTATAGACTCCAATGCCCAGATATAAACACTAGCACCTAAGCACT
This sequence comes from Taxus chinensis, assembly GCA_019776745.2. Classification (NCBI taxonomy): domain Eukaryota; kingdom Viridiplantae; phylum Streptophyta; class Pinopsida; order Cupressales; family Taxaceae; genus Taxus; species Taxus chinensis. The sequence goes on from CM034156.1 coordinate 153,312,381, forward strand.
CCTGACCTCTCCTAGGAACTTATGTTATGGGGGAAGCAGATCAACACAATTTTCAGTAGTTCACAAATCAATTTTCATAGTACAAGAACAATCCTCCAGCAAGTAGAATGCATTATTTCTTCGTTTCAACACAAAACTAAATAAGGTAAAACTCAGAACAACACAAAACACCATCTGCAATGGTGTATAATCAAGAACCAGTCTAGAAGGAGATTAACAATAGGTCCTAAAATTCAAGAAGTTACAGTCATAGAATAGGAGATTAACTAGACCTCAGTGACTCCTATGACACTTTTTTGTCATGGTGTGAGATCACCCAAAAAACTTACAGTTGGTGTGAGATCACCCAAAAAAACTCATTATTGGAGTAATATCACCCAAAAAACTTGCACTTGGCATGAGATTTCCCCTAAAAAACTTGTACTTAATATTCAGATTGGACTTAAAAAACTCACCCTTGGCATGAGATCACCCAAAAAATTGATCTTATACAACATTTTCTATGTCTTCTTACACTCATGTTCATCAGGTGCACACTTTCTTTTTACTACTTTTACACACATTCTACAGTACTTTTACATAAATTTGTAGAGTTTTCATACATACTTATGACTTTGATTACTCTTTCACTCTTATTTACTTCCAGGTCTATCCTATAATACACTGAATCAAAATGATAAAAACCCTACATTAAGCCTCATACATGATAGTGTACAAGGATGGTACAACATAATTGAGAGCTTTACCCCCTAGGGTCACTTCCTCTTTCTTAGCTTCCATTGCTGCATTTTTATCACATCCACGCTTTCACTTTTAAAAAAAAACACATTATTGAACATCATATTGAATATATGAATTATCAGGTACTACATCTCTTCCCTACTTCTCCATGTACCCTACCCCGAGTATATTACTACAACAACCATAAAATGGGGGAATCCCTGTAGACATGAAAATCACACATATTTGGTACATTTTGACTTAGGTCCTAAAAGCATTCTTTCATTCATATGAATTCCTAAGCAAGATAATGATTTAGTAATTATGAATCCCATATGGCAAGTTGAAGTCCTCTTTGATTTGTTTATTATATTCTTTATGGTCAATTTTACACCCTACAACCCATTTGATACTTTCATCTTTCTTATCTTTTATGTTCTTCAGACACCAGTGCACAGATAAGACACCAACACTTAAGTGCACCTTATCCTTCTGGAGCCCCTGAACCTAAGTTAATCTTACTCTCTTCTTTTAGGTCATCTCTGTATCTTTTGACCCTAGATCTATATTTTCCCTATGGTTCGGCCATACTCTAACCTTGTCAATTAAACTAATTCATTTACCCAAGGATATCATATAAATACAAAGCTACATGACCAAAATAATAGGACCAATCTTTAAGCATATATGTATCATCACCTAAGGTTCCTTACTCCAAAGGAATCTAAGAGCACTAAAAGACATCCATCTAGATATCCGTCTCAAGGGACATAGGGATTGCATATTTTTACATATAATTCATAGAAAAAGGAAGTTAATTTTTTCCCATCCACACATCTATTTACATGGATCCCGCTATCAAGTCCACTTACACAAGGGACCTTCTTTGAGGGCATGATTCTATCACACATAGCATCATAGAATATACATGGACCCTTTCCCTATGTAGTGCAACACTCATTCGTAGGTTCACCCTTCTCATGAATTGGGTGAACAAATTTTGGGGTCAGTATGATTTCCCCATATTACATCCTCTACCACATCATTTTGATAAAGGTAAGTTTGATGTACCTTATGAGGGTTTTGAACCAGGTGGACATAATAATTTGCAGGTTAATGAAGTAGCACTTCAACGATCATATTGCAACATACAAGTCCACCATAAAATGACTACTAGTAACACTTGTGTGACAATAGCAAGCAATGAAGGTTTTGACCAACTTCGTATGCTTAAAGTCATCAGGTGCCCATTGTAGTGGACTACAAAAACCCAAATGTAAACCTAACCCTCCAGTCACCGTATATACTTCAGGCTAATATACAAACACAACTCATCCTAGGGATTTTACAGAGGCATTATTTGAGACAATCTTCATCTAGAATGTTCATCAGAGTCTTCTAGTCCATATCACATTCTAGGTATAATTTTGAATAAAATAATCCTCATTATTTTCCTCTCTTTCACTTATCGTTGTAAATAGTATTTAGATAGGGACTTATTACCCTTGTAAAAAGGGTTCAGAATTTTTACTAATAGCATTTATTTATCAGATCACGACTTTGTCAATATCAGGATATTAACAATAAATCCCTAAAATTGATAAATCACCTATGCCCCTAAGTTTAAATCACTAATCATCAGTAAAACATAGACTAAAAAAACTGAATAAAAGTGAATAAACAACAAAATAAAAGTGATAAAACAACAACAAAAAAATAGGATCAGATTTCAAAAGGAGACATTGATATCCACATCACTCAAAGGATTTTTCAATAGTCTACTTCATCTCCTAAAAGGTAGTGAATAGTACCAATGATGTGACCTATGAAGAATCAGTCTTGTCCACCTGGCTAAAAACTTGGTCTCGTGTTAGCCCATCCTTTAAGATATTTTCAGAAATGTTTATCAGCATAAAATTTTTTTAACCTATGTTTACATAAAGTTTGCTACTGCTTTGAAGGCTGAAAGAGTATCATTTTGAATGTTCCCAAATTTTTGAAGCCTGATATCCAAGGAAAAAAAAGTCTTGTAGATATCGGCAAGCTGGCTGTCATCTATGCCAGGGCCCTCATTTAATTTTATTTTTCCTTCCTTCTTACCCAACTGTTTCACCTCACCCTTCAAATATTTTATTTTCTATTTACATTTATTATCTTTAGAAAAAAAATCATTTCAAAGATATAACTATAACATGATAAATACTTCCCTAAAAGAATCCATTTATAATCCTTAGATCTTAATTTTTATTGTTGTCTAATCCTACAAATGTTTTCAGATAAAACCTTGTCATACTCATTATTTCTTTCCATGAAATTAGCCAACTAAAATTTCCTTTAGATAATCATAACCATCATGTTCCTCATAGCCTCCTCACAAGATAAGAGTTCAACTCTCACTCTGTCACCGCCCATATCAGAATATCAATCAACCTCTATTATTGGTTATCATTAAGTTATCAAACAAATTAGTCTTCTAATCACACTCTCTTTCCCTAAATTATCTCATCACCAACAATTATTATCATCATATATACTTGAAAACTCCCATCTTCATGTTGTTTCTACTAGATCCCACATGAAGTTCATTAATATAAAACAAGCCACCATAAATTTAGTGGAGGCCAAGAATGATTAAAAGGAACTATAACACGTCCTTATATTTACAATATCCACAAACATATACTAATAACATACATCTCATAATGGCTTGGTAAAAAGCTAGCAACAACTAATCCCAATAAGGATTTTTTTATCATTAATTAACTTAATTATTAAAACAGGAAAGGAAATGACATCATCCCTTTTATCTAACCCTCTATAATTAACTCATTTTTTGGTAAAATAGAATGCGACCTTATCACCCTCCCTATAAGCGTGACTAATGAAAACTTCATTAAAGAATCAAATAAATCAAGAGTATCTCTCACGATATTTGTTATTAACCAGCTAGCATATAGTTCTTTTCAAAGCTTTTGATGATATTGAAGCCACCTTTGACAAATGAGTTCTTAACTTTTATCTCTTTCACTAGATATATATGTTGAAAGTATATTAAGACTTCTCATAGTTATTAGATTGAATTCCAAATCCAACAATGTAAGATTCCACAATATTTTCTTTATTATATTTGATAATGCCATATCTTCTTATTTGAATTGGACTTCCTTTCGATGCCCCATCAAAATTAAGCATGAACCAAATAAGAGAGAAACATATCTACTTGACCAAACTCATAGTTATCTTCTTCTCTTTCAATATTTTTTCCTTTCCATCCTCAACACCCCAAATTCAAAATATTTTTCTATTCCTTAGGAATAATTGGAGTATTTTAGTTTTTATCTTTGGTCAGAGAGAATTTATCCTTTATAATTTGAAATATACTAACCCCCATCCTTGCATTATAGAATTTCCTCTCTTTAAAATTTTTCTTATTTGTTTTTAGATAAAGATGACATATAATATGGGGCAGAGTCAAATTCCAAATGTTCCTCAATTGAATATTGATAAAAGGAGGAAATAATTGAAGAACCAATTCTAACAAAGGGGATGCTTGAATCCAATTGATCTCAAATTTACCTAATATTGTACTATAAACATTCCAAGCATATGGGACATCCATGAGAATTTGTAAGAATGTTGTTTTAAATTAAGGTCCACATAAATAATTTCACCTTTAGGAAAATGTTCTCATTCCAAAACCATCATATTAAACTCTCATTGATGCAAGGTTACTTGAATGTTTTTAAAAACATGTTCTATCATGGTATTGTATATATAACCCCTTATTTTTAAGATTCACTCTTACATACTCTCAATATTAGGGCTCCTTTTTGTACTAATACCCCTATTTATATTGATATATTGGTGTAAAAAATGCATATAAAAATTACTCCTTGAATGATTGCATGTGTTATATACCACCGTACTAAGGTGACCCCCCTCCCCCACTCCCCCACATGTAGAGAGTAACTCAAGGAGACATTGAAACTACCATTAAAGGTAGCAATCCAAACCAACCCATCCTCTCTATTCCCATAAAAATATGAAATCCTTACAAAATATCAAGAAGGTAATTACATATCTTTAGGTCTTTCCCTTCAAAGAGATTTAAATTAATAAAATTCTAAGTTTTTTTTTTTGGATTGAAAAGCATAACCATATATTAAAGATGACATAAGAAGTACACTGCTAATCATATAAAATCGAGTGGAAAAGATCACACCCCATAAGCAGGATCAAAGTAGCCATAAAGAGGCTATGAGTAGAAAAAGGTCATATCAACAGTAGCATTTTCAATCAAAAAAATTTAAAACAAAAGAGCAGAGAACCAGAGAAAACTCCAAACATGGAGCTAGGAAGTAGCAGCAAACATAGAAGATGGTGGCAGTGGCAGTGGGATCTTTGGATGGTCACCATCCTAACCACCAAGAATAGTGTCAGGGGTGTTATCAGGTGGCTCCCAGCCATCTTCTTGCTGCTCCTCCTCCTCATTTACCTATCGTGAAGGTGAGATGGCCAAAGAGAGCTGTAAAAAATTTGATTGGTCGGGCACCTGCCACCCAGAACCACCACTACCAGAGCCCATCTAACCAAACACCCCGGTAGCGGAGGGAGTCCAAGATGGAGGCATAGAATGGATCCAATGGTGAGGAGAGGTGCTATGCCACCCACGAGCCAAACCCCAGTCAAAGTCACGCCACCCATGAGAAAGTGAGCAGTGACCTTACGAGCGGGAGCGCCGGCGAGGGGAATCTAGTGAAACGTGACTAACAGCACAAGGGACACTCCTCCAATGGTCTAGAAGAGTTTGCAAGTGCTTAACTTCAATGCCAAATTTATCTTCCTTCACCTAGATCTGAAGTAAAACATTGGAGATGACAGCAAGCTTGTTAGAAATAGAAAAAATTCTATCCACTGTCTCCTTATTAAAAATAACAACATTTCTAGATTTCCAAATGTGATATAAAATAGCCACTCTGAAAGAATGCCAAATGTTGTAAAATTTTGCAAGAATAAAGGTCGGATCCCCCAAAAGAATGATTTTCCACATAAATAAGGTGGGAAAAAGAGGTTGAAAAAGGGTATGAATCTAGTGCCAGGAAGATTAAGCATGAGGGCAGAACCAAAAGAAATGAAGAAGAGTCTCAATGTGGTAGTAGAAAGGGCAGCGTGGAAGGGGAGATCCCAGAAGAAAAAGGCCCTTGTGCACAGGAATCCCTTGATGAAAAATACTCCAAAGAAAGTGTGCAACTTTGGGCTCTATAGGAATGGCCCAAACAATAGTGAAGCACTACTTCCACCCAAAATGAGTGGAATGCATGCTCCAACGATCATTTAAATTATTGAGAGGAAGCTGCTTTTAGATGAGAAGCTTGTAGCCCACCCAAGGTTTATTCCATGCCCTTCCAAACTGCAATAATATTTTCTAAGATATATCTATTTTTGATAAAGCTGGTTTGCTCACTTTTGATGATCAGGGGTAGTAAATTAGTGAGCCTGAGAGTAAGAGTTTTGGAAATAATTTTGTACGAGACATTGAACAAAGTTATTGGCCACCAACTGGTGATAAGCTCGGGATCTCTAGACTTGGGAATGAATTTGATGTTGCCTTGGTTGATCAGATCTCCCAGGGTATTGGAGGACATAGCTTCCAGATAGACCTGATGAATATCTGGACCAACAGTCATCCAAAGAGACTGGTAAAACTTACAGGGAAAACCATTAACACTAGGGGCTTTATTAGAGGCCATTTGCAGAACAGCTTCCTTCAAAGCATCAAGAATGAGAGGTCTATCACAAGAAATGTGCTAAATTTTAGAGAGCTTTCAGGGAATAACTTCAATGCATTGGAGGAGAGCAGCATCCTGAGCTGGAGTAGTAGGTTGAGTAGAAAAAATAACATGATAATGATGCACAAATGATAGTGATGCACAAAAGCTTGCAGAATGTCAGGTAAGAGAGTAAGCCTTTGATTGCCATCCTTGATTGCTTTGATTTTGGTGAGAGTTTGATTACATTTAAGGGAAGAAAAAAACTCCTTAGTAACTCTATCACCAATGTGAAGCCAGTGTAGACGGGCTCGAACTTGGGCTCCTCTAGCCTTATAATGCTCCTCAATTTGAAGCTTATGTTTCTAGTGAGTAGCTTACACTTGCAGGTGGGTGTTGAAAGGAGACAAATTAAGCTCTTGAATAGCCCTCGAATATTCAATATGAGAGGATTCATGAGCATTCTTGTGAAAAAGAGCATCTTGTTTCCCATAGAGCCAAAGGAAAGAAGTGGTACGAGTGATGGCATGAGACCACCAGTCAATCCAGCCAATCCCATCAACAGGTCTCAGGTCAAGATTCCAAATATGTCTTATATAATCCAAAGTTTTGGGAAGAGAAAGGTGGGATATATTTAAATAGAACTGGGTGGACTTGGGCTTGGGACACTGAAAGTTCCATTGAATCCCAAAGAAAATAGGCTTATGGTCAGAAACCAAAGCATTGTCCACCACCGAGACTGGGAGGCTGTATGAAGAGTCAAAGGAAAACCATTGCTAATCTAAAAGTAGAGCTCTGTCAAGACACTTATAGACTCTATCATCACCAGATCTAAAATTAGACCAAGTGAACCAAGGAATGGCAGCAGTAGAGTGCTTGCAGTGGTTGGGATAAAAAAGACAAAGTTTTTCGCGCAAGTAAAACTAGGCTTCACATTCACCAACACACCAACACATTGGAAGTAGTCCCAACTTGTCTTCAGAGTATTTAACCATGTTGAAATTACCACAAAAAATCTAGGTAGCAGAGGGTAGATGATCAGCCAACCACCGCCGAAAATAAGAATGCTCAGAGGCATCATTGGAAGCATAGATATTGGCTAACCCAAGAATGTGGCTGTCAAAATCAAAAAGGGTCCACACCACCCAATGAGTGGAGTCAGAACCCCAAGATATGATATTAGAGGTGAGGTCAGGGCTTAAAAGAGTGACAACACCACCTCAACTATTATCATGAGCTGACATCTGGAAGAGAGAACCAGGCCAGATGATATGCATAGCAGTAGATAGATGGAAGCTAGAGATTTTGAATTACTGTAAACACAACACCTGAAACTTTGTCAAATGCTTACAAATGTCTTTGACAAGATATTTACGAGTCAGATAAGTAAGCCCCCTAACATTCCATGAGTAAATTAACATGGAGAACTATCAAAGTGCATGGGTCCTCCTTAAGGCCTACTAACGCTCCAAAGTGATTAGAGAAAGTGACTTTCCGTGAATTCCCATGAATGAAATTGTCGAGATCAAACTACTGGTGGGGTCTTTGTGAGAAATCCTCCTTGGAAGGAGGGGAAGGACTTCAAGAATAGTGTATGGCAACCTTTCTATCTATCTGAGTAGCTGAACCACCAGCAGTATTATCTAGAAAGCTTGAATTATCAGGAAATGAGGGGTGTGAAAGAGCAGGAGCTGAGAGGTGAGAGCTGATGACAATTGCAGCTTACGGGGTCTGAGAGATGGCAAGCGCGGGCTTGGGAAGGGTCGCAATAGATAGCTTCAAATGAGCAGAAGTGTAAGTAATCACCATTTTGTAAGTAGTATGTTGGGGCTTATTTCGGGTCGAGGCTGAAGGTTTTCTACCAGTGACAGTAGTCCATCCATCAGAGGAGGGAGTGTTGGATTTAGGGTCCATCGGGGTTTTCTCCAAAACTGGCGGTTGACTTGGATTCATGAGAGGATAGTCCTTGATCATATGGTCAGTAGATTGGTATTGAAAGAAAGTGTTGGGTAGATTGATGTACATAACTTTTTACGTAAAGTGTGTGTCTCCAATTTTGATGTCGAGGGTATCCTTGAGGTCTTTTGAAAGATCAATTTCAACACAGACCCATTTCTGGGGTCGAGCTGAGTAAAACTTATGTTGCTCATGGTAGATGAGGTGACCCAAGGGTTTGATAAGTTGATCAATGAATCCCCACAGAGCCAAAGGAAGGCCCAGAAATTTGACCCAAATAGGAATTTTGAGTTTGGCTTGCTTAGAGACTTGATAATCTCGAGTCCAGTGGGAGAAAACCACAAGAGTATTGCAAATAAACTAAGGACCATGGTTAACAATGGCTTTGCAATGTTCAACATTGGTAAAGTGAAATAGAAAGAAACCCATGGTCATGTTTTGGACTCCCTCTACCTTGACTCCATGAGGTTGCCAATGATTATAAATCCATTGGCGAAGGATACCTTCAGGGGGAACTCGACCCACAAAATAATAAATAAGAGAAAATGATTCAAACCAGTTGCAAGATTTGTTAAAAGATGGTAAATCAAGAACAATATCTGGGGAAGGAGTATCAGTATCCTTACCTTGTCAAATACCTTCAGGATGAACTTCCTCACTCGTTTCGGTGTCATTGTCCAGAGCTCCTGTGATAAGACCAACATCAATAGATGCATGGCTCGAGGAGGTGGTCATTTTATAAGCAAATGCCCAAGGGGTGGACTGGTGATTGATACAAAATTAATGCAGATAATCCCACCTGGATCTACAGATCAGAAATGTGACGCGATGGCGGCATACGGAAAGGCTGAGCATTCATTGTGAAAATAACTCATTGAGCATAAACCCTAGCAGAGTGAAAAAACTTTGCCAGTTATATCTATTTTAAAATTCTAAGTTTTAATATATTTTATGATATTTATATAATTAACCACTCTTTTCCCATTTCTATCCTTTATCATATTTGTAATAGGGCTCAAAATCTCCACATAAAATACATTACTATTGAGAATACTAACATCTCCCCCAAAAAACACATTTCTTTAGAAGCCCATATTCCATTAACCCCTTCCATAAAATATTTCTTCAATTAATCATCCCCTACCAAAAAATTTTCTAATTTGGAAGAGAGGAATTAAATAGGAAGGAGGGAGCCTCCCTATTATCAAGATACTTGGCCTTCATAATTTTAGTCCACTGATTATGTTCCTTGATAACTCTCCAAGTAATTTTAGCCCAGAGTGCCTTATCAAAAGGGTCTAATCTTCTTAGTCCCAAACCTCCCCTATTTTTAGGAGGACATTTTTTCCCAAGTAACCAAAGGTATCCCCTATTTTTAGGATGACAAAAAGTTTCCCAAGCAATGAAAGGTAATATTTGTTTCTCTTATACTCCCTACTAATGAAATCTTCATTGAATTTTATTTATCTTGTTAGAAATATTTCTTAAATTTTTCAATATAGATAAAAAAATTAGGAATCCTTTAAAGAGAACGTTTTAACATCTATAACTTACTTTCTTAGCTAAGTAAGCATATTTTCCATCTCACCAATTTCTTTTATAATCTATCTAGAATGTAATTCCATTAGTTATAATAAATCTTACCCTTTAACAATGTAAGCCCAAAACATATAGATGGAATATATTTAATTTGACATTCAAAATCATGAACTATCTTCCTTTGTCTATTTGGCATGGTGTTAAACAAGAAAAGTAAACTTTTATTGACGATAAAATTAGTTGACCTAACAAAAACACATAAGGATCTAATAAAATTATGATTTATTGAATCTCTCTAATTGAAGCTTCACCCAACACTAATCTCATCTAGAAATTTTAATTTTCTGGTGAGTAACCAATTTGACACTAGTATTAATTTTAAAGCATTTTTATCTTTTCATTACTTTTATATTTACTATAACTTCTCTTAATAACCTCTAGTATGTGAATAATAGAAAAGGGGATAAAGGATTACCATGTCTAATGCCTCTTTTATTGGCCAAAAAACGTATTAGTAAGCCATTAATCATAGCAAAATACATAGGGAAATATATCCATGATTGAATTAGACTCCTAAAATGTTATCAAAAAATTCTATAGTTCCTTATCAAGAAATACAGAGAGACTTTATCATGTGATTTAGCTATATCTATCTTAAGAATGATACCATATTTTAAAATATTATTCATATAGTTGAAAACTTCATGGAACGTAAGGATAAAATCAATAATTTTTCTACTATGAAAACTATGAAAGTCAGTTCAAAAATGTTGGGAGATTCATTTAAGATTGGGAAGGAGATAAAGGAGAGGGTATTCTCTACATATGTCAGAATCTGTATAAAAATTTACTTGTCAAAACATCTGATTCAGGCCATCAGACTCAACAGCTGTATTAAATCCTGGCTCCAGCCTATAGATTATGAATTATTTCCCTTCAGGTGTTTCATATGTTTGGAGGTGGGTCACAAGATGAATAGGTTCCCACTAGTCGTTAGGGGGAAGCCAAAAAATCCATTGAAGGAGGAGCCACCAAAGGAATCATGGAAGGAAAAAGTGTCTCCTGATAATAAGGTAGAAGATGAGGAAAATGAGGTGCCAAAGTATGTACAGATGGTCTCCAGAAATGAGAATCTTGAAGTTTCCAATGTCCATCTAGATATTTTGATTGAGGACTTAATTCCTAACCCCAAAACAATGGGTGTCATTAAGGATGTAGGACATCCTCCTCAATAAGAATAAGTTTTTGACCAAGAAAAGGAGATGAATAAGAGGGATGTCCCCTTGGATTAGGAGGATCTAGATATCCTATTGGAATATTTTAATGGTTTGGAAGAAAATCCAAAAGGGGGCTCTCAAAATAATCGTAAGAATAAGAAAGACGTGAGCAATCAAAAGTTGTGATTTGATATTGTTTTTAAGGATTTAGGGGTGGATTCTGAGGGGGTTCTAGAGGGTTTCTGAAATAAGTGGGCCCAAATAGAATAATGGTTTAGACACCTTTGAAAAAATTGGAGAGATTTGCATCATCTAGATAAAGGTCACAACCTGATACTGACATATCCAAACTAGCATGTAAAAAATCGAACGCTCTCAAGAGACAAATGGAGGCTAAGTTAAACATTGATATTGGTAGCCAAAGAACCTTAGAGGATTTCATGACTGGGGGAAGGGGTTATCCTTCCACCTAGGTGAAATTAAAATCTGAAGTTAGAGTATCAGATGATTAAACTCCTTTGACAAGAGTCTCTTTGTCAAGCGACTTATGGAGAGTGAGAGCTCAGATATTTTATTGATTCAAGAATTGAAGATGCTAAAAGAGGATCTTTAAGGGGCCAGGAAGTGGATATTATTAACCAAGTTGGAAACTTAGGAGGTGTGGAAAATTTTTGGAACCCTAAGAGATTAAAAGGTTAGTTGGTTGCAAAAAGTAAGTGGTTCCTTATTATAGAATTCTTAGACTTCAAGTCAAATCATCGTTTCATGGTAGTGAATGTATATGGGTGCATTGGTGTTTAGGAAAAGTAGTTTTGGATAACTTTGAGTAATTCACTATATATGGACTCAATGAAAATTGTGGTCAGTGATGTAACCTAGAATTTACTAGTAAAAGCCCAGGCGCGCTGGCACATCACCTAGCCTAGACTGAGCGCTCACCCGAAGTGCGCAAAGGTACCAGGCCCCTCTTTAGGGTTTTTTTTTGCAGGATGTTAGCATGCTGAAGTATTAATGCATTCAGATCCATAATTAATACATCATTCTATGGTGCATGTTTAGATCTATATCTAAATAATAATAGACTTAAATGATAACTACGATGAAATAAAAACATGCAAAAACTAATTATACTCAAGATTAATACTATGATTCAGCCAATAAACTCCATTACATTAAACATAATAAATACAAAATCTCATTACAATAGATAATACCATAGTTTATGTGCACATCATATTTGGTTACATAACCTCACAATAATTCAGTTCTCACACCACTACTATACTACGTAGATCATTACATATTTATAAGGGTAGGGAATTTCCCTTCACCACTTACATAATTCCAAAAATAGGTCACATGCTGAAAATAGCCACGTGCCTTTACAATCACAACCACACATGCAAGTATGCTAACAATAGACCTCTTCTAGTTAACTGTCAGTAACAATTCTATCTTTAGCCTGCATCCATGCAAAGAGATCCATAGCTGCTCTTCCGAAAATAGCCGATGCGTGTCGCGCAAGTATTGTCCTAGTTTATGTGCTCTGCACACTATCTCCAAAAATAACCCATACATGTGAAAATGGCTAAGTCCCAAATATGCCCTTATATTACGCGCGTGTGTTCTCCCTTGCCCTTTTACACCTTTTACTACGCCCTGTTTTCTAGCACGAACCTCTTGTGTGCCTTCCGCTAAGTATTCCACCTTGTCTGCTCAACATTCGGGACTTTAATGTAATTTTAAAGGTGAAGGAAAAGAAAAGTGGTAAGAAATTCCTACCACAGAGCTCTCAAGATTTCAAGGAATTATATAATGAATTATCACTAATTTATGTTGATCCAAAGAGCAAGTGGTTCACATGGAATAACAAAAGGAAGGGTTCATAGGCTATTTAAGAAAGATTGGATAGGTTTTTGATCATTTTAGAATGGGGGTTGGAATTTTTTTTAATTATTCATAGATATTATGAAGGTGGTAGGATCACGCCATGTTCATGTCAGCTTAAATATCATCCCTAGGATTCATCCTCCTAAAATTCCATTCAAAATGGAATTCATGTGATTCCTTACAAATTTTCCAAAGATAATTTGAAGGTCTAGTGGAGGATAAATGTGTATAGGAGTAAAAGGTACATATTAATGAAGAAATTAAAGCACGTTAAAGTGGAAGCTTGATAATTGAATAAGAAAACCTTTGGAAACTTGTTTGATACAAGGAATGAGTTTTATTTTGATCTTGAATTGATTCAATATGAGATTATGAAAGAAGTGGAAACTAATCAATTATTACAACAAGAAAAAGAGGGCTGGATTGAATGGATTAGATCTTGTGCATGGAAGAAGTTTGTTGGAAAAAAATCTAGGGTTAAGTGGTTAAAGGAAGGTGATAGGAATAAAAAATTCTTATACCTTTCCATAATAGTTAGAATAAATGTGAACCAAATCACTTAATTGACCCTTCCATCTAGGATGGTGGTCTTCAACTTGGAAATGATTTCAGAAGAAGGGGTCTCTTTTTATAAGAATCTGATGGCTATATAAGAAGGGGAATGGTTGGAGTAGGAATAATATTTACTTTTAAACATTGATAAAATCATAAGTGAGGTTGAAGTTGATAGCTTGATGAATCCTGTTATACCAGAGGAGAAAATGTGGACAATTTTTCAGTCTATAGGTGGAAAAATCTCCAAGATCAGATGGGGTTCAAATTGGATTTTTCCATAAACTTTGGAATATTGTAGGAACGGATGTATGAGAAGAAGTAGAGGAGTGGAGAAGGAAGAGTGTGATTTTAAAAGAATAAAATTCAACCTTTTTAGATTTGATTCCCAAGAAAGAGGAGGTTTAATATTTTTTTGTTACCTCCTAATAGCCTTATGTAATGGAATTTATAAGAACATTTCCAAGGTGTTCACAGCCAGGTTGAAATCATATCTGGGATCGATCATATCAGATAGTCAAATTACATGTTATTGAAATAAATCTCCTAGTTATTTGTATAAATTATATACATCTTCTGGCTTTGAGCTCTTCATTGCAAGGTTGCGCGCAATCGAGTTCTTTTGGCACATTCTCTTGGTTGCAGTTTCCTCACATGTCCTTGTGAACTTATCCTACCCTTTCCATTTTCCTTTTCCTCTTTGTTCCACTACTCCCTTATGTGTATCATTTGTATGTCCATATTCTTCCTAGTAGCTGTTCACTCTACGTGTGCACTTTGCAAGTGATTTAATCAGCTAAGTCCCTAGCCCACTTGCGCGCCCCAAATATTAGTTTGTAATAGTTGCACCTTGACCATGAATTTTCTATTCACAAGTTTGCCTCATTTCCCCACGTGTTTCATGCACACCTTACTTTTTCCTTCTTCCCGTGCCCTTTTTATTCCACACAGATATCTTTACACACTCTCTTGCGTCATTCCATGCCATGTCATTCTGACATGCTTAAGTGTGCCACACGCAACTAGTTAAAGTGCACCAATAGGGTGTCAGATCTTTGCAACAAATCAACAAGTGAAACGTGGTAGAAATGATAAAACATTTACACAATTGATCGTCCTTTCAGCTGATCTATGTGTGCAATGTATTTTGTGTGTGTCGATGAATCTAAAAAACTTCTGACAACCGTATATTTTGCTACAGAGCTCCAATTGGCACACCTAGACTTGTCAGATAGCTACTGATGTAGGCTACAATGGTAGACATTCAAATTAAAATTCTTAGTAGATCTAGTAGGTGAGAAATGGGAAAATTTCTTTCTAAGAATTGATGAGCAGGTCTAATTGCTTCAACCACCCGATTTGATATGATCCGCCCTCCTTCCTTCTCCTAGGGAAGTTCATTTGACAGATTTGTAGGCATTGAATGCTTCTTGTTGGTGGATGCATTTCAAATTAAGATTCTCCCTCCTTCTTTTCTTCTTCCAAGGATTCATTTATAAATGTAAGAGTTGGGCTCATTATTAATGTTGGACATTTTGGATCCTTACACACTCTAAGGACTTCATCTTTTCTATATTTTGAGTTACAGACCTCTAGATCTAGCTCTTACATGTGGATATCAACCTCTTTCTCCATTGTAATAGCTCTGTGCATTTATGGAAGTAATAGAAGCATTGTTTTGTGACTATTCTCTGTCCTAACATGTTTACATTCCTTCTTCTTTCCTTTTCTTTGCATTGTGTGCCTATTGTGCCATTTCACATCCCTTGTAGCTCCTTATTTAGTTGTGTTCCATGAAATTGATATGGTAAATACATTTAAGTTGTGTTACACGTGCCTAGCCTTCTTTCACGCATTTCCCTTCATTTTCACTTAGAACAGATAGTGTTCATCCCTATTTTCTTATGTTATCACCTTTTAGTGTAGTTTCCTTTCATGTTATCTTTCTATCCCTGATCCCTTGGAATTATTAGTTTAGTTTCCCTTTCAGCACTAGGAGTACCAGTAGTAGTAGAACTAGATAGAGGAATTTGCCTTCTCTAGAGATCCGTCCCAAGCACACAAAGTCCCAAAACTTAGGTACAGTTCCATTGTTGTCACAAACAACTTGGTTCTTCCAGATCTGAGACGCAGGTGCAAGTTTGAAAACCAACAGTTTCTGGCACACCCGGTGGGGCCAAAAATGAAATATTAAATTTCATATTACTAAGTTTTGGTGTGTGGACTTAGTATTTATAGCCTTTGGAGGCTTGTTTCAACACATATAGTGACTCCCAACATTTACATATATCTGTTTTAGGATCCATGAGTTCCTTTCATGAGAAGAGTGCATACAAGAAGTGTAGCAACTGAAGATTATTTTGAGTACCTCCAACCATCCTTGAGAAGATTTCATTCCAGAAATTATGTGTACACATCTCCATATCTAGCAGTGTCACTGCCCATTCAAATCCTCCTCACAATAGACAAACAACATGCCCTACAATGGCGCATCAGCCACCTCCTCCACTAAGGAAATTTTCTAACTTCACTGGAGGAAGTCCCCTGGTTCTGGCCATGCAACATGATATGCCAAATGGCATGCTCAAAATTATTCCATACTTTACTAGTGAGAATCAAGTCACCCCTCAGGGAGCATATCCAAGATGTAGCAAACATATGTTCACTCTATTTGATCACACATGATGATGTAATAGTCAGGCTACTTGTAACCTCTTTCAATGGAAAAGTGCTTAAATGGTACCGAGGCTTGAGACTTGGATCCATTTCCACCTAGGATGAGTTGGGAAAAATTCTTTGTAATTACTTTGAAGATAAGTTATATCACCTATCTTTGGTGGAGAAACTGATAACAACAAGAAGGGAAGCCAACGAGTAGGTGACTGATTTCAACATCAGATTTCAGAAGACTTGGGACAGAATCCCTCTTGTGGTAAGACCTATAACCCAACATGCTTTTCTATATTATCTAAAGGCACTAAACAATGATATCTCAGTCATGATTCAATCTATGGGAGGTAGGAATTTACCAGTTGCTTATAATATTGCAGTAAGGGCAGAAAATAGTCTTATTCAGGTGGGAAAGATAGCTCCTAGACCACCTATGCCCTTATTCCCAGAAATGTCACAAGCACCCCAACCTTATGTGGCCCCTATTCCTATTCCTGAGTAAAGCACACAACCTGTTGCATCAACATCCTACTCTCCAGTGTAACAGAAAGAAGATGAAGAATTGAAGACCCTGATTAGAAATTTGTCAAATAAAGTCATATCATTAGAAAAACAACAGGCGCAAGCCTATATAGGAAATTCTAATTAGGTGCATAGCCAAAGCAATCATCCTTGATGGAATCAATATGGAAACCAAAGATATATGCCCAACCAGCAGAATGATAGATGACATGCTAGTGCACATCTACCCTTGCAAGTTGTTCCTCCCACGCCCTCTTTTCTAACGCCTAACACAAGTCAAGTGCTTGTTTCAGTTCAAAAAAATTGGCATAGGAGTTAGAATGGTGCTTCCCTTGCAACATGGCTCATAGTAAATATCACTGTGCCAACGATGTGCGTGCCCAAGCCTATATGATCTAGAATGATTCAACCTGTGAGCCTTCAACAAGTGCTCTTGAAGTAGAAAATAAAGACCAGAAGCTCCTCTAGAGGTAAAATTGATGTTCTTTGGCGTTGAGGACTTCTGTGTGATTAACCAAGCCACAGAGGATACAAGTAGACCACACACCCAAGTTGTGGACAAAACAAGATACAAGAAAAGAATACTTGAGTCTGACCCGCAGGTCACAATCCCAACAACACAAGTGGACCAACAAAAGTAGAAAGATGCAACCAAGGCATCCAGTAGTAAAAGCACTCAAATCCCTACACAAGAGGCTTTACACAAAGATCCTTCAGAAGTGGTGCGCACCCCTTCCTTTTATAGGTCAAGCCTCAACTTCGGATAAAGCTCCTATTTCCTCACCTAAGGAGTTAAGAAAGGATGTTGTTGTGCCCCAAATGCACAAGTCAGTGGGTATTCCATTTAGCATTGTGGACTAGATGAAGAAGACAAATATAAATGTCATAATGTGGGATGCCCTGACCATTCCATCTCAGCGTGACCTGTTACATGAAGCTCTGGCACAACTCCCGTGTTGATCTAACTATTCAAAAGTCATGCACTAATATCAACATCTTACAAGAAGAGGAGAAGAAAGTGAGTAAAGTTGTTAAAACCCCACCCTTCTATATGTCCTTGATCATAGGCAAACACCTAGTGCATAATTACATGATAGACTCAGGTGCTAGTACTTATGTCATGCCTAAGAAGATAGCTGATGTCTTAGGTATCAAGTATAGACCCCTGGAAAAAGGTGTCCTGAAACTTGATGGTTCAATTGTTACTACCTTAGGAATCATCAAGGATCTTGAGTTAACCCTCCATGCATGTCCAAGTTTGACAATTACTCAAGATGTATCTATCATTAACTCACCTCCTTTTTTTCCCTATGTCTATCAAGAGAATTTACTACAAAAGTGGGTGGTTACTTGTCTTCTGATTGGTCTCATATGTTACTCAAGACAAGGTATGGTACCCAGTTTACCATACAAGCTGAGCCAATATTTTCCTATCATGTAGAGTCATATGTCCCATCCCCTCTCCAAGCCAACTGTTTAATCCAAGAACAAGCTTCAGTTCCTGAAGAGCATCCTCTTCCACATTCTATTCCTGATCTAGTACTTGATGAGTGGGCAGAGAGGCACCATAAATTTGACCCATATGCTGAAGAACTAGAAGCCTATGAAACTAGGCTTGGTACTTACTGCATTCTTGAAGAAGAAGTTATGTTGCCCACGTGTGCTCAAGAAATACCAAGTTAAACTTGGCCTATGGAAGTTATACATTGATGGATCAAGAAGCAGAAACAACATGGGAGTAGGATTTGTTCTCATTTCTCCCAAGGATGAGAAATTATTCTTCGCGCACAGGTTATAGTTTACATGTTCTAACAATGTGGTAGAATATGAAGCATTGGTGCATGGCCTTCTTATTGCTGAAAAAAAGAAAGGGATTAAGGCATTGCAGATCTTTGGGGACACATAATTGGTTATCCACCAGGTTACCAAAAAATGTCAGGAAAATAATAAGCTCCTCAAAGCTTATAAGCACAGAGTTTGGGACCTCTTTGAGAGATTTGATGCTCTAAATCTGTAGGTGGTACCGTGCAAAATGAACAAGGAATTTGATCAAATGGCCACGTCCGGTTCACAGTTCTCTCCTGATGAGGAATTTGTCAAAGGAAACACTCAACACATTAAGATGGTGATTAGACCATCCATTCTAGACAACAATACCAGCTGGCAAGTGTTTGACAGTGACATGTAGATTGTCTAGTTCATCCAAAATGAAGTTGAGTTCTCATCAAGCATGCAAGCTGACTTGCATGACAGCTATGGTGACCAAGTGATTCAACTAAAGTCAAATAAGCTTCCTAAAGGGTTGGTCACCTTAGAGAAAATGTTTATCCCTGATGATGAGTTCAAGGGTGAAGAAAAGTATATGTGCACCATGCAAGAAGACTGCTCCCTAGTCACTATTACATGTGCAGAAAGAGTTATTGCTTAGTAAAGCTTGTGTGCACATATGAAAAAATAGGCCTTCATCTCTCTCTGTCAAAAATACAGTGATATCTTCTCATGGGAGTATGAAGACCTCAAAGGTTTTGATCCAAGTGTTTCTCAACACTCCATTGACCTTGATCCTGGTATCAAACCCATCAGACAAAAGTAACAACCAATCAATCCAAAGATAGAGCCCCTCATGAGAAAGGAGTTATCCAAACTCATTGAGGAAAAAATTATTTTTCCCATCAAGTACTCTACTTGGGTCACAAATCTAGTTCCAGTGTGCAAGAAGAATGGTGAAATCAGACTCTGTGTTGATTTCAGAGATTTGAACAAGGCATCTCTAAAGGATCATTATCCTTTTCCTTCAATGGAGAAATTCTGCAGACTGTGGCTGGTGCGCAAATATTCTCAATGTTAGATGGGTATTCAGGTTTCAATCAGATCCTGGTCAAGGAAGAGGATCAATTCAAAATGATGTTTACAACCAAGTGGGGAACATATGCATATCAAAATATGCCCTTTGGTCTGTCAAACATAGGCACTACATTTCAGTGCACCATGGATATTGCCTTCAAAGGCTACATCAATGAGTTCATCTTGGTTTACCTTGATGACATAACAATCTTCTCAAAGCAGAGTGTGGATCATATCGTGCACCTAGAGAAAGTCTTTGAGAGATGCAGAAAGTATGGGGTGTCTCTTAACCCCAAGAAGTGTAATTTTTCTATGGCGCAGGGAAAGCTCTTAGGCCATGTGGTTTCAAAGGATGGCATCACAATTGATCCTGAGCACATTTCAGCCATCTTGGCTCTTTCCCTGCCAACACACAATAAATCCCTACAGTCCTTCCTCAGTAAGATCAATTTTGTTAGGTGTTTTATCCCTAACTTTGCAGGACTGATTCAACCCATCACCCTGATGCTCAAGAAGGACATAACCTTCAGATGGATAATAGAAGGAAGAGAAATCTTCAACAAAATCAAGCAAGAAATTGCTTGCGTGCCAACACTCATCAACCCAGATTATTCCAAGGATTTCATCCTTTATGCTTATGGCACTGATGCGAGTGTTGCTGTTGTCCTAACACAAGAAAATGAATAAGGGTTGGAACAACTAGTGGCTTTCTTCAGCCAGACACTGAAGGATTATGAATTAAAGTACAATCACATAGAGAAACAGGTCTTCACCATCATGTGTGCACTTAAGAAATTTGAAAGTATGCTCGCCACAAATCATATCAAGGTGTTAGTCTCCCACTCCTCTATTAGAGACTTCATCATGGGAGCAGAAATCAGTGAAAAGAGAGCACGATGGGTGACCAAAATCATGGAATATGATGTGACTATCAAAGCCACAAAACTAGTAAGAGGTAGCACACTATGCAAACAAATTGCCGAGGATGTGAAGAATGAATTTAAGACTTCATTATTTCTAGATGAAGGTCTCCCGTGCATAGAACTTGAGCAGAATATAGATCCTGACGTGCACGTGACTGGATGAAGGACATGATCACATTCCTTTTTGAGGGTGTATACCCTCCTAGTTTGAACAAGGAAAAGAGAAGACATCTGAGGTTACAATCTATCCCTTATGTTTTGATTGATGGACTTCTCTTCAAGAAGAATCTTGATGGTGTGTTGTTAAGATGTATCAACGATGGCATGCAGACTGAAAAAGTGTTAGCATAATTTCATGATGGATTCTCTAGTGGACACTTCTCTACCAAAAATACAACAATAAAGATCATAATGGCAGGAATCTTTTGGCCTACCCTATTTTCATATGCACACAAATGGGTCACAAAATGCAAGGAATGTGCTTTCTTTGCAGGAAAGAAAAGATTGACAGTGCTTCCCCTTCGACCAATCCAAGTGGATCAGCCTTTTGTGCAATGGGGTCTCAACTTCATAGGCATGATCAATCCACCTTCAAGTGTTAGACACAAGTGGGTGCTGATAGCTATAGACTACTTCACCAGATGGACAGAAGCTGTTGCACTCAAGGAATCAACCGAGTCAGTCATCCTTGACTTTCTTGAAGGCATAGTCACAAGGTTTGGCGTTCCTCAAACCATTATCTCTGATAATGAAAAATCCTTCCTTGGGACCAGAATCACTGATTGGGTGCTAAATCTAGGCATCTACCTGAAGAATTCTTCCAACTATTACCCTTAGGGAAATGGTCTGGAAGAGTCAACAAACAAGAACCTGATCAAAATCATGAAATACACAATGAATATCAGCCAAAGACAGTGGCATACAAAGGTCTCGTGTGCATGCTCTGGGAAGATAGAATCATAGTCAAAAAGGCAATAAGAACTTTCACCTTACAATATTGTCTATGGAAAAGAGGCTACCCTTCCTTTGACACTAGATTTGAACTCATTGGCACTTTCCCAGCAGCTAGAATTTGAAGGCGCAGACCAGAGAGAAATTAGAATGACAAGCTGGTTAATCTTGAAGAATCAAGGAAATCTATCATGATCAAGCTAGAACAACATCAATAAGCAACAAATAAATGGTTTAACAAAAAGGTTAGGCCCCAAGCTTTCAAATTTTGAGACTTGGTCTTAAAATGGGATGTTGACAGAGCTAAACTAGGGTGCCATTCAAAGTTTGATGCACTTTGGAGTGGCCCATACATCATCAGTTCATGAAAAGAGGCTAACTCTTTTGAGTTAACTCATCTTGATGGAGGTGCGCTGCAAATCCCAGTAAATGGGATCTATCTCAAACCCTTCCATTAATTTTGTTGCATCATTTTGTATATATTAGAGTAGTTTCAATTCCTCTAAGTGTGTTGCATGCACATTTTTTTTTGTACATAGTTCTTTCTTCTCGTGTGCTTCCTGCGTGTGCTCTTCTTTTTCTTCCAGGATGTTGATTTTCTTCCAGCAATTTCCAACAGCTTACAGGATTTAGAATAGAGTCAAGAAATGATCCTTCAAGTGACTTTAGGGGTAATTCTTCAAAGTTACAAATCATAATTTCATGATTACATAGTAGACTCCATGCCCAATGGATGCTCTAGGCTACTGATCTCCTTCATCTAGCAAGAAGATGGCCCCGAAAGTCACCAAAACTATTATCTAAATAACTCTCCTAGTTATTTGGTAACTTGTATACATCTTATGGCTCTGAGCTCTTCATTGCAAGGTTACATGCGCATGTTCACTTCAAATTCCCTTTGCATATTTCCACATTCCCCCTTATTCTCCTCACGTGCCCTTGCATGCCTCCCCTTCTTCCTTTCCATTTTCCTTTTCCTCTTTGTTCCACTTCTCCCTTGCACATATCATCTACACATTCACCTTCTTCCTAAGTAGTTTTGTTCACCCTGCGTGCACGCCTCACACTTGCTTCAATTAGCTAAGTCCCTGGCCCTCATGCGTGCCCCTGCACATTACCTTATAATAGTTGTCACCTTGACCATGCATTCTCTTCTCACCAGTTTTCCTCATTTCCCCACGTGTGTCATGTGTGCCTTCCTTCTGCCTTCTTCACCTACCCTTTTTCTTCCATGTGCATATCTTTGTGCACCTCTCCTGTGCCATTCTGTGCCATGTCATTCTCTGACATGCTTGAGTGTGCCACATGTAACCAGTCAAAGTGTGCCAACAAGGCACCGAATCCTTACAACAAATCAATGGGTGACACGTGGTAGAAACAATAAGAAGATTTGTATAGTTGGTCATCCTTTCAGACAATCCGTGCATGCCATGTGTTTTGCATGCACCAACGACTCTAAAAAACTTCTGACAACATATATTTTGCTACATAGCTTTGATCAGCATGCGCCTAGACTTGTCAGATAGTTGCTGATGTAGGCTATAGTGCTAGGCATTCAAATTCAAATTCTTGGTAGACCTAGTAGGTGAGAAATGGGAAAACATATTTCTGAGCATTAATGAGCAGATCTAATTGCTCCAACCACTGATTTGATATGATCCACCCTCCTTCCTTCTCCTAGGGAAGTGCATTTGACAAATTTGGAGGTGGATTTGTAGGCATTGAATGCTTCTTATTGGTGGTTGCATTTCAAATTTGGATTTTCCCTCCTTCTTCTCTTCTTCTTCCATGGATCCATCTATAAATGTAAGAGCTGGGCTCATTATTAATGTTGGAAATTTTGGATCCTTACGCACTTTGCTAAGGACTTCATATTTTATGTATTTTGAGTTGTATACCTCTAGATCTAGCTCTTACATGTGGATATCAGCCTCTTTCACCATTATAACAGCTCTGTACATTTCTGGAAGTAATAAAAACATCATTTTGTGACTATTCTTTGTCCTAACATGTTTGCATTCCTTGTTCTTTCATTTTCGTTTGCATTGTGTGCCTGTTGTGCCATTTCACATCCCTTATAGCTCCTTATTTAGTTGTGTTCCATGAAACTGATATGGTAAATACGTTTTAAGTTGTGCTACACATTCCTAGCCTTATTTCATGCATTTCCTTTCATTTTCACTCAGAACAGATAGTGTTCATCCCTCTTTTCTGGTGCTATCACCTTTTAGTGTAGTTTCCTTTCATGTTATCCTTCTATCCCTAGTCCCTTGGAATTATTAGCTTAGTTTCCCTTTTAACACTAAGAGTAGTAGTAGTAGTAGTAGTAGAACTAGATAGAGGAATCGACCTTCTCTAGAGATCTGTCCCAAGTGTAGAAGGTCCCACAACTTGGGTATGGTTCCATTGTTGTTCTCTAGAGATCTAAGATGCGGGTGCAAGTTTGACAATTAACAATAGGTTTTTGAAAGGAAATTACATTTTGGATGGGATTTTGGTGGCTCAAGAAGCCATCCACTCCTTAGGTCATACGAAGAATCTAGGAAATATTATTAAGCTTGATATGATCAAGACTTATGCCAAGGTGAGATGGAGAATTTTAGAAACAATCCTAGAAAGGTTCAGATATCCCCTTAATTAGATCCAGTTGATCACGAACTTATTTACTACCCCAAAAAAAATTGGTCCTTATCAATGGTGTTCCTATAGGACATTTCAACTCTTCAAGGGGTCTAAGATAAGGGGATCCGATGTCACCATTTCTTTTCATGATAATGGGTGAAGGCTTGAATTGGGATATTGAAAAAGCATTTGTTAGCAAGGAATTGAAAGGGTTGAAAATGTCCTCTATAATTGAAAAAATGACAAGTTCTCAATTTTTTATGACATAGCTCTTTGGGGAATCCATCTATAGTTGAGGCCAAGAAATTTCAGTAGATTTTACATTTTTATTAAAGGGTTGGAGGGAAGAAGGTAAGTGGTGAGAATTCAGTAGTTTATTTTTTAAAAGTGCATCAATATTTGCAACATACGATTGCAAGAATTCTTGGATTTTTAATTGGGTATTTTCCGAAAATTAATTTAGGTATTCCTTTGATTGGGTGCATGACTGGGAAATAGTTATGGAAGCTAGTGGTGAATGAAATTGAAAAAAATGGCTTTATGAAATGGTAAGTGGTTGACTCTAGCTAGAAGAGATGAGCTTATTTTCTAATCTCTTGAAGAAATTCCCTCTTATTATATGTCTCTTTTTAAAATTCTTGGGGCAGTAGCCAAGATAAAAACTATTGTTCAAAGTAAATATTTATGGAGTGGTTCTGAGGAGAAAAATAAGTTTTTCCTGGTAGCCTGAGAAGAGGTTTGTAGCCTGAGGAGTGGTTCTAAGAAGAGGACTATACTATGATGAACTAGGATTTGGGAAGAAAGCTCCTTTAGAGAGTGTATAAAGTTCATGGTCATTTATGGAGTGTTGTCGGCCTAAAAATCCCCCCCTCCTTTTTAATTCAATTTCAAAAATTTTGAGCTCACGCCCTCCAGAGGTGTTCAAGTAAAGTTGGAAGTCTGAAAAGATAGAGAAATTCATGCTTTTAAGTTGTTTAAGCTCTCCAGTCTGCACGTTTTGATAAATTTTCTGTTTTCCTGTCAGGACGCGTGAAAATTTTATTATTGTCCTCATTTGAATGAAATTTTCAATCTTTCTATGGCCATGGATCGTCGAACCTTGTATTGTTTTCAATGCCTTTGTTCACAAAATAAATTTGAAAATTGAGCATGAAATGGTGGAGTTTTCTTCTTCTCTGCATTTTTTCCACAGTTGTGAATGACTAGCCTTTTATTCCCTATCAAAATTTGGCCCCATTATCAATGGGTACGTGGACATATCTAATTGGAGGTGGGATGGTGGAGCAATTTGAGAATTTTATCCTTTATGTAAAAAGGGCTAAAATTCATAAAATAACCCGCAACCCCGATCATGCTATGAAGGAAAAAGTCAAATCTTGAGCCCACCATTGGAAATTCAAAGTGGGGAGGTGGATCATCAGGGTGATTTGAGGATTTGACCCTTTTTATTAAAAGGGATTAAAGTTAAAAAAGTGATCTGTAACCATGCCAAACACAAACGAAAAAGTCAACTATTAAGCCCGCATAGAAGGTCAAAGCAGGTGTTCAGGCCAGCGGAGCAATTTGTGTTTTTGAGCCCGCATTGAAAAAGGGTAAAATTGTAAAAATTTCCCACGAATCTATCTCCACTTAAGTGAGACCACATGTCAAGACCATATCAAAAGTGGGTGAGCGAGCTAAAATGTTCCAAAATGCCAAATCTCTATAAAGTCACAAAATACAAAAGGCATCCTCCATGCCCGCTCCAATAAATTTCTCCCACATGGATGGCTCTAGTTTAGAGTTTCAAAGGCAAGTTGAATAGTTCAAATTCAAAGTTAGAAAATGAGTGTAACAAATGCATTATGAAAAGACTGGTTTTTCCACCATTGGCGTTTCTTCGCGAATCAAGAATTTGAATGGATGTGAATGATTAAAAAGATTTCAAACCATTTCTTGCTAACAAAGAAGAAGTGGTAACTATTTATTGCCAAAGAATTAATGGCTTCTTCATGCCATTGTAAGGGGTTTGAAATTGATTTTGTAAAACACACAAGTGCATTGTACTTAGAGACAACAAAGGAGATAGCCATTTTCTTCTAATTTCCTCCATTCTCAATTTGTTTCCATTCCCTCATTATGTACAACTTTTGTTTAAGCATCAATACAAGAAGAAGGAATTTGTAGCCTCTTTGATGAGGAGATTTCAGAAACTTTGAGTTCGTAGTCTTATCTCATCTTGTTGCCATTTGCAGAGTTGTTTCTTCTCATGAATGCATGTGTTGAAATTTCTAACTAGTGCGTGAATGAATCTGAATTTCTACCTACAACATTAGTTTTCCCACCTCTTTTCTCACCCCCTTTCCCACCTTCATAGAAAATTCCCCCCTTACAGATAACTACAAGAATTTTCTGCAGGGTCAGTGGAGTGCCCCTATTGGATCCCTGGCCACAAGGCCACCAAAGAAATCCATGCTTTCTCGCACATGCATGTACGAAATCTGCACTAGTTAAGTAAAGGGACTTAGACTCCTAGAGAATTGGCAAGGAATCCAAAAGTTTTTCCATCTGAAAATTTTCCTAGCCAATAGTTTTTGACACTCAACGTGGGGTAGATTTAACAACATCTACACTTGAATGCAACCACAAGGTCAGAAAATTCAAAATTCAAAAAAGAGATTTTTTTTTGGAATTTGAATGGCTATATAAGCCACATGGATTCAAATCATGGCTATTCTGGGAAACCCTCCTATTGAAAGACCCAAATTTCTCTTCCACATCCAAGAAGACGTTGCTTCAAATTTGAGGGAAGCTATCTTGCATAATAGAAAAAGTGCCAATCACTACATTTCCACGAGAATTTTGGACCTTGAAGAAGAACGTGTTGCTGAATTGGAGAGGCAAAGACAAATCCCAACACCACAGAGAAGAGAATAGATTTTCAAGTTGGTGGATAGAAGATACACTCAGAAATAGAGACAAGGAGGAAAAACTGATCCCATTTTTGAGGAACTTCAAAGGAGACAAGAGCCACTTAGAATCCAAAGGCTTCCTTCTCAAGCAATCAGTCATGTTGGGAACATGAGTGTTACCAATCCTTTGGATAGTGGATTTCCTCACATCAATGAGAACCTTAAAGATTTCACTGACGTAGAGACCGAAGAAGAAGCTATAGAAAGAGAAGCGAGAGCCAGTGAAGAAATAAGATCTCAACTCGAAGAAATTAAGATACCTCAAGCAGAGGCAAACAAAAGAGTAGTAGTTGGAGCCACAACCTTAGCAAGGTTAGAATCTAGAAATAGAAATAGAATGGGGGATTGTGATCATGAATGTGAACATGATTGTGAGGCCCATAGGCCTAATGTACCATGGGGAGGAAACACCAGCCCACTGGCTCTTGCTCAACCACTCTATGAGATACCAAGAGGCTCGAGAAAAAACTTCCCAAAATTTAGAGGGGATGGTTCTCAACTCCCTAAAGAGCATGCGGTAGCATTAATCACTGCTTGTGGTGTGTTGCGTGTTAAGGATGAATATGTGTCAATCTGACTCTTTGTGGAGTCACTTCAAGAGAAAGCTGACGAATGGTTCTACATGCTACCCCCGAGTTCTTTCACCTTTTGGGAATATATAAGAAGTGCATTTGAAATCAGGTTTAAGAGCACAGAAGATTGTTAGAATCTTTTGGTCCAATTGGTACAAATGAAGAAAGAAACCTCCGAGTCAATGAGGGACTTCATAGCAAGATATAACAGAGTGATAAGAATAATCCCTAAAGATGTGGTGCCTATTAAAAATAATTTAAAGAGATTCCTCATCAGCTCCTTTCCATCAGAAGTAGGTTTCTTCCTTAGAAGAACCCAACCAAGAACATTAAGGGAAGCTCAATACCATGCAATAGAAACTGATGATGATCTAATCTTGTCTAGTAAGGTGAAAGGCCCTAATGGAAAGCAAAAGGGTCAGAATTCAAACTCTGTCACCACATATCCAGTGTTCCAAAAAATGGAAAATGACTTGGTTACCTTGAAGAAGCATCTATCTTAGATCACAATACAGAATTCTTCAAGGAAACCAAACCCTCCAGATAGGCCAAGGATTAGTCCACCTTCTCATCGGCTTGCTCTTGAAGCACCACTAGTCAATGACATTTGTGACACCAAAGACCTAGAGGAGGAAGCATAAATTGATGAAACTGAAGAAGAAAATATGGAATACTATGAAAACTATCTTGAGGTCCAGGAAGTTGATATGAAAAATGGCCTAATTGAGTACGTTGATGATGAAGATGAGGATGTTGAAGAAGCTCCAAGTTTCTAATGTTTTTTTTTTCACTTGTGCATAATCTAGGAAAGGTGCTTCATCCTCAATGACTTTGGTAAAGGATAATATGAATAAAGAAGATTCCCCTCTAGAGGTCACTCAAAATAAAATCATCAACAGAGGATCACCATTGCCACCTTCTATGGAGTCAGCCAAAGAGAAACCAGACTCACTAGTTTTCAGGGATCACGCTACTACACTAAGTAAGTCATCTAATTCTTCTCCCAACTCAAAAGTTGCTAAGAACAATTCTCCTTTAAATGTTGTTCCTGTAAAAATATCTAAGGTTCAATCAAAAGCTACGCCCTCACCCCCTTCCAAGCCCATTGCTACACCCAGAAAGGAGAATTCAACACCCAAAGTAGTAAAGCCTCTACCATGTAAATCTTCCTCCATTTCTGTAACCTCTTCCTCGCTCACCATAACCCCATTTGACTTTGTGGAACATGCAAGAAAAACCAAAGTCTAGCTCTCAGAATTAGAATATCTACAAACACACCCTGCCCAGTTTGATAGGTTCATTAATACAGTTCGTGGTGGTAACCCTATATCCTCGAGTCCTAATTCTAAAGGCTTACTTCCCACACCATCTGCACCACCTTCCCAAAACCTGCTAGCCCTTAGTGCCTCCAAAACCAACAGGTTTGAACCTTTCTACCTATCACTCATCATTAGAGGCTTCCAACTAAATAATTGTATCATAGATTCCGAAGCCTTAGACAATGTGATGCTAGTCAAAGTTGTAAATGCTCTAGGCCTCACCTTGACCCAGGTAAATGGAACCTTCTACTCAATGGAATCCAAGCAAGTGCCATTGGTAGGAATAATCAAAGATGCACAAGTAGTACTAGCTAATTTTCCAAACAAGAAGGTGCCCCTAACCATACTGGTAGTAGACATCCCAACATCCTTTGGTATGTTATTAAGTAGTAGTTTCTACAGAGACTTGGGTGGAGAGATAAAAATGGATTGGTCATCTACAACTATCCCAGTAAAAGGTGAGATGAAGAAGCTACTACCAGTAAGAAAGATGAAGTTCACAGTATGAAAGTTTGATGATCCGAAAGAATAAATTCTCTTTCAATATTGTGGGCTAGGAAACTACTTCCTCACATCAAAAAAAGAGGATAAATTTCCACTTCTCATGGAGGAAGAGGAAGATCAAATTTGGAAAATGGAATTTTATGGTAGTCATTTTAGTACGGGCTCAGGAGATGGTGTATTATTGTACTCTCCTTTCAATGGGTTGTAACCATTTACCTACAAGCTACAATTTGATAATACAAATAAAACTACAGAGTATGAAGCACTACTCTTAGGCATGAGTGTAGCAGAGGACATGGGAATCAAGAAACTGAGATGCCGAGGTGATGTAAAGGTTGTATTAAAGTAGGTCTACCAAAAATATCAAGTAAAGAATCCAAGACTCTGGCATTACAGAAACAGAGTGTGGGACTGCATTGAATCTTTCGATGCATTTTCCATTGAAGTTATTCCAAAGGAACATAATGAAAAGGATGATTCTCTTGTAGTGTCAGCTTCCCTAGTGGAACCTCATCCTTCTTTTGGTAACGACAAAGTGACCATTGAAATGGTATTCAGGCCTAATGTACAAGATAATGAAAATCATTGGCAAGTCTTCAATGATGATAACCAAATTCTAGCCTTTTTAGAGAAAAGAAATAATTTCAATAATCTCTTCTTTGAAGGAGGTGAAAAACCACACCGAGAACCAGTCCCCAAAGAAGAGAAAGAAGGAATTGAAGGGATTTATGATGAGGGAGTAATAAAAAATGAAAGGGAACAAAATTCCCAAAGTCCTAGTCTCTCTGGAAGACCTCTTTGAAAAACATGACAGATTCATTCAAGAGAAAGAAAATCAATCTTCTCAGTGCCCAGCTGATTTTTATAAAGAAAACATTGGTACCCCGGAGGAGCCAAGGGTGGTCAATATTGGAAAATGTTTCTCACCTGAAGAAAAAAGAAGGTTTGTTGCATTACTCAAGAAATACTCATATGTCTTGGCCTACTCTTATGATGAACTCAAATCCTTCCAGTTAAAGGAAATGCATCACTCAATTCCTTTGAAGAAGGGTGTTAATCCCTTTAGGTAAAAAAAAAGGTCGTACAACCCAAATATTGTTGATACCATCAAGGAGGAGGTAATGAAGATGCTTAATGCAAGGATCATCTTTCCCATCCACCATTCAATGTGGTTGGCCAACATTGTGCCAGTGCGGAAGAAGAATGGTGAAATAAGGATATGTGTAGATTTTTGCAACCTGAACTAGGCATCACTAAAGGACAATTATCCTCTTCCTATCATGGACCATATCCTGCAAGTAGTCACTGGATCTGAAATGATTTCATTACTTGATGGATTCTTAGGATATAATAAAATCAAAGTGGTAGAGGAGGACCGCACCAAGATAGCCTTTACAACACCTTGGGGCACTTTTGCCTATAGCATAATGCCTTTTGGCCTAATCAATGTGGGAGCTACATTCCAAAGGGTGATGGATTTGGCCTTCAAAGATATAAAGCATTGTATTGTCATATATCTTGATGATCTCACATTATTTTCAAAGAAGAGGGGAGATCATATCTATCACTTGGAACATGTACTTGCAAGGTGTAGGAAACATGGCTTATCACTAAATCCAAAAAAGTGCATTTTTGGAGTCATAGAAGGCAAGTTATTGGGGCACATTGTGAAAAAACATGGAGCACACATTGATCCTAAGAGGATTAGATCCATTCAAGCATTAGCCTTGCCCACAAGAAAGAAAGGAGTTCATTCATTCTTCGGAAAGGTGAACTTTCTTCGTCATTTTGTGCTTGAGTTTGTTGAGCTAACAAATCACATCACTTCCATGATGAAACCACAAGAAAACTTAAAATGGAATAATGAAGGGAAGGAAGCATTAGAAGAAATCAAGAAATCAATTGCTAATGCTTTGACTCTTGTATCTCCAGATTTTAACAAAGAATTCATCATATATTGTTATGCATCAGAGCATACACTCTCTACCATTCTCGTTAAAAAAATGATGAAAGCATGGAAGCACCTATTGCTTTCATGAGTTGTCCTTTGAAAAAGCATGAGCTAAAATAAAAAAAATTGGAGAAGCATGCCTATGAAGTGGTCAAGGCTATAAAAAAATTCAGGTTTTACATCCTCAATTCCCATATGGTGGTGATGGTCCTCGACAGTGCAATCAAGTCCATCTTGACATAGTAGGATCCCAGAGCTAAAAGATGAAATTGGATCACAAAGAATCAATAATATGACTTCGAGATTTGACCCTCCAATTTGGTACTGTAACACCCTGAACTGTTGTTACTTCCTCCTGAGCATACAAGTGTTGATATGTGATTTCTTTGTAAAAAGGATGTGTTCCTTGATTGAGAAATCATGCTTGATATGTACTGTATCTTCTTTGCAGATTGCAGATCTTTGACTGAGTCGGAATATGATTGGACTCTTTTATTTCTTTCATTTTGTATCTGAGTTTAATCTGATCTCGGAATGAATCATAGAGTTATCCATCTATAAGACCTAGCCTTGGATCAGTGGAATTGATCCAAGTATTGCTTTAAGTTTGTTCGTGATGAATTAAAATTACAGACCTTGAACAGGTTGCAAGGTCTAGAAGCATTGAATAAGCTAGTCCGGAGTATAACTCAGGTTGATCATGTGAAATGGATTGGTTCCCGATATCGAAGTATATCTGGAAGGTCTCGATCGTGGACCAGGTAATAATTCGGTTTCATACAATTTTGTAGCCTAAAGGCAGAACAGGAGCTAACCCTGTTCAAGAATGCATGTTGTAGGTCTTTTTCTGAGTGTACGGAATGTAGACCTAACTGGAATTATTAATGTTAGTAACCTAAAACTAAACCTAACCTAGGGGTTAGATTAGTGTTAATCTAACCTAGACCTAGGCTAAGAACTAATGTCCTAAGTTAGTATCTATGTTCTATGAAGTTAGACTAGGTGTTATCCTAAATTCTAACCTAAGTTACTAACCTAACTATTGGGCAAGGATTATGGGGACCTATGGAGGGGATGCGAACCATGGGCGGTAGTTTCTATGTTATTTAATGTAAAGGATAAGTATGAAGGACAGGTATTGGCGGAGGTTTTAGAAACGGCTAACTGAGCCGACGTGGCAGGTCACCAAAACTGAAAATGGTCTTGAAATTCTATTTGTCTATCGCCAACTTTGGCGGTCGGTGGCAGTGGAGTTTGAGCGGGAAATTTGGAGTAAATGCAATTAATGAGCTCGGTAGTCGAGCTCGGAATTCGCGAGAAGGCATGCAAATTGGAAAGTTGTTGTTTTGTTTGGCTTATCGCGAATTTCGGTTTTCCTTCTGCCTGTTCACTGGTTCTTCGCACCAGTCTTCTTTGTGTTGCATGGCGAGTATGAGCGTATCTAGCTCTTTTCTCTGGCAAGGAAAATATATATGTCATGGAGATAGCAAAATTTTGTTGGTCGCTCTAACTTGGAAAAGGAAAAGGAAGTCCGAGCTCTTTCAGTGGTCTGCTTCAGAATTTTGAGCAAAAATCCAGGCATGTTAGGCCCTAACCTTTAAAAATCTTGCTGTCTTTCAAGTGATTTCATTAGAACAACTCTGTTCAAATGATTTATGGTAATAGAGGATTTTCTTTGGATGTCTTGTGTGATTTTGACACTGTATCTTCATGCTGGTTCGATTTTTCATTTATCCCTTGATGGGTGTTTATTAAATTCGAACTGTGGCTTTATTTCTTTGTGTTTTGCATTCTGGCTTAAATATGCGAAATATATGAAAGGAATGTATGCTCGGCCTGCTCGGCGAGAGCCCATAAATTATTCTTGTGATGGGTACAGGCCACTGTTATGCTTGTCGATTTTGTCGTCGATGCATGTTGTGAATACTTGTTGGAAGGGAAACTGCTGGACATTTGTTTGATTATTCAGTTTTAAAAGAACCTTGTAAGCTCTGTCGTGGTTATTGATGGGGTGGTTATTGATACTTGTTGGGTTTCGTTTTGTCTTTTAAAGTTGTTTGGGAAGAGGTAACTACTGTGTTACAGTAGTCATTACGACCCTGTGGAAGTTGTTTTTCCTTTTTATTGTGGTAATGGGATTCAACCCGTTGACAGTATACAATATGGATATATGTATTTTATTTGAACGACTCTGTAGAGTCCATTAAATGATTCGTATAAATTGGGCCACTGTGGAAGCTATATATATATATATATATATATATATATATTTGAATGTTGGAAATTGCTTTGTCTGAGTCTTGTTGGAGTAACAGGACTCTGTAGGTCCGACTTCTGTTATTTGGTAATGAATACTTTCGTTTTACAAGGAATTTGTGGTTCAGACTCAGTTGGGCATTTAAATAGGTATTCCACTCTATGTAAGCTTGGAGCAAATATAGTTATACGGGCTCCGTTGGATTTCTTGTTACTAAATCATTATATAGCTTTTGTATAAACCTGATTTTAAAGGCTTGCCAATGTTGGCACGGATGGAATCATTATCTTCTATGTATTTTGTTTACTGTTGTTGGGACTCAGTTGAATTCTTGATAGATAAACAGTGTAACTGCTTCAAATTATAACTGTTGGGTTTACTTTGTTTTTGACTTGTTGGGTTCTGTGAGTATGGGAAGATATCTTGTATGTCGGCTTCTGGAAAAGCTAAACTGTGAATACTGTTTATGGACTTAGTTTTAATTCCTCGAATGGTAATCTATGTCACTGTTTTCCGTATAAGCCTGAGTATGAACATGTAATGTTCTTGGCTTTGTTGGTTTTCTTTAATTAAGCTTGATAACATGAATTATGGCCTTTTAAGTAGGTCGCGAATACCATACTTTCAACTCTGATTTCATTCAGGGGTGATTACGATATTCTGTGTATGTTTTCCTTCTGATTACATTCCAGTTTGATGTGGCTGTGCATGCTGCTTGGATTTCGTTTAAAAATCCCTTCGCATAGTCGTAGGGAAATGTCATTGCTTAAATGATCATGAGTCTTTGGTTGACTACGATAGCAAAGGAGTTCTTTGATTTCGACCTTGTGTCTAAAAGCCTTTCAGTGCTAATCTTCTTATCTGTCGCTTTTGCGTAAGGTCATACTGAGTCCGCTTGGTAGATAGACGCCGTTGTTTGGCAAGAAGGCTACTGTACTGTAGTTGCTTTATTGTAAGTTTTAATAAAACGGTGGTGTTGATGATGGACTCAACTGATTTATTAGCATGTGTATTAAGTGAATGCCTTGCTTTTGGAAAGATGGTATAGACATGAGCTAGTTCAGAGGGAAACATGTACAATTTGTTTATTTCTCTTCTGTTGTAAATTATAAGTTGATATAATTGTTTAACTAACATCTGTAATTGATTTTACATAATGACGGTAACTGGATTGATATGATATTCCTCTTTTTAAGTTGAATATAATGATTGTCTGATGTTTGTTCAACTTGGGATTTACAATGAATAATTGCTTAGGACACTTTTGTTCTTCTTGATCCCTAATATTTTGATGAAATATTTGAGAAGTATATAGGACTACTCCGTAACGAAAATTATTGTTACACGTTATAGACATGATATATTCTTAACGTATAGTCTGAGTCATGTTTATTTGATTGGTGATTTTATATCATTTAAACAGGGTGTTTAATGAAAACAATTGATGGATTGCAATTGTTTTAAAAGTTAGTGCTTATCATGCTCAGTTCATCGAACTGACTCATGTTGACTATTTTTGCAGATGGTTGCCGTAAGTGGTAAAAGCATGCAGATCTGATAGGATAATCAGATTGATTAAATTTGATTTTAAGTAGAATTTCAGATAGATTCTCTAAAATGTATTATATGAGGAAAGATGTCCTTTTTCCGTTGAGCATTGTATTAAGTATGCTGATTGTACAAAATGTATCTGTATAGATCTGAAAAGAATGGAAATAAGTATTTGCTACTTATGTGTTGTATTCTTATTCTGATTGTTGACCTTCTTCGGTTTATATACCGGAGGGGCATTGTTATCATTGTATAAATTGGAGACTTTGTGATTGTCAATGAAAGTTACAAGAATATGAGATTGAATTCTTATGAGTGTTTAGTAGTTCTAATTTGTTCTATCGAAAGCAAAAATTGAATTTTAAATCTTTGTCTTTCTAAAAGATAGGGTTAAAATGAACCTAAGCAGAACGCTAATCAGGCTGAATTAAATTACTAATCCCTAGTCTTGATTATGACAGGACAACATTAAATTGGATTCTTAATCATTGATATCTTGATACTAATAAGTATGATATAAATTCAGTTAGGAGAACTGATATAAATCTAATGGGGTTCAGATGGCAATCTCATGTGAAGGTTATGAGTTATTGTTCAATTCTGTTGTTTTAGAATCATGTATATTCTAAGAACTCCTTGATGAGACCTTGGCCTTAATATCTCCACCATGTAATGGGTTTTATTGAGGAAGGCCATCCTTAGACGAAGAATCCAGGGATCGGGAAAGGCTAACCTTAGGGGAACGTCTTTAATGTAATTTAAACTCAATGTGCGTAACACATATTAATAAGTAGATCTTTTCGAGGTGGATTTAAAGGTTGACGGCACAAGTCAACTGCAGGGTTGTACCTCCGAGAAGATTAGGATCTTCTCGAAGTTACAACAATGCAGGTGACTTATGACGACACCCTTTGCATTGATCGCTAAGATTTACACTTTGATCTCGAACGAGTTACTCAGGGACCGATTAGGAATGTGGTCACGTTATAAGGCTGCCTAGGAGATTCGGGGTATCTTGACACACTGGTTTAACTAGGATTGAACCAGTATGTCATCATATCCCTAATCCTCGTGGGCATCCATATAACATTATCACCTTGTTAATCTGTCTCCGAGTGATTAAGTTGAGATAGGAAGGACTGACAGAAGTCGGTATAAGACATTCTACATAACATAAGAATGGGGTGAAGGGCGTATTCCAGATTGACGAGTATGCCGTTAAGGAATACGAGACATAAACAGTATGTTTCAAATCTTTGGCCAAAGTATCGCAAGCTGCTGATTGCGTTGTCCTAATTCACCTAGTCTAAGGGATGAGATGCCGATGAATAATGGTAACAATTATTCAGTTAGGTTCCTTGGACAGAGCATTCTGAATCCCAGAATAGGGAAGAGAACCGCAAGAGTGAAGTGTTAAATAAAAACGCCAACTCTTATTACTCATGAATAGATCGGTAGATTACCGAGTCATGGAATGAATAGATCGGAGGTACTCCGAGTCATTACAGCTGCATATGGTTGTCTGTTATAAGAATGGTTATTTGATTTGTGAGTTCTAAATTATGTATTTAGAACCAGGATGCAATTTTCAAAAAAAAAAAAAAATTCACTTGTTCTAAGGTATAAAATGAGGACGTTACATCTTGGTATCAGAGCTGAAGGTTGCAGCTCTTGGACCTATTGTGTCCATAATCTGATAAAAACCTGAATTTTCTTGTAACAGAAAATGGTTAGAACAAGGGGGAACGTTGCGAATAATGCTCCACCTGAAGGAGGAGCGGCAACCACCCAGAAACTTGATGAGATCCTTGCTGCCCTGTTGGACACAAGAGATCGCTTAGCTGTACTGGAACAGCAGGTGATGGGAAATGAGGAGGATGAAGAAGCTGATAATAATAATCAGCAACCTCCTGAGGACAACCCCGACATGGGTGTTGATGTTAATGCTGGGAATGCACCTGTCCAACCAGAAAACAAAAAGGCCAGATTGGCAGCAGAACTCACTAATGATATAAAAAGGATAAGTCCACCTAAGTATGATGGCACCACATTAGGAGATGGAGCTGAGAACTGGCTCAGTGAAATGGAGAAGTACTTTGCAATAAGGAACTTCTCAGAGGAAACCAAAGCTATTTGGGGAGCCTATCAGCTTTCCCACGAAGCATCTTCGTGGTGGGATAGCCGTAAAGCTGAACTAAACATTGATGAGACCAATATTACTTGGGATCAATTTAAAGGCTATTTTAGGCAACGTTGGCTGCCACAACTTTTCTATGATCAGAAAATGACAGAATTTCAGAACTTAGCTCAAGGGAAGCTAACGGTAACTGAATACTGGGAGCGGTTTACAAAACTCCTCAAGTATGTACCGCAGTATCAAACTGACGAGAAGTTCAGAATACGGAAATTCATCATGGGATTGAATCCCGTGATAGGGGGAGAGGTCGATGTTCACAGCCCAACCACTATGGAAGGAGTTGTTGAAAAGGCCATAAGGCAAGAACAGAAATTAAAGGCTATTTCTGCTCATAAAGAGGAAGTGCGGAAGAAGACTGCAAACCCCTCTTCAACCTCTCTTGCACCCAGAAAAGGACCATGGAAAAAGTTTGGAAACAAGAGTAAGTTTCCAGGAGATAACAATAAGAAAGCAGTAGTAAATAAGCCTGCTGGAAACGTAAGGGATAATTTTGCTAAAAATTATAACAATGGGCAGAAGCCCTATGGAGGACAACGTGACAATTACAAAACTGGAGGCAACTTTGAGCCTAAAAAGGGACCTGTAGGAGGCTGCTACAATTGTGGCAAAGATCACTACGCAAATCAGTGCCCTTTGAAGAAGGATGATCGTAATCAGCAGCATAAGATACATGCTGCAGTAGCGGACAAGCAAGCTGAAAAGCAAGTGACACCTATAGAAGTTCCGGGTAAGTTATTCGGCATACCTGTCACTATTCTTTTTGATACAGGAGCTACTGAATGTTTTATATCTAATAAACTTGCTTCTAAACTTAAAAGAAAAGCTGGAAAAATGGATAAATCTTGGACTGTACAGTATGGTAATAATTCTGTTCATACAGTGAGTATGTGTCTTTTTGGGGCAGTCCTTGACTTACCTAACTTTTCCACGGAAGTTGACCTCTATGTTGCACCTTTAGGATCGTATGACATTGTTATCGGTGTCAATTGGTTAGCTGACCATAAAGCAAAAGTAGACTGCTATGAAAAGAACATAAAATGTTTAGATGATCAGCTGGAATCAGCAGAGATTCAAGGGGTGAAACGGGAAATTTCAGTTAGAAAACTGTCAGCTATGCAGCTTAAAAAGGCTAAAAATAAAGGATGTACCCTTTATGCAGTAAAGATATCCGAATCTTCGGAAGAAGATGATGATTTCATGAAACGATTCCCTCTGTTACAAAGTTTCAGGGATGTTTTTCCTGAGGAATTACCAGGGTTACCACCCAAGAGAGAATTTGACTTCACCATTGAAATCAAGCCAGGAACAGAACCTATTTCCAAAGCACCTTATCGGATGACTACTACAGAGTTAGTTGAGCTTAAGGCACAGTTGCAAGAGCTTTTGTCTAAAGGTTTGATCAGACCAAGTGTTTCACCTTGGGGAGCGCCTGTAATATTTGTGAAAAAGAAGGATGGAACACTAAGGCTGTGTATTGATTATCGGATGTTGAACAAAGCAACAGTCAAGAACCGATATCCACTTCCTAGGATCGACGATCTGTTTGATCAGATGCGTGGAGCAGCGGTTTATTCTAA
The DNA here is from genome assembly GCA_019776745.2 of Taxus chinensis. Classification (NCBI taxonomy): domain Eukaryota; kingdom Viridiplantae; phylum Streptophyta; class Pinopsida; order Cupressales; family Taxaceae; genus Taxus; species Taxus chinensis. The sequence goes on from CM034156.1 coordinate 153,351,434, forward strand.
GATAGACCTTCGATCTGGTTATCATCAGTTAAGGATTAGAGAGGAAGATATTCATAAAACAGCTTTCCGAACAAGGTACGGACATTATGAATTCACAGTTCTACCCTTTGGATTAACTAATGCACCCGCAGCCTTTATGAACTTGATGAACAATATTTTTCAAGAATACCTGGACAAGTTTGTACTTGTATTCTTGGACGATATTCTCATTTATTCTAAAAGCGTTGAGGAGCACAATGAGCATTTGAAGATAGTTTTGGGAATTCTGAGAAAAAGAAAGTTGTATGGTAAGTTATCCAAATGTTCTTTCTTTGATTCAGAAGTTCACTATTTGGGTCATGTCATAAGTAAAGAAGGAATTGCTGTAGATCCTTCAAAAATAGTGGCAATAACTGAGTGGCCTGCACCAAAGAATGTGCATGAAGTAAGAAGCTTCATGGGTCTTGCTGGTTACTATAGAAAATTTGTAAAGGATTTTTCTAAAATAGCTGCACCAATAACTTCATTGCAAAAGAAGGATAAGAAATTCATGTGGAATGACAAGTGCGAAGCGGCTTTCAAAAGTCTGAAAGACCAGTTGACTTCTGCACCTATATTAGCTGTACCAGACCCTAATGGGAGTTTTACAGTTGTAACGGATGCTTCTGGGGAAGGCCTTGGAGGTGTTTTGCTACAAAATGATCAGGTCATAGCATATGAAAGTAGAAAACTTAAGTTACATGAGCTGAATTATGCCCCTCATGATTTGGAACTTGCTGCCATTGTTCATGCACTTCAAGTCTGGAGACACTACTTACTTGGGAAACCTTTTGAGTTGAAAACTGATCACTTAGGACTGAAATATATTTTTACTCAGCCCAATCTGAATGCCAGACAGAGAAGGTGGTTAGAATTTTTATCACAATATGACTTTGATATTAGCTATATCAAAGGGAAGGAGAATAGAGTAGCTGATGCTCTAAGTCGTAGGAGGCACATTTCTGCTCTTATAACATTAAGAACTCAGTTTAAAGACGAGGTAAAAAGTGCCTCAGAATCAGATGCATACTTTCAACAAGTAAAAGCAGCGCTTGCTGCAGAACCTAAGGATATAAGGTATAAAGGTTTTCATTTTGATAATGAAGGAATCTTGCGTTATGAAAACAGGGTATATGTACCTATGCTGAACGATTTGAGAAAGAAGTTGTTAGTTGAATTTCATAATTCACCTTTCTCTGGACACCCGGGTATCACAAAAATGCTTGCTGATTTGAAACAGCAATACTTTTGGAAAGGTATGAAAAAGGATGTAATAGATTTTGTGACTCATTGTCTGGAATGTCAGCGGGTGAAGGCAGAACATATGCACCCTGCTGGACTGTTATATCCTCATAGCATACCGCAGTACAAATGGCAAGTAATAACCATGGATTTTGTACAAGGACTACCCATGTCCAGGAATAAACATGATGTTATCCTGGTAGTTGTAGATAAACTGACTAAGGTAGCTCATTTCATCGCTGGAAATCTAAAGGATGATTCACCAGTGCTGGCCAAAAGATTCGTACACGAAATTTTCAGATTGCATGGTGTACCAGAATTGATTATATCTGACAGGGATCCTAGAATGACGTCAAGGTTTTGGCAAACGCTTAACGCAGCTCTTGGAACAAAACTAAACTTCAGTTCTGCATATCATCCGGAAACGGATGGACAAACTGAGAGGGTAAATCAAGTGTTGGAGGACATGTTGCGTATGTATTGCATGGATCAACAGTATAAATGGGAGGAGTATCTTCCATTAGTTGAGTTCGCATACAACAATACTTATCACTCATCTCTTAAAATGGCACCATTTGAAGCACTTTATGGAAGAAAGTGCAGAACTCCTGTTAGTTGGGACAGTGTTGAGGATAGAGTGGTAATTGGACCAGAGATTCTCACAGAAATGGAACAGCAAGTTAAGCTGATTCGTGAACGACTAAAGGAAGCAGCGGATAGACAGAAGAGCTACGCTGACCTTAAGCGGGTTGATAGAAGGTTTGAGCTTGGTGATAAGGTTTTTCTTCGTGTTAAACCCAGGAAGAGTTCAATAACTTTTGGCAAGGCTGCCAAGTTGTCACCTCGATTCGTGGGACCTTTCGAAATTGTCGAAATAATCAATCCTGTAGCTTATCGTTTAGCATTGCCACCTGCTTTATCTCGCATGCATGATGTTTTTCATATTTCTTTGCTTAAGAAATACGTTTCAGATCTGTCACATGTTTTAAATTGGAATTCCTTGCAGGTCCAAGACCCAGGAATAATCGTGGTTAAACCCACACGAGTGCTGGAAACTCGCCAATTGCATTTAAGAAATCGTGAGATACAGCAATGTAAGGTCCAGTGGGACCAGTTTAACGAAGAAAGTGCAACTTGGGAAAATCTGGAAGAGATGAAAACTGCTTTTCCTTCTCTTTTTCAACAGAATGAAATCTGTTAACAAAACATTCTTTAATGAACTTATTTTTTTTATAAGTATTTATGAAAGCCAGATGAAGGCAAACATTATTCAGGTTGAATAAAATGTGTTGTGACATTGATTTCTGGAACTATTCAAGTTGGAAAATAGTCGCATTGATTTGTGAACTAATAAATTGATTGACCTGAAGGTTAATCGAATATGTAATCATCGGGACGATGAATCTTTTTAGGAGGGAAGCATGTAACACCCTGAACTGTTGTTACTTCCTCCTGAGCATACAAGTGTTGATATGTGATTTCTTTGTAAAAAGGATGTGTTCCTTGATTGAGAAATCATGCTTGATATGTACTGTATCTTCTTTGCAGATTGCAGATCTTTGACTGAGTCGGAATATGATTGGACTCTTTTATTTCTTTCATTTTGTATCTGAGTTTAATCTGATCTCGGAATGAATCATAGAGTTATCCATCTATAAGACCTAGCCTTGGATCAGTGGAATTGATCCAAGTATTGCTTTAAGTTTGTTCGTGATGAATTAAAATTACAGACCTTGAACAGGTTGCAAGGTCTAGAAGCATTGAATAAGCTAGTCCGGAGTATAACTCAGGTTGATCATGTGAAATGGATTGGTTCCCGATATCGAAGTATATCTGGAAGGTCTCGATCGTGGACCAGGTAATAATTCGGTTTCATACAATTTTGTAGCCTAAAGGCAGAACAGGAGCTAACCCTGTTCAAGAATGCATGTTGTAGGTCTTTTTCTGAGTGTACGGAATGTAGACCTAACTGGAATTATTAATGTTAGTAACCTAAAACTAAACCTAACCTAGGGGTTAGATTAGTGTTAATCTAACCTAGACCTAGGCTAAGAACTAATGTCCTAAGTTAGTATCTATGTTCTATGAAGTTAGACTAGGTGTTATCCTAAATTCTAACCTAAGTTACTAACCTAACTATTGGGCAAGGATTATGGGGACCTATGGAGGGGATGCGAACCATGGGCGGCAGTTTCTATGTTATTTAATGCAAAGGATAAGTATGAAGGACAGGTATTGGCGGAGGTTTTAGAAACGGCTAACTGAGCCGACGTGGCAGGTCGCCAAAACTGAAAATGGTCTTGAAATTCTATTTGTCTATCGCCAACTTTGGCGGTCGGTGGCAGTGGAGTTTGAGCGGGAAATTTGGAGTAAATGCAATTAATGAGCTCGGTAGTCGAGCTCGGAATTCGCGAGAAGGCATGCAAATTGGAAAGTTGTTGTTTTGTTTGGCTTATCGCGAATTTCGGTTTTCCTTCTGCCTGTTCACTGGTTCTTCGCACCAGTCTTCTTTGTGTTGCATGGCGAGTATGAGCGTATCTAGCTCTTTTCTCTGGCAAGGAAAATATATATGTCATGGAGATAGCAAAATTTTGTTGGTCGCTCTAACTTGGAAAAGGAAAAGGAAGTCCGAGCTCTTTCAGTGGTCTGCTTCGGAATTTTGAGCAAAAATCCAGGCATGTTAGGCCCTAACCTTTAAAAATCTTGCTGTCTTTCAAGTGATTTCATTAGAACAACTCTGTTCAAATGATTTATGGTAATAGAGGATTTTCTTTGGATGTCTTGTGTGATTTTGACACTGTATCTTCATGCTGGTTCGATTTTTCATTTATCCCTTGATGGGTGTTTATTAAATTCGAACTGTGGCTTTATTTCTTTGTGTTTTGCATTCTGGCTTAAATATGCGAAATATATGAAAGGAATGTATGCTCGGCCTGCTCGGCGAGAGCCCATAAATTATTCTTGTGATGGGTACAGGCCACTGTTATGCTTGTCGATTTTGTCGTCGATGCATGTTGTGAATACTTGTTGGAAGGGAAACTGCTGGACATTTGTTTGATTATTCAGTTTTAAAAGAACCTTGTAAGCTCTGTCGTGGTTATTGATGGGGTGGTTATTGATACTTGTTGGGTTTCGTTTTGTCTTTTAAAGTTGTTTGGGAAGAGGTAACTACTGTGTTACAGTAGTCATTACGACCCTGTGGAAGTTGTTTTTCCTTTTTATTGTGGTAATGGGATTCAACCCGTTGACAGTATACAATATGGATATATGTATTTTATTTGAACGACTCTGTAGAGTCCATTAAATGATTCGTATAAATTGGGCCACTGTGGAAGCTATATATATATATATATATATATTTGAATGTTGGAAATTGCTTTGTCTGAGTCTTGTTGGAGTAACAGGTAAGGCGACTTCTGTTATTTGGTAATGAATACTTTCGTTTTACAAGGAATTTGTGGTTCAGACTCAGTTGGGCATTTAAATAGGTATTCCACTCTATGTAAGCTTGGAGCAAATATAGTTATACGGGCTCCGTTGGATTTCTTGTTACTAAATCATTATATAGCTTTTGTATAAACCTGATTTTAAAGGCTTGCCAATGTTGGCACAGATGGAATCATTATCTTCTATGTATTTTGTTTACTGTTGTTGGGACTCAGTTGAATTCTTGATAGATAAACAGTGTAACTGCTTCAAATTATAACTGTTGGGTTTACTTTGTTTTTGACTTGTTGGGTTCTGTGAGTATGGGAAGATATCTTGTATGTCGGCTTCTGGATAAGCTAAACTGTGAATACTGTTTATGGACTTAGTTTTAATTCCTCGAATGGTAATCTATGTCACTGTTTTCCGTATAAGCCTGAGTATGAACATGTAATGTTCTTGGCTTTGTTGGTTTTCTTTAATTAAGCTTGATAACATGAATTATGGCCTTTTAAGTAGGTCGCGAATACCATACTTTCAACTCTGATTTCGTTCAGGGGTGATTACGATATTCTGTGTATGTTTTCCTTCTGATTACATTCCAGTTTGATGTGGCTGTGCATGCTGCTTGGATTTCGTTTAAAAATCCCTTCGCATAGTCGTAGGGAAATGTCATTGCTTAAATGATCATGAGTCTTTGGTTGACTGCGATAGCAAAGGAGTTCTTTGATTTCGACCTTGTGTCTAAAAGCCTTTCAGTGCTAATCTTCTTATCTGTCGCTTTTGCGTAAGGTCATACTGAGTCCGCTTGGTAGATAGACGCCGTTGTTTGGCAAGAAGGCTACTGTACTGTAGTTGCTTTATTGTAAGTTTTAATAAAACGGTGGTGTTGATGATGGACTCAACTGATTTATTAGCATGTGTATTAAGTGAATGCCTTGCTTTTGGAAAGATGGTATAGACATGAGCTAGTTCAGAGGGAAACATGTACAATTTGTTTATTTCTCTTCTGTTGTAAATTATAAGTTGATATAATTGTTTAACTAACATCTGTAATTGATTTTACATAATGACGGTAACTGGATTGATATGATATTCCTCTTTTTAAGTTGAATATAATGATTGTCTGATGTTTGTTCAACTTGGGATTTACAATGAATAATTGCTTAGGACACTTTTGTTCTTCTTGATCCCTAATATTTTGATGAAATATTTGAGAAGTATATAGGACTACTCCGTAACGAAAATTATTGTTACACGTTATAGACATGATATATTCTTAACGTATAGTCTGAGTCATGTTTATTTGATTGGTGATTTTATATCATTTAAACAGGGTGTTTAATGAAAACAATTGATGGATTGCAATTGTTTTAAAAGTTAGTGCTTATCATGCTCAGTTCATCGAACTGACTCATGTTGACTATTTTTGCAGATGGTTGCCGTAAGTGGTAAAAGCATGCAGATCTGATAGGATAATCAGATTGATTAAATTTGATTTTAAGTAGAATTTCAGATAGATTCTCTAAAATGTATTATATGAGGAAAGATGTCCTTTTTCCGTTGAGCATTGTATTAAGTATGCTGATTGTACAAAATGTATCTGTATAGATCTGAAAAGAATGGAAATAAGTATTTGCTACTTATGTGTTGTATTCTTATTCTGATTGTTGACCTTCTTCGGTTTATATACCGGAGGGGCATTGTTATCATTGTATAAATTGGAGACTTTGTGATTGTCAATGAAAGTTACAAGAATATGAGATTGAATTCTTATGAGTGTTTAGTAGTTCTAATTTGTTCTATCGAAAGCAAAAATTGAATTTTAAATCTTTGTCTTTCTAAAAGATAGGGTTAAAATGAACCTAAGCAGAATGCTAATCAGGCTGAATTAAATTACTAATCCCTAGTCTTGATTATGACAGGACAACATTAAATTGGATTCTTAATCATTGATATCTTGATACTAATAAGTATGATATAAATTCAGTTAGGAGAACTGATATAAATCTAATGGGGTTCAGATGGCAATCTCATGTGAAGGTTATGAGTTATTGTTCAATTCTGTTGTTTTAGAATCATGTATATTCTAAGAACTCCTTGATGAGACCTTGGCCTTAATATCTCCACCATGTAATGGGTTTTATTGAGGAAGGCCATCCTTAGACGAAGAATCCAGGGATCGGGAAAGGCTAACCTTAGGGGAACGTCTTTAATGTAATTTAAACTCAATGTGCGTAACGCATATTAATAAGTAGATCTTTTCGAGGTGGATTTAAAGGTTGACGGCACAAGTCAACTGCAGGGTTGTACCTCCGAGAAGATTAGGATCTTCTCGAAGTTACAACAATGCAGGTGACTTATGACGACACCCTTTGCATTGATCGCTAAGATTTACACTTTGATCTCGAACGAGTTACTCAGGGACCGATTAGGAATGTGGTCACGTTATAAGGCTGCCTAGGAGATTCGGGGTATCTTGACACACTGGTTTAACTAGGATTGAACCAGTATGTCATCATATCCCTAATCCTCGTGGGCATCCATATAACATTATCACCTTGTTAATCTGTCTCCGAGTGATTAAGTTGAGATAGGAAGGACTGACAGAAGTCGGTATAAGACATTCTACATAACATAAGAATGGGGTGAAGGGCGTATTCCAGATTGACGAGTATGCCGTTAAGGAATACGAGACATAAACAGTATGTTTCAAATCTTTGGCCAAAGTATCGCAAGCTGCTGATTGCGTTGTCCTAATTCACCTAGTCTAAGGGATGAGATGCCGATGAATAATGGTAACAATTATTCAGTTAGGTTCCTTGGACAGAGCATTCTGAATCCCAGAATAGGGAAGAGAACCGCAAGAGTGAAGTGTTAAATAAAAACGCCAACTCTTATTACTCATGAATAGATCGGTAGATTACCGAGTCATGGAATGAATAGATCGGAGGTACTCCGAGTCATTACAGCTGCATATGGTTGTCTGTTATAAGAATGGTTATTTGATTTGTGAGTTCTAAATTATGTATTTAGAACCAGGATGCAATTTTAAAAAAAAAAAAAAAAATTCACTTGTTCTAAGGTATAAAATGAGGACGTTACATCCACCTAAGTATGATGGCACCACATTAGGAGATGGAGCTGAGAACTGGCTCAGCGAAATGGAGAAGCACTTTGCAATAAGGAACTTCTCAGAGGAAACCAAAGCTATTTGGGGAGCCTATCAGCTTTCCCACGAAGCATCTTCGTGGTGGGATAGCCGTAAAGCTGAACTAAACATTGATGAGACCAATATTACTTGGGATCAATTTAAAGGCTATTTTAGGCAACGTTGGCTGCCACAACTTTTCTATGATCAGAAAATGACAGAATTTCAGAACTTAGCTCAAGGGAAGCTAACGGTAACTGAATACTGGGAGCGGTTTACAAAACTCCTCAAGTATGTACCACAGTATCAAACTGACGAGAAGTTCAGAATACGGAAATTCATCATGGGATTGAATCCCATGATAGGGGGAGAGGTCGATGTTCACAGCCCAACCACTATGGAAGGAGTTGTTGAAAAGGCCATAAGGTAAGAATAGAAATTAAAGGCTATTTCTGCTCATAAAGAGGAAGTGCGGAAGAAGACTGCAAACCCCTCTTCAACCTCTCTTGCACCCAGAAAAGGACCATGGAAAAAGTTTGGAAACAAGAGTAAGTTTCCAGGAGATAACAATAAGAAAGCAGTAGTAAATAAGCCTGCTGGAAACGTAAGGGATAATTTTGCTAAAAATTATAACAATGGGCAGAAGCCCTATGGAGGACAACGTGACAATTACAAAACTGGAGGCAACTTTGAGCCTAAAAAGGGACCTGTAGGAGGCTGCTACAATTGTGGCAAAGATCACTACGCAAATCAGTGCCCTTTGAAGAAGGATGATCGTAATCAGCAGCATAAGATACATGCTGCAGTAGCGGACAAGCAAGCTGAAAAGCAAGTGACACCTATAGAAGTTTCGGGTAAGTTATTCGGCATACCTGTCACTATTCTTTTTGATACAGGAGCTACTGAATGTTTTATATCTAATAAACTTGCTTCTAAACTTAAAAGAAAAGCTGGAAAAATGGATAAATCTTGGACTGTACAGTATGGTAATAATTCTGTTCATACAGTGAGTATGTGTCTTTTTGGGGCAGTCCTTGACTTACCTAACTTTTCCACGGAAGTTGACCTCTATGTTGCACCTTTAGGATCGTATGACATTGTTATCGGTGTCAATTGGTTAGCTGACCATAAAGCAAAAGTAGACTGCTATGAAAAGAACATAAAATGTTTAGATGATCAGCTGGAATCAGCAGAGATTCAAGGGGTGAAATGGGAAATTTCAGTTAGAAAACTGTCAGCTATGCAGCTTAAAAAGGCTAAAAATAAAGGATGTACCCTTTATGCAGTAAAGATATCTGAATCTTCGGAAGAAGATGATGATTTCATGAAACGATTCCCTCTGTTACAAAGTTTCAGGGATGTTTTTCCTGAGGAATTACCAGGGTTACCACCCAAGAGAGAATTTGACTTCACCATTGAAATCAAGCCAGGAACAGAACCTATTTCCAAAGCACCTTATCGGATGACTACTACAGAGTTAGTTGAGCTTAAGGCACAGTTGCAAGAGCTTTTGTCTAAAGGTTTGATCAGACCAAGTGTTTCACCTTGGGGAGCGCCTGTAATATTTGTGAAAAAGAAGGATGGAACACTAAGGCTGTGTATTGATTATCGGATGTTGAACAAAGCAACAGTCAAGAACCGATATCCACTTCCTAGGATCGACGATCTGTTTGATCAGATGCGTGGAGCAGCGGTTTATTCTAAGATAGACCTTCGATCTGGTTATCATCAGTTAAGGATTAGAGAGGAAGATATTCATAAAACAGCTTTCCGAACAAGGTACGGACATTATGAATTCACAGTTCTACCCTTTGGATTAACTAATGCACCCGCAGCCTTTATGAACTTGATGAACAATATTTTTCAAGAATACCTGGACAAGTTTGTACTTGTATTCTTGGACGATATTCTCATTTATTCTAAAAGCGTTGAGGAGCACAATGAGCATTTGAAGATAGTTTTGGGAATTCTGAGAAAAAGAAAGTTGTATGGTAAGTTATCCAAATGTTCTTTCTTTGATTCAGAAGTTCACTATTTGGGTCATGTCATAAGTAAAGAAGGAATTGCTATAGATCCTTCAAAAATAGTGGCAATAACTGAGTGGCCTACACCAAAGAATGTGCATGAAGTAAGAAGCTTCATGGGTCTTGCTAGTTACTATAGAAAATTTGTAAAGGATTTTTCTAAAATAGCTGCACCAATAACTTCATTGCAAAAGAAGGATAAGAAATTCATGTGGAATGACAAGTGCGAAGCGGCTTTCAAAAGTTTGAAAGACCAGTTGACTTCTGCACCTATATTAGCTGTACCAGACCCTAATGGGAGTTTTACAGTTGTAACAGATGCTTCTGGGGAAGGCCTTGGAGGTGTTTTGCTACAAAATGATCAGGTCATAGCATATGAAAGTAGAAAACTTAAGTTACATGAGCTGAATTATGCCCCTCATGATTTGGAACTTGCTGCCATTGTTCATGCACTTCAAGTCTGGAGACGCTACTTACTTGGGAAACCTTTTGAGTTGAAAACTGATCACTTAGGACTGAACTATATTTTTACTCAGCCCAATCTGAATGCCAGACAGAGAAGGTGGTTAGAATTTTTATCACAATATGACTTTGATATTAGCTATATCAAAGGGAAGGAGAATAGAGTAGCTAATGCTCTAAGTCGTAGGAGGCACATTTCTGCTCTTATAACATTAAGAACTCAGTTTAAAGACGAGGTAAAAAGTGCCTTAGAATCAGATGCATACTTTCAAAAAGTAAAAGCAGCGCTTGCTGCAGAACCTAAGGATATAAGGTATAAAGGTTTTCATTTTGATAATGAAGGAATCTTGCGTTATGAAAACAGGGTATATGTACCTATGCTGAATGATTTGAGAAAGAAGTTGTTAGTTGAATTTCATAATTCACCTTTCTCTGGACACCCGGGTATCACAAAAATGCTTGCTGATTTGAAACAGCAATACTTTTGGAAAGGTATGAAAAAGGATGTAATAAATTTTGTGACTCATTGTCTGGAATGTCAGCGGGTGAAGGCAGAACATATGCACCCTGCTGGACTGTTATATCCTCATAGCATACCGCAGTACAAATGGCAAGTAATAACCATGGATTTTGTACAAGGACTACCCATGTCCAGGAATAAACATGATGTTATCCTGGTAGTTGTAGATAAACTGACTAAGGTAGCTCATTTCATCACTGGAAATCTAAAGGATGATTCACCAGTGCTGGCCAAAAGATTCGTACATGAAATTTTCAGATTGCATGGTGTACCAGAATTGATTATATCTGACAGGGATCCTAGAATGACGTCAAGGTTTTGGCAAACGCTTAACGCAGCTCTTGGAACAAAACTAAACTTCAGTTCTGCATATCATCCGGAAACGGATGGACAAACTGAGAGGGTAAATCAAGTGTTGGAGGACATGTTGCGTATGTATTGCATGGATCAACAGTATAAATGGGAGGAGTATCTTCCATTAGTTGAGTTCGCATACAACAATACTTATCACTCATCTCTTAAAATGGCACCATTTGAAGCACTTTATGGAAGAAAGTGCAGAACTCCTGTTAGTTGGGACAGTGTTGAGGATAGAGTGGTAATTGGACCAGAGATTCTCACAGAAATGGAACAGCAAGTTAAGCTGATTCGTGAACAACTAAAGGAAGCAGCGGATAGACAGAAGAGCTACGCTGACCTTAAGCGGGTTGATAGAAGGTTTGAGCTTGGTGATAAGGTTTTTCTTCGTGTTAAACCCAGGAAGAGTTCAATAACTTTTGGCAAGGCTGCCAAGTTGTCACCTCGATTCGTGGGACCTTTCAAAATTGTCGAAATAATCAATCTTGTAGCTTATCGTTTAGCATTGCCACCTGCTTTATCTCGCATGCATGATGTTTTCCATATTTCTTTGCTTAAGAAATACGTTTCAGATCTGTCACATGTTTTAAATTGGAATTCCTTGCAGGTCCAAGACCCAGGAATAATCGTGGTTAAACCCACACGAGTGCTGGAAACTCACCAATTGCATTTAAGAAATCATGAGATACAGCAATGTAAGGTCCAGTGGGACCAGTTTAACGAAGAAAGTGCAACTTGGGAAAATCTGGAAGAGATGAAAACTTCTTTTCCTTCTCTTTTTCAACAGAATGAAATCTTTTGACAAAACATTCTTTAATGAACTTATTTTTTTTATAAGTATTTATGAAAGCCAGATGAAGGCAAACATTATTCAGGTTGAATAAAATGTGTTGTGACATTGATTTCTGGAACTATTCAAGTTGGAAAATAGTCGCATTGATTTGTGAACTAATAAATTGATTGACCTGAAGGTTAATCGAATATGTAATCATCGGGACGATGAATCTTTTTAGGAGGGAAGCATGTAACACCCTGAACTGTTGTTACTTCCTCCTGAGCATACAAGTGTTGATATGTGATTTCTTTGTAAAAAGGATGTGTTCCTTGATTGAGAAATCATGCTTGATATGTACTGTATCTTCTTTGCAGATTGCAGATCTTTGACTGAGTCGGAATATGATTGGACTCTTTTATTTCTTTCATTTTGTATCTGAGTTTAATCTGATCTCGGAATGAATCATAGAGTTATCCATCTATAAGACCTAGCCTTGGATCAGTGGAATTGATCCAAGTATTGCTTTAAGTTTGTTCGTGATGAATTAAAATTACAGACCTTGAACAGGTTGCAAGGTCTAGAAGCATTGAATAAGCTAGTCCGGAGTATAACTCAGGTTGATCATGTGAAATGGATTGGTTCCCGATATCGAAGTATATCTGGAAGGTCTCGATCATGGACCAGGTAATAATTCGGTTTCATACAATTTTGTAGCCTAAAGGCAGAACAGGAGCTAACCCTGTTCAAGAATGCATGTTGTAGGTCTTTTTCTGAGTGTACGGAATGTAGACCTAACTGGAATTATTAATGTTAGTAACCTAAAACTAAACCTAACCTAGGGGTTGGATTAGTGTTAATCTAACCTAGACCTAGGCTAAGAACTAATGTCCTAAGTTAGTATCTATGTTCTATGAAGTTAGACTAGGTGTTATCCTAAATTCTAACCTAAGTTACTAACCTAACTATTGGGCAAGGATTATGGGGACCTATGGAGGGGATGCGAACCATGGGTGGCAGTTTCTATGTTATTTAATGCAAAGGATAAGTATGAAGGACAGGTATTGGCGGAGGTTTTAGAAACGGCTAACTGAGCCGACGTGGCAGGTCGCCAAAACTGAAAATGGTCTTGAAATTCTATTTGTCTATCGCCAACTTTGGCGGTCGGTGGCAGTGGAGTTTGAGCGGGAAATTTGGAGTAAATGCAATTAATGAGCTCGGTAGTCGAGCTCAGAATTCGCGAGAAGGCATGCAAATTGGAAAGTTGTTGTTTTGTTTGGCTTATCGTGAATTTCGGTTTTCCTTCTGCCTGTTCACTGGTTCTTCGCACCAGTCTTCTTTGTGTTGCATGGCGAGTATGAGCGTATCTAGCTCTTTTCTCTGGCAAGGAAAATATATATGTCATGGAGATAGCAAATTTTTTTTGGTCGCTCTAACTTGCAAAAGGAAAAGGAAGTCCAAGCTCTTTCAGTGGTCTGCTTCGGAATTTTGAGCAAAAATCCAGGCATGTTAGGCCCTAACCTTTAAAAATCTTGCTGTCTTTCAAGTGATTTCATTAGAACAACTCTGTTCAAATGATTTATGGTAATAGAGGATTTTCTTTGGATGTCTTGTGTGATTTTGGCACTGTATCTTCATGCTGGTTCGATTTTTCATTTATCCCTTGATGGGTGTTTATTAAATTCGAACTGTGGCTTTATTTCTTTGTGTTTTGCATTCTGGCTTAAATATGCGAAATATATGAAAGGAATGTATGCTCGGCCTGCTCGGCGAGAGCCCATAAATTATTCTTGTGATGGGTACAGGCCACTGTTATGCTTGTCGATTTTGTCGTCGATGCATGTTGTGAATACTTGTTGGAAGGGAAACTGCTGGACATTTGTTTGATTATTCAGTTTTAAAAGAACCTTGTAAGCTCTGTCGTGGTTATTGATGGGGTGGTTATTGATACTTGTTGGGTTTCGTTTTGTCTTTTAAAGTTGTTTGGGAAGAGGTAACTATTGTGTTACAGTAGTCATTACTACCCTGTGGAAGTTGTTTTTCCTTTTTATTGTGGTAATGGGATTCAACCCGTTGACAGTATACAATATGGATATATGTATTTTATTTGAACGACTCTGTAGAGTCCTTTGAATGATTCGTATAAATTGGGCCACTGTGGAAGCTATATATATATATATATATATATATATATATATATATATATATATTTGAATGTTGGAAATTGCTTTGTCTGAGTCTTGTTGGAGTAACAGGTAAGGCGACTTCTGTTATTTGGTAATGAATACTTTCGTTTTACAAGGAATTTTTAGTTCAGACTCAGTTGGCCATTTAAATATGTATTCCACTCTATGTAAGCTTGGAGCAAATATAGTTATACGGGCTCCGTTGGATTTCTTGTTACAAAATCATTATATAGCTTTTGTATAAACCTGATTTTAAAGGCTTGCCAATGTTGGCACAGATGGAGTCATTATATTCTATGTATTTTGTTTACTGTTGTTGGGACTCAGTTGAATTCTTGATAGTTAAACAGTGTAACTGCTACAAATTATAACTGTTGGGTTTACTTTGTTTTTGACTTGTTGGGTTCTGTGAGTATGGGAAGATATCTTGTTTGTCGGCTTCTGGAAAAGCTAAACTGTGAATACTGTTTATGGACTTAGTTTTAATTCCTCGAATGGTAACCTATGTCACTGTTTTCCGTATAAGCCTGAGTATGAACATGTAATGTTCTTGGCTTTGTTGGTTTTCTTTATTAAGCTTGATAACATGAATTATGGCCTTTTAAGTAGGTCGTGAATACCATACCTTCAACTCTGATTGCGTTCAGGGGTGATTACGATATTCTGTGTATGTTTTCCTTCTGATTACATTCCAGTTTGATGTGGCTGTACATGCTGCTTGGATTTCGTTTAAAAATCCCTTCGCATAGTCGTAGGGAGATGACATTGCTTAAATGATCATGAGTCTTTGGTTGACTGTGATAACAAAGGAGTTCTTTTGATTTCGACCTTGTGTCTAAAAGCCTTTCAGTGCTAATCTTCTTATCTGTCGCTTTTGCGTAAGGTCATACTGAGTCCGCTTGGTAGATAGACACCGTTGTTTGGCAAGAAGGCTACTGTACTGTAGTTGCTTTATTGTAATTTTTAATAAAACGGTGGTGTTGATGATGGACTCAACTGATTTATTAGCATGTGTATTAAGTGAATGCCTTGCTTTAGAAAAGATGGTATAGACATGAGCTAGTTCAGAGGGAAACATGTACAATTTGTTTATTTCTCTTCTATTGTAAATTATAAGTTGATATAATTGTTTAACTAACATCTGTAATTGATTTTACATAATGACGGTAACTGGATTGATATGATATTCCTCTTTTTAAGTTGAATATAATGATTGTTTGATGTTTGTTCAACTTGGGATTTACAATGAATAATTGCTTAGGACACTTTTGTTCTTCTTGATCCCTAATATTTTGATGAAATATTTGAGAAGTATATAGGACTACTCCGTAATGAAAATTATTGTTACACGTTATAGACATGATATATTCTTAACGTATAGTCTGAGTCATGTTTATTTGATTGGTGATTTTATATCATTTAAACAGGGTGTTTAATGAAAACAATTGATGGATTGCAATTGTTTTAAAAGTTAGTGCTTATCATGCTCAATTCATTGAACTGACTCATGTTGACTATTTTTGCAGATGGTTGCCATAAGTGGTAAAAGCATGCAGAGCTGACAGGATAATCAGATTGATTAAATTTGATTTTAAGTAGAATTTCAGATAGATTCTCTAAAAAGTATTATATGAGGAAAGATGTCCTTTTTCCGTTGAGCATTGTATTAAGTATGCTGATTGTACAAAATGTATCTGTATAGATCTGAAAAGAATGGAAATAAGTATTTGCTACTTATGTGTTGTATTCTTATTCTGATTGTTGACCTTCTTCGAGTTTATATACCGGAGGGGCATTGTTATCATTGTATAAATTGGAGACTTTGTGATTGTCAATGAAAGTTACAAGAATATGAGATTGAATTCTTATGAGTGTTTAGTAGTTCTAATTTGTTCTATCGAAAGAAAAATTGAATTTTAAATCTTTTTCTTTCTAAAAGATAGGTTTAAAATGAACCTAAGCAGAATGCTAATCAGGCTGAATTAAACTACTAATCCCTAGTCTTGATTATGACAGGACAACATTAAATTGGATTCTTAATCATTGATATCTTGATACTAATAAGTATGATATAAATTCAGTTAGGAGAACTGATATAAATCTAATGGGGTTCAGATGGCAATCTCATGTGAAGGTTATGAGTTATTGTTCAATTCTGTTGTTTTAGAATCATGTATATTCTAAGAACTCCTTGATGAGACCTTGGCCTTAATATCTCCACCATGTAATGGGTTTTATTGAGGAAGGCCATCCTTAGACGAAGAATCCAGGGATCGGGAAAGGCTAACCTTAGGGGAACGTCTTTAATGTAATTTAAACTCAATGTGCGTAACGCATATTAATAAGTAGATCTTTTCGAGGCGGATTTAAAGGTTGACGGCACAAGTCAACTGCAGGGTTGTACCTCTGAGAAGATTAGGATCTTCTCGAAGTTACAACAATGCAGGTGACTTATGACGACACCCTTTGCATTGATCACTAAGATTTACACTTTGATCTCGAAGGAGTTACTCAGGGACCGATTAGGAATGTGGTCACGTTATAAGGTTGCCTAGGAGATTCGGGGTATCTTGACACACTGGTTTAACTAGGATTGAACCAGTATGTCATCATATCCCTAATCCTCGTGGGCATCCATATAACATTATCACCTTGTTAATCTGTCTCTGAGTGATTAAGTTGAGATAGGAAGGACTGACAGAAGTCGGTATAAGACATTCTACATAACATAAGAATGGGGTGAAGGGCGTATTCCAGATTGACGAGTATGCCGTTAAGGAATACGAGACATAAACAGTATGTTTCAAATCTTTGGCCAAAGTATCACAAGCTACTGATTGCATTGTCCTAATTCACCTAGTCTAAGGGATGAGATGCCGATGAATAATGGTAATAATTATTCAGTTAGGTTCCTTGGACAGAGCATTATGAATCCCAGAATAGGGAAGAGAACCGCAAGAGTGAAGTGTTAAATAAAAATGCCAACTCTTATTACTCATAAATAGATCGGTAGATTACCGAGTCATGGAATGAATAGATCGGAGGTACTCCGAGTCATTACAGGTGCATATGATTGTCTGTTATAAGAATGGTTATTTGATTTGTGAGTTCTAAATTATGTATTTAGAACCAGGATGCAATTTTCAAAAAAAAAAAATTCACTTGTTCTAAGGTATAAAATGAGGACGTTACACAACCCACAGGTTCTCTTTGCCACCACTACTGATGAGTAGTATGCCGATGTTGCCTATTACCTGACTTATGGAGAATTCCCCCCCCCCCCCCCCCCCCCATTTTGATTACAAGCAAAGGAGAACACTCAAGTTGAAGGCAACTAAATTTGTAATCTGGAATCACGTGCTTTACAAAAGAGGCCTGGATGGTTGTTTCCTTAGGTGCATAGATAAAGAGCAACAAGAAAAGTTACTTAAAGCATACCATGACCAAGCATTTGGTGGACATTTTTTAGAAATGGTCACTACACACAAGATCCTCTCAGGAAGGTATTATTGGCCCACCATCTTTGTAGACACTCAAGATTGGGTTTCTAAATGCAAAGCATGCCAATAGTTCGTTGGAAGACCACAACTCACTACATTACCACTCAGGCTTGTGGTTATTGAAAAACCATTTCAACAGTGGGGGCTATACTTCATTGGTGTTCTGAACCCTCACTCAAGTGCAGGGCACACCTATGTACTCAAATCAACATACTACTTCACCAAATGGGTGGAAGCCATTCCGGCCAAACAAGCCAACACTGAAACATTATGCAACTTCATCAAGGAGAATATCATAGTCCATTTCAGAGTGCCATAGAAGATTGTCACAAATAATGCTACCTATAACTCTTCAAGAGAGTTGAATGAGTTTTTCTATAACTACAAAATCTCCCTATCTCATTATTCTGACTACTATCCACAAGGAAACAGACAAGCCAAATCAAGCAACAAGAACATTATGACCATTGTCTACAAGATTTTGAATGAGAATCAAAGTAATTGGCACAAAAGGTTGTATGACACATTGTGGGCGGATAGGATCACTCCTAAGAAGGCAATAGGTATGTCACCATTTCAACTACTGTATGGAGTCAAAGTAGAAATTCCTCTCATGATTGAGATGCCAGCTCTCAAGCTACTACAAGAAATAGAAGATGGTTAGTACAAGGATTCCATTGAAAAGAGGATCCTCTTTCTTGAGAAGTTGGAACAAAATAGACTCCAAGTGGTGGATCGCATTAAGGAGCACCAATTAAAAGTAGAGAAGATTTTTTATAAGAAGGCCAAGGCAAGATAATTCAAATTTGGAGACTTCATCCTGTTATGTAATAAGAGAAGAGAACCAAAAGGTAGTCATGGAAAGTTTGATTCATTATGGCTTGGCCCATTTTAGATTCATGAAGCTTGTGGTGAGAATGCTTTTCTTCTCTCATATTTGGAAAAAGTCAAATCTTGAGCCCGTTGTTGGAAAGTCAAAGCGAGGAGGCAGATCGTCGGGGTGATTTGAAAATTTGAGCCTTTTTCATTAAAGTTAAAGAGTGACCTATAGCCCCGCCAAACACAAAGGAAAATTCAAATATTAAGCCCACATCGAAGGTCAAAGCTGGTGTGTGGGCTGGCGGAGCAATTTGTGTTTTTGAGCTTACATTGAAAAAAGGTAAAATTATAAAAGTGGCCCGTGACTCTGTCTCCACTCAAGTGAGGCCATGTGTCAAGACCATATCAAAAGTGGGTGAGCGTGCCAAAATGTTCCACAATGCCAAATCTCTATAAAGTCACAAAATAAAAAAAGCATCCTCCAGGTCTGCTCTAGTAAATTTCTCCCACGTGGATGGCTCTAGTTTAGAGTTTCAAAGGCAAAATGAATGGTTCAAATTCGAAGTTACAAAACGAGTGTAACGGCTACATTATGAAAAGACTAGTTTTTCCACCATTGGCGTTTCTTCGCAAATCAATAATTTGAATGAACATGAATTATTGAAAAGATTGTAAACTGTTTCTTGCTAACAAAGAAGAAGTGGTAACTATTTCTTTCCAGATATTTAATGGCTTCTTCACGGCATTGTAAGGGGTTGGCAATTGATTTTGTAAAACACACAAGTGCATTGTACTTAGAGACAACAAAGGAGATAGCCATTTTCTTCTAATTTCCTCCATTCTCAAATTTCTTCCATTCCCTCATTATGTACAACTTATGTTTAAGCATTAATGCAAGAAGAAGGATTTTGTAGCCTCTTTGATGAGGAGATTTCAGAAACTTTGAGTTCGTAGTCTTATCTCATCTTATTTCCATTTGCAGATTTGTTTCTTCTCATGAATGGACGTGTTGAAATTTCTAACTAGTGCATGCATGAATCTGACTTTCTACCTACAACATTAGTTCTCCTACCTCTTTTCTCACTCCCTTTCCCACCTTCATAGAAAATTCCCCCCTTGTAGATAACTACAAGAATTTTCCACATGGTTAGTGGAGTGCCCCTGTTGGATCCCCGACCACAAGGCCACCAAAGAAATCCATGCTTTCTCGCGCATGCATGTATAAAAACTACACCAGTTAAGTAGAGGGAATTAGACTCCTAGAACATTAGCAAGGAATCCACAAGTTTTTCCATCCAACAAATTTCCTCGCGAACATGGAGTAAGATCATTCAAGCCAAATATTTAGGCCCATTAGATCCAGAACAAATTTTCTTCCAAGAAGATCTCCCTTTGAGGCCTGGTATTTTGAATTTCATTACAATTTGTAGGTCTTGATTTAACAAATTAAGCATTTTAAACCCTAATGGATATTTCAGAGTCACAAAAAATGATATGTAATAAGGTACACATTTGAAACAAGTAATAAGCTAATAAATATTTATAACCCTAATTGCAAGAAATAAGATAAGAAAATTAGTTGATTTCAAATATAATCTTGGAATGTACTGAGATGGAAAATTACTCAAATATGAGGGAAAGATGTCGTAACTAGGCACAAAAAAATGTAGAGCTTTCAGAATAGCTTGGACTGGGGCACCTGGACTATTTCATAGGTGCCTAGGTGTTGTAGACGACTTCTTAGCACCCGTGACTATGAAAAATGGCCAGAAAGTGATTTATTATGTGTCATTTATATGTCATTGTCCTTCGTTTTTGATTTCATGTGTGCTGCACTATGCCCATAGAATTTTCCTGTAACGTGCAAAAAGAAAGAGAACTTGCAAAACCCCAAAACACATCAAATCCTAAAAAGAAAAAGATGTAAATGGGGAGTCAGAATGACCCTGGCGGTCACTTGACTGAGTGAAATTAAGATTTGGGTGTTGCACTACATTTCAAACTCTATGTAGGTCTCGTGTGTATGTGTAAGAATCATGCCCTAGGAAGCTGTTGTGTAAGATGCACTTGATAACGAGAAATAACTAGATGTAAAAGATGTAAATAGATGTGTGCATGGAAAAATGAACTTCCCCTCCTATGTGTGTATGTAAAAAATACAGTCCCTTGCCCTTGAATGAATGTTAGATGGATTTTTGATGCTCTTAGAATGCCTTTGGATGCAACCTTAGGTGATGAGAATAGATGCTTAGAGCTTGGTCCCTTATTTTGGTCAGATAAATTTATCTTTATATGATTATCTTAATTGAATTTTTTAATTAACCATTAAATATATGACCCATAAGAAATCAAGATGCCCAATAGCTATAAAAAACCCAAAATAAGTGAGAAAGATACAAAGAGGTTGGGGGTGCCTAAAGGGGATGAGGGAACCTGGGCACTAACGTCTTGGTTGAGTGTTGGTGTCTAGACTCAGAGAATCTGAAATGATGAAGCTCAGATTGGGCAGGGGGTGTGTGAGACCAAAAAAGAAAGCAAAAAGACTAAAGATAGTGGTCAATTAGTACTTTTCTCACTTAGGAACCATATGAATATTATTATGTGACTAGGACCTAGAAATGTACCTAAATTTTGCCCCACTTTTATGAATAGTATTATAGTGGTAAAAAAGTGCATGATTTAATGTCTAAATTTTCCCCCACTTTTATGTTATTGAGAAAAAGATCGATAAAATATATTATATAAGAGATGTGTACCTGATAACCATGTAGATTGATGGCGAAAAACATGAGAAGACATAATAGAAATCATGGAGTAATAAAAGATGAAGTGTGGAAGCTAAAGAAGATGAAGTGACCCTAGGGGTGAAAGTGTATGTGTTGTATCACATTGTACCTATTGTCAATGTTGCTTGATGTGTTTGATGATGTGACCGATTATTCTCATAAGGGCAGACGTGTAAGAGAGAAGAGAAAAAGAGTATTCAAATCCATGTATATGAAAAAAATGATCCAAGATATGTAAAAAAGGTGTAAAAAATGTAAAAACAAGTAGAAAAAGGAACATGTGATTCATGATGAGTGAAAAAGATAGAAAGTGTCCTAATTTTCTGTAGAAGGGAAAGGTTTTTGGGTGATCTCATGCCAATAGTGATTTTTTGGGGTGATATCATGCCATAGTAGAAGAATTGTAGGGAGAAAGGTCTAGTGTTATTATCCATCCTTTGATTTCTTCCCAAGGGTTTATACACCATTATAGATGGTGTGATCCTAATTTGTGCAAATTCAATCTATTTCAATCCAGTTCAATCCAACGTAAAAAATAAAAAAGGAGATAAAATGCATTTTGATTGCTGGAGGACTATGCCTATTTTGAAAAAAATGTTGTTTAAACTACCGTAAACTGTTCCAATATGAGAAAATCATTGTAACTTCCCCCTGGTCATAGGTTCCTAGGAAGTGTTTGGAGTTCCTAGGTGCTCATGTCTATATCTAGGTGTTGGAATATTTCATGTGCCAAGGACCCAAGTTAGAATTTGAGTCATTTCTCAAGCTGAATTTTGTGTTGATTCTGTATTGATATGTGTTGTACTTTGATTGTGAACTACTAAATGTGGTGAATGACTCACCTGATATACGTCCCCCTCATTTGGGGTGCATGCAACGTCACTAGGAGTATGTGTCCCAAAGGTAAGGACCACACACTAATCTGAAACTGATGCTCTTGAAGGGGAGGGAATGTGCTTGGTAGAAACTAAGGAACATGTAAACAAAGTGGTCAGAAACATGTGTTAGTTAAAACAATACAAATACAAGTATAGAAGACAAAATGTAATCTAACAAGAAATAAAACAATGTACACCGTGAAAATAAGGTTTCAAACATGAGACATCACTCACAATGGTGCAAGACAATCAATGCCAGAGTGTACATAAGCATACAAGAAGTGAACAAGAAAGACATAGCGTAAAGCCCGTTAACAATGACATACAATGGAAAACAATGGTAAACAATGACAAGTAACGTATTAGACAACCATGGTAGAGAATAGTTCATGTGAAGAAAATGTTGCACATGAAGCACCCGTTATCATGTTAGAAATATAAAAAGTATGTCAAAGTGTGTATGATCCAATATAGTAGTGTTCTAGTAAAGAATAAGAAGTAATATAAAATGAAACAATAGCACATGTATTATGTACGAAGATAGATGCCCCCAAAATCCTTGGTGGGACTAACAAAGGATGCCACTTCAGGCACCAGTGTTACATGTAAATATATGTGTAAAGTATACATTAACAACTAGAAGGTAAGTGAATGCATATATGTATATGTAAAATATAATGACATATGAGGTATTTGTCTAACATATTAAGCAAATTGTAACATGCGATTATAAGTAAAAAATAATAATGTGCAACCAAGATATGCATTATGTTGTGAATGAAATGAGATGGAATGGGATGGAAAGTGAGTGTGATAGGAAGATAATTCCCCCCAAGTGGATGTGTAGGAATGTGTATGAAATGAGGTTCATTTATAAATGACCCCTTAATGGTCAAGAATGAACCATAGAATAAGAGTGCGTCATCAAGAAATGTTTTGAACTTGCACACTAGAAAGATTGATACATAAAACATAGAGCATGAGATAATGTGAATGTTGTGAGGTTCATTTTATATTTATACCTTCAATAGTCGAGTTTGAGCCATGGAATTAAATTGTGCCATAGTGTAGTGTGTCGTGTAAGAATGTGATGGTAGAAATATGTGTTATGAATGTGCCAAGTGTGAAACGTATAGTGTGCGAGGTTTATGTGTATACTATTCCCTTAACTTTCAAGTGTGAACCATAGCAAAAGAGTGTGTCATTTGGTAATGATGATACAAGTGTATTAAGATGTGTAAGATGTACGAGAAAGACTAAATACAAAGCATGATGTGAAATAGTATAAATGCAAGACACCTAATAATGTTAGAAGGGGATAAAGAGTAAATATGATTCCCCCAAAACATATGATAATGAGTATGCTAGGTGATAAAAGTGAAGTGTGATGGTCACCCACCCAATGCTTGTATATATTAATGCGTGCAATTATGCTCTGTGGGTGGTGATATAGGAGATAGATGATGTATCAGTGAATGGGACCTATGATCATAAAATCGAGGAGGTGACAAACACCTATGTGAAAGGGACTGTGGAAGTGATGTGTACCTATATGCAGGAGATTGCGGAGGTAATTTGAACTATGTGAAGGAGAATGATGAGGTAATATGCACCTATGTAAGGGATAATACAAAAGTGATGAATACCCATCTAAGGGAGTCGTGTGGGTAGCAGACCTAAACTAATGTGATAGACTAATGGACTAATGATATCTAGTAGGTTGAGTGTGAATATGAGAGCTAGGATCATATTGTACCTAATAAAATGTCATACCCTTTGATTGAAGGTGCACAAGAAATGACACAAGCATGGTAAGAGGATCAATTATAACTGAAATTTTGACCTAACAATAAGATTTAGGAAATTAGTACGAAATACGCGAGAGTGGATAGTTGATAGAAAAATAAGTGTAATATAGCACATACCCATATGAAATGATGGATAAATTATTGTATTGTTGATAGCATGAGGCATGATAGAAACATCAATATGCAACATGTCAGAGGATAATGTAGCATGAAAATCATGATCAAAGAATGTAATGAATGGAATAGATACATCAACGTGAGAAACTAGAAAGTCAAGGGCCCCCAATGAGGGAGGAGGAATTGCACGATATATATGATTGGCTGAAGGGTCAGTCACCTGCTTGTCATGCTTAGGAAGAGGATTTTTGAAAATATTGAGCTTATTATTTTCATTGACTGAGGTAGATGTCATAGGCTCAAGAAGCTAAATAGCATTATTGTCAATAAGATCTTGAATTAGATTCCTAAGTTTGAAACATTGATTTGTATAATGTACCACACATTGATGATAGTCACACATAAAATTTTCATTATAATTACGACCTTTTGGACAAGATGGATCCAGATAAAGTGGAAGTGGAAGCGTAATAATATTTCTCTTAACAAGTTGTGGCAGTAGACTATGCAGATCACAAGGAAGTTTAGTAAACGTATGCTTAGGTGGCTATCATTGAAGATTTTTCAGGAGTAGATACAACATTGAAAATAGCTTTTACCTTTGTAGGTTTAGTAGATGGATTGAAAGTTAATTTACTTTGAAAATGCATAGAATATGAATCCTACTCATGATACTTAAACTTTCCCATGGATATTAGTTTATTTTCTTGTTGCTTAAAAGTATAACATAAATGATAAAATGATGGAGATGTCTCAAAAATGACACTTTCATGCAGAGGTGGAAATAGAATTTAGAAAAATAGATCTTGAAGTTCAAAGTTTGTGAGTACATTAGAAATATTAGTGAAGTTGTTATTATATTTCAAGACATAATCCGCTAGATGCTCGTTAGATCCTTGTTTGATTTGTGTGAGTTGAGCATATGATATCTTAGAGCTGATATTGATATAGAAATGAGATAAAAAATCATCAGATAAATGCATAAATGAAGTTACTGAATGGACAGGTAGATCATATAACTAATGTGTTGGATAATATTGGAGGCTTCAAGGAAAGATATTTGCTAGTAGAGTATGATCATCCACATATTCGATACATGCTACATGAAATTCTCGGACATGATTTTAAGGATCACCATGATCTTTGAAGATGGGAAACTTAGGAGTGATGAAATTTAGAGGAAGAGGATAGGCTGAAATGGAAGGTGTAAAAGGAGTGTGAAGAAGTAAAGTGTAATCTAGATATGGAGATGCATGAAAGGTAGCCAATTAAAATATGAAAAATTTGATTATGTAAATCCTTATATAGAGAAGTTAAATCAAGAGTATTAGAAGAAGAGTTAGGTTGTGTATTATATGCATTGGGTTGAATGGTGGGAGTGGAAGTAGTGGGAATGGAAGTAGGAGAGTGAAGGGGTTGAGTGGAGGCCATGGAAACTGAGGAAGAATTAATGAGGGGTGTAGAAGCAACATCTTGATATTTTTTAGCAATAATCAAAGCATGAAGAATATACTAAAGATAAGTGGGATTAACATGTAAATCTTAGAAAAAATTGGTAATATTTTCTAATTTCTCTTAATCAACATTAGTGTCCTTGTCATATGATTGCTCATTGTCAGATGTTTCAATGTTTTCAAGAGGAACATTTTGAGAGTCATCGAAAGGATTATCATTTTTAGCCATTAATTTAGAAACTGTATGGGTGGAGGGAGGGAGATCTATATGCTTAAAAGACCTAAAATGACCACCACGGGTGATAGGAATATGAAGAAAAATATAGAACAAGGTTGGACTTGAGATATGGGTTCCTAAAATGATTTAACAAATTAAGGAGTTTAAACCGTAATGGATATTTTAGAGTCACAACAAAATGATATGTAATAAAGTACAAATATGGCACAAACAATAAACTAATACAAATTTAAAACCCTACGTGCAAGAGATGGGATAAGATAATTAGATAATTTTTCAATTGATCTTGGAATGTATTAAGCTAGAAAAATGTTGGAATAGAAGGGAAGGATATCATAACCAAGAACAAAAAATGCAGAGCTTTCGGAATAACTGGGACTAGGATTGAGTCACCTAGACTAGTTTAGGGGTTCCTAGGCATTGTAGACTACTTATTGGCATGTGACTGCAAAAATGTCCAGAAATTGATTTCTTGTGTGTTGATTATATGTTATTGTCCTTCGTTATTGATCACTTTTGTTTCACACTATGCTCCGTAATTCTCTTACAACCTGCAAAAAGAAAGAGCACCTGCAAAAACCCAAAAAAAATTCAAATCCTAAAAAGAAAAAGATGTATATGGGGAGTCACAATGACCGTGGTAGTCACCCAACTGAGTGAACTTATGATTTTAGTGTTGCACTACATTTTAGAATCGTGTCGTAAGAGGATCTTGTGCAATATGAACTTGATAGAGAGAAATAACAAGATGTAGAAGATGTAAATAGATATGTACGTGGAAAAATGAACTTCCCCTCATATGTATGTATATAGAAAATGTAGCCCCTTTCCCTTAAATGAATGCTAGATGGATTCTTGATGCTCTTAGAATTCCTTTGGATGCAACCTTAAGTGATGATAATAGATGCTTAGAGCTTAGTCCCTTATTTCAGTTACGTAACTTTATATTTATATGATTCCTCTATTTGAATTTCATAATTAACCACTAAAAGGCATACCCATAAGAAATCAACATGCCCAACAGCTAGAAAAGACCAAAAAGAAGCGAGCAAGATACAAATAGGTTGGGAGAGCTTAGAGGGGAAAAGGGCACCTGGACACCACCATCCTGGTTGTGCGTTGGTGTCAAGACTCAGAGAAGCTGAAATGATGAAGGTCATACTAGGAAGTGGGGTGTGTAAGAGAAAGAAGGAAATAAGAAAGAAATTAAAGAGGCCAAAGATAGTGGTCAATTAGTAATTTTCTTGTTTATGAATCATACGAAGAGTAGTATATGACTAGGACCTAGAAATGTACCCAAAGTGCTTGATTTAGTGTCTACAGGTCTATTGTGCAGATGGGTCTAAAATGTTAATTGTAGAAATGAAGTAAGATTGAATTCTAGGAGGATTTTTGGCATCCATATGGGGTGTTGGCTAGTGATGCAGTCATTGGATCATTTAAGGAAGAAGTTGTTAATAGATGGAGAAATTTGGTGGAGGACTTTACATGTGTTAAAGAAGGGGAAAGAGGTTGGATAAGTGTATCCAATGAGGAATTTGTTAATAATTTTTGGTGTAATTTCTCTGGAAAGAATTCTTGACTACACCTGCCTTCTTGACAGAAATTTATAAGATAGGCTTATATGGCAAGAGGTTGGTAATGGGAAAGTTTCATTGAATGTATTTTATGAGAAGATATGTGAAAGGAGTAGAAGATTGGAGTAGTTGGTGATCTTTCCTTAAAAAATTGTATGGAAAAAGGAACGTTTTCAAAAATCAAATATATTTCTATGGCTTGCTATTAGGTAAATGTTTGACTTTCAAAAATCTGATAAAAAGAGGCTTCCATGGGCCTACTTTGGTTTGTTTTGTGAAGAATGGGAGGAATTGGGTAATTATAGCTTTATACATTACCCTTTTGCTAAAAAATCTGATCAAGAGGATCCTTGCTGAGAAACGCTGATCTAAAATCTTCTCATAATCAGTTACGAGCAGTTTCTGATTACCAAAAATATGTTCTATAGTACCTAAATGGGGTATAGGGTATTAATGTTAATATAATTAGGAGGACTAAAATAGTGTAATAAATAGACTAAAATAGTATGGAATAAATGCAAGTAAGTTATTCTAAGTGAAATGAAACCCTAACATGCAAGAGGAAGGAAAGAAATAGATTAGCTAATAACTAAAGACTGTTGCAAAGTGTCACAAATATGGAAATAAAATCTTGAAGTGTAAATGAACACTCAGGGACCCTGTAAAGACCACATATGGAATATTTAAGATGATAGAGGTTCCTGAGAGGGTATTGGGGCACCTTAGGGCTCCCTGGTCTATAATATGGGCACTCTAATAATTATAAATGCTCAAAACCTGAACTTGATATAGTTATAAGTTGCCTTGGGATACTTCCTGTCTGTCACGCTGGATTCACCAGACGAGTTGTGTAATGACCTACAATGCAAAGAGAATTATCCAACCCTAGAAAAATAAAAGATGCAAATTGAACGGGTTAGATTGACATCACCCTCAAAACTAGTGGTCTTATCACTGAGCGTTGCAATACATTTTGGACCCGGATGTAGTTCTAGTGTATTTGTACATGTAGTTCCCTAGGTGCTCTTGTGCCAGTCACACTTTGTGAAGTAGCAAGAAATAATAACTATAGAAAGTAAGTATAATGTGTGCATGAAATAGAATAGAATCTCTCCCCCCATGAAGTGTGTGTGATGAAGATATCCTAGCCTTGATGCATGGCACTATGTGGATGCAAGTGATGCAATGGACGCAACTCTAGATGGAGTGATAGTAATAGTGTAATGTTATGACCTAGGAACCTTATTATTCTTATAAATTTATATTTATAGAGCTCTCGAGATTAATTTTGTAATTAATCCTGGGAACACCAACTGGGAAAAAGATAAATATGACCAACAACTAAAAAGGACCAAAAGAGAAGTGGAAGAGGATTTTCATATACTGGGGTGTCCGGGGTGGGACCAGGGTGCTTTAGGGTGCCTCAGTACAAGCTGGGGCACCCGGATTTCAGGATAAAATTTTAGAGAAGTTGTAAAATGGACTGATATGTGAAAGAAAGTATGCAGGAAAGATGAAATAAAACATAAGAAAAAGATGGCTAAAAGGTGAGATTAATTAGCACTTTGTACACTTGAGAACCTTCTAAATAGTAGTATAATACCGGGATAAATATTGTCTAAAGTGAATAATTTTTGTGTCTACATTTTTCCCCCACTTTATGTTGGCGAGTGGAACGCTCAGTAACATAAAGTAGATAGACATGTGTACCTGATATCCATGTAGAGTGTAGAAGAAGATGTACCAATGGACTAGACCCAAGCATGGAATGGAAAAAAGAAAAATGTGAAGGAGCATGGATTCTAAAGATGAAAAATGCACATAAAAAGTGATGAGAGTGAACCTACAGCAGAAAACGTGTGTAGTGTACCTGCATGATTAGTAAAGGAATTTTCCTGTAGTGGTGTGTTTTCATTGTCATTATCATTGTTGTTGTTGTTGCTCCCAATTTGACTGCTTATTTCTCATATGGTCGGACCTGCAAGGAGAAAATTCTCAAGTAGTCAAATATGTACATATGTAAAAATGCTGTGTAAAATATGATGAAATAGAAAGTGTAAATGGAAAATGTGCACCTAATCCATGTCGAGAGAAGGGTGTAGAAGGATATCCTATAATATTGCATGTTTTTTTGGGTCATCTCATGCCACCCTGACTGAAGTAGTATAGGGAAGAACCATGTTATATCCTCCAACCTTTAACTGCTTCTACTAAAATGTTGGAAGAGATATTTGTACTATCCTAGTTTTTTAGGGGATCTGATGCCACTGGACAGATAAGTGTAGAGAGGCACACCCACTGTAATCCCCATGCTTGTAAGTGTTTCACAGAATTTCCAAAGGACACCATGTCCTGTTAAGGCCATTGTGTATGGAGTTCATAGACTAGTATGAACTCACTCACTATATGTAAACCCATAATTCCAAGGGTGGAAAGTACACTTTACTAAACCGGTGTAAAGACATTGTCTTAGTAGAAAAACCTCAATGATGCCCCCGTCTTTGGGGGTGCATGTGATGTTGCTGAAAGGAGAATGCGGCCCCAAAAGAGGACCCAATCGCACTTTGACCTGTAGAAATATTCACTGTAGGGGAAAGGGAAGCGTTTGGTAGATACTAAAGCACACACAAAAGGGAATGGCTATCCCAAACAAGTGTTAGTCTGAAAACACATGCATGCAATAAGAAAAGTGTAAAATATGGAGACAATATAAAAACTACCAAGAAAAGTAGTGTAAACACCTAGGAAGACAAGTAGACCATAAAAGTGGGTTTCAAACATGGGACATAACGCATGATGTCGCAAGACACTTAAGACCATCATGGCTGTAAACAATAGAAAAGTGTGTACACAAGTAAAGGGAAAAACCCACAGATAATAAAAATAATGCAAACAAGTAGAAACAAACAAGTAGTCATGGAGACATGTAATCCTTCAAAAAAAAGTGCTACACATAGAACACCCGTTAACATGTCAGAGAGATAACCAATATGTAAAAGCATGTATGAAAAAGTGGTGTAATATGCTAAAGACAAAATTAAATAATAACACCTGTATAAGATGAATGTGGATGCCCCCAATGACCAATATAGGAAGGGTAGAAGGTAATAATCCATGTCTCATGTAGAGTCTTGTATCTGAGATCACACTAAAAAAAGGTGTGAATGCACATGTGTGTATGATAATGACATATAAGAAAGCATTCTAACATGTGTAGTAAAGTGATCATGCAAGACACGAGTAAGAAAAAAGTAAATTCCCCTAAGAAAATGTAGCGTGTTGTGGATGCATAAAACAAAATGCAAAATGGATTGATAGGAGCAACGTGCCTCCTGAGTAGATGGAAGTGTATGCAGTGAGGTTCATTTTTTTCCCCTCAACAGTCAAGAATGAACCATAAACGAGAGTACATCATTGGGAAATGGTTGAGTAGTATAGGTTGTATCTAGGCTATGGTGAGTGTGCATGTGTAGTGGTGGTGAGATGTGACATGTGAAAAGGTGTGTGTGAACCCTATAGCTGAAGCGTATATCATGAATTTTTGGATGAGTAGATGGAGATGAGCTATGTGAAAATATGTGCGTGGACCCTATAGCCTTAAGCGTATACCACAACTTGTTGAATGGAAAGTGATGATTTAGCCTTAAGCATATATCACTATAGAAAAATGGATGGTAGTGGGTCATATGGAAAGATGCATGTTGACCCTATAACATAATCATATGCCACAACTTGTTGAATGGAAAGTGATGATTTAACCCTAAGCCTATATCACTATAAAATAAGGAGGTGAAAATGAGTGACGATTTATTCTAAAGCATATGTCACTATGGGATGATCAAGAAAGGAGTGGTGATGTAATCTAAGGTGTATAACACTACAAGATGATATGATCAGTGACTATTTAACATAAGGTGTATGTCACAAATGAAGGAAATGTCATGTGAGAAGTATGTTAAGGGATGGAATGTTGTGTGATGAATGAAAGGTCCACTGGATTAGTAAACCCTCAGTAGTCGAGTAGGGACTGAGGACCTAGAGTGTGTTATAGGGTAGTGGGTGTAACACGTAGAAAAAAATGTAGTATAAATGACCAAGGGGTACAAATACTATATAAATGCGTAGTGTGGGAAATGTAATGTATATAAGATATGTAGTGTGTGAAATGCAACGGTGAGTGTATGTAGAAATGGAATATGAAATGGTGATAAGTAAAACTAGATCCATGTGTAATGGAATCCAATGTAGAGTGTGGAATATATAAGATGTATGAATGTATAATGTAGGGATTATATAATGTAGGTGATGTGTAAGATGCAATGACAATAATGTATAGAAATGGAATATGGAATGACCATAGGTAAAACTAGATCCATGTGTAATGGAATCCATTGTAGCGTGTAGAATATGTATGGTGTATGTATTTAGGCTATGTAAGCTATGGTGATGGGCGTAGATATAATATGGAGTGATAAAATATAAAGTTAGACCCATGTATAATGTGACCTAACATAAATATAGAATGTAAGGATGGAATGATAAAATTAGCCTCATGGATAATGATGACTAGTGTAGAGGAAAATGTATGATATGTATAATGTCATGGTAGAAGTAAATGTAAAATGTATGGTGGATATATATGCAATGTAGCATGGCAGAATATGTAGTTCCTATAACGCAATGTGTGGGGTTCAGTGTAATGACAATCCCTCAATAATCTAGTGTGAACCGAAGCACAAGAGTGCATCATCGGACAACAAGGGTGCTATGATGTGGGCCTAGTATGCCTATATGTAAGAAAATGTAGAAGTTATAATTTAAAGAGGAGGGATGCAATGATGCTATAATGATGAAGGTGGGGGAGGATTATGTAATAGCTATTCTCCCTCGAGTGATCATGTAGAAATTGTCAATTGATAAGGTGGAAGGATAGAGGTTTGTCGACTAGTTCCTGGGGTGATGGAAGTGAAGGATCATGCTCGAGGAATGATAATATGATGGATAGATACTACACATAAGAATGAATCTAATATGCATGTGCTAGATATACATAAGATGAATGTCATGATGCAGTAAAATGTGTGGGCAATGGATATCGATGTGATGTCGTGGAAGAAGAATACAATGAGCTTCTTGGAATAAAGTGAGGTAGCGATCGATGATGGGATACAATAGAGGTTCGAGGAATAGGGCTATGCTGGAGACTGAGACTAATAGAGGGAAGTGGTTGTGGGTTTACATAAACTGAGTGAGTTCAAACAAGTCTACAAAATCCATACATGACAAACTTAACAACACATTCTGTCATTCGGTAATTTTGTGGAGTGGTTACAGACTTGGGGGTTATAGAATATCTGAGATGATAGAGGTTCCTAAGAGGGTATTGGATGCCCTAGGGTTCCCTAGTCTATAATCTTGGCACTTTGATCACTGTTATGATCAAAACTTGAATTGAGTATGGTTACAAGTTTCCTTTGAATGATACTTGTCTATCACACTAGATTTGCTAGACGAGCTGTGTGATGACTTGCAATGTAAAGATAAGTATCAAACAATAGAAAAATAAAATATACAAATAAATGGGTTTGACTGACCTCATCTGCCAAAGTAGTGGTCTTATCACTGATCCAAACACTACATTTTGGACCTAGATTTAGTTCTGGTGCATATGTGTGTGTGTGTGTGTGCGCACACGCGCATGCCATTCCCTCGATGATCTCATGTCAGTCACACTTTGTGAAGTAAAAAGCAATAATAACTATAGAAATGTAAGTAACATGTGTGCATGGAATAGAATAGAATCCCTCCCCCCATGAAATTTGTGTGATGAAAATATCCTAGCCTTGATGCATGCCACTATGAGGATGCAAGTAATGTAATGGACATAACTCTAGATGGAGTGATAGTACTAGTGTAATAATATGACCTAGGACCCTTATTATGGTCTTATAACTTTATATTTATAGAGCTCTCAAATTTTATTTCATAATTAATCCCAATAAGGCCAACTAGGAAAAAGATAAAGATGACCAACAACTAGAAAGGACCCAAAGAGAAGTGGAAGAGGATTTTCATAGACCGAGGTAGGTGGGGTGGGACCAGGGTGCCTCGGGGCATCTCAGTACAGGCCGGGGTGCCTTGTTTTTGGGCTAGAATGTCGTTGAAGTTGTAAAATGGGATGATAGGTGATAGAAAGTATGTGGGAAAGACTAAATAAAACATAAGAAAAATATGGCCAAAAGGTGGGATTAATTAGTACTTTTTTACACTTGAGAACCTTCTAAATAGTAGTATAATATCGGGCTAAATATTTTCTAAACTATATGATTTTGTGTTTACACTTTCCCCCCACTTTATGTTGGTGAGTGGAATGCTCGGTAACATAAAGTAGATAGAGATGCGTACTTGATATCCATGTAGAGTGTAGAAGAAGATGTGCTGATGGAATAGACTCAAGCGTGGAATGAAAAAAAAAATATGGATGAGCATGGATTCTAACGATGAAAAATGCACATAAAAAGTGATGAGAGTGAACCTAGTGTGGAACAAGTTCATAGATGTTTCTTTTTGTAGTGTACTTGCATGGTTAGTAAAGGCATGTGCCTATAGTGGTGTGTTTTCATTGTCATTGTCACTGTTGTTGTTGTTGTTGTTGCCCCCAATTTGATTACTTATTTTCTCATACGGTCGGACCAGCAAGGACAAAATGCTTGAGAAGTTAAATATGTATGTATGTAAAAACGTTGTGTAAAATATACTGAAATAGAAAGTGTAATTGGAACAAGTGCACTTGATCCATGTCGAGAAGGAAGGTGTAGAAGGATATCCTGTAATGTCGCGAGTTTTTTTGGGTGATCTCATGTCACCCTGACTGAAGTATTATAGGGAAGAACCATGTTGTATCCTCCCACCTTTAACCACTTCTACTCAAATGTTGAAAGAGATCTCTATACTGTCCTAGTTTTTTGGGTGATTTGATGCCACTAGATGGAGATATGTAGAGAGGCACACCCATTGTAACCCCCAATCTTATAACTGCTTGGAAAAATTTCCGAAGGAAACATGTTCTGTTAAGGCCACTGTGAATGGAGTTCATAGACTGGTCTGAACTCACTCACTAAATGTAAACCCACAATACTCAAAGAATGAATCTAATATGGTCGTAAGTTTCCTCAAGATGCTTCCTGTCTATTACATTAGATTCATTAAACAAGTTGTGTAATGACCTGCAATGTAAAGAGAAGTATCAAACCCTAGAAAAATAAAATATGTAAATGGATGGGTTAGACTAATCTCAGCCACCAAGCTAGTGGTCTTATCACTGAGCGTTGCACTACATTTCAGAGTTGGATGTAGTTTTGGTGTGTGTGTGCATGTTGTGCCCTAGGTACTCTTGTGTTAGTTGTAATTTTTGAAGTAGCAAGCAATAGGAAGCATAGAAATGTAAGTGGTATGTGTGCATGCAATAGAATATAATCCCTCCCCATATGAAGTGTGTGTGATGCATATCTCCTAGCCTTGATGCATGGCACTATGTAGATGAAAGTGATGTAATGGATACAACTCTAGATGGAGTGATAGTAGTAGTTTAATGTTAAGACCTAGGAAACTTATTATTGTCTTATAAATTTATATTTATAGAGCTCTTAAGCTTAATTTTGTAATTAATCCTAACAAGGTTGATTGGGAAAAAGATAAAGACGACCAACAGCTAGAAAGGACCCAAAGATAATCGGAAGAGGATTTACATAGATCGGGGTGCCTGAGGTGGGACCACGGCACCTCAGGGCACCCCAGCATAGGTTGGGGTGCTTTGATTTTGGGCTAGAATTTTGGGGAAGTTGTAAAATGTGCTGATAGTTGATAGAAAGTCTGTGGGAAAGAAAAAATAAAACATAATAAAGATATTGCCAAAAGGTGGGATTAATTAGTACTTTGTACACTTGAGAACCTTCTAAATAGCAGTATAAGACTGGGTTAAATATTTTATGAAGTGTATAATTTTTGTGTCTACAGTTTCATTGCAGGGATTAAAATTTGAGGTTTCCGATGATATCTTGTTTGCAAAAAATGGATCACGTATGCAAAATTTTTGGCTCACTAAAATTTTGATGAAACTCACAAAAATCAGGTCTATGCACATGTTATACACGGGCACAGTTGCCAAGTGGAAAAATGAAAATGTGACATGTGAAAAATGTATATGAAGGTTTAAAAATTTGGTTTGAACACCTTTCTTGGACACTCAATGATGGATAGGTGGGCCCCATTATTTGCTGGTTGCAGGCCCTCAGCTAGGTTCGAAACACTCAATTTTGGAGGGGTGCCTTGGCCTCCATTTCTAAATATTAACATTACAGGGATTCTATATATATATATAATCAATATTACTATGAAAATATCAATGTGGGATATTGGAATGTGCATTTGTAAAGGGATTGGCTTACTGGACAGCCCAACTCAGCTAACTGAGTCGATCTAGCCCACGAGCCAGCCTACCTACCCTATCTTCCAACACATCTCATTATCTACTCCAGTGTGTTTCTCAAACCACCTTATCTCATAACACATTTGTTTTATCTCCTTTCTAACTCACTGAACTACCTTATCCCTCCATGCAACATTATAATTGGGCTAAGAAAACAAAGTTCCCAACTCGGATGCATTACCCACATTCACGCATTAATCTATAAAATATTCCAAGCACACATACACCTCCATGTAGCCACATACTCAAATTAGCATATAATTGACAAAAATAATTTCAACCATTAGCTTAAAAAATGGAACTTAAGCCACTAAAAACAATCCACAATGTCATATTTAAACCACCTCCCTCTCCCTAGTGCGAGGCATGTGGGATATATCCCACCAAAGGAAGTTATGAACCTATAGAATAGGGATTCAAACTATCCATTGTATGATAAAATAATATAGACTTCGCCATTACACCTGGACGTTGAACATGCGATAAAAAGCACTATGTGATATTTTAATGGAAACAAAAAATAGGCTATGTATTTTATGAAGGCTTATTATGGGAGCTTGGTAGGGATTCAAGGAAAGATATGAAAGGACACTTGGCCTAATTGTGGTACAAGATCATAGTGAGAATGTTTATTTCATGTAAAACTTGATGTAAGTTTTTATTTTCATGATTTTAATGGATCGATCCTTTTAAATTGGACCCAGATACATAGGCCTATAGCGCTAAACTCCATTATCACATCGATGTTGAAAATATGTCAAATGTTTCTTGTTTATTATATGATTTTACACAATTCTCTCATTTTTTTTTAAATTACAAAAATATCATAATGCCAAAATTTTAATAAAAAATATTTATATAAGAAAAATATTGAGTGTGTGTGCATGTTTGTTTAAGGTTTTTATATCACTCATATCAGAGCTGGATTTTGGATCATATTAACAGTTTTTTGATTGTAAATTTTTTGTGTTGAATGTTAATAAGGTCCTAGTCTAAGAAGGGTGAAGGACAGTAGTAGAAGAGGATCCCGAAATTGGTACAAGATGATCTTGAATTCCTTCAATGGAAGATTGAGAATAATAAGGATTTCATCAATCATTCCTTCAGATGAAAGAAATGGTGGAAGAATTCTACCGA
The DNA here is from genome assembly GCA_019776745.2 of Taxus chinensis. Taxonomy (NCBI): domain Eukaryota; kingdom Viridiplantae; phylum Streptophyta; class Pinopsida; order Cupressales; family Taxaceae; genus Taxus; species Taxus chinensis. The sequence continues at coordinate 153,388,394 of CM034156.1, forward strand.
GATATAAAAAGGGAAAAAACAACTAGAGAAGGTAAAAAAGAAGAAATCTCTAGTTCTAAAATTCCTAAAGAAGAAAATAAAAAATATGATTTTACTTCATTAAAATTAGATATAAAGTTTGAATTACTAATGTATAATGGGGAGCTTAATACAAAGAAGTTGGATAACTGGATCAAGAAGATTGAGGTATATTGCAGGGTTCATAAAATTGTTGATGATGAAGCAAAAAGTCATTTGAAAATCTTCAATTGGTGGGCACAACAATCATATGGTGGGAGATTAAGCTTCGGGAATTAATTGAAACAAAAGGTAATGCAATCACTTATTTGTATGATTTTGTTTCAAATCTTAGACAACAATTCTATCCTTTTGGATATAATAAACAAGGTATGATGGATTGGAAAACATTGAGATAAACTAAGGGACAAAGTCCTTAGGATTATATATAAGAGTTTAGGAAAAGGGATATTTTTCTTGGTATTTCTCTCAATACACAAGAAACACTACTTAAATATATTGGTGGATTACAAAGTTATCTGAGGCATATGATTCTAATTCTAGGTTCTACTAATCTTGATGTAGTCTATGTGCAAGATAAACATTTAAAAGCACAAGGTAAAATGGGTAAAGAGCCTTTCTCTTCCTCTAAACAAAATAATAATCAATCCGAGGGAAAAGAATTTTTTTTAGAAAGAACAAGGAAAAGAAAATGGTAAGAAAATTATAAACTCTATTGTTAAAAAAGAAGATGAAAAACCGTTTTGCAGTCATTGTAAAAATAACCATGATGAGTCTAGGTGTTGGAAATTACATCCAGAAACTAATCCTAAATATATGACTAATAAGAAAGGAAAATAAAATAAAATGAATACTATAGTTCATGATCTTGAGTCTGATTCAGGGGATGAAACCAATATCAAAACTATGAGTTTTTAAGGTAATCATTCTTTCTCTTTTTCCAACACTAGTTCAAAAAAATATTGCATCTTCTTCTAATCCACAAGGTCTACCTCCTAAAAGAGGAGTTCAATATGAGATATAGTTGCTAAAGGATACATTGTATGCACCCAAAATTACATGTGCTACATTGTCAGAAAATGGTTACAAAAGTCCCCAATGATGATTCAGGTCCTTTCAAGAAGGTGTTCAAGCTACCCAAAATTGCATGTGCTACATTGTCAGAAAATGGTTACAAAATTCCCCAATGATGATTTAGGTCCTTTCAAGAAGGTGTTCAAGCTCCAATTTCCATTCGTAGTATATATTTATTGCCTAGAAATCCCTACTTAGCCTTCCTATGCTTTCTTCCATCTTCTTGACCTTTTTGCACATGTTTTGGCCTTCAGTGCCAGGACCGCCGCCCTACCTAGTTGGTGGTTCTGAAACCACCACAAAAAATAGGATCGTTGTCCTGAAACTACCTCCCTACACAGGGCAGCAGTCCTACCCACTTTTTCCAGATTCTTCACGAGTGTTTCAACATGTGATGGTTCACTTAATTTCTATTTTTGCATGCATCTGTGAGCCGAATTATCTAAAATTATCTTTGATTATTTGGTTCTCCTTCCTTCTTCTATTTTTAAATAGATTTAAAAGGTTGGAACTACTCCTTCTTGCCTATATATTCCTCCCATCCTCCATTCCTATATATTCCATGTTTGTATTCAAGCAAAAGGCATGAGAATTTTGTGCATCTTACATTGTATTGCTTCTACAATCTTGCTAGGAATTGCATAGCTAAGCTCTGATCTCTTGTGCTATCTCTCTTCTACCTACATCGCATCCAGACTACCATCAAGTTTTCATTACTCAAGCACCATCCTCCTATTTTTTTTCTTGCATTCCCAATATCTTGGAATCACTTGAACACTCGGAGAAAGCAAGGAACATATTGAGGGGACAGATATAGACACAATTAGATTTGTCAAAGCTCTTACTTGTCCAAGCTGGAATTATGTGTTTATTTACCTTGTGTGTTGAATTGTAAATTTCATATCAAATAGAGTTTGTCAAAGATCTTGCTTGTCCAAGCTGGAATTGTGTGTTTGTTTGCCTTGTGTGTTGAATTGTAAATTTCACATCAAATACAGTAGAAAATCATTCATATTAAATAGAGTAGAAAATCATTCATATTAAATAGAGTAGAGAATCATTCATTTTAGTAATTTTTCCTTTCAACATTACTAGGGAAGTTGTAAGGAACAATAGCCCTCTCAAGGTCATGATTTGTTCTTTACCTCTGAGGTAGGGTTTGGAGGATTTTGATTAGATTAGGTTGTTTGATTTATATTGGATTCATATATTTTCACAAGTAACCATCTACATCCAGTTGATTACTTGTCTTTAGTTTGTTTATTAGATTAGAACACATTGCTTAAGAATTAGAAAAGAAAAAAAATATTTCCTTTGATAGATTAGTTTGCCTTATTGCTTTGATCCAAAATATTGTGAAAAACTCCAAAAACATATATTAGATTAGATCTCTCTCAGTAATTAATTTTCTTATTAAAATTCATTTTGTATGACCATCAATGGTCCATGACAGGAAAATACATACAATCATGATCCATTGGTCCCACAACCCAATGAGCTAGAATTAATAACTGACATTGATACCAGCTTACGTTTGACAGTATTACGTACACATGTAACCTTTGCTGAAAAGATAGAACAACTCAATACACTAAACATAGTTGTTAATAAATCCTACAATTATTGGACTACCCCTGGCAACAGGGTTTGCTTACACACATGACCATCCAAGGGCCACAACCTCCACGAGTCTTTGGTTGTGATCCTTAGGTCCCAGAACCCAACGAACCTGCCAAACAATTAGACATTGACACTAGCTTACACACATTAGTATTCAAATCTTCACCACTTCCACCAGATATTATCGCATATCTTGCCGTACTGAACATAGCTTTTGATCAAGCTAATACTTTCTGGACCAGACCGGAAAATCACCTGTAAATACCTACGGCTTAATCATGCCTCTCATTCTTACTTCCATGACCTTGTTTGGAAATCTATATGAGGCAACCACAAGTCATTTTCCATATGTTCAACAACTAGGGAATGGAATCTCATCCAAGATCGACATTAACTGGAGTCTACAAGCGGCTATTATCTCAGACCGAATAATCACATAACTTCAAGTCAGGAGAGCATCCTTTGCTTTAGACTCATAGATCCCGATATTGTGTGTTGAAGATATAATATTTCCCAATTCGCTTGATTCCCATCACCACACTCACATTCACAATCATTCTACACTAGCTATCTCAGCATGACCTCGGGAGGTCAAGTGCGAAGAAGGTCACATGTTGATTTTCTATCGTACAAATTAGTGAACTTGACATGAAGATCTAGTCTCTAAACCTTTCCACTTTCTTTTTCCATCCTTTATTCTGCAGGTATTCTTATACCCCCCGAATGTGTCGGGATACAATGAGTACAATCGGCCCATCCTGGGTTTTGACATGTACCATTACCAATCAAGTATACCACAATAATTACCTTCACTTTCAACGTGGGAAAACAACCGCTCATTTGTTCAAAACTCTCCACTTCAGGGAACCAATGTTGGTTCCTCTATATGTATTGAGGAACTTGACTAGGTTACTCACACCTATCCCCTCGAATAATCAAGTTCAAATAACATGAATTTCATTGGTGAAGCAAGTTCATCTCCTCGGGTATTGTTTCAACATCCCATTAGCATGCAATCCGATCAACTCCCCCATCTAGATGAGGAGTATTTAGCACAATATGCTAGGAGTGAACAACACTTCCAGAACATGAACCAATATTTTGATAGTTTGCAAGGAAAAGGTGATGTTCTGCTTCAAAAAAATAATGCTACCCTGCCACTAACTGAAAATACTGCCAATGAGGGGTGGCAACATTGTGAATAATTCATAGCCAGATATCATACTCCTCAATAACCTTCAAGGGTTCAAAAAAATATACCTAGGCAAAGCACCTCCCGTCAATGGGTGATGTCATTTCATCTTTAGTAGACAAATTCAAGGGTTTAGAGATTTCCCAAAATACATAGAATTCATATGCATGGCAAGCGCGAACTCCTTCCTACCCATAGAATTATGGGCAAATACCTACTACACAAAATCCTCTAGTTTATATGCATACTCAAAACCCTGGAGATCTGCTTATGGGGATGGGAACCTTAGGTATTCCCCCCAAGCCATGTATGGATATGTGCAACAGGAACTAGCCGGTAGTGCATTCTCGAATGCTATACCATCCGAAAATGCAATGTTCCCTAGATTTGTGCCTTCGATTCCATATCAAGGTAATCAACCCCATATGTACACATGCATTCTAAATCTCCACATGGGGATATGTATACCTACCCATTTCCATATGGACAATTACACGGGATGCCATACGCCCCAAAAAATGCCTATGATGTCCCATTTCAGAAACTGATGCAGCCTCTACCTTCCCAACAAGGATATTCCATGATAGAGACATACACAATGGGGACTTATTATGAATACCTAAAGGAACCCCTAGACTTCTCCATTCAGACAATCATGCTCCCAAGACCCTTGTCTGATCTTCTGACCTTTAAAGAGGAGGGAGATCCTAATTCCCACATCAAGGCTTATGCAATAGCCATTCAAGAGTTGTTCCCATGGGATGTAGTCATTGCGAAAATATTCCCTAATACGCTAGAAGGTATTGCTCTCGACTGGTACTACAGGATACCGGAGGCTTCCACACACTTGTTCAAGAAACTTGTATCAGAGTTTATCAAATATTTTGATATGAAAAAGATTTTGAGAATAGGAATTAGGGAATTCCTTCATATCAAGCAAGAACACAACAAATCTGCAACCCACTTTATTCATAGATGATGACAAGTGCTCTAATCCTTTACAAGAGCTCCAAATATGGATAAAATGGAACTTTGTGATTTGTTCCTTCATTCTCTCAATAGAGATATAGAGGAAGAGGTTCAAAAGTTCCTAGTACTAGTGTTACAAATAACAGTACCAATACCAGTGTTACAAATAACAACAATAATGACAATAATAAGAGAAACAACAATTTCTCACCCTCGGTAAATGTTGTGTATTTTAATCATCCTCAACAACAACAACAACAACCTCAACAACAGAGACAAGCACCGACCCCAAACCCTAGTCAATACCCCAACCAATTCCAAAACCAGGGGCAAGGGTTCCAAAATTTTAATTATAAAAATAAACAACAAAACAATAACCATAGTTTCAGACCACAACAAGGAACAAACCAAAGGCCTCGAGATTACAACATTGACTTGTTTTGTGGCATTCATAGGATTCGTGGGCATGATGTAAGAACTTGTTGTGATTGTAACAAGTTTTTGTTGTTTTCCAAGGAACAAAGGTAGTTGTTTGTTTACATGTTTTTAGAAAACCTAACAGCACCCACTCATAATGTCTACATGGGACCGATATCTCTATAGAACACGCCACTGGGGATCTTTAATGATCCTCTCCCCATGCGTCCAAAGGATGGTAGATTAGATCCCAATGGTTCAAATAAAAGTATTGTAATAGGGACTCATGATCATGAAGCTTCAAATTTGTCAAACCCACAGGTGGCATCTCCTTTGGATGGTCACCAGCAAATGAAAATTGTGGGGTTGGTAGAGTTAGACACTGAACCCCAAATTAACGTTGCTACAAGAACTAGGGATTATTCTACACAGCCAATCCTAATTTATCTAGTTATGTAAGAAAATTGTCATGATGCGATAAGAAAGCCATTAGGGGCTTATGATCTAATCAGTGACCTAACCAAGACCTTTTCACACATTTCCTTCTTGGATCTATTGAAGAATTCCCTTGCTCATCACATTTCTCTGTTAGAAGCACTAGGTCTTGGCCATTTGATCAATGTTACCCCTCCACCATAAGCATAGATAAATCACATAGAATTCGATGTTAGTTCTCCAGGGAAACCTGAAAGAGATATTGGGTTCATGTTTGACATTAGCAAGATGCCCACGGATGCTGAGATAGCTCATAGGGGTGACTATGCTTTGTTTTTGTAAGTTTGGATTTACAATAACTATGTAAAATGTTCAATGATCAATGATGGGGCAGCAGTTAACATAGTCCCCTTCTCTTTTCATTAGAAATTAGGGTATGGGGATACCAATTGCTCCTCAACATGGAACACGCTAAGAGGCTATGATAGCCTTAAGGAAACATCGATCAGAACCATAATATTACCGCTTACTCTCGGGTCTAAGATGGTACTAACTGAGTTTTATATTATAGACCAGGAAAATAACTATAATATGATCCTTGGTTGTCCTTGGATCCACTACATGAAGGAAATTCCATCCACTCTATTCCAGGAGGTCAAATTCCTGCATTTAGGGAAAGTATTTGTGGCATAAGGTGATCCAAAACCATTTGATATACATTTTTCCAACTTAAAGAAAAGGCCAAGGGTCTATTATGAGTTTGATCTTCCCACAAATCAGTTAAACCAACATACAAGCGTAGTAATAGAAGAAAAAATAGTTCTTACAATGGAGTTAGAAGTCACGGGTTTGATCGAGGGTATTCTGACGGTCAAGGATGAAACTGTTATTATAGAGACAGTATTGCTAAGAACCAAAACAAATATTGTCGAGCTATTAGAGAAGGATTTTCCTATTCTCATCCCCTTTGATTCAATGGGTATGGGAAATGCCTTGGGACTTGGTTCCCTTCCAGTAGATGAGATTTGCATGGTTGAGATAATCGAGGTAAAGGGGGAAGGTACAAATGAGGACTCAACGTCCATCTTTTTGAGTAGTTATTGGACTCTCCATTTTTATGGAGCCAAGTGTTGTTTTCGCACTGGGGTAAGCGCAATCCTTACTTCTCGTGAAGGAAAGATTCTACCTTTTGCTTTCAAGTTAAATTTTGAATTCACAAACAATGAGGTTGAATATGAGGCTCACCTATTAGGTCTCATTTTGGCTAAGAGAATGGGCATCCTCAATATTAGGATGCTGGGTGATTCACAACTAGTCACAAATCAGATATCTGAAGTATATGAGACTAGAGCTAAGCATCTACAACTTTACAAAATAGAAGTGTTAGGTCTGAAAAAATGGTTCAATTTCATCTCAATTGAAGCAGTTTCCTCATGAACAGAACCTTCCCACAGATTCTATAGCAACTTCTACTTCACGCTTCACCCCAAGTAGTGACCCAAAAGATACCAACTTCACGGTTTCAATTTGTGCCAAACCCTTGATTCGTAAAGCACCACTGACCCCAATGTTGACATATGTAGAAACCAAGATTCAGCCTAATTTTTTAGAGCACATTAATAGTTATGAATCAACTTTAAGTTATTTAAACGCTTTGGTAGAACTGCATCTTACTTATCATGAGATAAACCTTTCCTTGGTTTCACATTCCTCTTCTTATTTTGTGAATCCCATGATCGAATCTTCCCTAGGAAGGGGTCTTGAGATTTACAAGGTAGAAGAAGAAGGGGATTTAGAGTTACCTCTAGCCCCACCTAAGTTTGAGGAGGGAAATTCCTCCTTAATCAAGGGAACGATTGATATAAACATTAGAACAGAGGAGGAACCAAATTTTTGAAACTGGGATCTTCCTTAACTCCGGAGGAGGTAGAAGTACATACCCACATCCTCAAATAACATCAAAAGTATTTTGTGTTTAGTTATAAATAAATGATGGGGATTGCACCACATATTGTGGTGCACAATATCATCACCAAACTAGATGCAAAGCTGATTAAGCAAAAGTCAAGACCCATGAAGCCTAAAGTGGCCCTTATGGTGAAAGAAGAAGTAATGAAACTTCTCCAGGTTGAATTCATCAAGCTAGTAGATTATTCACAATGGGTATCTAATATCATCCCCATTCTCAAAAATAATGGAAATATTCATATTTTCATAGACTTCTAGGACATTAACAAAGCTTGCCCCAAATATGATTTCCCATTACCATCCATCGATTTTATTGTTGATGCAACAACTGGATTTGAATTGTTGTCTCTCATGGATGGGTTTTTCGGGATATAATCAAATCAAAATCTCTAAAGAGGATCAAACTAAAACTACATTTATAGCTCCTTGGGGAACCTACTGTTATGATGTCATGCCATTCGATCTTAGGAATGTTGGTGCCACATACCAATGAGAAACATTTTCCATAGATATTCCATGATCTTATTCATAAGATTGTGGAGTCATACATGGATGACCTTTTGGCCAAGGACAAGAAACGTTGTGATCACCTAGAGGTGCTTCATATCATTCTTTCACGCTTAATCAAATATGGTGTCACATTAAATCTAGAGAAATGTGTATTTAGCGTAACATGAGGAAAGCTTCTGGGTTACATTATATCTTCATGAGGGATTGATGTCGACCTAGCCAAAATTCAGGCTGTGTTAGAAATGGTTCCACCATCAGACGAGTTTGGTATTAGATATTTTCTTGGGAAACTTGGTGCAATCCGAAGGTTCATCCCTGACTTGACCTATGTTATTCATCCCATTAACAATTTTTTGAAAAAGGATTATAGAATTGATTGGACAGAAGAATGCAACGAGGCCTTTGAGGAAGTTAAATGATTTTTGTTATCTCCTCCCACGCTAATAACACCTAGATCGAATCACCCATTGATCTTGTATTCACGAGTTATAGATGTTTTGCTAGCCTACATGTTGGCTCAAGAGGATGATGATAAATGAGAACGTGAAATTTACTTCATTAGTCAGATGTTTCTTGATTATGAAACACATTATACATAGGAAGAAAAGGAATTCCTTGCCATAGTCTTTACAAAAAATCATTTAAGGCATTATATGCTGAATCAAGAAATAAGGGTTATTGTTAAGACAAACCACTTGTGGACATTCCTCATGCAAGGATCCTTGTCTAAAAAGCTCGGGCATTTCATAATCTTAATGGGCAAGTTAGAACTAACATTTGTAAATGAGAAATCCGTTAATGGAGAAATCAATGTGGATTGGTTGGATGAAAATCCATTGGATGAGGGTGATCTGGTAGATTTAGACTTTCCTGATGAGTGCATGTATTTTTTCGAGACCAGGCCCCTTATCTTTGTGTGTCCTTGGTACACCAACATTGTCAACTTCATCATGGACCACACATACCTAGAAGGGAAAACATCGTAACAAATAAGTAGGTTACGAATCATTGCCACTAAGTATGCCATTTTGGAACAAGTGCTCTACTGCAGAGCCTTTGATGGAATCTTGTTAAGATGTGTTGACGTCGTAGAATCTGAAAATATTATTTATGAGTTGCATAGTGGAGTATGTGGAGGTAAATTTTTTGGCCACACCAATACTCAAAAAATACATCAGATGGGATACTTCTGGCCCACTCTAGAGCATGATTTAGTAAAGTTTGTGTGGAGATGCCAAAAATTCCAAGAGTTCTCCCATGAGATCCATATACCGGCACAAGCTTTGCAACCAATCGTAACCCCATGGCCCTTTTCCATAATAGGGAAGTTTTCTCCCTCATCAACGGATGGCCATAACTTCATGATCATTGCCATATAATACTTCACCAAGTGGGTAGAAGTCATGCCTCTTACCATTGTACCCAAGTCTATGATCGCTAAGTTCATCTTAAACTAGATCATTTATAGGTATGACATCCCACAAGTCATTATTTCAGATAATGAAACGTCTTTCAAAAATAACGAGGTTTTCGAGATGTGTACAAATTTCAAAATAAGTCATCACACGACTTCTCTCTACTATCCTCAAGCTAATGGACAAGCCGAGGCTACGAATAAAATGTTAAAGGTCATCCTTCTCAAAACCGTTAAGGAGAATAAACAAGATTGGCACCTAAAGCTTTTTTCGACCTTGTGGGCCTATCAAACCTTATTTAGAATGCCAATAGGGGAAACCCCATTTTCTTTAGTATTTGGTTCTGAGGTAGTCCTGCCACTTGAAGTTGAAATACCTAGTCTCCGTATTTCATTATATGGGATCTTGGGAGAGGAAGGTTATCAAGAAGCATGACTCTCCCAACTAGAAAGTCTCGACGAGGTTAGACTTAATACTGAACAAAAGCACAACATTTACGTTGACTAGATGGCTCGGAAATACATTAAGAAAGTTGACGAACATGAGATCTACGAAGGAGATTCAGTATTAAGACTCGATAGCCATATAGATAAAAAACTAGTGAGGGAAGGAATTTCAAACCTTGGTGGATGGGTCTGTATCAAGTAGTAGAAGACTACAAAAATAGGCAATTTTACCTATGTACACTTGAGGGTGAGGATTTTAGTGAATATGTGAACTCTCTTCACCTAAAGAGGTACTACACATGATCCATCAACATTCTCATATTACATTATTGCACTTGCATTGCATTTTCATTTGTCAATTCATTTCGTAAATTTGTGATCAAGGGATTTATTCTTACAGAAACTCCTAAAAAATTCTAAAAACATTGGCAAAAAATTTAGATCATATCTCTTCAAGTATTCATAGTGTCATCAATTACTTCTAAAATCACTTCATCAGTTCAAGCAAGATAAGATAAGATTTTGAATGTGACCATACCAAGGCCCCGATAATTGGTTCTACTTATAATTTCTTTCTAGGTTAGGTGTATTTTCCTATAGTCTATTCTAGAAGCTTCATGGTGTCACATCTATCCCATAAAAATATATTTAGAAATAAGAACATACTAAACATTTTTCCTAGATGAGTAAGTCAATTGCAATTCCATAGAAAAAAATTATTTTACACATTTCTTTTCCCTACCAACCTTCGATGTTGAGTCTGCATCTCTTGTTGGTGATGTAGGGTTGGGAAAGGAGAGAAATTCCCTAACTTTCCTATTCCTTGATCATAGTGATGAGCCCATTCTTCCTCTTGGTAGTGTGGAGCAAGGGGTAGGGGGTCTCATTGATAAAATTGAAAGTTACAAATAATTTGTTTAAATGTTGTGAAATCATAGGTCAAAAGCAAAGTAAATTAGATGTCCAAAATTCCAAAAGAGCTTGAAAACCCAAATCCATATTTTTTCAACCAAGTATCCATCTATTGATCCAAGTCTAGATAAACTGCAAAGTAATTCACATTCTAAACTATGAGGTAACTTGATTAGGATAGGGTTGTAGCGTCTCAATTTGGTTTTTCCAAACCTTTATCTTTCACTCGTCACTATCATTCAACATTTTTTCATAACTTGTGTTCCCTCTGATTCTTGGTCTTGAGCCCTCATATCTTACTAGTTGCCTAGATTTGGGGGTGGGGCAAGTACATCTTCTTATCATATCATTATATTACCACATTTTTCCAAGACAATATGAAGTATCAAAGGTTTCTTAAAGAAGCTAAAGTTCAAATATCACATTATGTTTGAATTATCATGTATCAACATTATAAAATACAAAGAGAAATCATTATGTTATCATTTCACATCCACTACATACATTCTGAAAAGCATAGAAAAGTAGAAGTTCTAAATATCTAGAGTACACATGAGAGATAAAAAAAAAAGAAAATCAACTTAGATATGATGAGATACCAAACCACAAATAAGATTTTGTATATATCATGGTGAATAAAGTTTTTATATAATGTTTCCATGCATTAGGCATGGTAAAAATGCTTGCAATGAGCCTGAAACAAACAAAAAAAATTGTATAAATGACCAAAAAAATGTCATCAAAGCAATAAAAATGGCCCAATGGCCTGTCAGTCTCTGTGACATCCCTCAGATGGTGCCCAATTATGTTTGGGGATTCTTCTAAAGTTATGATGATGTTGAGAGTGAATAGAATGATGCAAGTGCTCATGGTGGCATCTGCTTCCCGTGGCCTCGCTACGAGAATGACTCCATCTCATTAAACACTCGATGGTCTCATACCCGACCACCTAGGTGTGGAGGGAAGTCACTATCTTTTCTACCTTCCACATAGGGGAAAATATGCTAGTGTGTCTTCCTACGGCTAATGGCTAGCCTGAGTCGATAGTCAGCTCAGCTCGGGTCTTCCCTGAGGGGATTAACAAGGTATCCACACATACTCGACAGATTATCTCTCGCCACTCCTGTGTCATCGCTTCAAGTAGAAAGAAAGAAACGATAAATTAGGAAAACAAAAGAAAGAAAGAAAGACATACAAGTTAACAATCCTAACTAAAAAAAGAGAAGGTATTTAACTTACTTAGGTCTCTAGGCATCTAAGTAAGATCGGTAGTTTATGTTGCAATTGCTACTAGTGGCTACGGGGATTCCCCAAAGCTACAAGAAAATTTTTGTCCAATGATAGAATCATCATCCACCTCTCCACCATGAGTAAGTGTCAAGTCTGAGACTAAGTTCTCTCTCTCAATACTGGCCTCCATGTGTGCTACTCTTCGCATCTCCTGTGTGTCATGCCACTCAGGGTCTCTCTCCTCCTCCTCTGCATGGGATGTCTTGTTGATCCTAGCACCAACTCCCTCATCCTCCATGTCCTCTCTAACTGAATCCTCCTCTGTCTCATCCCCCATATCCTCCTCAGAGTTAGAGTCTAGATCAATAGGCTCATCTAGTTTCCCGCTATGATCAAGAGTGACAACAATTTGAAGTAAGGGTGCTTGAGGAGCACCAACTACCTGGCGATCATGGACCACCCGTATAACTGCAATGGGCACACTTAGAACAACCACTAGTAGGAGAAATATGGGGAACCTGTGTAATCCTCCAAATAACATCCCTCTGAAGAAGATCCATCTCATTTTGTGTAAGCTAATCTAAGATACCAGGGATCCAATCACACTCCCTCTCCTGAATCCATCTAATGTACTCCCCCTTCTTCTGCATTCACCAAGACACATAAAATGAGTAAGTTAGTAACATGAACCAAATAATAAGATCGCCAAAAACATCACAAAATATGAAAAATCCAAAAAAAATCAAGTTAAGTACGCATCTTGATCATTCTGTCCAGAACAACCACCCAGTGCAGGGAAGCGGTCCCATGACCTCCGCCCTGATTTGGGTGGAGGTCCTGGATTGATTTTCCAAATGCGTATTTTACCCTAAAAATGCTCAAAAAGACAATAAAAGACCATTGCTGAAAAAATAAAATCCTGCCCTATGGCCCCCCCCTAGAGACTCATTTGAGACAATGTTTTTTGGAAATAATCCTCCCTAGGTGAACTTTTTAACATTTTTACATTTAGGGTATAAAAAGACAAAAGTGAAAATAACCAACCTTTGACCGCACTAGTCAATCTCCCACACATGAAGGCATGGTCATGATCTTGTCATAGTCATATTGGTTGTACTCTCGTAAAAAATGATCACTATGGGTCCAGAGATCCAAATTCACCAAATCAAATAGCAAAAATAAATTGAATTATGAGTTGTTTCGATATATATACATGTTGTTTTAACCTCTTGTTGAGTGTTTGCGTTTGCAGGGCTAGATTTTTGGTGTAAGTCTATTTCTATATCCCCACACAAATGGTAATTCCTCTTGTCATTTTGATCTAGTGTTTATTTTTCAATATTTTGTTTATCTGCATGTGAGTCTTCTTTTCCTCATGTCGGAAGTGAGTTTGGGTGATGAAAATTCGACACACAGTTGTGTAAGGTATAGCTTCAAACTCCCCATTTCAAGAATGCCATACTCAGACTCTATGTTTTACACCTTTTCATGGCTAAGATGCTTCTTTGAGGGGGTAAAATATATGCACCTAAAATTACATGTGCTACATTGTCGGAAAAAGGTTACAAAAGTACCCAATGATGATTCAAGTCCTTTCAAGAAGGTGTTCGAGATCCAATTTCCATTCGTAGTATATATTTTTTTCCTAGACATCCCTACTTATCCTTCTCATGCTTTCTTCCAGCTTCCTTCTCTTTCTGTGCATGTTTTGGCCTTCAGTTCCAGGACCGCCACCCTCCCTGGACGGTGGTTCTGAAATTACTACCCAAAATAGGGTGGCTTTCCTGCCCACTTTTTCTAGATTATTCACGCATGTTTTAACATGCGACGGTTCACTTAATTTAGATTTTTACATGCATCCATGATCCAAATTGTCTAAAATTAGATTTGATTGTTTGGTCCTCCTTCTTCCTTCTATTTTTAAATAGATTTAATAGGTTGGAACTTCTCCTTCTTGCCTTGTGCATGAAAGCACCTCCCATCCACCATTCCTATATATTCCATGCTTTTATTCAAGCAAAAGGCCTGAGAATTTTTGTTCATATTGCATTATATTGCTACTATAATCTTGTTAGGAATTGCATAGCCAAGATCTGATCTCTTGTGCTATATCTCTTCTACTTGCATTGCATCTGGGCTGCCATCAAGTTTTCATTACTCAAGTACCATCCTCCTACCATTTTTATTGCATTCCTAATCTCTTGGACTCACATGAACACTCGGAGAAATAAAGGAACATACTGAGGGGATAGATATAGACACAACTAGATTTTTCAAAAATCTTGCTTGTCCAGGTTGGAATTGTGTGTTTTTTTTCCTTGTGTGTTGAATTATCCATTTCATATAAAATAGAGTACAAAATAATTCATATCAAATAGAGTAGAAAATAATTCATATCAAATAGAGTAGAGAATCATTCATTTCAGTAAGTTTTCCTTTCAACATTACTAGGGAAGTTGTAAGGAACAATAGCCCTCTCATGGTCATGATTTGTTCTTTACCTTTGAGGTAGGGTTTGGAGGATTTTGATTAGATTAGGTTGTTTGATTTAGATTGGATTCATATATTTGTACAAGTAACCAGCTACATCCGGTTGATTACTTGTCTTTAGTTTGTTTATTATATTAGAACACATTGCTTAAGAATTAGAAAAGAAAAAAAATATTTCCTTTGATAGATTAGTTTGTCTTACTGATTTGATCCAAAATATTGTGAAAAACTCCAAAAACATAGATTAGATCTCTTTCAATAATTAGTTTTCTTATTAAATTTCATTTTGTATGACCATCAATGGTCCACAATAGGAAAAGACATACAGTTGTGATCTATTGGTCCCACAACCGAATGGGCCAGAATTAATAACTGACATTGATACTAGCTTACATTTGACAGTATTACACACACCTGTAACCTTTTCTGACAATATAGAATAACTCAATACACTACACATAGCTACTAATCAAGCCTATGATTATTAGACTGCCCCTGGAAACAAGGTTTGATTACGTGCATGACCATCCAAGGGACACAACCTCCATGAGTCTTTGGTTGTGATCCTCAGGTCCCATAACCTAACAGATCTGTCAGTTAGTTAGACATTGAAACTAGATTACACATATTAGTATTTATATCTTCACCACTTCCACTAGATATTGTCACACATCTTGTCCTACTGAACATAACAGTCGATCAGGCTAAGACTTTCTGGACCAGACTGGAAAATTTCCTGTAAATACTTGCGGCTTCATCGTGCCTCTCATTCTTACTTCCATGACCTTTTCTGGAAATATATACGAGGTGCCCACAATTAATTTTTGGCATGTTCAACAACCAGTGAATATAATCTCAGCCAAGCTCGACATTGACTGGAGTCTACGAGTGGCTATTTTCTCAAAACGAACAATCACACCACTTCAGGTTAGGAGATAATTCTTTTCTTTAGACTTTTAGATCCTAATATTACGTGTTGAATATATAATATTTCCCAATTAGCTTGATCCCCATCACCAAACTCACATTCACAATCATTCTACACTGGTTGTCTCGGCATGACCTCGAGAGGTCAGGTGTGAAGAAGGTCATGTGTTGATTTTCTGTCGTACATACACCTCTTCCTAAAATTGGTATGTATAGATTGTCCATGGTTGAAAATGAGAAAATCAAGAAATAGATGATGGAAATTTTGGCAAAAGGTATTATCCATCCAAGTACATCTCCTTGTGGTTTTCTAGCTATTTTGGTACCAAAGAAACATGGAACATGGTGAATGTGTGTTGATTTTTTTTCCTTAAAAAAATCACACTGAAAAATTGTTACCCTCTTCCTAGAATAGATGATTTACTGAATCAATTAAAGAATGTAATTTATTTCACTAAGCTAGACTTAAAAAGTGGTTATCACCAAGTGAGAATTAATGAAGGTGATGTATGGAAAACTACTTTTAAAACAAAACGGGGATTATTTAAATGGTCGGTTATGCCTTTTGGATTGTGCAATGCACCGACTACATTCATACAAGTTAGGAATGATGTATTTAGGTCATTCATTGATGATTTTTTCATAGCCTACTTGGATGATATTCTGATTTTCATTAAATCATGGTATGATCATATAATTCACATACAGAAAGTCTTAGATGCATTGAGATGGGGGAAATTATTTTTGAAGATGTCAAAATGTGAATTTGGGAAAACATATTTAATCTATTTGTGTTATGTTATGGGAAATGGTGAATTGAAAATAGATCCCACAAAATTTGACTGGCCTAGACCCAACAATAGAAAGCTTTTGATGCACTGAAAGAGAAAATTAGTTCCACTCCCATCTTGGCACTTCCATATTTGCAACAATTATTTGAGATTGAGACAAATGCTAGTGAATATGTAATGGGGAAATTCTTGATGTAGAACAAAAAACCTATTAGTTACCATTTAGAGACCTTCACGAGTGCGGTAAGAAATTATCCAACTTATGATAAAGAGTTGTATGCTTTGGTGAAGAGTGTAAAGAAATGGAAACATTACTTGATGGAAAAGGAAACAATAATATGTATAGAACATCATCCCATCCATTAATTGTAAACAAAAACAAAGCTACATTAGTCTAAACATTTCTGTTTGATGGGATTCTTGGAGTAGTTTCATCTCGTGATCAGGTATAAGAAAGGTATAATAAAATAAGGTTACTGATATGATATCTAGACCTCTAATTATTGTTGCATATATTCTTTTACATCATAGTTATTTGGCTCATGATAGTTATAAAGAGAAATATGTTAATTAAACTTATTTTAAAGAAGTGTATGAGGAATTAATGAGCGAGAAACAGGTAGGAGAATTAGATTATCATGTGCATGATGGACTTTTATATCATTCTAGTAAACATTTTATCCCAGAAAATGAACAAACACATATGATTAGGAAAGCTCATACTTCTCTTATATCTGGAAATTTTGGTGTTGGTAAAATAGTTACACATTTACATATGTATTATTATTGGCCTAAAATGCATGAACATGTAACCATGTATATAAAATAATGTGTTCTTTGTGCCATGAGAAAGCCTAGTAATAGGAAGTTAGAACTTTACACTCCACTTCCTATCCCTACACATCCATGGGAAAGTATATCCATGGGATTCGTAGGAGGATTTCCAATGTCACAAAGGAAACAATAATATTTTTATGTGTTTGTGGATAGATTTAACAAGATGTGTGTGTTGATTCCATGTACTAAACAAATAACTAGTGAAGGGACTACACATTTATTCTTTCAGTTTGTGTGAGTTCATTTTGGTTTTCCCACTTCTATAATTTTAGATCAGGATTCTAGATTTCTCGGTAAATTTTGGTCAACTTAATGGGGTTTCATAGATGATAAACTGAAAAAGAAATCTCTACTTTACATCCATATACCAATGGTCAAACAGAGGTTGTGAACTGCACAATGGTACATTTGTTTAGGGGTTATTGTGGTAATCATCAAAAATTGTGGGATGAACATTTATATTATGTACAACAAGCTTATAACTATGCCTTACATTATTCTACTATGAAGTCTCCATTTGAGACTTATTATGGTTATCTACCTAAATCTCTATTAGATTTCTCTTTTGGAAAATAAATTGTTGTTAATGGACTTAGTGATACTAAAAAATCTAAAATATTTGTGCAGTGAATACAATAGGTCCATCATTATGTTTGAGAACAGTTGGAGAAATGTCAAGAAAAGTATAAAACAAGGCATGATAAATAAAGAACTAATCACAAATTCCAAGTTGGCGATTTATTTTGGATTCACATCAGAAAGAAAGGATGATAGGTGAAGTTAAAAATTTATAACCTATTCGGCATGGTCCATTCCAAATAATGGAAAAATTGGTAATAATGCTTTCTGGTTGGATTGACCTCCATATATGCAAATTTATTTAGTTGTAAATTTTTAAAACTTGAAGTTGTATAAACCACCTCTGATTATTGATCTTGATGATGCTAATGTTTTCCCTTCCATTGATGATTTTTCACCTGAGTATCTTGATGAGTTACATTATTATATCATTTTTGATAGGAAATATATAACCTCACGAAGGGGTGATGTTGAATATATTTATGTTGGTATCAACAACATGCATCCAAAAAAGGTGAGGGAAAAAATACCCTCACCCATTCACTAATTAAATTAACTTTTGGAGGTCCAAAATTTTCTCAGTGGGGAGGAATGATCCAGAGGATCCTCATTGAGAAATTTCAATCTTAAATCTTCTCAGAATTAGTTATGGGAAGTTTCATTACGTGGATAAAAAATGATCTTTCCAGTGATATATTGTTTAAAAAAATGGAGAACATATGCAAAATTTATAGCTTGCAAAATATTTTAAGCAACTGGGAAAAATTAGGTTTGCACGCAGGTTATACGTGTGTATGCTTTCCAAATGTGACATGTGGAAAATATATATGAAGGCTTAAACAATTTGATTTGACCACCAGTTTTGGACACTTAGTGATGGACAGGTGGACACCACTATTTTTTGGCTAGGGGCCCTTAGCCAAGTTTAACACACTCGATTTTGGAGGGGTTCCTTGGCCTCCATTTCTTCATATTAACATTGTAGGGATTACACACACTCCATATTTATATGATATGATCAATATGGGATAATGGAATGTGTATTTTAAAAGGGACTGACTTGCTGGATAACTTGACTTGGACAAATGAGTCGATCTGGCCACTAAGCTGGCTTACCCACCACATCTTTCAACGTAGCTCATTATCTACTCCTACACATTTCTTGAACCACTGTATCTCCTAACATATTGTCTTTATCCCCTTTCCAACTCACCCAACCACCTTATCCCTCCATGCAACATTATAACTAAGATAAGAAAACAAAGTGCCCAACTTGACCACATTACCCACATTCATGACTTAATCTAAAATGTCTTCCATGCATAGATAGACCTCCATGTAGCCACATACTCAACTTGGAATATAACTTACTGACATCATTTCAACTATCGGTTTATAAAATAGCACTTAAGCCACTAAACACAAGCCACACTGCCATATTTAAACCACCTCCCTCTCCCTAGTGTGAGGCATGTGGGATATATCCCACCAAGGGAGGCTGTGAACCGATAAAAGGGGGATTCAAACCATGAATTGTGGGATAAAAGAATAGAGAATTTACCATTGCGCCAGGAGGTTAAACATGTTATACAAGGTGCTATGTGATATTTGTATGGGAATGAACAATAGATTATGTATTTTTATGAAGGCTTATTGTGGGATCTTGGTAGGGAATCAAGGAAAGGTGCCAAAGGAGAATTGGCATAATTTTGGAAGGATATCATAGTGAGAAGGTTTATTTCATGTAAAACTTGATGTAAGTTTTTATTTTCCTGATTTTAATAGATTGGTCCCTTTAAATTGGACTTGGAGACCTAGGCCTATAATGTTGAACTCTGTTATCACATCGATTTCGAAACTCTGTCAAATGTTTCCTATTTATTCTATGATTTTACATAGTGCTTGTAGTTTTAATTATTTATTAAAAATACAAAAATATCGTAATGTTGAAATTTTAATAAAAAAATTTATATAAGCAAAATATTGAGTGTGTATGCAAGTTTTTTTAAGATTTTTAGATCAAAATCTAGGAGATTTTCTAGAGTAAGTGGAATATCTATTGGGTCCTTCCTTTATTTATTTTTGAGTTGGTGGTGTAATGGTATTGGAAAGTGGCTCACAAGGAATTACAAATTCTCTGGAACTTAACCCCAGTAGCTATAATATGGAGCATTTGACTGGAACATAATAGAATAATTTTCCAATGTGTCAAGATGTCTTTCTGACAGGTATGGAATAAGATTGAAGGTATTCTTTTAGAATCTATTAAGAATTAGGGTAAGGATCTTGTTTTCCATAATATTTTTTTGAAGAAAAATATTTTTTATTATATTAAATAGAACAAGATACAATATTTTTCTAATAAAAAAGTGGGTGGTATGAGAGCATGGCCCAAAACCATGAGAAAATGAACACACTAGGTAGTTCTTAGGAAATCATACAAGAATTACATCATAAAAAATTAGGGATGAGACTAAGAAGTAGATAACATGCTAGTGGAGGGGTATCATGATAATTTAGCCAACCAGAGCCTAGAAGATCCTTTCCAGAGTTCAGGAAATCCCAGCCCTAGCCTGAAGGGCCTCTTCTTTCTGCTCAACAACATCCCGAGTGGGAGAAATAGACATAGCCAATCAGAGAATCTTGTCATATGGTGGAAGAGGTGAAGGTGACAGGCTCCACCCATCCTGGGTACTTGGCTTGGGAGGCAGCGACGAGCCCCAACCCAGTTGGTGAGCTAGTGGGGAGTGTCTCACCCCTGTCAGCGAGATGGAGAGAAGCTTCATGGTTGAGTGCATAGAGACAAGTGAGCAAGGCTGAAATATCACCGTTGGGAGAGACTTTTACGACCTCCATAGAGACATCCATCGTGAGGTGGAGAGCACCAAGAAGGAAAAGGTGGCTCGTGAGCAACATTACATGGGGCATCACCTCAATGTCGTAGAAGAGTTTATAAATGCTCCACCTATAAGGCCACTTTATTGTCTTGGACTTGAATTTGTAGTAACACATTAGAGATAACCATTGATTTATTATAAATGGAAAAATATGATCAACCTCATTATTAGCAAACAAAAAAGAGTTCCGTTCTTTCCATAACCAAAATAGTATTTCCCCTTTGAAAGCATGTTAAATTTGGGTGAGAAGATGAGGAAATCTAGGGCTATCTCCTAAAATAATACAGTACCAAGTGAAACACTCTGAATTAAGAGGGATAAATAATGAATGAATCCAATTCCAGGCCTATAGGGATTTGGAACAATACCAAAACAAATGCGGAAGAGTTTTTAGGTACCCACAGAAGGGACATTTAGGATCCTAGACACAAATTTGAACTAGTTGGGTGCCAATAAGAAGGCCCTAATGCAAAATACACTGCCATAAATGTGTAATATTAGGCTCCACATAGGCAGTCCAAACTGTGTTGAATCTCCTTCTCCAAAAAGAAAGAGAATAATAAATCCCTCACCTAGAATTGAATTTTTCAACCATGGGAAGATGTGGTTAGAGCCAACGGTAGCCCTTACTAGCCACATGATTCTAAAAAGGTGTGTCAACATACCAATTCCAATCAGTCTACCATAGACGAGATGGAAGCACAATGAGCTTATTTAACATAGAATCAGGGACTACCCCAATGATTTCATCTATACTGGCATGATCTAGGGTGGTGAGTTGGTATCTAGCATGAAGTTCATGCCAAGAGTACCAAGAGTGTGTGTTCTTGCAAAAATTATATTTAATAGAATGAATTCCACACTTGAAGATCTTGAGTGTCAAAATTATAGGGACTTCTATAAGACACCTATATTGGACTTGAATTATAGGTGACCACCAAAGTGATTTTTGGCTGAAGGAAATACCATTACGAAAACCATTGAATTTCTATTGGAGCCACATTTTGATATGTTCCCATGGTTTCCAAATAATTTTAAGAAAAAATGTGCCAACAACTTTAACATTCATAAGAACAATGAGAAGATTGACAAACCCTAGACCTTTTCAGACGGGATGACCATAAGAGGAACCCTCAGCAATACCATGTCACAACAAAAATATTCAAGCTTATTGACCTTCTATACATCATATAATCCATTTTTCACAAAGTTACAATCATTTTTGGATGATGTCTATGAGACCCATCCCTCCAAATTCACGGGGATGAGTGGTTGTGAGGATTTTAAAACACACTTGAAATTTCCCCACTAATGAGAGAGGTTTGGTAATCCAATATTCCAATTTCTTGGCAACCCATTGAATATAATACTTTTAAAGCGCCACAAGTGAAGCTTGTAAGGTAAAGGGAATACCAAAAAATTTAAACATATCACCGTGGCTAAGAAATTTATAGTCAAAAGAGGCCAACCAATGGGACACAAGGAGGAATGATTTCCTATAGTTCTATTTTTTACGCCATTGAATGGAAGAACCAGAAGCTAATCAGAAGATATCCAAACAATTCATGGCATTGTGTATGTTGATTTCCTCCTTGACGAGGGTGAGAAAGGAGTCATCTACAAAATGACCATTAAGCAATTGTGATCCTTCCATAGAAGGTAATGAAATCCCCCTTAAAAGCCCTTGATATTTGGATTGGGTGAGAAGATAGATAAAACCTTCCCCTGCGAGAACATACACCATAGGAGCTAGCAGGAAACCTTAGTAAATAGAATGAAAAAAATATGAAAGGCTCGTAATTGTTTCCATTAATGGTGATTTGGGTTGAGGCATTAGTGAAAAACATGCATATTGAATGAATAAAAGTAGGGCAAAAACCCAAGGCCTGCAACATGGAGAGAATAAAAAACCATTTAATATGGTCATAATATTTTTCAAAATCAATTTTAATAAACATGACATATTGGTTAGATCTGCAAGACCATTCCATTCCTTCCCATATGGTGATGATGTTGTCAAGAATGAAATTCTCTTGAAAAAAATCAGTTTACTCTAGTTGGATTATGGCGGGAAGGATATGACATAACCAAATAGTAAGGTCCTTGACGATGATCTTATATGAAACATTAAGAAAAGTGATAGGCCATCAGTTAGTAATATTATCAAGGTCACCTAATTTAGGGATGAATTTGATGTTCCCTTTATTGTTACACATTCATAGCGTCAAGTTTTGAAAACCTTCAAGGTAAACTTGATGAAGATCCGGGCCAACCGTATCCCAGAGTGATTTGTAGAACTCGTAAGGGAAGTTTTCACACCCATGGGCTTTATCATTATCCATTTGCATGGTTTCTTCATGTAGGTATTTAATGGAGAGAATTCAATCGCATTCCAATTTTTACACAAGAGTGAGTTTGCAAGGTATAACTACCAAGCATTGGTGCAGGGTTGTTTGAAGGGTCCTGAGCTTAGAAGACCAACTTGTAATGATTAACAAAGGTATGAAGCATATGCTGAGGATATAAGACTTGAATGTCTTTATCTCGAATGAACTAAATTTGTTGAGAAGGATGCTTGGATCTAAGGGAAAGGAAAAATTATATAGAAACACAATCCCCCACTTTAAGCTAGTACAACCGGGCACAGATTTGAGCACCCCGAGCATTGTAATTATTCAAAAAAATTATATTCTGACGGAGCTATGCCATTTGGAGTTATATATTTTCAAATAAGGGATTCCCTTCTAGTGCCACCACCACTCAGCTAAGAGCAAAGAATGTGGTAGAGTACAAGCACCATCTGATCTTGGCTAGCTGGAGGCCATAGATTTTGAGGAATCTAGTCATCTGAGTTAGGGAATTCTCCCAAAAATGAATCCATCTAGCTTGTATGGGTGGATGGTAATGTTGACAGTGACATGGCCATGGAATTAAATTCCACACCCTCTTGATGTGATTAATGGTGGGCCCATGTTCCATCAAGGTAATATTGTGAAAAACCTGGCCTTTATGAGAAAAGAGTTTCCTATCATGCCAAGTGATACAAAATCGTATGGGGAAGTGGTCCGAAAGGATGAAATATGGCATTATCTCCAAAATAATTTAGATTATGAGCATTGTTATAAATTACCCATAATTCCTTAGAAATATGGTTGAGATCCTCCTAATAATGGGAGTAGAATTGATTCAGATACATCATGGATTCCCCCCATAGATGGGTGGATAAAATTAATTTTTCATGGGGCCTCCAAAGGGAATCCAGAAAAAATTATCTGTGGATGTATTTTTAGAAACTCAGAGAGTCAACCTTTGCTATCTTTGGCAGCAGATTGTAGTGCTTCAATTAATAACATGACAGAGGGCATGGCTCCTCTCTTTAGGCTTATTGAATTAAAAAACCATATTTGACCTTGTTTATGGATAGAAGGTGACTCTCAAATTATTAAAAAACCCATAAATCAAACCATGTCAAGGCATGGGTGATGAAGCTAATTATTGAATAGATCAACTCTATTCTCCCCTTTTTACAGAGCTATCATTTTCTCATATTAAACATAGTGGGAACAAATAGCTGATTTCATATCTAATAAAGGGGTTGAGTTCTAGGATTTGGATCATAAGAGCCATTGAGTGTGGTTAGAAAACTATGCTGGTAAAATTTTCACCCTTATCTCCAATGATGCTAGGATGGCATCTATTATGGTTAGGAATAGTTTTGATGACGTATGAGATGATAATTTCCCATGGTAATGAGGCTAATGGAATGACATGTGAAGTAATTAAGTAGCTATCCAAGTAAAATACACCTAGATTTTACTCCGTGTGAAGTGTACTATAGGTGTATTCAGTAGTGAATTCCAGCATGTACCCTCATTCTTACAAATTTTTATTCAGTAAGGGTGTTTTTGAGTTTATTTTCTAGAGGTTTTGGGTGGCCTAGTTGCAAAATAGTAATGGAAAGTTGAGGCAGTATGGGGGCTGGGCTGAGAAAGAAGTTGAAGAGGATTTAATGGGTGAATACATGGGTGAATCTTTTTCTTTATGGATGGATGGGAAGATAAAGAATGTTGCAATATGGGAGTGGTTACAAAGCATCAGGTATGTTGCTAAAGAACTCAATGAGGTGGAAGGGGCAGATATATGTGATTACATGAAGAATACGATGTTGTATCCTAATAATTTAGCGGGCAGACATAATGTGTTTGAGATGTCTCAGAGTCTTATTTATTCCAACATTTTTTCCAATGCCTACAATTAGTTTCTCCCGCACCAGGACCATACAGACTTAGACTAAAGGATTATGTGCCTTCAGTTTCAGGTACATGTGTTGGAAAAATATTTATAGGTTGTTTCAAATGGATAAGAATCCCTTACCTCGGACATGGGTTTCCTTCTTCCTAGGGATAATATGGTTGATTTTCCCTAGTGTTGTGCTTCTCCTTCTTCCTTGGCTCAGGGTGCTGACAATTTTGAAGTAGAGATTATTTTTGAAGCATCCCCAGGTGATAGGAAGGGGAAGAAGGTGCTGGATTCATTTGTGCCACATGATGCTACTGGTGTTGTTTGAATCTGGTTTGTGTTAGTTCACAGTATTTAGGAGAGTTGATTATAGTGGTTTTCGGATGTAGGCTATATGGTGGTTTTTTGGTTTAGAATTAAAGTTTTGTAATGGGATGTGATGGATGGGATGGAGTTAAGTTCTATTCTCCCCTAATTGTCAGCATGATAAGGTGATTATATTTTGAGAGTCCAATGATGAGTGATGTTATCTTGGACTAGAACTTAATGTATCCTTTTTGTAGGCTAGGGCATTATCCCTAGGTATCAATAACAAAAAATGCATCGAAAACATGCAATGAACCTAATGTAATTGAAAAATTCAGCTTACATGAATCACACTACCTCCAATTAGTGGTACTCTTAGGTGAAGAAATAAAAGGAAAAAGAAAATTTGATTCCCACAGAGATAAAAATATCAGCAAAAATAGAAAATACCTTGAGATAACATACGTTCTTCCTACTAAAGCTCAAAGAATTTTAGACAGCTATATGATTTCATTGGAAGATAACATACTAGTAAGGATGGAAGACACAAGATTTTAATTTTCAATGTGTATATCCCTTTCAGCTTCTATAAAATTTATCGACTATTCCTTCTACTAATCTATTTAATGTGGAATGTGTGATCACCGATTTTCACGATTTATCAAGCGATATTTATTCAGATGCAATAATGGACCTAGTAATAGTTTTAGATATAGTGTGTTGAATTGTATTATTATTATTCTCATACAGATTTTTTATTCTAAAATGTTAAGGGAAACGATAAAAAAATACATGGAAAAGGTTGAATACAGTGAGGAATAAATTATGGATGGCTACTATATATTCTATGAAAACAACGAGAAATTTAAAATTTTTTGTCTTATGTGCAAAATAAATAGTGTGCACAATTGTGACACTAAAAATGATGAGAGAGAATAGGTAACTAGGGATTTGATGGACTAACTGTTACAATAATTGGTAGCAACAAGAAAAATCGGCCTACAAGGAAAAATCCATCATTTTCCTTGTGAACAATCTTATGGTTTTTGGTCTCAAATTTTCACTTGATATTGGTCCAGAATTTCACCTTTAATTGTTCTTTATAGTAGTAGTGTTGCATTGCATGCATTGATTGAGACTAATCTAACTGTTACTTTTATTGTTGAGACACATGATCAAGAAATGTTTTTTAAACGTTACCATTCTCATTTAAAAAAATGTTCTTCAACAAATACAAATTGAAAAATTGATTTAGTTTACTGGATTTGAAATGATATAAGATACTCATACAGTTAATAAGTTTGCATAAAACTAAAAAAATAAAAAACAACTCCATGTAACTTAAAATTGCATAAGCAACTTGGTGATTTTACAAACAACTGATAAATAATTCTTAATGTACAAACAACTGATAAATAATTGTAGAAGCAACTTGGTGATTTTACTTCAATTTTTTTATAAACATATTTGTTGGGCTATGTTTTCAATTGCCATGGTTTTCATTTATTTAAGAATAATATACTTTTTATAGCTTCAATGAAAAATATGGATGGCGTAGGAACATTACGAATGAATACACGGTCAAAACCTGGTATGGTAGTCATAAGAATTTATAAACAAAACCTTTTATGAAAACCACAAATTTAAAATACATTCAATATTTATGCAGGGAACCAACAAACCAAGGAAGTAATCATGAGCTCCAAGTCACTTTAAATTATTGGAGAAATAATGATGAATCAATGCAAAAACAACCTAGTGAATGGCCTTCAATCATTTTATAAACATTTTCACCGCCCTATGTTTTTTACTTTCCATGCTTTTCATTTATTTAACAATACTCCATTTTTATAGTTTCAATAAAAAATATGAGGGCACGGGTGCAATGAATACTCATTCAAAACATAGTTTGTTAGGCATTTTGATTTATAAAAAATACATTTATAAGACCCAAACATTTATAGGAAATGATACCAACTAACTCTAGAACATGAACCCTTTTCAAAGGAGGAATAACCATTTTTTATATTCATATGAGACCATTTACATACGAAGCACTTAGATAGCCTCATCATTTTTTTTCTAGCCAATAATGGAATATCCTAGTAGTTGTTAATCCACATTGATAGTTTAGAAATGTTACATGCCAAATCACCCTTCCGTGAATAGAAGCATAGCCTAGTAGTCAATGAACAAAATTCAAAACTCAGAGAATAATTGATCTTAAACTTACCATTTTACCATTAAGACCCATACGCTTTTTTAATTTTGCATTTCACACTTAAATCAATTAATATATGTTTTCATTTTCCACAACATTAAATTGATTATGTATTATCTAATGTTTATTTGAAATAGATCATGCATCAAATGAACTGGTAATGAGTACGGACAACACATGCCGATTCGAAAGCTCAATCGATAAGTGGTAGCCTCTTAAGTGTTGTTCATTTCGATTAGTTAGAATTGAATTATGGCTGATTAAAAAAATTATTTACTTCCCTGTAATTAGATATAATATTATTTACTTATTTTAGAATTGGAGGGCTTGTTACATGAGAAAAACGAATCATTCACTAAGGAGAGTAGATTCAAGTTCAACAAGGAGACTACCAACATATGAGGTGGCCTATTTTTTTTTATAAATTCATTATCAACAAAATTTGTAGTGGGATTATGGTTTGAAAATATCACTTATTCCAATGTTGAAAAGATAATAAATTCATTCAATAAAATATTATCAGATGAATTGGATCCAATAGTTACTTGGGAAAAGCAACATTGAAATACGAGCAATGGAATTGTAATAATATATCTACAAAACATTTGGAGTAGATGTAGACACAAAACTATGCACATACTACTATTTTACTTACCACTAAGTATGTTATTTTATTTATGGATCTTGCGTAAGAAAATAATTCACTAGTGACACATTGTCTAGTCCATCTATTTGATTTGTTTTTATCTATTATTTTATCTCTTGTATCTGTTACTCATGTACCCTAGTTTTGGTCAGGTCACAAGGATCCCTATCAGTCAATTATCTCACATTTGTTGCCAGTTGTATCAGGACACTAGTGCCCAAGAGCTCCTGTCCCCTTTGTTCTTGTTCACATTTTTGACATTTGTGGTTGGCATTTTCGGTTTTCTTGCTCCTATCTTGAGGTCCTATTTGACATGTTGGTTCATTAGTATTGAAATTCAAGCAAGAGATCCCTATATAAACACAACATACATACCATTATAATAGTGGACAATTTCTATCAAGGGATATATATCTACATATCAAAGGGACTGCATCTTGGGCTTATTACTCAACATACACACTGCATTAAAAAGGGAAGTTCATTTTTCCATCCACACATTTTCATTCTATCTAGGTACAACTGTTATCTTGGTGTCATTGGCATGAGGGAAACCTAGGAGAACTATTGCACACACAAGCATATAGAACTACATTGGGTCTAAGATTTAGTGCAACGATTGGTTGTAAGTTCTCTTTGTTTTCATCTAAGGACAATATGAACCCTCATTTTGCATCTTTATTTTTTAGGATTTGATGTAGTTTGAGGGTCTTGCAGGAGATTATTTGTATTGCAGATTTATAGGTAATTTTGTGATCCAAGTGCATCATATAGGTTATCATTTGAAAAAAGTGCAAAAACCTAGAGACAATGAAGAAAGTAGGATATGATATCTTCCACAGACTCCAAATCCCCTTAGAGGTCTCGAGAGCTCCATGCACCCTTGCCCTTACCCAAGTTCCCTAGTCCTAACACTCCAAACACTTCTACATTTTTTAGGTATGGTTATGATACTCTGAGTTGTTGTTTCATCAGTTCTTCCATTTCGAACACACTTAAGGATAAGCAAAATCAAGGCAAGTTCTCTATCCCTCTCATTTTATTTCATAGTCACATCTCTAAAAATTTCTTAGCATTTGTATCATGTTGTACATAATTATAATAGTTTTCTAAATTCATATTTTATTGAATGATTTTGCTGAACCCAAATCTTATAACTCCTTACCCTAGGATCCACTAAACCATAATGGTGAAAAGTAGATCTTCTTCTCCTATGAAAGCTATGCATCATGAGATTGTTAACTCTATTTATGATGAGGCTACTAAGGCTGAACTTAGAACTCTCTATCTCACCCCTCACATAGATGATAATGTTTAAAGAATGATTTTGGCTGTAAAGTGCAAAATTCTTGCTATTTCACCCATTCTTCTTGCATCATTTTTTCTAAAGAATACAACATTTCTATTTGTACTCCTTGTTATGCTATAGCCACTAGGACTATCCACATTATTCTATTTCTACTAAAACTCTTGATAATGATATTATTGATTATATGTTTGGTCTCAAATTTGATACTATAGATAAAATCATGATGAGAATGTACATGTGCATGATGCTATTTCTCATACTAGTTAGGATGAATGTAAAGGTGTACCTCACGCTTCTCCTATTTCTGAACATGCTTCTAATGATTGTAAGGATACATCTCATGGTAGTTCTTCTCCTACTTCACTATATGTTGATGGTAAACTTGATGAAATACTTGCATGTGAAATTGTGTTTGATATAGATGATATTTCTAAGAACGAACATATTAGTAACAATTCTACTTCTCTTCAGACTTTTGAATGTGAATTATCTACTCCACTTTCATCTACTTCTAATATTGTATCTAATAACATACATGATGATGCTTCTCCTTCTATTGCTTCATCTCCTATCATCTCTTGTGAGGATATTCCTAATGTTTCTACTGATATTCCATGTTCTTCTCTACCTATTATTTC
Source organism: Taxus chinensis (assembly GCA_019776745.2). NCBI lineage: Eukaryota > Viridiplantae > Streptophyta > Pinopsida > Cupressales > Taxaceae > Taxus > Taxus chinensis. The sequence continues at coordinate 153,418,480 of CM034156.1, forward strand.
TCATCCATGTACATCTAGTGTGCCTATAAAATCATCATCCTCCACTTCTTCTTCTCATGTTCCCATGATCAATCATAATGGAAAATTGCAACCTCTCAATGTTCCTCTCATATCTTCTACCATTCCTCCACATGATATTTTATCACTCATGCATTTTGTTGGACATGTAAAATCTCAGATCCAATCTCTCACTCTTGAAATCAAAGCATATTATGATTCTATTGATAATAATTATTTACATGGAAATGCCATTCCAAATATAATTCACAATTCAACATTCCCTAAGGATTTCATCATGCCTAAATTTTTATGTTTTGATGGTACTGGAAATCCATATCTACATGTTAAGAATTATCATTTAGTTATGACATTATACTCAAATGATTAATTATTGCTAAAATCCTTTCACCATATTCTTGTCGATGAAGCTTTTCAATGGTACACGCATCTAACTTTTGGATCTATTAGTGCATTTTTTGAAATGGAAGATGCTTTTATTAAACAATTTATGCTAAAAAATAGTCCTAGAGTCACACATGATCATCTACCTAGCTTGCATCAGGGAAAGACAAATTTTATGCTTCAATGCTTACATGTATTAGATAGTATTTCAACCTATTGATCTAGAAAATAATTTTATCTTTTTTCATGGCTTGATTCCTTCTCCTAAAACAACAATTGTATATGATACATGTGAATCATTTACACTCTTATGCCATAAGGTTATCGGTCTAGAACAAGATTTAATTACTGCATATGTTATAGATCCTCCTTCTACTGCTACATTGTCTTCTAGTTCTTCTCCACGTCCATCTATCAAGCATCCACCAAGGTCTCCATATCCTCCACTGCAAAAGCATGTTCCATCTCCTCCATGGTATAAGCATAATCCATCTCCACCACCATGTCTCTCTCCACACAAGTCTTCATCATATCCTACTCGAGAACCATTAAATTTCTTGCATTATGCTATGACTCATGATGTGCTGCGTATTTTTCTCAATAAGCACTTAATTCAATTTCCTTATAATTAACATCATCTCCGCATCTATTTCATCGCCAATGTGATCATCTCTATTATAATTATCACCACATCAATGGCCATTGTGATAATTATTGTTGTGCCCTTTATGAAAAATTATAACAATTAGAAGATAAGGGTGTCATTTACTTTGTCTCTCGCTCTCATGAGTGGTATGTTTATCTAATTTCTTGCAAGCATGCTACTAATCTAGTTCACTTATCACGTTTTCCTACTTCTAAGGTCATTATTTGTACACCTCCTAAGGTCATCATTCTTGCACAACCTCCACCTCATGGACCATATCATATGCCACGTGGTGATCCTAATTCACATTATATTCCTAAGTTGTCAGCATCTATGCTTCCTACCATTACATATCCCATCATTAGTACCATCTCATTAGAAATTTAGTTTAGCTCATACATTCCATTGCTTCCACTGCTTCGCACCTTCTTAACATTTGGTAGGTGATTCTTCTCACCTCACCACCCAATGATGCACTTGTGCTTCTCATTGTTCTTACATGAATATTGAGGGATCTGTTACAATAATAACCTCTCTCCTTATTTATATTACATGTTTCATTAGTTCATCAATCTAATGCATACCCTCAAGCCATTTCCTAATGATGCACTCATGTTCTATGGTTCATGTGTGACTGTTGAGGGGTCTTATATCAATGAACCTTATTTATTTGTACATAAATTCTATAGGGTATCTCTCTTCTTCCCCCCTCTTCATCATAACTTACACACGATTTCATACATCATTATAATTTCTTTTTCTACGCTTAGTGACATATCATGATACTATTTCATATCATCTCCTAATTCATTCATTTTATCTACAGTACTATATTGCATATATCTATTACTATCCATCACATACAATATATATCATTGGTCATTTCACATAGTTATATATTTCAACTCACGTAATAAAAATCAAACATCACATCACACATCAATAAACATTAACATAACACAATAATGACAATCATCCATCTATATATCGTTATAAATCATAGTTATAAAAAGAAAATAATTGGGTGATAAGCCCCCATACATCAATATATCAATACATGTCATATCTCATCATCACTGTCATTCTCTACAGCTGCGGAAGATCTAGAACTAGATGGTTCATCACTCAATCTACACTACTAGTGGCAGTCCCTATTTCTCTTAACCTTCTTATGTAATAACACCAACTCGACTGACTACTCCGAAAACTGACCCTATAGTTATACATAATTTTTAAAAACATCATATGTTAGGGATCCTCTACTTACAACCTCCATAGCTCACTGTGTCTCCACCCGTGCCTCGCCATGCTCACACAATAACAAAGTATTTGTCATCGTTATTATCACCACTAGATCAGACAAATGAAAATGCTCACCCGTAATAGTATCTACTTGCTCTAACATCCAAAATCTAATGAGGACATTAGTTGGCACATTCCTCATCAATTTTTTGATCGATGTATCCATTATCAGTGACTAATATGTATCACATGTACCCATATATCAACACATCAATTACTCTACTCAACAGCTATAATAAAAAATCTAAGTAACAAACAATAACTATCCAATGCTCACACTTTGTTATTAGTTCTACTATACCATCGCCATTGGGGATAGGTGCCTACCCCTCTACTCCTCCAATTATTAGTTCTTCCACCACATCTAAAAAAATGAAAACAATAACACCCATTGATACGTTGCACACCATGCACTATATGCCTCAATACATCTTGTATTGTCAACCTGTATTGGCTCTATCATCGCATCTACCTCATCCAAAATAGGGGGCACCTGTAATTGTGGGTCTTGGTATCACCCCTAGTATACCCAGTTCTCTAGTAGATTGAACCCATACATATGGCTCTAGGGGCACATCTTGAGAAATACCAAACTGGCGAGAAACATGCTCTACTTGAAATAACTCAACCAATCCAAGAAATCGATCCTTTAACCACACAATACATTGTATACATCATAGCTCTACTCAATCCTATATCCATCCACTGTAGTCTCTATAAGATCTACATATAATGACCCCTGGTCCTATACGATCAAACATCTATCTCTCCATATCAGTGTCCATCCTCATGCTCTGAACACCCATCCATCTCACAAAAAAATATATCTAGTCTCTCCCACTTTGCATGTGGCCCACAAAGCAACATCAATATCACTATATGATCATAAGCCCATACATGTAGTAGTGTGATAGCTCCTATCCCACCAACATGGTCCTCCTACGTAAACCTATATATTCTAATATAACACATCTTCAAATTGATATACATCCAATCTTGTGACATTTACTACATTGCATTTTTCTCACTCTTACATCATTTCAAATCTAATTTCTGCTCAACGTTCATTCTTCTTGCCACTCCCCCTTTCTACAAAAGGGGGGCATAGAATCAAGATCAATATATGACCCCTCTCACATTGCTACATGATCATTTCACGTATCTAATTCTTCATTATCAACAATTTTCTCACACATTATGTGACATTTCATACCACTTTCTAGTGATTCCCCTAATGACCTAATCTAGGGACAACGACTGAAAGATATCTCCATGATTAATCTATACTATACATCCAAATCTTAACATAGTTTTTTTCTACTATTCAAATCAAATAAATCAATTTGTACAACATAGCGTATCTTACTACTCCTTTTAGATGATATAACTTGGGATTTGCATCACTACTTTCCTATATGACCTAACATGGTAAGTCACTTTACATTTTCTATCGCTTCCATATTATCTAACTTGGAATCTATACACATCGCAGTGACACCCTTGAAGTGGGGGAAATGAGAATTCATTTCCTTTCATATAATGCTCCTATAGGGGTTATTCTCGTTGGATCAAAATGAATCAAAATGAAAAAAAAAGTGGTCTTTGTCCATCTGTAGCAGTTATAAATTTTGAGGATACAGTCATAGTTGGAGGGTAAAACTAGAAATCTCTACCTAACACTCTTCTTCTCACGGAAAGACACCCAAATCCTTTATTTTTTCACACACACACAATCAGGTTAGGAACTAATCACTCCTTACCCCACAAAATATCCATCAACAACAAAATTTAAAAATATCGAAATCACTCAAAATAAAATAATCAAATATCTTGAAGTGCTCCTTACAATGATTCACCATCTCTATTTATGCCATATGGATCGACACGTTGATCCATGGTTTTCCACACTATATGTTATTATTCTATATATGCTTCTACAGTTGGGCTTCTCAAGAATTATTTTAGGTATGTTCCTTCCTTTAAACTACTTAAATTTTATTTAAATAACATAAAGGGGGGGAAATGTAGACATAAAATCACTCACATACTACTATTTTACTTACCACCAAGTATGTTGTTTTATGTAAGAATATTTCATATGAAAATTATTCACTAGTGAAAAACTCTCTATTCTATCGGTTTGATTTGTTTGTTTCTATTGTTTTATCTCTTGTATCTGTCACTTTTATGCCCTAATTCTAGTCAGGTCACAAGGATCCCCGTCGGTCAGTTTTCTCACTTTTTTGTTAGTTGTCTTTGGATACTAGCACCTAGGACTGAGCACTAGCACCCAAGAACTCTTGTCCAACCTAGGCTCTCTTATCCCCTTTGTTCTTGTTCACATTTTTGAAATTATTGGTTGACCTTTTCATTTTTCTTACTCCTATCCTGAGGTCCTAGTCAGCATTTCAGGTCATTAGTATCAAAATTCAAGAAAAATATCCCTATATAAACACAACATACATACCATTATAATGGTGGACAATTTCTATCAAGGGATATCTATCTACATTTCAAAGGGACTGCATCCTAGGCTTATTACTCTGTAGACACACTGCTTAGAAAAGGGAAGTTTACTTTTCCATCCACACATTTACATTCTATCTAGCTACATCCCACTATCTTTACATCATCAACCTGAGGGAAACCTTGGATAACTATTGCACACAAAAGAACATAGAATTGCTTTGGGTATGAGATGTAGTGTAGTGTTCAGTCATAAGTTCACTTTGTTGATAGTCAGGGACAGTCTGACCCCTTATTTTTCATCTTTATTTTTAAAGATTTGATATAGTTTGAGGGTCTTTTAGGATATTATTTGTATTGCATATTTACATTTACTTTGGTGATCCAAGTGCAACGTATAAGTGATCATTGACGAAAAAATGCAAAACCCTAGCGATAATGAATAAAGTAGGTTGCAATATTTTTCATAGACTCCAACTCCCCATAGAGATCTTGGGCACCTTAGGTGCCCTAGTCCTATAACTCCCCACACTTCTGCATTTTTTAAGGTGTAGTTGCAACACTTTGAGTTCTTGTTTCATCAGTTCTTCCAGTTCAAACACACTTTAGGATAAGCAAAAATCAAATTAAGTGCCTTATCCCTCTCATTTGTTGTCATAGTAACATCTTTAAAAATTTCTTAACATTTGTATTTTATTGTACATCATTATAAAATTTTATAAATTTAGATTTCAGTAAAATATTTTAGATTTTATTGAATCAGTAGAGATGGTATTTTCTTCACTTCTAAAGAAACATTATGTATTGTAGTAGGTGTAAAGGGAAAACCTTCAAAAAATTATGGTTGGGAGGGAAATCCTTGGATAAAATTGTTCTAAGGGTATGTGGTTGGTGACCGATTTGTACAAAAACTTATCACTATTGATGTATTAGGGATTGAATGTTGTAGATGGCATCAAATAGTTGGAGCAAGAAAAACCATTGTAAATAAGATACATTCATGTGTTCACTCTTTATTTCGTATGTTGGTATTATACATTTATCATTTGTGAGTCTTTATATCTTCATTATTTATAAATTGAGAGTGTGAATGTATAATTGTTTTGTGCGAATCATCAAAATTTTGTAACAATTTTTTGAGTTATTTTTTTATCAAATTGGGAAGCCTAAAAAATTACTAGTTTTGGGAGTTACAGGTTTTTTGTTTGGGATTTATTTTATTTGGGTTCTATATTTGACACATTCGAACTAAAAATAATTTGAATGAGTATTTATCACTAATTTGATAAAAACTGCAACATAATATTTTGGCATTGCCTTATGGTTTACATGTATAAATCAAGACTAGTGAAGTGGATTTTCATTGGAATATTTAGTTGGTTAAAAAATACTATAAATTTTTGGAAATGTCTTTGGTGAGAAATATTATTTTTATTGATGAGGAGATATTCATGACATTTTAGATTACATAGGAAATTTACTTTAAAACACCAACTTACTAGAGATTTTACGGAAAATATACACCTGGTTTGTTGATTTATACTTAATTATGTATAGGGACAAAACAAGAACATAAGAACACGTGTAGATTGCTGAAATATTTCAAATACAATGTAGGTGAATGAAAACTATTTTTTTCTTCAAAAATAAAAAATGTATAACATATTCAAATGGAAATAAATAACTACATTAGAGTTTTTAAAGATTCACCGCTCACAAACATTTAGTTCGATTCAGACTGTTTCTGTACAAAAAATATTCCTAGTAGAATAAGAAATGAGATACGCAATTTTTTTTCTTTAATTTACCACCCAAAACCATTTAATTTTTGGTATAACAAGAAAAGGGACACATTTTTTTTAATTAATTCACCTCCCACAACGATTTGATTTTTATATGCATTTGCAGATAAGAACACATGGAACATGAAACTGATAATATTCAATATAAATGGTTTTTTGGCACATACCATTCACAAGGCTGATTTTTCACAACAAAATTTAAAACATCTTGGCAGTGTTTAGCTCAAAAACAAAATTTCCTTTCTTAGTCCGAATGTGAAAGAGTTCTTGCATCGTTGCAAAAAATATTTTAAAATAGCGCTATGGACATTGAATAAGAATTCAAATTTTAATGTCATGATGCCTTCTTTCCTTCAAAACATTAGCTTAGAGGTTGATAGATTCAAGCTCATCTTTACACAAGAAGATTGTGTCAAATTCGAACATGTCAATTATCAAGGTTTTGGGAATCCCAACTTATATCTCAAGAATCTTAACTCTATTTTGTGGGGGTTCAATGCATCGTACCATTGTAAAATTAATTTCTCATAGATGAATCTTTATAGAAAAAAGGTTTAATGATGTAGGGAACTACAGAATTTCTAACACATTTACCATAGATTCTAATTCTATAGACAACTACTTGTTTGATGAGTTGTTGGATTTTTTGCAACCATTGAAGGATGTGGAAGGTGTCTGATACGTTATTAGATCAAAATACCAATTATGGGGAGCTTATTTTAAGGAACTTTTCTATGATTTATTTTGTTAAATTTGGAGCCCATCTTGGGGAATAATGTTATAGTAAATTTCAAAATAATATTAAAATGTTTTACTATAATTATGATTTTAGTTAAGGTATTTTAAATAGCTTCATATCCATATTTGAATATGCAAATATATTTGGAATGGTTTTGTAATTAATTTATTTACCATGTTGATATGAAATTATTGCATAGCAATGTTACAAAAAAACAAACAATTTATTTATTTGATGTGTATAATGTGTGTATCCTTATAATTTATTTAGTATTTTTATTTTTATAATCAATTTTTTTAATAAAATCAATCATAATATTAATTAAAATCAATGTTTAAATTTCCCCCTACCAGTTTCTTCAAAACATATTCATCAATTCTCTACCTATGTTGAGGATGAATCAAATCATTTTAATTTAACCTATAAGTGTCTCACATCTATTGCATGACATTTAGCCTAGTGGCCACTAGGATGCTAGGCATTTTAATTATTCAAATAACCATTGTTTGACAAGATTTCCCTCTCACGTTTCAAGTTAATGGAAAGGATACAAGAAATCAAGAATCTCACAAAATATGAGAGGGTTTAAGGCTACCTCTTGATACACAATAATGGTGATGATGGAGATACAGGTGCAAAAGATCCTCTTCGTGAGTGAGCTTGACTAACCATGCACAACAAAGAGAAGACTAAAAAAGAAAATGATTGGTAAATAAGACAGTGGGTCACGTGACTAGGTGTAGTCCTGAGAAATGATAAATTCCTAGGGATGGATGTTAACCCACTCGGATAAAAAGATATTGATAAATGATAATGAATAAATAGGATGTAACTGATAACCAGTTAAAACAGATATTTGAGATATGCTAAAGATATTAAGGTGAAGATCTGATAATGTAGATGATAATAAATAAAGTCAAACCTAGCTCAGGTTTGATGGTGACCCGAGACTGACTGGTATAGTCAACGATGACTAGTGTTCAAAAAGTAGGATGTTGTCTGTCATGTAGATGGATGAAAAAAACATAGGGCCTTGTATGATGAGGGAGCTATAGGATAGATGCCAGATGATGAAGGAAACATAAAACAAATGTAATACCAGATTGGGTCGACATGGAAATTGGGCTAGGTTAACAACGACCATGGACATGGATCTAGTGTTTTACGGGGTTAAATGGTTGGGAAACTGATACGTATGAAGAAGGATCAGTGACATGGTAGATGCATGAATAGTAGATATCTACGGCAACCAATAAACATGTAAGAAAGGGCCAATGAAACAATGGAAGGACTCCATAGTAAGCTATAAATAATTCAACTCTCCATGGATTAAATGTAAAGGTTATAAGTTACGGCTCCAAGTTGAATATTGTTGATCACTAAGAAGAGGGGAAAGAAAACCAAGATCTTGCAAGATAACATAATACTCAAAAATTTCATCTTGAGGAGAGGAGGGGTAGAGGCATATGTATAGGGTCGACAATGACCTGAGATGGGTTATCGAGAGATTGTGGTAGACCATCCACTTGGGTGGTGGAGGTGATGTTTATCTTGATAAAGGGGGCCTTAAAGAGGCTAAAATTAAGGTTTTTGCCGTTTAGACGGGTCAAGGTTACATTGGAAGAATCAAAGGTGATGAGAGGATAAGAGGGAATTGAATGAGGGGAGGTGGAACCCTAAGGAAAATAAATGCAAGTGTTTATGGGTGGAATCCTAAAAAAATAAAATACAATTATAGGTGGATTAGGGAAGATAAATAGTGGTAGCATTAAGATGGGATTAGAATAGGGAAAATGGGGATTAGGGAAAAATGGGGTGTAGGAGGGAAATGAAATTTAAATAGGATGAGAGGTATGAATGTGCAAGATGAAGATGGAGGGGAGTAAATATGAGATGAGGGGAAAAGCGTACTGAAAAGTGGTGTCTTCATTTTACCCCTTTTGTCAAGTGGTCTGCCATAAAGAAAACCACGAGACAAAAATAAGAAGTGATGAAAGATGATGGTTGATGTGCTCCCCCTCAAACTAGGGATTGATGATACAAAGAAGAATTCAATTATGAGTTTGAAAGAGATAGATGAAGAAATGAAAGAAGAGTGTGAAAATATGAAAAAAATAAATAGAAAGATGCCCCAAGTAAAGGGTGATGACTACCGCGACAAGGATAAGGATAAAATAAAATAAACAATGATAGTGCAGTGACCTTGGATAATCACATCAGTAGGGAATAAATTATGGCCTCAACAGAGATGATGCCAATGTCCTACAGACCTATGAATCAAACAAAAATCACCGTGCAAGATGGAGGGAATCCAATGGGAATACAATCAAATGGATGTCCAAACTCATGGGAACAATGGGTCAAAGGTGAAACATCACAACATATACACAAAAAAATGTACGAGGATAGTTAAGATAATGGGTTGACAAGATGTGGGGGTAAAAGTCAGATGTGATATCCTTCATACATGAGGAATTCAAAAGTATGCACCCAATGGGAAAAGATGAAGATGGAAAAAATGGCCACAATTGTGGCATTTAAGATGAATATATGGTGTCCTGAGGATAGAACACAAAGATGGTTGCATCGAGCGGGTTGCTGATATGTGATTAAGGATGCTGCGATGAGATAGATAGATAAGGTCCAAAAGATAGCCAACTAAGTCCTAGTAGGAAAAATAAAAGCGTGTTATGAGTGAGCACACAAGCATAAAGTGGAAGAAAAGATAATGTAGATGAAGAAATAGGGTGAGATGAGCTGGAAAATATGGTTGGGTTGATGAAAAATGGGTGGGGTCAACAGTGACTTAGGTTGGGTCGACGGTGACTACTTGGGTTCAACGGTGACTGGGTTAACATGGATATATAAGCAATGGATTCAACCGAATAAGATAATTTACATGCCACAAAATTGACAATCGAGAGCTATGAAAGGTATAACAACTTGAGATTCAAAGTGAAATGGAGGCCAATGAAGGAGGAAGGAATTGCACTTGAGGTCATAGAGAGCGGTAAATCTAAAAACCTTTCTTACTTGATGGTTTTTAGTTATTTGTTGAAATTTTTTGGATTTTTTGAAATTGATAAGGGCCAAGGGTCTGATTCGGTAGTGACTGGGTGGGTCTCCTATCGACTACAGGGAAAGTCAAAGTTGACTAGAAGGGGGTCGACATTGAATTAGGTGGGATTTAGGTTAGAGTGATAAATTTAGATGAAAAATGGTGATTTTTGATGATATGAGATGCTGATGTGATGCTTGTGTGGTGGATTTTGTACAGGCTAGGGATATCTATATACCTAAGAGATAGAGTCCCAACTCTGTTAGGAGACGATGAGGGAAGATGTGATGGATGTGGAGTGGGATCATCTTAGAGGTAGTTGTGATTGGGTGGATTCCTGCCATTATAAGAGGTTTGCCAAAGGATATATGGCTCATTATTGCACTAATAGATAGACAGTGATCCTAAGACCAGACAATTTCAAGTTCAGGATCTAGAGCTATATGAAAATAACATTAGAGGATGTGTTTCAGATTTTGAGAATTCCATGATCCAGGGGGCACCAATAGTGATAGTTACAGTAGAGGGAAGGATGACTACATTGATGCACATTTATTCGGAGTGGATGCCTCTACATATCTGCCTTTGTATTAAGGGGAATTTCATATTGAGATGCCTGATATCATCCATCGATGCTAAGAAGCCATATTGCTAGTTTGTTTGATTATGATGGTGATATCTTGCTATAAATTCCCTACCTGACTTAGGTGGTGCTCTAAGTTCCATGGGCATTAGTAGGGGTAGTGGCAAATATAGTGGAAGAACATGACAATGATCATCTTTTGGAGCGATAGCTTTCCTAACACATGTATATTATGAGCTTTGGATGTACACATCAAAGAGGCAGGATCAGATATGGATGTGGGCTTCTATACTACACTGATTGGGATTATGAGCATATAGCTATGTTGTAAGGCCGCTAAGGGATTCCTTGCATCACAGGAGACCATATTGAGCTATGCAATTGGATTTTTAAGATGGCGAGATGACCAGAATGGGCTCACGGAGCCAGGAGTTAAGTGTGGAGAGGATTGGTACACAGGAGAGGCTGGAGTAGTTTGGAGGTGGATGATGTGAGATGGAGGACATATAGAGGATTCCTTATATGCTCAGTCAAAAATGTACAATTAGAAGGGATGAAGAAGGTTAGATGGGTACATGGCAAAGGCCTAAGATAATAGAGGTTGTTTAGTTCACACGCATGATGTGATAGTTTGGATTAGTGCAAACAATGGTTGGAGCACCCATTCGATATAGGAGAGGTGAGGAAAAGAGGGAATTACCCATCTTTGCGATGGAAGAACCATTGCTGGAGGAGGGGGAGCCATGGGATGCTAATGATGATGATGTGGGAGTAGGGGAAGGTTATGTGGATTAGTGGACACAACAGTGAGCATTCAAGGCCACTAAAGAGGTAGCACAGGTTGAAGGAGAGGAAGTAATGGCTGTAGGAGGAGAGGAAATGGTACCTACCAGCGGAGAGGGTGGAGATCAAGGAATGATTGTATAGATAGCTTAGTTGTAGGCTGAGTTAGATGCAGCTCACTGTGATTGAGATAGGATGCACCAAGACAGGGACCTAGTGATACAACATTGAGATAGGTACTGATGAAAATGAGGGGCCTATTAGGAAAATTATGGAGATTTAGGTACCCTATTTGGAGAAATAGGTGACAAGGTGTAAGGATCCTCATAGGGATCAGGAAAAATGGTGCCTCCTAGCATAGTGTCATTGGACCAGTACCGGAAACTAGATGAGGAGGCACATTATTATGAGTGTATTGTAACAACGAGATTACTTGATGTGACACGCTATGAGAAATACCTAGCTAGAGGGAGGAGATCAAAGTGATCACCATGCTAGGAAGCATCATGTAGCATGACTAGTATAGTACATTTGAGATGAGATCATGGTCTAGATGATGGATTAGTGGGGGGACATGGTGGATGACATGCCCCATGTACTAGGAGCACATGGTTTAGGACTTAGAGTTTCTGATATGTATTTCACCACTTAGTGGGTGAACATTCTATATAGATTTTGGCATTTATTCTGATGTATATATTTTGAGATAGATCCCAATCAAGCCCTATCATGGATGTACAAACACTTTTTATGGTGATATATATGATTATTTTTTCATGATTTCCATGTGTCATGTTGATTAGATTAGATACATGTTGATATGGATATGTGATGTGATGGATTAATTGATTTATGTTGATGTTAGATGCTATAAAAAATGATGTGATAAATATGTATTAGTTGTGGTGTGACATATATGTGATGGATTTAGATGGGAGGTATATATGTTAGACTGTAGATGTTAGATGCGATGATAGGAATCATGTGATGGATTTATATATGATTAGATATAGATGATGGTGTAGATATTAATGATGTGTATATTGATATGATGATATTAGATGTTAGGCATGATGACGATTTATGAATTTGGATAATTAGGAAGATATGATGGATTTGGATTAGATGATGTGACAGATGTAGATTGGATGTGATCAAAATTAGATTAGGTGTGATATGATGTATTGGATATAGGTGGTAGACATATTATTAGACATATATGTGATGACGATGAGATTATCTAGAGTAGATATGGAAGAGGTAGCTTCATAAGTTAGGATAGTGCAATGGGGTAGAGTACGACCATGATAAGGTGACCCAAACGTGAAAAAATACACTTCATCATAAAGAGGATTTCACATAGAAAATATAGTTTTGAACTATATTGGAGGTAAATTGTGAGAGGGAACAACAAAAAGCAATGTATTTACATCATTTGACAAATTTTAACACATAACTAACAATAGTTATTCACATTTAAGATTATGAGGGAAAGAAGGAAGATGTGCTTATACATCCACTATAGAGACGTCAAGGGGGTTAATATGTAGCCTGTATGGGGAAAGTAGTTTCTCCTTAAGTGGTGTTCCTTGGTATAATCACCAACTCTGAATAATGTGGTGCAAACTGATCAATGCAAGAAGTTTGTTGTAGATGGGAAAGTTGATTGATGCGGGAAGATTTTCAATGATGCTTGCTTTTTGAATTTTTACTTTTTTCTTTTGATATTTTAGAAATATAATCAATGTGGGAAGCCTTTGATGCCTTGATGTAAGATATTCCATCCTTCAAGGGAGTGGTCTACAATTAGTATTTTTTCTTTAGACTTTTGATTTTTGCTTTTTGGATGACAAGATAAGATATGCATGATAGTTGTCCTTTGAGGGATCAATATATAATTTTAACATTATTTTGTTTATATGATCAACTATCCTTCGAGGGAGAAATATATTTTTAGATAAGATAGATTTGATGTGAGCATACCCGATTTGAATTTAGGATAGAGTAGAGGATAGCCAAGTAGACCACTTAAGGAGGGGAAGATAAGATGTACACGCGACACCTATGTACCATTTATCATGGTTCCAGTAGGTAGAAAAGAAGGTGGTGGGTGTAATGATTGTGTGTTTCCCATAAAAAAGAGAAAATTATCCATGAGTAATATGTTATGGGAAAATTCATGGTGTCCATATTTAAGGTTATAGATAGGATAGTGACGGTAGACCACATAATTCTAAATAATTATGATGAGAGACAGAAAAGGTGAATGATGGATATAATATCGTTAAGTGTGATTAGGGCCACATTTCTAGGTATGTTAATAGTAGAAAGGCCACAACTATAAAGTGTTGAGAGGTTCCACTTACAATTTACCATCTAGGGAGGCTAAGTGATAGGGTCCAAAACCATATTTATGTGTGATAGTATATCGTCCAATCCAGTTGGGAGGAAACTTCCAATGTTTTCTCCTTTCCAGAGTAGTGAAGTTCTAATTTTATTTAGGACAAGGTCACTGATTTTAAATTCATGTTATATCATATGCTTAATGCAGGCATGTTTGATGTTCTCTTGATAGACATAATGTTGTTGTCAAGTGATTAGGTGATGCTTGTCTAATAATTAAAGTTGGGATAGATGCTCATGACAATAGTCCTCGCCGGAGAAAATTTTGCGAAGAGACATGTGTAAGGATGGGATTTGGACTTTGAGGAGTAGAAAAACTTCAGAGCCATAGATGAGGGAGAAGGGATTAGTACCCGTAGAGGTACAGATGCTAGTACAATAAGCCCAAAGAGTGAAATTGATGTGAAGATGCCAATATAGTCCTGCTTTATCACTAGTTTTGGCAAGTATATTATGAAGAGTCTTATTAGTGGCTTTGGCTTGGCCGTTAGCTTGAGGATAAGAAAGAGATGACAAGATAAGCTTGATTTTAAAGGAGTCACAAAGATTCTTAAGGTATTTTTTTGAACGAGTTTCCATTGTCCATGATGATTTTTTTAGGAACATTGAAATGGAAGATGATATGCTAATAGACAAAATTGATGACTTTTTTAGCTTTTGTAGATGCGAGTGGAATGGATTCCACCCATTTGGTGAAGTATTCAATAGTATTGATTAGAGAGTGATGATACTAAGAGGAACATGAATGGATAAGGCCAATGAGGTCGAGGCACAACTATGAGAAAGTCCAAAGATATTAAGTCAGATGTAAGGATTAGATAGGAATATCGATGATATTGGAATGTTGATGGAATTTGGAACACATTTTTACATACTCACAATAGTATTGATTGAGGGTGGGCCAATAGTATTCCATCCGAAGAAAACTTTTAGTGATTTCAAAACCACTAAAGTTTCCACCACATATGCTATCATGGACTTCTTGGATAATGTGGAGGGAATCATCGGATTTCAGGCATCAAAGTAGAATACCGTCAAACCCACATTTGTAGAGGATGCCACCAAAGATAACATATCAGTTAGCACGTTGAAGAAATGAACTCTACAATTTTTGGATAGGTTGGAGGGAATTTTAGATATAGATAAATAGTCAAATATCTAGGTGTACCAAATATCAGATTGGTTAGTGTCAACATGATTGATACAAGGAAGCTCATGAGTATGTGATGGAGGATCGATGTGATGACAAACAAGAGAGAATTTGGATTCTTCAGTTGTCCAAGGGACGAGATATGTGAGATATTCTATAGTGTCTGTGAAACAATTTAGATGATCGAGGGAAAGATTATATGTTGTACTAGTCAAAGGATTCAAGAATAAATTTGATGTTGTCCTTTTATTTTTGAAGATTTTTTTTTTTGCATTGAGAGATTCCATTAATTTTATTGATGATAATTTGAGAATCGCCATAAATATTGAGGATTTGAATGTTGAGCATGATATCAATTTGAATACCTAAGATGAGGGCTTCATACTCAGCCAAGTTATTAGTACACTCAAAGTTAATATTATAATCCATGGAGATAGGAGTTTATGGAGGAATTTTGATGATGCTAGCACCTCCCCCTTTCTGACACTTATATCCGTCAAATAAAAGTGTTAGTTTGAGCTGGCATAATTCTTGATTAATGGTATTGATAGATTTTTCAGGGAATTATTTGTGAGGAAGTTGATTGTTAAAAAGAGGGGCTTTGGTGAGTTGATTTGTGATAGCTTGGCCCTTAATGGATTTCTGATAAATGAACTCAAGGTCAAACTTAGTCATGAGCATGATCCATCTACTGATGCTATCATTATGATAAGTTTTAGAATTCATGGTTTCAAGGAAGTTAAAGCTAGTGGAAACAAAGGTTTTTTTATTAATAAGATAATGTTGAAGCTTGGAAGTGGTGAAGAAAAGAGTACAACACAACTTTTCAACTTCATTGTAGCACGTTTTATAATTGTGAAGGGTGTAAATGATGTAATATACAACTTTCTCCCTTCCTTGCTCATTGTTTGGTGACAACATGACACCTTGAGCATGATTGGATGAAGAGATGTAAAGTTGTAAAGGATCCCCCTCATGTGGAGGTATGAGCACAGGCTGTGATAGAAGATATTTCTTTATTTTTTCTAAGGCCTTCTAGAAACTGACATCCCACTTGAAGTGAGTTTCTTTGCAAAGGAGATGATGAAAAGGTTAACAACAATTAGAAAGCTACGAGATAAAATGGTGGAAAAATTGAAGTCAGACTTGGAGACTACAAAGTTATTTTAGATTATAAGGAAGGGGCATCTTGAGGATGGATTTGATCTTGGTGGGGTAAAATTAAATACTCCATAATATAAATGATGAAGGCCAAATGGATTTTTCTAGTTAGGAACTCCAAACACACACTTGACATGGGATTGATTCTAGAAGGAAGAAATAGATGAAGTGTGCACGAAGAGGATCTCTAAGGACAGACAAGATGGTCATGTCGATGCTTGGATTTACAAAAGAGGCCATCGATATAATCCTCTACAATTTTGTGGATAAGATCATGGAAGATGTAGGTCATGTTCGCATTGATAGGTGGCCCCTGCACGTTTTAAAGCCAAATGACATGACATGAATAGTAGAAGGTTACCTAAGAGGTGATGAAAGATGTATTATGTTAGTTTTCTGGTGCAATGATAAAATGATTGTAACTAGAGAAACCATATATAAGAGAAATCATCTCATGGTCAGCTATTAAATTGACTAGTATGATTGAAGTTATGAAGGGGAAAATCATCTTTAGGGAAAGTGAGATTTAAATATCAAAATTTAGTATAGATGCAAAGATTTCTAGGGGATTTAGAAATATATACTATGTTATAAACCCATTAAATATAGTTGATATGATGGATGAAGTTAGAATAAAAAATACGTTGTAATTATTCTTTGATAAGGAGGACAATGAAAAGATGCATGTGGTGTAGCTTCTTCTTAACCAACTTAGTGTAAAGGATGATGAAAGTGATGTGGACAAAAATGTTAGGATCAAGGTCTAACATGTCAATGCATGACCATAAAAAGTCCTAACTATGCTTGGAAATAAAGTATGTGAAGGATTCTATCTCTTGTGGATTAAGATATTGGCCAACGTTTAGGATGTGGGTCTCATGCTAAGTCACGAAATTGATGTCGATTATGGATTCTTTGAGAAGGGTGGATGTATTAGGAGGTAAGGTATTATGAAGATGATAATCCTCTACCCCATGTAGGAAAGAACGATGTCATCATCAATGAAATGGATAATGTCAATGGTAGATGAATCCTACTCTATCATCTCTTGGAATTTGAGAGGAAGGGACCTAGTTCCACCCTCAGCCTGATAAGTGACCAGTCCCAAAGCAATGGTGGAGATTAAAAATAAGTTAGAAGAAAGGACATAGTGTCATCCATTTCCATGAAATCATCTGATGGAGGATTGAATGACGAATCAATGTGCATGGGAGATGAATAATAATGATGTGTGAGGGAGTCAGTGGGTTGTTCTTTGAAACCCAGTCCAAAATTCTTGTGAGTCTTGTAGGATTGGTCAACGAAGAGATCATTCATGCCTTGTTCATAATGTCACAGATTGAATCCCTTCCATGTGTAATGGTGGAGGTACATATATGTGAAGGATTTATTATAGAGAAAATAGAATCCATTAATGTATGGCTCGGTGTGAGGTTGACTATCAACATGAGAGGAAGGGTGATCTATACTGCCGTAGGTAAGTGATTAACTAAAATATGAATATATTCTATTAATCTAAACTAGTAATAACAATGAAATAACTGATATGAATTCTAAGTAATTTTATTTTATATTTAAATGGAATAAGATAAATTAAAATAGGACGGATAAGTTACTAACCTTAAAATGGCTTAACTCGTTGAAGTTTTGGACCAAACAAGATGATATGTGGACAAAGAATATTATGATGCTACAACCAAGGAAATTGCAACATATGAAGATTTGATCATACTGGGGTTCCTAGAAGAGGATTAAGGAACCTATGGGTGCCCTAGTCTATAATATAGATGCTATGGTCTGCAGATCAACTTAGGACTTGAATATGGAAGTGTTGCTAGATATTCACAATGTCTCAATCTTCATCGCATGATTTTCGCAGTAACTTTATTGATGACATCATAAATATGTAATTAATATTCACTTGCAAAAATCCATACAAAGAATCAAACCCCTAAAAAATAAAGATGCATATGAAGGGATTGGACTGACCTTAGCTTCCACAATGGTGGAATTACAACTAAGTGTTGCACTACATTCTAGAACCAATGTAGTTTTATGTGCTTATGTGTGCAATAGTGTGCCCAGGGTGCCCTAGCACCAATGATGCAAAGATAGTGGGAAATAGCTAGATGTAGACACCCAAAATGGTAGACACCCAAAATGGTGGATATTGTAGACACCCAAAATTGGATCGTGTTAGCGAGAAAATTTTTTGGGTCGAAAAACTTGTGGATTTCTTGTCAACACTTTGGGAATCTAAGTCCCTCTACTTAACCAGTGTAGCTATCGTATATGCATGCGTGAGAAAATGTGGATTTATGTGGTGGCCTTTTGACTGGGGATCTAACAGGGGCACTCCACTGACCCTGCGACAAAGCTAGCAATCTCTTGCTAGGGAAGACTTTGTCTAAAAGTGGGAAAGGGAGTGATAATTGAGGTAGGAGAACTAATGTTGCAGGTAGAAAATCATATTCCTGCACACACACTAGTTATAAAATTCATCACATGCACTAAATTTAGAAGAAACAACCCTGTAAATGGAAACAAGACCAAATAGAATTTGATGAACACAAAGTATCATGAAATTCCTTAGTTAAAGAAAGCTAGAAACTCCTTCTTCTTGTATTGATGCTTAAACAGAAGTTGTACATAGTGGAGAAATGGAGG
The DNA here is from genome assembly GCA_019776745.2 of Taxus chinensis. NCBI lineage: Eukaryota > Viridiplantae > Streptophyta > Pinopsida > Cupressales > Taxaceae > Taxus > Taxus chinensis. The sequence goes on from CM034156.1 coordinate 153,437,642, forward strand.
AAATTGAGAAAGGGGGGAGATGGAAAAAAATGTCTATCTCCTTTGTTCTCTCAAAGTATAATATACTCTTGAATTTACAAGATCAATCACTAACCAGAGGTAAACTTTCTAAAAATAGCAGGTCTACTACATAGGAACTACTATTTTGGGAAATTCATCGATAGAAGAACCTACGAAGAAGATGAAGACATTAGAGGTGCATTACAGCTGAGAATCCACCGGAATGGACATTTTTGGCACTTACTAAAAAATAGTAAGTATGCCCTCGAGCACCTGCCAAAAATAGAAAGTTGATCCAGAAGGAGCAAGGAACGCATGGAGAAAGAGGAAAATTGAGCCACAACATCCAATTGAAGATCAGGGACTTGATTTCTCATACTTACTAAAAATAGTAAGTTGATTTTTATAAGGGAGATATGAAGCCAAAGTAGATGTGTCAGAAGCCTTCTTAGGCTTATGAAGTGGAGAATAGTCAAAGAATGGACCCAAGTCCACTGTAGCAACTCATCCTTAGGCATAATTCTTCTTCATCTTCCTCTTCTATCTCTCTCTCTTCACTCCTCATACGACACACTCTCTCTTAAATGTTATATTTTTGCGTTGAGGGTTGCACTTTTTAATATGACTTAAGTGACTTTAGAAATATAATGTAGATTAATTCACCTTGTTATTATAAAAGGGACTTAAATATTTAAAGTGGAATATGAATAGTCTTAAGTCATATTAAGGTATTCGAAAGGTCATGAGGAAGATGATAAGTCACCTATCATTCTATAAATTGTAACGCCATTCCCATTGCAAAGGGTTGGAAATTGATCTTGTAGACTCAAGAGTGAATTGTACCTAGAGAAAGCAAAGGAGATGGTTATTTTCTTCTATTTCCCCCTTTTCTAAATCTCCTCCATTCCCATATTATGTGCAATTTTGATTTGAGCAATCAATACAAGAAGAGGGATTTTATAGCTTTCTTTGACTAAGGGGTTTCTTGATTCTTGGTGATCAGTGAATTCTATTTGGTCTTGTTGCTATTCACAGAGTTGTTTCTTCCGATAAACACATGTGTTGAAGTTTCTAACTAGTGTGTGTGTGTGTGTGTAGGAATTTGATTTTCTACCTATAGCATTAGTTGTCTGACCTCTATTCTCACTCCCTTTCCCGCACTTCAGTCAAATTCCTCCCTAGCAAGAGACTGCTAGCTTTACCGCAGGGTCAGTGGAGTGCCCCTATTGGGTCCTTGGTCGAAAGACCACCACATAAATCCACACTTTCTCATGCATGCACATACGGCAGTTGCATCGGATAAGTAGAGGGACTTAGATTCCCAGATCATTGGCAAGAAATTTTTTCTTGCCAACAGTTTTTGGCACCCACCGTGGGGTAGATTTAGCTGCATCTGCCCTTGAATATGACCGCAAGGTCCAAAAATACAAAAAAATAAAATATTGAAAAAATAAAAAAAGGAGTTCATGAAAGTCTAATTATAAAAGACACACTGCAAAATTTTTGCACGTGTCACTTTTCATATTCCTACACTTCAAGAATTTCAAAAAGCTAACTGAAGGAAGACATACTCAGGTTGAGCAGGTCTTGATAGGCGGTGTTACTTTATCTATTACCCTAGGATTGAAAAATCAGCAAGAACAAATTAGAGATAATACATACTTCTTCTCTCAATCCTCCTATTTTTCTAGCTCTTCAAGAAGTTCACCTAGTAATCCTATCCAAACTCCTTCAAATTCTCCCATTTTTCAACCACCATTGAGCTTTGAGCTCTTGGAAGAAGAAGAATTTGAAGAATAATTCATAGAAGCAAGCTCTTCTAGTCTGAAGCAAAATAAACAATGGGAGCACGAAGAAGATCTACCTTAATCCATTGTTCCATGGGGAAGGAATACATGCCCGCTTTCTCTTAAACCACCTCTTCATGATCTACCAACGTTGATGTTCCCACAAGAACTTTCCAAAGTTCAAAGGCGACAACAAACAACATCCTAAAGATCACATTACTTCTTTCATGACATCATGTGGAATTCTTGGTGTCAGCAACATGAAGATGTTGCTGTAAGATTGTTGTGGAGTCCCTCCAAGAGAAATTAGCTTAATAGTTCTACCTCTGGGTTGCCATTTGATCCATCATTAGTTGGGATGACATCAAGGTTGTCTTTGAGGAAAGATTTAAATCAACTGAATATTGTCAAGACCTCTCGGTGTAGTTAGCTCAAATGAGGAAAGGATAAAGTGAAACGATGAGAGACTTCATGGCTCATTTCGAATGGTTGCTTCGCAGGATACTAGAAGAAGATTCACCCTCTCAGAACAATATCAAAATATTCTTCATAAATGCTCAATCACCGGAGGTAGGCTTTCTCCTATGAAGAGTTCAACCAAGGGACATTGTAGAAGCACAAAGGAGGGCCATTGAATTGGATGAAAATCTCATCCTCTCTGGAAAGATCAAGAATCCATCAAAGGGCAAGGCCTAACATCCTGAAGATGAGAGAATCAATCCATCATTGCAAAATTTTGTGAATGAGATGGCCTCTTTGAAGAGGGAATTATTTGAACGAGTTTCTTCTAAAAGAAGCAACATAAATCAGATTGTAGGATCACCCCAAAGACTTTCCTTGGAGGCCCCACCCGTGAATGTGGTGATTTCCTAGAAAATTGGATATTTTAAGAAAGTGAAGAAGATCTTGAACAAGAAGGTGGTGATTTCCTAGAAAATGATGAGTTTGAGAACAATACACAAATCAGATTCTGTGAGTATTCTGGAGTTGATGAAGGAGATGAAGAAGATACAACCAATTTCTCATGTGTGGTATTCATCCATTCTCAATCTAAGAAAGGAGCCTCTTCCTCCACTGCTACTAAGAAAAATAAGGTTGATTATCCTCCTAGAGCGACTCTGTAAAACAAAATAATCAGTTGAGGATCCCCATTTCCATCCTCCATGAAGTTTGTATTGTTGGAACCTGATCTTGTAGCAATTAAGAAGGCTCCTACAATCCCAAGTAAGTATTTTGATGTCTCTTCCCAGTCTAAATCTAATTTTGCTCCTACAAAATATAATTCCTTGAAAGCTCCTAGTGTGCCTTTCAAAATACCCTCCATTACTCAAACATAAAATCCTACTCCTAAGCCTATCCAGACTCCAAAATCAGTCCCTTCACCCCCCTTATCTGCATCTGCTCCCTTTGACTTCATAGAATATGCAAACAAGGCCAAAGTGTAGATTACTGAAACTAAATATTTGCGGACTCATCCTGAACAATTTGAGAGGCTCATCCGATATATCAGGAGTGATATTCTAACACCCAATAGTTCCAAAGGCATGCTACCAAACTCACCTACACCTCCCTCAGAGAACATGCTTTCTCTGAGTGCATCGAAGACTGATAAAGTTGAACCTTTCTACATCTCCCTTCTTATTGGAGACCCAATGTACTGAACAATTGCATAATAGATTTTGGTACTCAACAATGTGATGCCTTTGAAGGTCGCCAAGGCTCTTAAACTTACAATGACTCCACCTAGTGGCTCTTGTTACTCTTTAGAATTAAAAAAGGCCTCAATTGTATGTACGGTCAAAGATGCACATGTGGCTCTCACCAGATTTCTAGATAAGAAAGTTTCAGTGATGATTTTGGTAGTAGACATCCCAACCTCGTTTGGAATGTTGCTGAGTAGAAATTTCTGCCGAGATTTGGGAGGGAAAATCTAGATGAATTGGTCTTTTGCAACCATACCAATGAATCGAGACATGGAGAAATTACTTCCCTAGAAGAAGATGAGGTACACGGTATGAAAGTCTAGAATCCCAGAAGCTAACATTTTGTACCAAAATACCAAGTGGATGAATCACTTGGTGACAACCGAGGAGGAAGAATATATTCCCATCTTGATAGAAACATATATGCCTTCTCAGAGAGATTTGGATTTTGAAGAATCATTGAGGAGATTCGAGTTACAAGAGGGCAGCCCTAAATTTCTGGATGATGCAAACCATGAGGAAGAGTAGACGGTTCTCTATGATTTTCAAGAAGAAAAATAAGCCTATATACTTATCCAAGATGAGGAGTTATTCTCATTCCCATTTGGGGATGAAGATGATCTTAGTCAGGCCATCTATGGAGAGAAAAAATCAGCTTGTGATAAGTCTGTGAAAGGCTTGAAAGAAATATCTGTATAGGAAATGCTTAGAGCTGTAGAAGAAACTGAAGATCCTGAGCTCAGTCTCGATCTCCTGATGCAAGCCACAAATTTGCAAGACAAGCGTGAAGCTGATTTTGGAGCCTTAACTAATGTAAAGTTTGTCCATATTAAGATAAGGTAAGATAAAAACATATGATGCTGCTCTTGAGCTAATGATTGATGCATGCAATACCGAAATGGAGATATTTTCTTTCCCATTTGAAGATGAAAACTTTTTCCATGATGAATAAATTGAAGAAAGGAGTTTTGAGACCTCTAAAGATGAAGCTCTTTTTTATGAAGGATCAATAGAGTGCAATGATTCTCAAGATGATGAGGTAATCCCTCCAGATAGTTTCCTTGAGTTGTAAAATAAAGATTCTTCAAAGGAATATCAAGATGAGTTGCAGGAACCAATGAAGCATAATTATGTGCAAGAAATCTTGGATGCAGTAGAAGTTGCGGAAGACGCTGAGTTGATTCTTGATCTCTTCACTAGTGCCATGGACATACAAGACAAATATGAGTTTTCCTCAGATCCTCTCGTCAGTACTCAAATGCCTCACAATGAAGTAGAGATAAAGGATGAATCAAGTGTTTCTCATAGAGAAGATGTCAATGAGCATAGACTTGGAAACAAAATTAACTCAGAATATACAAGAAATTTGAATGAAAAGAAGCCCTGGGGCAGAAATGCGATGTTTGATGGAGAATCAGCTACATGGATAAACATGGAAGGAAACTGGCACTATGAAACCAAATTCAAAGAACATGAAGGTAGTGGAATTTCCAAGAAAGGACTTGAGCATTAATAATTTCACATGGAATCACTCCTACCAAGTACATAGATAATTGTGAAAGAACTTGGATTTCATAAGCAGTTGAGGAGGGGAGGCTACTTTCTTGAACCCATCAATGGCTTCGCAAAACATCATCACTCTGTGTTGCCTGCTCAGGGGTAAATTTTGAGAAATGAAAAGTATTTCAGTGAAATTGGGTTATCCCCCACCTTGTACCATAGGTGATTGATAGGTTTGTTTCCCTTTGTGTGTGTGTGTGTGTGTGTTTCCTTCTTCTAATCTTCCTTTCTAGAAGTTTTACATGACTCCACAGGGCCCAATGGATAAGGCACTAGTCAATGAATTATATGGTCTAAAATTGAGATTCTATATTCCCATGTCATGTCTTCATTGCACTCAGTCCATGTCATGTCCCCAAGCTAGAGCTAGTCGTTTTCGTGAAAATGTGCAACAAGGAAATTGGAAGTTTCCAAGCACGACAACTATAACCCTATGGTGAAATTTTCATGTTTTATCATTCATAGGAACCCTAGGTCAAATCCATTAGTCTGATCACCCCCTATTTGATTTCAATTTGGTCCCCTAGGTGATTTAGGAAATTCTATTCATTCCACCTAGGTGATTTTAGGGAGTTCTAAAATGACACTATCTTCTAGCAGTATAGGGAAGGGTTATCACTGGCCTTCCCAGGACTGGATTCAACCCCTTGGAGCAGAACATAAGGGAAAAATTAAACACAGAGATGAAATGAAGACCTTAGAACATAATATAAATTATTTTTGAAGGTTTGGGGAAGTTTTGCAAGACTTGGAGCAGTCTGAGTAAAAAACAGGGTTCACAAGCCTAGGTAGTACATAGGCCTAAAACAACTATTGGGCTCTATAAGAAGATTCCGAGAGCTCTAGATGGAGTTAGGAGAAAAAAAAATATCTACAGAAAGAGGATTCCAATACCTACATGATGGTGAAATAATATTTTTCACAACACTTTGGCGCATCAGGTCTGCAGGCAGTTTTTCTCAGGCACAAGTGGAGTAAAAAATAAAAAATCAGATTTTTCATGGATTAAATGGAATAATAAAGATATGATACCCCCACCATTATATTCAGAAGGCCATTTCCAGTCAGGGTAATATAAAATATTTACAAAAAATTCCATCAGGAGATCAAGTTATCACTGTTACAAGTTCAGGACAGCCAAATTTTTTGGAGGACACGTGTTAGCACCAGGAGCCTCGTGGGATTTTGTGTTCCTCATGTCCCCCAAGATTATGGAAATCAAGGTTTGAAAATTTTTCCCATCCCCCTTAAATCCCTCTTAGACCTCATATGACCTCTTGGACCCTCATGTGACCTCTAGACTCGAAAGTTCAGCCCCCAGGTACATTTTTGGAGCATCCATTCCCTACTGTTGGATCAGACGCCACGTGTCAGCTCTAGGACCACCATGGAATTTTATGTCCCTTATGCACCTAAGTTTGGGGACATAAAACCTTGAAAAATGTTCCCATCCCATATGGGGAGTCATTTGGACACCCACGTGACCGAGTTTCAGCCCCAGGTGCATTTTTGGAGCATCCATTCCCTGTCGTTGGATCGGGCGCCACGTGTCACCTCCAAGACCACCGTGGAAGCTGATGTCCCTTATGTACCTAAGGTGGGTGACATCAGACCTTGAAAAATGTTCCCAGACCCCATAGTGAGTCTTCTGGACACCCATGTGACCTCCTTTCAGCTCCTAGTGCTTTAAATCAACTTTTTCCTCCTTCATTCCCTGTCGTTGGATCAAACGCCACATGTCATGCTCTTGACCACTATGGAATTTGATGTCCCTCATGTATCCCTGAGGTTAGGGAAATAAAGCATGGAAAAATTCACCCAAGCCATACCTGTGCATATATTTTTGAAATTTTTCCAAGTGTCACTTTTTTCTACTTCTAACTTCTAACAATTGTATGTGCACTTCATTCCTCCATACTTCCTCTGCAACTTTCTTCCATCACTCCACCATTGTAATAACTAAAACCAAACCTGATAAAAATTCACTCCCCTCCCACTCCATGAAATCATGTAGGTTCCAAAAGGAATCCTCATCAAACATAGAAGGAGAAGCACGGAGCACAGAAGGAGAAAATAGAGAAAACTCCATAGCCATGAAATGAGAAGTTGAAGAAATCTCCCAAATAGATGCATGAAACAACAAGATATATTTTTTTTCTCATTCCTATACCCAAGTCCATCAAGAATACACCTTCAAACTCCCCCCATGTGTGATAGAGCATCCACAACGAAGAAATCTCCTTTCCGGCTCAACAAAGAAAGAAGTGGGATTTCCCGTCAAACCAGTTGCCGGATCAAAGTAAGATTACACGTGAAGCACCAGAAGAAAAAACCCACATCAAAAATAAAATTTTCTTTCCAAATAGAGGAGAAAAAATACCTACAATTTTGAGGTCCATTAATGTCTGTTGTCGTACCCAGAAGCACTACCGGGTCTAAAAATTAAAACTTTAAAATCTCCTGGACTATTAAGTGGGTGGGCTCGAAATTTCAGAGGGAGGGTATTGGGGAAAAAAACCCATATCAAAAAAAAAAAATCCACATCAATCCAACTCCCAGAGGAAATTTTTTTAAAAATAGCAGGTCTACTACATAGGAATTGCTATTTTGGGAAAGTCATCGATAGAAGAACCTGCGAAGAAGACGAAGACATTGGAGGTGCACTACAGTTGAGAATCCACTAGAATGGAAAATTTTGGCACTTACTAAAAATAGTAAGTGTGCCCTCGAGAACCTGCTAAAAATATAAAGTTGATCCACAAGGAATGAGGAACATAGGGAGAAAGAGGAAAACTGAGTTGCAACATCCAATTAAAGGTCGGGGACTTGATTTCTCTTACTTACTAAAAATAGTAAGTTGATTTTTATAAGGGAGATATGAAGCCAAAGTGGATGGGTTAGAAGCCTTCTTAGGATTACGAAGTGGAGAACAGTTAGAGAATGGAGCCAAGTCCACTGTAGCAACTCATCTTCGGCATAATTCTTCTTCTTCCTCTTCTATCTCTCTCTCTCTTCACTCCTCATACGACACACACTCTCTCTCTCTCTTCAATGTTATATTTTTGCGTTGAGGGTTGCACTTTTTAATATGACTTAAATGACTTTAGAAATATAATGTAAATTAAGTCACCTTACTATTATAAAAGGGACTTAAATATTTAAAGTGGAATATGAACAGTCTTAAGTCATATTAAGGTATTCGAAAGGTCATGAGGAAGATGATAAGTCACCTCTCATTCTATAAATTGTAACGTCATTCCCATTGCAAAGGGTTGGTGATTGATTTGTAAACTCAAGAGTGCTTTGTACCTAGAGAAACAAAGGAGATAGCCATTTTCTTCCATTTCCCCCTTTTCTAAATTTCCTCCATTCCCACATTATGTACAACTTTGATTTGAGAAATCAATACCAGAAGAAGGAATTTCTAGCTTTCTTTGACTAAGGGGTTTATTGATACTTTGTGATCAGTGAATTCTATTTGGTCTTGTTGCTATTCGCAGAGTTGTTTTCTTCTGAAATAAATGCATGTGTTGAATTTTCTAACTAGTGTGTGTGCAAGAATCTGATTTTCTACCTGCAACATTAGTTCTCCTGCCTCTTTTCTCACTCCTTTCCCCGCTTTCAGACAAAGTCTTCTCTAGAAAGAGATTGCTAGCTTTGTTGTAGGGTCAGTGGAGTGCCCCTGTTGGATCCCCAGTTCAAAAGACCACCACAAAAATCCACACTTTCTCATGCATGCACATACGACAGCTGCACCAGTTAAGTAGAGGGACTTAGATTCCCAGAGCATTGGCAAGAAATCCACAAGTTTGTCCACCCAAACAATTTTCTCGCCAACAGGTCGTAACCCTCTAAGCCCCTCTCAATTAACATACCCCCAAACCATGAACCCTTCCACACATGATTATTAATCTAATTACCCATATTAGGCTAGTTACCACCTCACCCCTCCACCTCACCTCTCCACCTCACCTTGGACCCATTCCAAGGCCATTTATTACCTAAGACTAAGTCATCACTTCCCCTAACTAACGAGGAATATTTATAAACCTAATATTTATTAATAAATACCATTCCCATCAATTTACCACATGTTTAAACGTGAACCAAAACCACTAACCCATTCCAATCTTGACCCATGCCAAAAAGGGAAGAAATAGGTTATTTCTAGAAAATTGGACCTTTTCTCCCTAACCAACACTAGTTATTCCTCTGTCGGCACTGGTCATGAAACCACCATCAGTTTCTTTAAATAAGGATTTCCAACTCTTTCCTCGAGTTCTCTCTTTGGTGGTATTTTGAGATTATTTAATTGCATCCTTGCATTCAATTGAGGGTCCGTCGATCAAACACAACACCATAGTGTTCTAGTTCTTTACCAACAATACACCTCTTGCTCCATAGCCTCAAATCATTCACATAGTGAAGCACTTAGGATTATTTTCTATGGCACTAGATCTAGACCAGTTTTTCCTATGATTACCCACCAACTGCCACCATCTACCAATCCCTAGACCTTCATATGTATCTTAAACAGGTTGTTAGCTTCTGATCTTTGGTTTTAGATCTCTTATTATATTATATTGTATGACTCTTTTCTCACTGGAATACTATCTGTGGCCCATATACCTGATACCTTGCCAACCTAAACCTCTCTATTCCTCCAACATCCCCCTTTTACCCCTACCAAGCCTTCACCTAAATCCCAACACCATGCCTAAACCTTCTCAACACCTTGTGCAATCATAAAGAGCCTGAAACAACCCCAATTTCCCCTACCGTGATCGTTTAGCCAACCGATCCCAGCTATAGCCAGTTACCGGTGTCGGTTTCGTGACTGACATCAGTCACTATGTCTGACATTCAACCCTCAAACCAACAAGCTTATTTCTTCACCCAAAACCTCTCAAAACCTCCCATAACCTCACCCATGCCTACATAATACCCTCTATTACACCTACAGATCTCAACAACCCACCACCCACTTTAGATTTAATCTGGTATTCACTATTTAGATTAGATTTGAATTATTGTGCTTTGTGAGATACCTAAATTCTAAAACTATACTAGGACTCTCTATTTCATGTTCTTATCAACACTTAATTTGTTTTATAATGTGGATTAAAAGCCTTTTAGGAAGCACCCTGCTTTTTGGATCTAGCTCCCACTAGGAAATCCACCAACTTATGCTTTTAATTCTATCTTGTGGTCTTATGTTTCTTTTTAGGTAGTATTTCCCATACAAAAATGAGTACTCTCGATTATCCTGGTCTTCAATGGTGCATAACCTCTTCACGGCATCCAGGTATTCCTCACGTACCCATCCTCTTACCTTAAAACATATTTCTTATAAGTACACTTCTTATTGGCGAAACATTTCGGCACACCTAGTGGGACCCTCATCATTTGTGGGTTCTTTATATTCATTTAGGATTACATTTTGTGATTATTTCCTTTCTAAATCTTCACTAAATCTCTCTTTTGGTAACATTCTCTTTCTTCTATTTTCTCTAAAAGACACCTTTCCTTTAGTGTAAATTATAATAAACCCTTCTTTAGTTCCTCTTACTTGGATTAGTGAAAGACATACTTTGATTTGGGATTAAAAATATTGCATTACATCCTTATATTCTTTCATTTAGCTCACATAGTCTAAATAACAATCAAATATAATGGAGGTCATAACCGGTTGATGATTGGGTAATTAAGTGTAGTTCACTATTTCATGCACTTCTTTTCCAAAATAATCAAACAAACAACACACTTCTTAAAAATTATCCAAATCCTAGGAAGAAGCTATCAAGGATTTAAAAATCCATTGATAGTGGGCCCTGACTAGTGTTTTATCTGGATTGTCATTTCAGAGCTCAGACATCATGTACTGAAAGGTATATCGAGGACTCCCTGTGACAAAAAATCCTGAAACCATCCATAGGTAGATTTTAGGTACCTTATATCAACTCCTTTCTATATATTCACAGTCATTCCTAAGGCTTAAGCCATCACAACACTAAAATATTATCTCTAGGATAATGTGTTTTCTAGTTTTTTGCTTATGGATTTGTGACTTTATTTCTTGTCTTCTACTATTTGAGGTGTGAGTTTGTACTTAATACCTTATCTTTATTTTTCACATTCACTCATCACAACTAGTTAATTTTGGTTCTCTGAGTGTGTTAGATTATATTTTTTATACACAAACTCTTTCTCGGCTTCTTTTGACCAAATATAACTTAAAAGTTCAAACTTATTCATTTTCATAGTAACTAGAATTGGTTACTGTAGGATGGAAAAGTGACAAGCAAGCATGGGAATCTACAAGTAACTCTTCCTTACACCCGACCTCCCGAGGTCATGCCGAGACAGCTGGTGGGGATGGAAAATATGTGAGGTGCAGACAAACTAGTTAGGTAATCATATGTCTTCGATGCGTACTAATGGAATCTATGAATCTAAGGTGAAGAAGGCCCTCCTAAAATGAACTAGTGTGATAGATCAGTTGGAGAGGATGACTGCTCGAAGGATCCAATCAATATCGAGCTCTGGCGTGATTCGATCTATGGGTTGTGGGATACGTGGAAAATGACCTAGGATTGTTTTGTGTATATCTCCAGACAGGGTCATAAGATGGATGATGGATATATAGTGGATTCTATGGGTGATTCTCTGGTCTAGTCTAGAAATCCTTAGCTTTGTTAGCTGCTATATCTAATAAGGATAACTATGTGATAATAATTGGTGGAAGTGGAGAAGATCTAAATGCTAATGTGCGTAAACCAGCATCTACGTCTGATTGACCTGTGGACTCGTTGGGTTGTGGGATCTGTGAATCACAGTCGTAAGTTCATGGTCATTGTGGACCTCCTATGGTCATGCGTGGAATTAATTCCTAATCCCTAATATCTAGTAGTTGTATGCCTTTTCGACCTCTATATTCAGAACTAAAGGTTGTGAGATCTTCTCAGAGTACCTTACAAGTGTTCTGGTAACCTGAATTCTTAAGCTAGTGTCTATGTCAATGAGGATATCTCCTGCATCTGGATGTGGGACCAAAGGATCACAACCGAATGTTTTCTCTCTTTCAAGCCCTTCTATAGTCATGCGAATATCTATTTAGGGAAATATGTAGTATGGCTGGTTTATCCAAAATGTATGTGCTTGGTCATCTTCTATGTTTAATCCCCTTAAATGTGAGCTGATCTCTTGTAGGTTTGTTTTTCGGAAGACTTGGATTCTAAGATTCTGGTCTATGTCGACTATTTTTGTAGCAAGATTGGGTTGAGGTAGGATTGGCTCAAATATGTATTCTCTGGGCTCCCTAGGTCCCATGATTGTCATACAAAAGAAATAATATAAATCTAACTAGAGCGAGGTAAACTAATTATGTAAAGTATATCCTCAATATATATTAATTCCTTCTATTTTTGTATTTTCACTAAACTATTGAACATAATTGAAAGAGAAATTATTTAATATATCTAGAAATTGACAACTAAACTAATAACAAAATGAAAAACAAACAAAGTAACCGAGTATAGCTACTTGCCTATGTAGTTGTGAATCTATTCTAAATAGCGAAATAACCGATCTAATCTATTTGAAAGACTCTCGATCCTACCTCAGAAGTGAGGAATGAATCATAGTTTCTCAGAAACTATCAATCCCCACAACTTCCTCGGTAATATCGAAAGTGAGATTTAACTGAAATGGAACGATTCACTACTCTATTTGATATGTTTTAACTAGAACTTTGAAAGCTTGAACCTGGATTTTGCATAACAGTGGTGAATCTGATTATGTGTGGCTTTGTCCCCTCAGTGTGGTCTCCTCGTTCCTTCGTGCTCACATGAATCCAGAAAAGCATGTGATGTTAGTGTCAATAGAAGTAGGTATTAGAACAATGGCAGTTTTGGATGTAGACTGAATACAATGCGAGTAGGAGAGGGATAGCGCAAGAGAACAGAGCTTGGCTTATGTAATTCCAAGTAGGATTTATTGCGAGTCATATAACACAAAATGTCTAGAACCTGAAACTATCCTTCTTGACGAACAAAACTTGCAACTCTAATGGCTTCCGACTGAAAAAATGGAACTATCCTACCTTGATTGATTATATGAAATAGTAACAACACTTGCACAAGAAGATTATGTGGCTTCCAAAAAGAAAAACAATACTAACTATAGAACCTGAAACTATATTAGAGGCCTTAACGGTTACTCTAAGAAAAGAAACATCAAGGAGTTACGGGACTCCAGTAACCCCAGCATTTTGATTCTTCAAGAAACTAAGATGAAAGCAATGTCCATGGATAATATTAAAAATAATTTTTGGGATAGCTCTGAAATGGTGGCTGTTGATTCTCAGGGTGCTTCCGGAGGGCTGGCAACTCTTTGGGATAAAAGGCACTGTACTGGTATGATCCTTAGTGATAATTTTAATCATCTTGCAATTAAGTTTGTCACTATTGAAAAAAAGTGTGAATGGATCTTGTCTAATATCTATGCCCCTAACTCTGCTAGTGGTAGAAGAAAACTATGGGCTGATCTTAAAATCTTTAGAAACCAGCACAGTTCTGCTAACTGGCTTATCATGGGAGATTTCAACTCCCCTCTAAACCCAGGCGAAAAGTTTGGGGGAACCCCCACCTTCTCTAATGGTATGGAGGATCTTGCTGATTTTATCACTGAACAAACCTCATTGATGTGGATCTGCATGGTAATAAGTATACTTGGAACAATAGAAGGGTGGGAAAGGGGCTCATTCAGGTGAGACTGGACAGGGCTCTTATCTCGGTAAACTGGATTCTTAGCCAAGACTTTTACCTCTCTTCCCTGCCCAGAATTGGATCGGATCATAATCCGATTGCTTTAAGCTTTCTAAATTAGTCCAAACCTGCAAGAAGCTCATTCAAATTTGAAAAAATGTGGATGGAGCACGTTGATATCTATGATAGAATAAAGGAATGGTGGGATTGGAATGGGGAAGGCACTGCCCAGTACAGATTGGTCCAAAAACTCAAAAATGTCAAAAAGCAAGTCAAACTTTGGAACAAAAATGTTTTTGGAAACATCTTCGGAAAAAAGAAAGAATTAAAACAGAAGCTTCAGGATCTTGAGTTAAAAATGGATACTATGGGGAGATCAGTTGAAGATGAAGTAAATGAAAAGAGAATTCTCTCTGAGTTACATACGATATGCAGTAGAGAAGAATCCTTTTGTAATCCAACCAGCTATTTATAGAATTTCCATTTACCCAAAGGTGAAAACCAAATTGAACTCTTTTACAATAAACAATGGAGAAAGCGGTCGCGCTTGATGAGCTAAAAAAGGGCTGTTTTTTCTCTTGAGGGGGATAAGGCTCCTGGACCGGATGGATTCTCCATTAATTTTTTTCAGAAATTCTGGGAAATATGCTCGGAGGATCTTCTCAAAGCGGTTAATGAATTTTTTAGATCGGGAAATCTTCTAAAAGAGCTCAATAACACACACATTGTGCTGGCACCTAAGAAAATGAATGCAAAAGATTTCAAGGATTTCAGACCCATCAGTCTGGTTAATGCTATTTTTCGAATCTTCACCAAAATTATTGCTTTTAGGCTGCAGCTCATAATGAAGGATCTCATCTCAAAGCAGCAGAGTGGCTTCATTAAAGGCAGGATAATACAAGACGGTGTGATTATGGTACACGAAACTATGCATTCTATGGAAAATAACAAAAAAGGCTAACATGATCCTTAAGCTTGACATGAATAAAGCCTTTGACAAAGTTTCTTGGGTCTTCCTTGACAGGATTCTATCTAAATTTGGGTTCACAGAAAAGTTTAGAAAAATTGTTAAATCATGTATATCTACAGCCAGGTTCTCTGTGGTTGTTAATGGAGAGCCTGTGGGATTCTTCACCAGCAGCAGAGGTCTAAGGCAGGGAGACCCCATCTCCCCCCTTCTCTTCATCCTTCTAGCTGACAGCCTTAGTAGAACAATTAGCAGAGCGGTGGAAGACGGCCTTTTAAATGGTTCTAAACCCACTTCTCCTCAGCCAAGCTGTCTCTCATCAACAGTTTGCAGACGACACTATCCTTCTTCTTCTGGCCTCAGTGGTTGAAGCTAAAGCTATCAAGGCTCTTCTACAGCTTTATGAATCTGCTTTCCGGGCAAGAGATCAATTACGACAAAAGCATCCTTTTTTTCTTTAACACCCCTGGGGAAAGACAACTCAAGATTGCTAAAATTCTGGGCTGTAAAATTGGTACTCTTCCAGCAACGTACTTAGGCCTCCCTCTTGGCACGAAGAAAGTCTCTCACAACGGTGTGGGATGATTTATTGATGAGATTTCAGAAAAAAATGGCCGGTTGGAAAGGGACCACTCTCTCTAGTGCTGGTAAGTGCCTTCTCATTAAAAGCACACTCCAAAGTTTGCCCCATATATATCATGTCACTATTCAAAATTCCTTCCTCCTTCAGAGAGAAAATTGAAAGGATTCAGAAAAAAATTTTATGGCAAGGCATGGAAGAAAAGTTCAGATTTCACCTTGTGGCCTGGGATAAAGTCTGCACCCCTAAATCTAGGGGAGGGCTGGGAATAAAAAATATTGAGAAAATGAATGAGGCACTCATTGCTAAGATGGGCTGGAGATTGCTTTCTGAGAAACAACCCTGGATTGATGTCATTAAAACAAAATACTTGAATCAGCAAGCTGTTTACTCCTATCTGCATGATGAGCAACTCCCCAATGGTTCCATTTTTTGGAATAATCTGGTTAAGAGTAGAAACTTCATTAAGAAGGGAAGCAAATGGAAAATTGGGGATGGCAGCGACATTAACTTCTGGGAGGATAACTGGTCCAATGATAATCTCTTGGAGAGATTTGGGACTGCTAAGGACAGTCTTATAAGAAAATATGGAACTAAAGTTAAGGACTACATTGATGGAAATGGCACCAACAAGAATTGGAAAAGACTTACTATGGAGAGCATTGAACTGAAACAGACTATTTCCTCCCTCCAAGACCTTTTGGATCTCTTCCCTTTGTGTCAGCTGGATTCCAAGGATGAGCTGATCTGGAGCAATTCACACGAGGGTAAATACTCAGTCAAATCTGGTTATACCAGTCTTTTCCACAGTAACCAATCAGACTTTAACTGGAACTTGATCTGGATGCCTGAGTTAACCCCCAAAATAAATTTTTTTCTTTGGCTGGCCATCAGAGGCAAAATTCTCACCACTGACAATTTGATGAAAAGAGGTTTTATCATTCCCAATTGGTGCCACCTTTGTAGGAATAACTATGAAGACATTAGACATTTGTTCATACACTGTGATTATGCCTTTAGAGTTTGGAACTTTGTCCTTTCCAAATTTGAAGCTCTCTGGGTGATGCCGGAGGATCTTACTCAGCTGTGGAACCAATGGAACCCACCATTCAGACATTGTGCTATCAGAAGAATCTGGAAATTAGCCATCCCGCATTTAATTTGGAGGATCTGGAAGGATAGAAATAATATAGTTTTTAGAAATAAGAAGCAGAATTTTAAACTCACTACTGGCAAGATCTCCCAAGGCATCAAAGAGGACATGGCCAGATTTAAACCTCCTAAGAACAATTGTTACCCTGAAAATGAAAAGCACATCTTATCAAATTGGCAGATCGGATATTGGAGCAACCCCGGGAATAGTGTGGATAGATCTTTGGTCAAATGGCATCCCCCTGAATCCAATTGGTTCAAGCTGAACTTTGATGGTGCCTCTAAGGGGAACCCTGGAACAGCTGCTGGAGGAGGAGCAATACGGGACCATAAAGGTAATTTGATTGTTGCATATGCTGGAAAAATGGGAATCCAAACCAATCATTTTGCAGAAGCTTTATCTGTTCTCTGGGGTTTGAGAGTTGCTCGGGCCCAAAATATCCAGAACCTCATTGTTGAAGGGGACTCCCTTAATATTATTAATCTGCTTAATCAGTCCTCTTCTCCTAGCTGGAATATCAAAGATTTTATCTCTGAGTCCATAAGCATCAGTCATACCTTCAACAGCATCAGAATCATACATACTTACAGGGAAGGTAACAAGCTGGCCGATGCAATGGCCAATTATGGCATTAATATAAATTTCACTATTTGGGATAATGATAGTATCCCTAATCAGCTTCACAACAGCATACATGCGGACCTTCACACGCAAACAATCTCTAAAGATATGCTTTAATCTTTGGAGGAAATCCATAAATTCTTCCACAGGTGCTGTTTTAGTTTATTTGGCGTGGCATATGATATCTACTCCAAATGATGGCAAGATTTTGTTTAGGAACTTCAAGTGGAGCCGTCTAAATTTAAAAACAGCGCACGCGGGGAAGTACAATAGCTGTTGATATTCGGTCGCCAAGCTCCGCGAAAACCGAAGATAACTACAAGGTGAAAGCTGACAGGATAAGGGTTTTCACGCGCGACTTCACGCAGACTCAGATCGGCAATCCTACAGCCGTTCGTGGGAGGACCAACGGCTACAGTTCCCATTTTTATGCGACCCGCAACGGCGAGAAACGAATCACTCTCAACGCCCAAAGGTATTTTGAAAATTGTTGTAACCAGCACATCCCTGTGAAGATGGGAGGGCCTCCCTGCCAGATTGAGCCGTGTGCAGACCCTGACTGGAAAGATAACACTGAGCTCTGGAACATTCTTAGTATTGGCGGATTCACCAACTTTGTGGAGAGAGTGCAAGGGCATGATCAAAGCATCTCTGTTCGCTTTGCCAAGGATTGGAATGAGAGGATGGTCGACTATGGAGGGCAGAAGATTCTTATTAATGACGAACTCATAGCCGAAGCGACTGGCCTCAGCTTGGAAGGATACCGCTTCTTCAACAAGAGGGTTATCAAAGAGGCTGAAGAGAGAAGATTTGTGGAGGAGGAGGAGAAGCTTATATTCAACACCGCGGGTCTGCTTGTTAATTCAATTCCTTCTCCGTATGATGAAGTCACCCGCATGATGATTCGCTACATATCCTTGGAAGGCAGGTTTGTTACTGTCCCTGCCAAGCACCTTGTCTTTTTGAATCACTTTCGTAGGAGTAGGTTGGTTTGCTTTCCCCACTATCTGTTAAACTCTCTTGAGCGCTCCATTTTGGAGTTCCAGAAGCATACCCGGGCGGTTCCCCTTCACCAAGGGCTTATTCTGCTTATTCACAAGCACTGCCTTATTAAATTCCCCGGTCTCCCTTCCTCTCCCGGCCTGGCTTTGGGCTCTGTTGCTGCCAGTCCTGTCTCCCCTGCTGTCCCTGCTGCTGCCCCCGCCTCCGGTGCTGATGCCCCCATGCAGGCTGCTCATGCTTCTCCTTCTTTTCCTCCTGCTGCTGCCCCTGCCACCCACACTGTATCTACTTCTAAACGTGTCACCAGGGCTTCTAGGAGACTCAACCTTGAGTCTACTGCTGAGGGGGATGAACCTTTGGATGACATTGCTCGTGATCTGCTGAACATTAGTAGTGCCAGTCCCCAGGCTGGCACCAACGGATAACCCTTCTAGAAGATTGGAGGCCTTAGAGGCTGAGCTTAAATTGCTGAAGGATGAGGTAAAAAATCTTGCTAAGCAAAAAGGCAAAAAAAGCATTGAGGGAGAAGGGAGCATTGGCAATAGCCAGCTTGATGAAATATACAAAAAACTGACCTCCCTTGACTCCCGCCTTGGGAAAACGAAGACTAGGCATGAGTATAATATTGCAGCATTCAGGGCCATAGAGGAATTCATCGAAGGTCATGCAAGAAGTGTTTCGCATCTCAGCGGTGTCCCGATGACTCTTTGGGGCAATGAGAAAGAGAGTAAAAGAACCAGAGAGGAGCTCGATAAGACGGATGCTGCTCATATGACCACGCTGGGTATGTACCATGCTTGGAAAAAAGTAAAGATGAGTATTGATCAAGCGGCCAAGAAGTAGTCCAGTTTTACTACTGCTTCTTGGCTGTAGGCTTGCTGTTTTGTTGCCGTTGTTTTGCTGTTAAGTCTCGTTTGTGTTGCTGTTTCTAGGCTTCGGTGTTCTTTGCTGTAACTTTTGTGCTTTGATACAGCTTCTCTGCTCCTCTCTCTTATTCAGGCTTTTAGGCCTCCTTTTGTACACAAGGGTATAGATTAAGCAAGAACTGAAAGACTAAAACTATGAAATGAGAAGATGAGAGGTAATTTTTGAGGGGCCATTTTCTTAAAGATCAACCAGCTATTTATAGAATCCCCATTTACCCAAAGGTGAAAACCAAATTGAACTCTTTAACCATAAACAATGCAAAAACACTATTCCAGGGAACTAGAATCATAAATACAAGAAAAGGCGGTGAAAAAGTTGGTAAACGTTGAAATTTTACATGAGTCATGTTAAAAAGAACATTCTTGAAAATGCATGAAGGACCGCCGCCCTGAGCAGGGCGGTGGTTATAGGACCGCCGCCCAGGCAGGGCGGCAGTTTCGTAACTGAAGACCAAAACGCAAAGAAAAAGAAGGGAGAAGAGGAAAACAAAGCACGCAAGGGCTAAGCGGGACATGCAGGATGTTAACACATACTTGGAGAGATTTTTTGGATCCCGAACACCTTGTGAGGAGACCTGTATCATCATTGGGGCACGTGTAACATTGTTCCGACGGTGCAGTACCCTATAATTTTGGGTACGTAAATATTGCCCCCTCGAAGAAGTGTTTTAGCCATGAAGAGGTGTAAAAATGGAGGTTCTAAGTATGGCGGTCCCGAAATGGGAGGTTAGAAATTATACCTGACATGCCCGTGTGTCGAAATAACGCCATCCGAAATTCCGCTACCTGCAAAATTAAAAGAGGACTCAAGTGCAGATAGATAAAATAAATCGAAAAATAAATACTAAAATAATGTGAAATGAGGACTTACCATTCGTGTGGGGATGAGAAATTACCTCTGTCGGCACTCCAAACCTGCGAAAAGGGCATTCAAAACATGTCAAGATGCTAAATATGTAAGAATGGGCCCATTTTCCTATTCATCTGCGCATGTTGATTTGATTGATTTTGAGCTCCGGGACCCACGGTGACGGTTTTTTATGAGAGTATAGTCAAAATGTTCGTGACAAGATAGTGAACATGCCTCCACGAGCGGAGCATCGACCCGTGAGATCATAGGTTAGTTTTTTTTTTTTTAATGTTTTTACCCCTAAAATTTTAAAATGGCAAAATATTTATCATGGGGGGATTATTTTTGAAAATGTTAGTTTTAATAGGGTCACTTAGGGGGGGATGCCTAATGGGTAGGATTTTTTTAAGTCAAAATGGTCTTTGTTTTGTGTTTTTAGGGCACGTGACCCGTGTGGAAATTTGGGCCACGACCATCGCCCTGAGCAGGGTGGCGGTTACACAACCACCGCCCTGATCAGGGCGGCGGTTACAGGACCGCCGCCTTTAAGACGGCGATTACGGAACCACCGCCCTGCTCAGGGTGGCGGTCCTTTACAGAATGCCTAAATAATACTTGTTTGAATTCATTTTTGTGTTTCTAGCATTCTTATATGTTTTCATGATTTTTCCAATGTCATTTGAATACTAACTTACTCCTTTTTACACGTTTTTAGGTGTATATAGGCGAAGGATGAATATATCAAATGAAGTTGAGAGAGAGTGTGTGATTGGCTTCCAGCAGTGTTGGATGTACTTTCTTAGGATGAGCAGGACACTCTTCAGAGGGCCAGTATATTGCGTATATCACTGGTCCCACATGTTGCACCTTCTAGTCACATACTTTGTGACTTGTTTTCATATTGGCATGCTGATCGGAACACTTTCCGATTTCTAGGAGTTAGGGGTGAGTGGACTATCACTCTGGAGGATTTCTACCATATCTTGGGGGTCTCAATCATCAGGAGTCTCGATCATCAGGAGATGGCTTACACTTGAGACAGCAGAGTCACGGGCTCAGATAGCACAATGGGCTTCATACATGGGAGACGCAGTTATCTCCACTGGTTCGAAGAAGGGGGTGAGGGTCCATTCTATTCCTAACCTGCCTATTCTCTTGATTCGTCAGGACATTATGGGGATCCTTGCCTCGAGATTGATCGGGGACAAGGGAGGGGACACCTTGCTCTACTAATGGTCCCCTATTATTGCACAGATTGAGGCACATGGCCAGATTTATGCCTGGGGATCTGATATACTTGGGACCACCTATCATGATTTGTACTAGGTGGTTCGCTTACAAGGGACAGTCTTTGAGCCATCCGACCGTGGTTATGAGCTGGGTCTATAAGCGCATCATCCCTTATGGGAGAGGCGTAGAGGTGGTGGATCTCAGAGCTATGAGGGTAGCTAGATGGACAAATATGTCAGTGCTTAGAGCACCCCACCAGCTAGTTGCTTCCCTGACTACTGATGATATGGAGGCCACACCTTATCAGGCCATGGTAGGGTTGTGGGGTGAGGAGACCCTCACTTTGATTTCTTGCTCTACCACAGGGCAGCTTGTGGATAGGACGGGGAAGGTGGAGACACACCCCTTTGATCGAGTGCCTCAACAGTTTGGTCTTGCTTACGTCGGTATGCTCCCCCTAGTGGTGCCAGTGTTCAGATCAGTTCGGGAGGCTAGGGGAGGTCCTAGAGGCTGGGGTTGGACCGTTGTTACTCCTGGCGTTCCTATTACAGCCAAGAGCATGGTACGTGCTCAAGGGAGAAATGGTGCTCCTCAGGCACCTTTACTTCAGATCACCACCGACCCTGCCCACAACAACGACGACCCTATTGATATAGACTCCGAGTCTGAGGAGTTCACAGGGGGAGAGACAGAGGAGGAGACCGAGGATATGGAGGTCAGCGAGTCGAGTGGAGAGGAGGATAGTGATCTTGAGTGGCATGACACTCAGGATATCCTACAGGCCAAGAGGGTAGACCAAAGTCCGGAGAGGGAGACTCTAGTTTCAGAGGAATTGCCCTCTCAGGACTTAGGTGGAGAGGATGAGTCCGTAGTAGGATGTTATGTTGCCTTAGGCATAGGAGGAGGACATTAGTTAGCGGTGGCATCTGTGGCAGGCGTTGATCCTACGGATCCCTCTTGGAGGCTCAGATATCTTGAGTGAGTTTTGTTCTCTTAATATTTGTTTTTAGCTAGGATTTGTCTTAGTTGCTATCTCTTCTTTTGTTCATTTTTTTTATCCTTTGATTATTTTCTAATTTTTTCTTCTCCTTTGCTTGCAAAGACTGCTGATGGGTGGCGAGACTTGATTTGCTGGGTATGTACTAATAGCCTGATGATCCCCATGGAGAGGACTCACACTGAGCTATCCGTGGATGCAGGGGAGCCTTCAGTAGTTGGTAGGCATACACAGCGATGTCTTTGCCCCTGTCTGGCATGTGGCCAAGATGGTGACTACCCTTTGTACCGAGTTGGCTAGATATAGGATAGCGGAGTGCCTAATGAGGAGTTGCAATCTCATAGCAAGGTTGTAGCTGCTCCTTCGGGACTGTGAGCCCTCAGTGCATTCAGAGCACCAGCGTAGCCGGAGTCCTAGACGTGCTCGTGCACCTTTAGAGGGATCTCATAGGGGTTGAGAGGCCACTTGGCTCTCTTAGATTGTTTATACAATTTATTTTGTATTTCCCGGGCTCATTGAGCGTTTTGACCATGCCTAGCGCATGATGGCATTGTACATAAAACTTGATTATATATATATATATATATATATATATACTTATTTTTGGATCAGACTCTTGGTGTCTATGATTTTTGTGATTTGTTTCCGCATGTAAATTATAATGTTTTTTTTATATGCTTTTTAGAATGTGTGCAATGGAGAACAGATGATACGAATGCTTTATTTCTTTTTGTATTTCATGATGCTGCTATATGATAATGTAGACATAATGTGATTTTGAACTTTTAGCTTTCTATAAGCAATATTTCCGCTACTTTCATATTGTTTTGACAACATGTAATGATAAACTAGTATGATGAGCAGATGAACTTGCCCCACTCCTAACTCCACGCAACTAGTAAGATGCGAGGGCTCGCCATCGAGAGCTAGAAAGGGCACAAGCCATGAAATTTTTTGAATGGTAGTAATGAGAGATAGAACAAAGATTTGATTGAACCAAATTAGGACGCTACAAACCTATTCTACTCAAGTGACTCCATAGTTTAGAATGCAACTTGCTTTGTGGTTTATCTAGACTTAGATCCATAGATGGCCACTTGGTTGACAAAATCTGGTTTTCAAGGTTTTCTACTCTCTTGGAATTTTGGACATCTGATTCATTTGTTTTTGACTCAAGATTTCAAAGGTTTATTTGAACTATTTGCTTATGACCTTCGATGTTTATTGTCGAGAGAACCCCCTACACCTTGCCCCATGCTTCTAGTAGGAAGCATAGACTTATCACCATGGACAAGGCACAAGTAGAGTAAGGGCATTCCCATCCTTTCCCAACCCTACGTCACTAGTAAGAGATGCAAGTTCATCACCAAAGGTTGGTAGGGCAAGGAAATGTGTAAAAGTAAAATTTTCTATTTGATCTACATTTGACTTATTTATTTGAGAAAAATGTCAGTATGTTCTTATTTCCAAAGAGATATCTATATACAGGATAGATGTGACACCATGAAGCTTCTAGAACAGACCATAAACAAGACACCTATCCTAGGAAGAAACCAAAAGTGAGAACAAGCATGCAAACCTTGGCATGGCTACCGTTAAGACTTTGTCATATCTAGCTTTATTTGATGAAATGATTCTGAAATGGGTGATGATGTTATGATAAATGAAGAAGTATGATTCGAATGCTCCTGCCAATACCAACAGAAGTTTGTAATGAATTTCTTTGAGAATAAGTTACTTGATCACAAAACTTTATGAAATGAGTGGAAAAAATGAACCTAACTACATAAAGATGCAATGTAGATATAATTATACAAATAGTGTTGGTCGCTTATGCATAGAATCATTTAAGATGCAAGGAATTGAATGTTTCATTGAATTCCTCGCCTTCTAGTGTACATAAGAGATATGCACCATTTCCATAGTTTTTCATGACTCAGTATGGGCCCAACCATTTGGGATGGAATTTCCTTCCTTCACCGGTCTTCTTATCGATCCGAGCTGTCTAGTCTTAAAACTAGATCTCCTTCATATATTTCTCGTTCATAGACCTTTTTGTTATACTACCGACACATCCAATCAGCATAGACTCTATGCCTCTATTCAACGTCTAATCTGGCCTCATCTAGGCTTTCTAGTTGGGAGAGACATGCTTCTCTATAAGCTTCTTCATCCATAATCCCTTGTAGTGAGATGCGGAGACTGGGTATTTCAACCTCAAGTGGGATAACTGCTTCTGCTCCTAATACCAATGAGAAAGGAGTTGCTCTTGTTAGTGTTCTTATTGAGGTTCGGTGGGCCCACAAGGCTGATCATAACTTTCAATGTCAATCTCATTTGTTTTCTTTTACCATTTTGAGGAGAATAGCTTTCAATGTCTTGTTTGTTGCTTCAGCCTGCCCATTAGCTTGAGGGTAATACAGGGAAGGCTGTATGATGATTTATTTTAAATTTACTTCATAGCTCATGGACCTCATCATTCTTAAAGGAAGTGCCATTATCTGAGATAATGATTTGTGGGACACTGTACCTGTAAATGATCTAGTTTAAAATGAACTTGGCAATCACATCACCTAGTACAGTGGTAAGAGGCATAACCTCTACCCATTTGGTAAAATACTTGGTGGCCGTGATTATGAAGTTATGGCCATCTGTTGATGAGGGAGAGAATTTCCCTATCAAATCTAGGCCCCATGTAGAAAAGGGCCATGGAGTCGCGATTTTTTATAGAGCTTGTGTCAGCATGTGAATCTTGTGGGAAAATTCTTAGCATTTATGGCACTTGCGTACAAACTCTACTGCGTCATGTTCTAGAGTGGGCCAGAAATAGCCCATTCGATGTATTTTGTGAGCGGTGGCATGACCTCCAAAATGGCCACCACATGTTCTAGAATCTTCTTAAATTCTTCTGTGTCAACACACCATTCCATCGAAAGCCTTACGATAGAGCACTTGTTCCATAATAACGTATTTAGCTACGATAATGCATAACCACCTTCTTTGTTGCGGTGCAGCACCTTCTGGATACATATGATTCATGATATAATTAATAATATCAGTATACCAAGGACATTCAGAGATAGGAGGTCTGGTTTCGATGTAATATATGCATTCATTGGGAAAATCTAGATCTACTAGATCGCCTCCATCTAACGGGTTGTCGGCTAACCAATCTACAATGATTTGTCCCTTAATGGACTTTTGGTTTACAAAAGTTAATTCGAATTCACCCATTAAGGTTATAAAGCATCCAACCTTTTTAGAAAAGGACCCTTGCGTGAGGAAAGTTCGTAAAGTATCTTAGGTGTTTGGTTGTGAAGACAATGGCAAGGCATTCTTGTTCTTCTTGCATATAACACATGTCTCATAGTTGAGCAACGTTCGACTAATAAAATAAACCACACGTTCTTGTTTATCGTCGTCTTCTTGGGCCAACATACAGGCTAGCGAGACATCTATAGCTTGTGAATATAAGATCAAAGGATGATCTGGTCTAGGTGGCATTAACGTGGGAGGAGACAGTAAGAAGCGTTTAACTGCTTCAAAGGCATCATGGCATTCCTTTGTCCAAATAATGCAGCAATCCTTTTTCAACAAATTGTTGATTGAATGAATAGCAAAACTCAAGTCTAGGATGAATCTTCGGATTGCACCGAACTTTCCAAGGAACGATCTAATGCTAGAGTCGTCTGATGGTGGGATCTATCATCACCAATCCGGTACTATGATAATTCTTCACCGGGAACTCCTCGTGCTATGATTATTTACTAATGCACAACCTTTAGTTTGGTGGATGTAATCTGGAAACAAAACAACAACATAACACAAGAATACCATCGACTATGATAAGACAAAATGATGAAAAATCTAAAATATCAAAATAAATTATAATATTAACATGAAACTGTTACAATCTCACCCATGAGGTACTTCAAGTGTTATTGACTTCACTTGCCTTTCACCAAGACTATGGGAGAAACTTTACAATTACACCTCGTAATGGCTTCTTCAACACCCCTTTAAACTGATGGCTTCCTTCGCACACTTCCTACAATATTTCTCACTACTTCCTTCTATGCTAAATGAGGGGGGTGGCCTCTCTATTTATAGAACTTCCAGGCTTATCCATCTTATCTCTAAGATAGGATAAGAAATCCACTCTGACAAATCATATTCCATACCTTAACTCTTATCTGTACATGTAAGCTTATCTTCTAAGATAAGATAAACCTTATCATTTTACACGGGTTCCACATTTTTTAGACTTTTTACAAATAAAATATACAAAATATTTATGGCCTCACTCCTTGTCCTTATTACCAATATAATATTTCTAATTCCTAATCACGTAGACCCTACTTCTCTAATTACCCAAACTTTGACATTTTAACATTACCGGACCACTTACGACAAATATTTACTTTTTACAACATTCCTATTGTACTTTGACTGTTACCGTACTCCACATTATTGGCGGCACCGTACTGACGGCGCCGTTATCTTCTAACAGACGCTACTACTAATTCTACTTAACAACATCCTATTCCTAATACATACATTAATGAAATAGAAATTACGGAGGAAAATTTTAGTGTCGACAGATCATCTCAAGAAGAACCCAAATTTTGGCTGGGTCTACATCAATCCCTCGTGATGATATAACGTAACCTAGGAGTTTCCCTCCTGTCATTCAAACATGTATTTTTCTGGGGTTTAGGGTGACTCCATATTTGATCAAAACGTGAAAGAATGATGCAAAGCACTTCTGGGTGATCACAACGCTTCTTGGCCTTGGCCAACAAGTCATCTACATAGGATTCCACGATTTTATGAATAAGATCGTGAAATATGTATGTCATTGCCGGTTGGTATGTAGCGCCAGCGTTTTTGAGACCGAACGGCATAACAACGTAGCAATAAGTTCCCCAAGGAGTTATAAACGTGG
Organism: Taxus chinensis; assembly: GCA_019776745.2. Taxonomy (NCBI): domain Eukaryota; kingdom Viridiplantae; phylum Streptophyta; class Pinopsida; order Cupressales; family Taxaceae; genus Taxus; species Taxus chinensis. The sequence continues at coordinate 153,464,728 of CM034156.1, forward strand.
TTTTGACTTGGTCTTGTTTGGATATTCTGAAATTTGATCATATCCCAAGAATCCATCCATGAGAGACAAAAGCTCAAATCCAACTATTGTGTCTACGATGACGTCAATGGATGGTAACAGGAAGTCGTCCTTGGGGCACACTTTGTTAATGTCTGGAAGTCTATGCAAATGTGTATCTTCCCATTCTTTTTGAGAATGGGGATGATATTAGATACCAACTGAGAGTAATCGACCGACTTGATGAACCCTACTTAGAGAAGTTTCATTACTTATTCCCTCACCATGAGAGCTACCTTGGGTTTTATTGGTCTCGATTTTTGTTTAATTGGCTTTGCATATGATTTGGTGACAAGGTTATGTACCGTGATGTGTGGTGTAATTCCCTTCATTTCTTTATAATTAAATGCAAAAGCCTTTTGATGTTCTCTGAGGATTTAAGCGTGTATTTCTATCTCGTCTGGAGTTAGCGAATATCCTAGTTTAAAGATCTTTGGTTCTTCCTCCAGTTCCAATGTTAATATCAATTGTTTCTTCAATTAAAGAAGCGTTACCTTCTTCAAACTCAGGTGGGGCTGGAGGTAGTTATAGATCTTCTCCATTCTCTACTGCGTATATGTCGAGCTCTTTTTGTGGGGGAAGCTCTACCATGGGATTTCCGAAGTAAGAAGACGAATGTGGGGTTAAGGAAAATCTACCATGTGATGGGTGAGATGTAACTCTGCATAGGCGTTTAGGTAATCAAGAGTGGCTCTATCACTGTTAATGTGATCTAAGATAGTAGATTTATTCTCAGCTATGTTTGTTAAAAGAGGGTTTGTTGACGTTTTCCTAACTAACGGTTCAGTACAGAAGGGATACTATGAAACGGGTGTCTTCCAAGTCATTGTTTGGAGTGAAACGTGAAGCTGAGGTCGCTATCGAATCTACGGTCGCTATCGAATCAGTGAGAAGGTTTTGTTCTCGTGGGATTGTCTCAATGGCATATGAAGTTAAATACTTTGCTAAAATCTAATACTGCTGTTTTGTAGAGCTGTAAATGTTCAGCTCTAGTCTCATACACCTCAGAGACCTGGTTTGCTACTAATTGTGAGTCTCCTAACACTTTGATGTTATTAATACTGATCCCTTTAGCTATGATGAGACCAAGGAGGAGGGCTTTGTACTTAGCACCATTGTTTGTACATTCGAAATTTAATTTAAAGGCGAATGGTAAGATCTTTCCCTCGGGAGAAATAAGGATCACACCTGCACTAGCCCCATGACGACATCTAGCTTCATTGAAATGGAGAGTCCAATATTTACTTGGAAAGATGGATGTTGGGACATTCGTTATGTCTATTTCTTCTGCTTTCGGTTACTTTTACCATGCAGAGTTCTTCTGCTGGAAGAGAACCAACTCCTAGGGTACATCCCATACCTACGGTGGAATCAAATGGAAGGAAAATTAGTAAATCTTGTTCTAGCAATTCAACAATTTTTGCAATAGTTCCTAATGATACTATTTCTACAATGTTAGCCTCATCCTTGAGGGCTGGGATATTCTTGATTAGATTCGTAACTTCTAACTCCATTGTAGGTACCAACTTTTCTTCTAGTTTTGAGTCGGTTGGCTTGTTAAGTTGGTTTGTTGGGAGTTCAAACTTAGAATGAACGCCTGGCCTTTTCTTCAGGTCTGTTAGGTGTATATCGAATGGTTTTGGATCACCTTTTGCTACGAATATCTTTCCTAAGTGTAGGAATCTTATTTCCTGAAATAACGTAGAAGGGATTGCCTTCATACGGTGTATCCATGGTCGGCCAAGGATCATATTATAGTTGGTTTCCCGATCTATAATATAAAAATCAGTGAGGATTGTTTTGGGTCCTAAGGTGACTGGTAGTATTATAGTTCCAATCGAAGTGGCTTTAAGGCTATCATAGCCTCTTAGTGTATTCCGAGTCGTGGAACAATTTGTTTCTCCATACCCTAGCTTTTGAAGGAAAGAGAAGGGGACTATGTTAACTGCTGCCCCGTCGTCAACCATTGTGCGTTTAACGTAGTTGTTATAAACCCACACTTGTAAATGTAAGGTTGGATCACCTCTACATGCAATCTCAGCGTCTGTTGGCATTTTGTTTATGTCAAATATAAACTCGGTATCCCTATCTGACTGCCCTGGAGGGTGAATATCAAAGTCTATATGATTTACTTGTGTTTCGGGAGGTGGAGTGATGTTAATTAAATGACCTAAACCTAATGCTTCTAAAAGAGCAGCCCTATGGGCAGGAGAGTTCTTCAATAAGTCCAAAAAGGAGATGTGAGAGAAGGTCTTTGTTAGGTCATTAATTAAATCATAGGCACCTACGGGTTTTACTAATGGTTGTTGAATGTTATCTGTCTCTAGTGGGTAACTTGGATTTGGCTGAGAGGAATACTCTCGTGTCCTTGTTACGGCTTCCACATGTAGCTCAGTGTCTAACTCCACTAAACTGACTATCTTGGGTCGTAGCTGATTTCCTAATTGCGGTGCGACAGGTGGATTTAGTGAAGTCGAGGCTTCATGATCATTGTTTCCTGTCATTACACCCTTGTTCGTCCCATTTGGATTTAATTTATTGTTATTGTGATTTGGGAGCGGATCATTGAAGATCTTGAGGGGTGCATTTTGAGGGGAGACTCCTCCTGTGAAAGTATTTGGCGCAGGTGATGCAGGATCTGCTAAGAACATATCTATGAAAAGTTGTCTTTGTTCTTCTGGCAGACGTTGCATGAACTTATTGTAATTGCGGTAATTCCTAGTGTCATGGCCTCGAATATTTTGGAAACCACAATATGAGTTAGGATTGTAATTCCTAGGTTGTTGGTTTGGCATGTTTTGTGGTCCAAAACTCTGATTAAACCGTTGACTATTAGGATTAAAGTTTTGCGTTTGTTGTCTTTGGTTTTGGTTTTGGTTTTGATATCCAATTGAATTTTGACTTGGACCCTGTGTTTGGATATGCCTGTTCTTGTTGTTGTTGTGGATGATTAAAATCCACAGAGTTGATTGTCCGGGTAAAATTGTTGTTTCGTTGATTGTTAGCAGGTGGTGGAGCATTTACAACATTTGTCTTTTTTGCTTGGTCAGTTACTCCATCTGTTGTTACTCCTGTGATTTTTGTTAAGGATTTTAGGTCCTTGATTGACGTTTGTGGTAGTAGGATAAGTCGTAGTATTTTGTTGGGGATGATTAACCTCCCATTTGTTCCATACATCTTGCGACCACTATCTATTGCAGCTTGATCTATTCGGAGGGTGCTCTCAAGTACTTCATCGTAACTTCCTTAGTGGGAACTTCTGGACTTCTTCCTTTATCTCTCTATTGAGAGAATGAAGGAATAAATCGCATAGTTCCATCTGATCTATGTTCGGAGCACTTGCCGAAGAATAAAGGACTATACGCCATCTTTGGATGAAATGAGCAATAGATTCATTGTGTTCTTGCTTAATGTGCAAGAATTCCCTGATTCCTGTTCTCAATAGTTTGTTTATGTCGAACGCCTTGATGAACTCTGAAATGAGTTGTTTAAACGAATGGATGGAAGCTTCACGTATTCTGTAGTACCAATCGAGGGCAATGCTCTCTAAAGTTTTGGGGAATATTTTAGCAATAACCCCATCCCAAGGGAGCAGTTCTTGAATGGTTGTGGCATAGGCCTTGATATGTGCATTCGGGTCTCCCTCCCCTTTGTATTTGGGCAAATCGGGAAGAGGTCTTGGAAGCATGACGCTTCGTATGGTGAAGTCTAAGGGTTCTTTCAAATATTCTGAATAAGTTCCTATTGCATAGGTTTCGACCATCGATGGCGCTTGCTGAGGGGGTGGAGGTGGGATGGTTTGTTGATATGGTGTAGCATATGCATTTGCAGGAGCATAAGGAAATCCCTGTGGTTGAGCGAACATGCCGAGGAGAAGAGAACATATCTCCCTGTGGTGATTTGGAATACATGTTTAAGTATGGAGGAGCATTGCTCAGGAATGGATTGGTTTGTACTAGACCAGGAGGTATCATATTTTCCACCAGAGTAGCATTAACAAACGCGGTTCTAGTTGGCGTTTGTTGTGAATACTGAGGAGGCATGCCCAACGTGCCTGTTCCTGTGAGGAGGTCTATTTGGCTAGAATGATGTGGAGGGTTAAGGATTCCTACTTGCCCAAAATATGAATTTTGATTTGCTTGAGCAAGTTCCAGCCCTCTAACTTTTCAGCCAAGGCTGAAATGACCTCGTTTGGTGAAGATCATGGTATTTTGCCTTGAGGGCGTTTGTTGTATCATTTGAGGTTGCAAAGGGGTATGATACCATTGCTATGAATTGGTTGTTACCCTGCCAAATTCACCGAGGGAATTTCCCATAGGTGGAGGAATGGGGGTGTTTTCTTGGAATAGAGACCTCAAGATTGTATTTGCAAACCTCCTATAGGTGGGTACATACTTTGAGAGCATTGTTCACTCCTAGCATAAGCATGCTAAGTATTCATCATCTAAAAACTGATATGGATCTGATTGTCTACTGATTTGTGGTCTAAGCAATACCTGAGGAGATGAAATCAGATTCTCCTGTAAACGTCATGTTGTTCGAGCCTGAAGGCTCTGGTTGTTGCGTTTGAGTGAGCTGATCCAACTCCTCTATTTGGAAAGAAGAACTATATCTAGTCCTTTGAGGCAGAGTTTGTGTTGATAAACCGGTTAGTTGAATAGTTGTCACCCCATGCTGAGAGCGAGGGTGATGGTTGTCTATTCAGTTGATCGTAGTAGCTTCAAGACCAGGAGAGGTCTGCCATATGCGTCGAATCCTGACATATTTGGGGGGTATATGAATACCTGCAGAATAATGGGAAAGAGCGAAGGTGGATGAAAGAAATAAAAGAGGAAGAACTGTTTGATTCAAAATTTTGTATGATGGAAAAATGAGAAGCAAGCATGGGAATCTGTAACTCTTTCACATCTGGGTTCACCAAGGTCGTGCCGAGACAGTCGGTGGGGATGGAATATACGTGGAGTGCAGAAAAACTAGTTAGACAATCTTATGTCTTCGACGCGCACTAATGGAATCTGTGAGTCTAAGGCAAAGAAGGCCCTTCTAACCTAAACTAGCGTGATAGATCGTTCGACGAGGATGACTGCTCGAAGGCTCCAATCAATATCGAGCTCTGGCGTGATCCGATCTATAGGTTGTGGAATACGTAGAAGGTAGCCTGTGGGTGCTTCATATATGTCTCCTAACCAATGTTTTAAAAACCGGTCAAACCGGAACCGGAACCGGCCGGTTTGACCGGTTTAACATTTTAAAGCACGAACCGTTTAGTAAACCGGACCGGTTGACCGGTTTTAGCCCAAACCGGCCGGTTCCATACAAGTAACTCGGCCGGTTTGGGCTAAAACCGGTCAAACCGGTCCCGAGTTTCATCCCGAGACCGGCCGAGTCAGCATTTCTTTCCTTTTTGGGATTTTTGGTGAAAAAAACACAAGTATAGGAATAAAATGTCTGCCATTTACTGGAAAGGGTTCTATGAAGATGTAGCAGGCAAAGAACTTGCATGTGCCATAACTTTCATTCTGTGGCTCTGTTTCAGGTGTCGTTTTCTCTAAAAGTGCATGATTTTCTCGAGCTCTACGCATTGATGGCAATATTTTTCTTATTTTCATAAAATCTATTTTTGCACCTGATTGGACCAAGCAACTTCTTGCAATGATTCTGAAAGAATCTATGAGCTTTGATTGCTTGTAGACAGATTACGTAATTAAAAATGACTGGGATAGCTTTCCAAAACTCGGCGAGTATTCTCCCGTGCTCAGACTAATCGTCCCACCTACCAGACTTGGATCGCGACCTGCTTATTCAAATGTTGACTTCACATATCAAGTTATCAACAGATGCATAGGTTTTTTTTTTTGCTATTTTAAGAGTCCTTTTTTGTGTTTAAACTCCAATTTGCGCATCCTCAGACACAAGACTAACTATGTGATCCCAACAAAAAGAAAGCATTAATAGCAATGAAAGAAAACGCTGCAAATACATGTGTTTTGGCTGCAGCATTTATGTTTTTTTAAAGAAATTTGAGTATTTTTTAAGTTGCCGAGGATCTCCCAAGTCATTGGCCGAATATTGTCGAGTTTTGTTTTTTTGTGGGTCTGCCGATGGTCATTTGCCGAGTGTGAAGTATTCCAACTAATCACTATATACATGTAGTCAAACTTTGCGTATTTTGTGTGTAATATGTTGGCATCATGGTTTCTAATTTTTCAAATATATTTCTTTCTTTAAAAATGTAATTTTTATGTGTTTTTTAGTAAACCTGAATTCATAGAGTTTGAACCGTGTCCGGTCCAACCCTCGACCGGTTCCGAGTCCGGTTCCTGATTTTTAAAACATGTGGCTCCTAAAGGGTCATGAAAATGGATGATGGATATATAGTGGATCTCTATGGGCGATTCTCTGGTCTAATCCATAAATCCTTAGCTTGATTAGCTACTATGTCTAGTGAGGATAGTTGTGCGATAATGATTGGTGGAAGTGGAGAGGATCTAAATACTAATGTGAGTAAACCAGCATCAACGTCTGATTGACCTGTGGGCCCGTTGGGTTGTGGGCCCTGTGGATCACAACCATAGGTTCGTGGTCGTTGTGGGCCTCCTATGGTCATGTGTGGGATCAATCCTTAATCCCTACTATCCAGTAGTCGTATGCCTTTTCGGCCTCTATATTTAGAACTAAAAGTTGTGCAATCTTCTTAGAGTACCTTACAGGCATTCTGGCAACTTGAATTCTTAAGCTAGTGTCTATGTCAATAAGGATATCTCCTGCGTCTGGCTGTGGGACCAAAGGATCACAACCGAACGTTTGCTCTCTTTCAAGCCCTTCTACAGTCATGCGAATATCTATTTAGGGCAATCTGTAGTTTGGCTGGTTTATCCAAAACGTATGTGCTTGGTTGTCTTCTATGTTTAATCCTCTTAACTGTGGGCTGATTTCTTGTAGGTCTGTTGTTGTTCGGAAGACTTGGATTCTAAGATTCTGGTCTATATCAGTTATTGCTGTAACAAGATTGGGTTGAGGCACGATTGGCTCGAATACATATTCTCTGGGCTCCCTAGGTCCCGTGAATTTCATACGAAAGAAACAATATAAATCTAACTAATGACAGAATAAACTAACTATGCAAGATATATCTATGTATATTCCTCTATTTTGGTATTTTTGATAAACTTTTGAACATAAAAGAAAGAGCAATTATTTAGTATATCTAGAAAGCAACAATTAATCTAATAACAGAATTAAAAACAAACAAGGTAGCCGAGTATAGCTACTTGTCTGTGCAATTGTAAATCTATTCTAAATAACCAAATAACTGATCTAATCTATCTGAAAGACCCCCGATCTTACCTCAGAAGTGGGGAATGAATCATAGCTTCTCAGAAACTATTTACCCCCACAGCTTCCCCGACAATATCGAAAGTGAGATTTAACTGAAATGAAATGATTCACTACTCTGTTTAATATATTTTAACTAGAACTTTTGATAGCTTGAACCTGGATTTTGCAGAACAGTGGCGAATCCGGTTGTGTGTGGCTTTGTCCCCTCAGTGTGGTTTCCTCGTTCCTTCGTGCTCACGTGAACCCAGAAAAGCGTGTAATGCTAGCATCAACAAGAAGTAGGTATTGGAACAGTGGCAGCTTTGGATGTGGACTAAATATAATGCGAGTAGGAGAGGGATAGTGCAAGAGAACAGAGCTTGGTCTTATGCAATTCCTAGCGAGATTTATTGCGAGTCCCACAACACAAAACTTCCAGAACCTGAAACTATCTTTCTTGACGAACAAAACCTGCAACTCTAATGGCTTCCAACTGAAAATGCAACTATCCTACGTCAATTGATTCTATGAAACAGTAACAACACTAGCACAAGAAGATCATGTGGCTTCTAAACAACAAAACAACACTAACTATGCATGCAACAAACAAAACTAACACAATTCGTATGCAAGAACTGAAAGACTAAATTTTGAAATGATAGGATGAGGGGCGCAGTTCTGAGAGGCCATTTGCTTGAAAACCAACCAGCTATTTATAGAATTCCCATTTACTCAAAGGTGAAATCCAATTTGAACTCTTTTACAATAAACAATGGAGAAACACTATTACAGGGAACTCGAATCATAAATACAAGCAAAACGGATGAAAAAGGTTGGTTAAAGTTGAAATTTATGCGAGTCGCGATAAAAGAAACGTTCTGGAAAAATGCGTGAAGGACTGTCGCCCAGAGCAGGGCGACAGTTACAGGACCGCCGCCCTGCTTGGGCGGCGGTTACGAGACCGCTGCCCAGGCATGGCGGCGGTGTCGTAACTGAAGACCAAAAAGCAAAGGAAAAGAGGGGGAAAGAGCAAAACAAGGCACGTGGAGGTTAAGCGTGGCATGCGAGATGTTAATGTATACTTGGAGAGCTTTTCTAGATCCCGAACACCTTGCAAGGAGACCTGTATCATCATTGGGGCACGTGTAACATTGTTCAGGTGATGCAGTACCCTACAATTTTGGCTACGTATAGTTACCTTCCTACTAGCATCATTACAACAATTGATATTGGTCCTTTCATCTAACCAACACAAGGTCTTGACTGGTATTGGTCTCTGTGTTTTGAATTTCTATAAAAAAACCAACCTACTTTCACCTATTAATATCTTTCAAAAAATTGTTTTTGAGTTTCTATAACTTCTGTAGAACCCAAAGTACCTATTTTCCACCTTTCATATGGTTAGGACTCGTAAAAAGGTGTGAGCTCTTACTTTTGACGCTAGTTTTATATCATTACCTACTACCCCCTCGCCACCTTCTATTTCTACACCAATGGATCCTAATGCTCCTATGACCATACCCGAAGGTGATGAGGAATTCACTAGATTTCTTGATCATAACACCAAGGCCTTTCAAAAATACCTTGCCACCTCTTCTACCTGTGACTCATTAGGTAATCCCCTATATGGAATGCTCACTTCCATGCCCCCTATTTCTACCATCTCTTCTATATCAGAAAACACTAATGTAGCTACCCAAACTACTCTAGCATCGACTAACCCCATTTCACAACCGCCTACTTCACAAGTGACCTCTACACCTTTGATATCTTCCATCTGATCGACATATGCCATCACCCCTACATTTGCAGTACCCATATTCACTACGCATATTGTGTCATCATCAGTATCTTCTATACCCATTACTACACAACCGCCGGTTACGTCAACATCTTATACACCCTTTAAGAATTTGGTCATTTCTATACCCCAAAATATTCCACCTATTACCACAAGGATATTTTCACAAGTTTCTCCCACCTACACCTTACGTTAGACATAACCTATTTCCTGCACTTTATATTTAGGGTATTTTCCTTCCTCTCTTCCACTGCCTATATGCCTACATCTCAATTCACTTACTCAGCACCACCACATATTGGTATGCCTTTTACGACCCATTTAATATGTCACCTACACCTTCACCTAAGATAACCCTCAATTCTCATTATGATCCTTTGGTGGGATATTATTGTAACATCCTTTCTCAGTTGCTAAAGACATCTAACATATCTCTTCCTCCTATCAAGCCATATGGCCCTCTCAAAACTAAACCAATAGGGGTTGACAATACAAAAATATGATCTTATCATCACTCATTAGGGCATGATGTCAAGGGTTGTAAATCTCTCAAATCCATTCTCCTTTGGCTCTGTGATTCTAATGGTCTCTTCAAAGAAGATGATCTGTTGGAGGAGGATTCCATTCATTCTTCACTTTTCTCCACACATCCTAGCCCCTCACTTATTCAGTGACCTTTACCTTCACATCAACCTAAGGATAATGGTAAGGTTAAACAGCCCTCTTTTCCTTCCTCCTAGCTTTGAAATTAACATGGTGCGTGTATCCACTCGGTCACAACACGCGAAAGAAAAAGGAAAGGAAATAGTTGGTAACCCTTCTAGTTCACCTTCACCTACCATTTCACTTACACCTCCCCCCAAGATAACCATCATTGGGATCAGTATCACCTACTTCTTCTAGGGTTACACATCATTCAATGATCAAACAGCTTCACTAGTCCCCATTTAAGATGTCTTTATATCAACTTGATTCAAACCTCTAATTCTCATCGTCAGACCCTCATTGAGGTCCTATGCAATCCATCAGATTTTCCACCCAATGATACATCACATATCGCCACCCTCATTACCCCTCATCATATTGCTTCCATTAATTTCTTCAAATCAAAGATTTCCCCTTCACAACCTAAAGATCCTAGATCCTGCTCTCTTTTATCCTCCGCTTACATTAATGATATTCTGCATTAAACGCACTCATGTTTTATGGGGGTTGTTATCATCAACATCATCTCTTCTCATGCCTACATAACAAATATGAGCATACCACATAGTTATATTTCTATCTAGAAACCCCATCATGCTTCGATCTTTTAACGATATCATGATCACTAACCTCGGCATCGTTGTCCTCCACATCCACATGAGTCCCCGAACTATTCCTGAACTATTTTACATTCTCGAAGGATATTTTTAGTATATTATGTTACTAGGTCATTCCTTGGATTCATTTCATGGCTTGTGTACCTTATCCACCCTTAATTGTTTCCTCGAATTTTAATATGAAGGGGAACCTTACACCATTCAATCAAGATCACTCCCCCTTTAAAAACTATAATATGATTTACCGTCCAAATGATGTTTTAATCCTAGTTAAGGAATCTACCACATCTACCACTTCTTTCGCTTCACTTTCCTCATCTAACTCACCTACCAGACCCTCCTATTTTCCATCCTTTACTGATGCCCCATCTTATGAGGCTTCAGTATAGCTCATATATACCTGCTACCCAAGTACCAACCTGTAGACCCCTTGGTAGGCATGGTTTTCAACGCCTCACACTCAGACAATACTCGCCTCCTCAGTATTGACACATTCCTTACTCCTCATGAGTATGGAAAACTACACCAACACCCGTGTTACGATCATCATATAGGAGAGGTCACACCATACGGCCCTCCCCACCTTTGGACCAACTTAACCTATAGGGGGCTCGACACTCCCTCTTATTCTATTGAACCTCCATTCCAAACCAGACCTTTTTCATGTAACTTCTCCTACCTACCAATCTTCGTACTCAGTTTTCTGCACGATTATGCCTGGAAAGGCTCCAACTTTGGTTGTTACAAACAAGGCTATCACACTGTCATACTATGCCCCACTAAGAAACATAAATACCATTGTGGTCTTGGATTTTCTCCTCGGCCTCCTCCTAAGAAGATTTGAATCACCCTCGTGGAAGATGAAAAACCTTCCCCACCTTCCTCACCTATCTCGCCACCTTCTCTCATAGAGTCTATGGATCCTGAATCCATTTCAGTTAAAAAAATTTCCATGAAAACCATCTCCTTGTGACCTCTGACCTATCAACGTGAAGGTAAGGTTCCCTCTTCCCTTCCTCTTCTTTATCCTAATATGTTGTATGATGATATGCCTTCTATAAGTGTTGTCAATGTCAGGATGATGATTCTATTTTGACCTATTTAGGTGCAAAGGATTATTATATTCAAAGGCCATTATCCTATGACACATAAACCATGTTGAATGAATCTACCATTGAAATCAACATTCACACTCAGGACAACCCACAAATTTGAAAGATAGGCCAATCTTTAGACTCCATGGAACAAGAATCTTTCACCTTTTTTCTTTACAATCATAGCAACACATTTTCTTGGTCTTATAGCGATATGTGAGGTATTGACCCTAATATTATGCTTCAAAATACCTTAATTAAACCTGATGCCAAACCCATGAAACCTAAGCTAAGTGAAATAATAACTTCAACGCCTTCTCTTTTTTTCCCTCATCATACCTATTGACTATCCAAAATGGATCTCTAACATTGTTTCTGTCACAAAAGAGACCAAGTGACTTTGTATCTGCACTAAATTTCATGACCTTAACCTGGCCTATCCCGAAGATGAATTTCCTCTACCAAGCATTAACCAACTAGTTGATCTTACAGCTAACCATGAGATGTTATCTCTTATGGATGGGTTTTCAGGTTATAATCAGATATTACTCACTCAAGAAGATCAATATAAAACTACCTTCATCACCCCTTGGGGGACCTTCTGCTATCACGTCATTCCCTTTATCTTGAAAAAAATATGGTGCTACCTATCAATGCACCATGAATTACATCTTCCATGACATCATGTACGATATATTGGAAGACTATGTTGACGATCTTCTTGGTAAATCCAAGCATCGCTTTGAACACTTGGCCATTCTTAAGGTTATATTTTACCACCTCATACAATATTGTGTTCACCTTCAACCAAATAAATGTGTTTTTTTAGTTCTCTCGAGTAAGATCCTTGGTTTCATCATCTCTTTACAAGGTATCAAATTTGATCCTGCTAAGATCAAGGAAATCCTTGACATGCCTCTACTTAATAACCTTTGGAAGCTTTGTATCTTGTAAGGAAAATTGCAATCCATTCAATGTTTCATCTCTCAACTTTCAGCCCAATGGAAGCCATTTTACCACCTCCTTAAAAAGGAGGTTTCTTTCCATTGGAATGATGAGTGTTACAAAGCCTTTGAAGCATTGAAGAACTACCTACTTCATCCACATGTGCTCATTCCACCTAAAGACGATCAACCTTTTTACTTTTACATTTATGCTACTGACTATTTAAACACTCTAGACCACTTCCAAATCTACAAAAATTGCATTAAGTGTTCCTACGACAAACACGTTCGAGAACAAACATTCACGATCGATGATTTTTTCCTGAAGGAAAATCAACATGTAACCAAAATGGAGAAAAGTAAATGAGGAAAGTTTACTCCTAATTGGCTTGGACCTTATATTGTCAACCATACCTATGGATCAAGAACTTATCCTTTATCTTCTCTTAAGGGTAAACCCAAACTTGAGCCCCTTAATGTCTCACATCTTTGACCATTCTATTGTTGAATAAAGTACTACATCACTTTATGTCTCATATATTCTTGTCCCTTGAGTGAACCTCACCTTCCACCTACCTCTTTTAAGGACCAATGACTTACAAAAAATTATGTGATTATCTGTCACCATTCAGCCTTATCTTGAATATGAGTACCACGGCTCTACTCATGGCATGATTCTCATGGATAATTTTTATCCTTTTTAGGATGGAATCCCATGTTTTTTCATCACTTAAAACCCCTCTTTCATATCTGACCTTTTCATGCTATGGATCTTCCTTCATAAAGAGGCCTATACTCCTTTATAGTCTTGTCCATGACTACAAGTCTAGAATAATGCAAAAATTTTGGGAGAAAAAAAATCCTACTCCTTGATTCAAACTTCTCACAAATGGATGATTCCCTCCAATGAACATATATGTCTCTCTCTTGTTGATATAAGTAGATTGCTCCCAAAAATGTCAGTTATAAAATGCTAGCCACATGTTGTACTTAGTTTATCGAAAAAAAAAAAAAAGACTAATCAGTATTTGTTAAAACAAAAATTATCTTAGAGCTTCCTACATCAATCAACTTCATGAATGCCTCAAGGATACACTACTATACATCCCTATATAGACTTCATGCATCGATCAATCTATGAATGAAAAAACAAAAAACATACAAGAAAAATTCAAGAAAAATATCAAATTTTGGTCATGGACTTACCTATGCTAGTTTTGGGTATCTTGCAGAAGGGGCGTGTTGTACCACAACTAGGTTATGCTAGAAAAACCACTTCACCCTACCTTATTTTATTTTCTCCTATCTACTCAAGGGACATGGCACTCATGCAACACTTTGTGATCATGCAATTTATTTCAATTATAAACCTATCAATCATGCAAAGTATCTAGGATCTTATGTTCATAAGCCTATTTGTATGGCATTATTGTCCTTGCCAACTACAGAGCATTTCTCTTTTTTTTTCACCTTCGTCTACTTGTTACCTCTTCAATAGGAGGAGACCATCATACATGTAAATTTAAACCACAATCTATCTTAGCACTATTTACCTTACCCAATCCTACCCAACCTACCTTACCCAATTCAACCTACCTTACCTACCACCATCATATCCATTCCTATCCTATGGGATAACTACATCGGCTTGAGGCCCCTTTTACAAGGGATATGTAGGTAGTACTTCGAATACATGGGGTCTTCAGAGGTTATCTCGACCACCATTTTCTACCATGTTTCACCATTTTACCACTATTTTTCCCTACTACCTAATATTTCTCATGTTTCCATAATATCAATAACATGGAAATAAATCCAAAAAAACCATACATCATAACCATGCCTATACATCTAGTTTCCATAATATCAATAACTTGGAAATTAAACCAAACCATGCCTATACATATAGTTTCCATAATATCAATATATTAGAAATTAAACCAAACCATAACATCAACCATGCCTACACATCTAATTTCCATAATATCAATAACTTGGAAATTAAACCAAACCATAACATTATCCATGCCTACACATTTAGTTTCCATAATTTCAATACATTGGAAATTAAACCAAACTAGAACATCAACCATGCTTATAACTAGTTTCCATAATAATAATGCCATGGAAAGTAAATAACACACAAAAAGATATAAATGCCATCATACATATATATGGAAATTCCATGTATCAATACATTGTATACACATATATAAATATGTCTCTAAAAAAAACTCTCATGTACATCTCGCCTCTTCGGCACATGGGTCGGTATATATAAGTCAAAAAATAAAAAAATAAACAACATCTCAATATCCATATCATCCCTATGAGGGTCTGACGCCTATGCTACTGTCTCATGTCCCCTCACCTGACCTTTGTCTCGGTACACTAGTAACCTCTTACTGGCCCTGCCCATGAGTACGGTGGCACCTTGACCTATGGTTGCGCTAGGATCCATGGGATGAACTAGTGACACTATGGGTCTATGAAATTGACCTCTTATTGGCTTCTTAATGAGTTTTGTAGGTAAAATAGATGAAAATAAGGAGATCGATCTCTACAATCTGGTCCTCATAATACCTAGCATCCACCATAACCTCTCTGTATCAATCCATCGATATCACCTATGGTGGTGGCATCAATTTGAAACCTATCCTGATACATGTACCTAGGATAGTGGACCTTGTCCCTATACCTATGATGAGGTACCCTATCCCAGTACCTGTGGCACATCATGAGCCCTAGGAGGTGAAGGAGGGGTAGATACATGTCCCTCAACATCAACATGTACTTATGTTATGGATAACTGTGTTTGTAAAGTGGCCACATGTTCTTGTAAATCCATAACTTGGGCCTACAGTATCACAACCTATCCCCTATCATCAACATGTGCCTATGCTTCCACTAACTATGCATATAGGGTAGCTACCTGTGCCTATAATGTAGTGACCTAGGCATGTAATTCCTTCACCTTCCCCTTTAATCTGTCTCTCTCACTAATAACTGTGGTTAAATCAAGTTGTTTTGGCCTGGCTGGTGCCGCCTTGTTGTCCTCCCCAAATTCCCTCCATTTTCCAGTTCTAAATTACAGAATTTTGAGTTGGTGCCCTTAGAATGTGCTTAAAAAGAAGTATTTTGAAATCTGGTACTTTCCAAGGACTAGTAGACTCATGAAAATAACTTCATCAGATGGAAAATTTCTTCCCCTTTCCAGAAAGGTAAAGAAATCTTCCTAACTCTTTATAATTTTCAAGTTATGATTTGGCAGACTTAACTTGAAAACTTTTCCCTTTGGCAGACTGGCAGAGTTGTGGAGGTATTCGAGAACGTTGCTCTTTTTGCTCAAAATTCAATTTGGAAATTTTTGGCCCGTGAACCCGTGGGAATAATTAAAACAAAAAAGATCCTAAGGACCGCAACCAATCACAATATGCCACGTGTCCAAAGGGGAGTATCGGATCTGCAAGAATATGGAGAAGTTCAAGGTTTTGAACCTTTTTTGCCAAAAGGTTAAAAAAATGTTAAAGGAAGCCATTTTCCCACAACCCACAGCCAATCAAATGACGTCACGTGTCCAAGAAGAGTAGCGGGTTGGCGGAGGAAAATGAGATTTTTTGTTTTTTGCAAAATAGGTCAAAATGTTTAGAATTACACCGCGACCCCATTTCCAATCACAGCCCGCCACGTGTCCAAGTCAAAAAGTCAAGGCAGGGCTTCGGGGTAATTTGTTCCAAAGTTCCAAAACACAAAAAAATCATGAAAAATGGAAAGGGGATTCCCCCATGCCCACTCCAATCTTCTCCTTCCACGTGGACGACCCGGTTTGAATGTTTTAACAGCAAATTAATGGTTCATATTGAAACTGGCAAATAAAATGAAATGTTTTTGTATTTGCACAAATTGGTTTTCCATCATGGTTTTTCTTCATGATTGGATGATTTTTTAAGGGAATGAATGATGAAATCCATTTACAAACCATTGTGGTTGCCTGGAGGAAGTTGTAACCACTTTTGGCAAGCTATTTGATGGGCTTTTTGAATCCATTGTGGGGGTTGAATTTCAAAAAGGTCGAGACTATAATTTCAGATCGAAAAAACTAATACAAGAGCTTCTTTCTCTTTTTCCTCTTTTTCCCTCTCTCCTTCTATTTTTTTTTATGAATCATTCAATCAATAACATGCTAAGAAAATTTGAGTTCTTCAAAATGCAATTCTGAGAACTTTGTGTCTGTGTGATCGCACCTGGTAAAAACGTGAATGATTCTTCTCTGTAATTCATTTATCCAATGCAATTAGGGGTTCTCTCTGTAATCTCTTTTCCCTGAAAGTATTGCCTTCTTCTGCCTTCTCTTTCCCCTTCATTCTTCCATTCTCTTGTGTTGGAGTTTTTCCTTAGAGAAAATGCATTTTCCATATGTCAGAAGACCACAAATTAATGAAAGTTGTATATTTGTAAATAGTCTTGTTTCTGACTTTCAATAAGGGAACCTCTCCCATCAAAGAGGAGGGAATTGATTGTCCCCTGACTGTGGTTTCACCTAAAGTTAAAATTTGAAACCCAACATGCCTACAACTGAGCCATCTACCACTACCTATACCTAGTTGTGCATCTAACATCATTTATCGTGTGATCAATTACCTTTTCCTCTACTACCTGCCTATCACCACATATGCCTCATTTGACCAATTTTTTTCTTCCAATGCCATTATTCTTGCTGTCACAACCCTAAAAAATACCTACAGACTCACCTACTAGCCTCACCACATCACCAAATCCCTAAGGGTATGTAGGGGAAAATTTTCCTCACCGATATACCCTTACCGAACTGACCCCTCCTATTTGACAATAAAACTCACTTACTCGTTCTACCATGTGATACTACTACCCATGTTGTGTTGACCACTGACCTTACCTTTCCTTATTTTGTGATGTTTATCTCGACCAAACCAAACCTTTTGGTTTTCTAGAACACACCTATACCCGTTCCTACACCTTGACCCATTGTGTTTCTAGGAGCATATCCTATACCTTTGATACCTAGACCACATCACCCTTGTTTGGATAAACTATCAACCTTTAACAAGTTATATTTTGTGTGCTATTCAACCTTATGCCTTGTTGCATTCAAAGCGTGTGCATGCATTTTACTGCCTCCACTTTATCACACAAATTATGTACACCTACACTTACACCTACAGCTAAACCTATTTTTCATTACGTACCACCTTATCAAAACCATCATCAATTCATCCTTCCAATTAATCAGCTCTTGGTTTGAGGGGGATCACCTCTACCCTTATCTAGTGTAACCTACTTATTTTTTTCATCATCACTTATTAGTACAAACTACATGACAAAAGGGGGTAAATGTAGACACCTAAAATTGGGTCACAACCCTCTAAGCCCCTCTCAATTAACATACCCCCTTAACATGACCCCTTCCACACATTATCATTAATTTAACTAACCATATTAGGTTAATTACCACCTCACCTTGGACCCATTCCAAGGCCATTTAACACCTAAAACTGATTCGTCACTTCCCCTAACTAACTAGGAATCTTTCTAAATTTAACCTTTTTTAGTTACTTCTAGACATTAATTTTTAAATTTAAATTAAATTTTAAACCTAATATTTATTGTTAACTACCTTTCCCATCAATCTCACATGTGTTTAAATATGAATCAAGACCCCTAATGTGATGTGCCAAAATCCCTAATATGATATTTGTTGAAAAATTACAAAAATTTATTATGAGTACTTTTGAATATTGTTGTATAACTCCAAAATTAAAAATGAAAAGGTTTAATTGGAGAGGAACTTTTTGGGACACTATTATTTACATTAAACTAATTGTAAATTTGTAATTTGGAAGTTACTATTGTAACCTTTGGTAATGAAATCGACTTGGGAAAAATATTATTTAAATGGCTTGTAAGACTTGTTGAGGTTCCCGAGGGAAAAAGAAAAAATATATTTTTGGAAATTTCAAAGAGCTTGTGGAAATTTTACAAGGAGGCTAGGTTTGTAAGTAGTGTTTTGGGTAGGAGGGAGGGGCTCCAGAGTAGTCTCAATCGGGGGTACATAGTACAATCTCAGATGGTTCTTGGCCAGGGCATCAGTTTTTGATTTTAAGAATAGTTTCTTCCCTTCATTAATGTAGCCATGGTTATGGTGCTCACATCAAAGTGGGCCGGAATTGAGCATAACAAATCCCATTTCCAAATTGAGATAACTTCCTTCTCTGTATTTTGCTTGTATACTGTGCAATTACAAAAAGAAATTAAATAAAAGAGTAAATTATTATGGTTCTTTTATTTGTAATATTTTGTTGGAATGGATATTTAATTTAATTTTAATATGAAACTATATTAATTGATATTGCATTGTTAATTTATTTTTACAGTGTCATATTGCTTCTCTGTATTGATTTCCAAAAAACCAAATAAGAGTGGAAAATTATTAGCTCTTGTTTTGTTTTTTTACTTGCATAGTAAAATTAAATAAAGTACTCAACTTATTTTAGTGCATTTCTATGGTTAACTTTGAGAAAAATAATATGGTTTTATTAATAGATGCCCTAGAAATGGTTTAATAGTTTTAAAATATGTATATTAAAATATTTTTATAAAATAGTTGAAGAGAATTTATTGAGAAGAGTTTAATTTTTATTAAGTTTACAAATTCCATATTTAATACTTTGTTTATTTTTAATTCTTTCTAATGAATTGGACTTATATTTATTTAATTATTTTGGTTTAAGTGCTAGAAACACGTAGTGAAAAGATGTGTAGAAATTAATTTACGTAAGGTCTCTTCGAAGGAGACAACACTCCATGAAAATAGGACAATTGATTTTTCCTATTGGCTCAAGTCATATTCATGCCCCCACTTATTGCATTATTTTTCTAATAATATATTTAATTTGTTCTTAACCTTTATCCCAACATATGCCCATGTCTACATAATTAGTCCTATACCGGGTGGTTTAGATAGTGTAGTTTTATTTAAAATCTATATAAAAAGTTCCTAACCGTTTACCTATACAGACAATTCCCTATGTATATTTAATTAAAGTAAAATATAAACTTTATACTAATCACCAAACATTAAAACATGACTTATAATTCTAACTGGATGTATTTACTTTGCATTACCACATTTAAAATGTTATGTGAAAAGTATATTTGTACGTTGGAGTTATTTAAATATATAATGTTTTAAAATTATATCTTTTTAATTGTGAAATATTTTTATATTTATAAAGATAATGGATATAATTTGATGAATATTTGTAATGAATATAAATGTAATTTATTAAATAGGTAGTTAATGCATTTTAAATATAACTGATTAAAATACATTAGTAGGGTTTTTATATGGTAAAATATTAGGATTTTTAATTGAGTTATTAATATCTATCATTCATAATGACTTGCTTTCGAATGTCAAAATGGATTTTATTCTTTCTTATTCTATTTAGAAAATAATTTTCTAATTAAATTATTTTGTAGTTGTTACATTTTTTTAAAATATAAAAAAATGCTAATATGTCGTTGTTTCTTTTATGTGGAAAGTATATTTATGTTGTATAGTTTGGTGTAGAAAGTGTCATTTTCTATATGATTATTTGTCGTTATGTTAAATGGTATCTTCGGCCCTTTTCCTGGTGCAGGGGAAAAGTAGTGTTACCCTCTGTTATAACTACAAATCTTAACAACCCACCACCTACTTTAGATTTAATATGTTATTCACTATTTAGATTAGATTTTAATTATTGTGCTTGTGTGAGATATCTAAATTATACAACTACAATATGACTCTATACTCATGTTCTTATCAAGACTTTATTTGTTTTATAACATGGATTGATATCCTTCTAGGAAGCACCCCACTTCTCAGATCTAGCTCTCACTAGGAAATCCACCAACTGATGCTTTTAATTATATCTTGTGGTCTTGTGTTTATTTTTAGGTAGTCCTTCCCATTCAAAAAGGAGTACTCTCGATCAACTTGGTCTTTAATGGTGTGCAACCTCTTCATGACCTCTAGGTATTCCTCACATACCCAACCTCCGAGCTTAAATGTTTTTCGTATACATATGTTTCTTATTGGTAAAACAGATGGAATAGAACAAACTTCCCTTTTATATGCAATGTGTGTGATGCAATGATGCCCAAATATACTTTCTTTCCTTAGTAGATAGCTAGCTCTTGGTAGTAGATATTCCACCCTTGAAATAATGTGAGTGTTGTGTTTATATAGGGATATATTGTTCAAATTTTGACACTAATGACCCGACATGCCAACTAGTGCCTAGGGGAATGAGAGGTAAAATTACAAAGACTGGCTTTGAGACTCTAAATTAAACACAAGTGCTGACAAGACCAGGTGACCTAAAATAAGGACCAGGGCTCCCATGGGAACCCTAGTTCTTTCGTAGGTGCCCTAGTTAAAGACTAGAGATGAAAAATGACAAAATAATGACACCTTAGACTCCTTGGGAGATGACCAAAACTGTGTAAATAAGTGATGACTATACAAGAAAAATGATGACAACAACCAAATAACTGATGATAGGGCTAGAAGACAGATCATTAGTGAATAATTTTCTTACACAAGATCCATATATAAAAAACATACTTGGTGGTATAAATGTAATAGCAAGTGCATGATTTTGTGACTACATTTACCTCCACTTTATGTTGGTGAGTGGAAATCTCGGTAACATAAAGTAGATAGATATTTGTACCTAAGAGAAATACAAAGAAGCCCATGTTGTAGTAAAATGTGTAGATGTGGTAGTTAAAGCATGCCGAAAGAATCATATAGCGTGTTGAAGCATGGATTAATGTATTGATCCATGTAATGTAGTAAAAAGTGTAATGTTGTGATGAAGTGTACTAAATGAGAGTAGTGATAGAAATGTTAGATGATTGATGATTTTAAATGCATATGATGATGATAAGGTGGGGTAGGGAGTGATTAGTTCCCAACCCAAATATGTGTTTACGAATAATAGACCAGAGGATTTGGGATTCTTGTTTCTAGAGGAAGAGTGTAGGGAAAAAAGTGCATTATTCTCCAATCTCTAACTAAATCCTCAAGATCTAGTCACTACAAACAGACTCAAATCAAATATTTGTGGTTTTTGGATCCAAATAATTTTGATCAAAGAGAGTTGACCCATATAGGATTGGTATAGGAAATGTACTCTTTCCCCCACTCCATGGGTGTCGTTGCAATATAATAGCTTCGAATTTATGTCATTTGGAAGCAAGCACAAAATTATTTCTTCCAAGTTAGGTCATATGGAAGTAAATGTAAAATGTAGAATAACTTCCCAAGTTAGGTCAATAGGGAAAGAAATGGATATAATCTCCCATGTTTGGCCATATGGGAGGCCAATTGTGTTGAATTTTTATTGATTAAATGATATGATTTCAATTGTTAAAAACTTTAATGTGTTTATTGATTGGTTGATTGATTGATTTGATTTATTATTCGTAGAGAGATTTTACGCTAGTTTTTCCCCAGGGAAGGTCGTTAGGGGGAATCGATAGAAACTGTTGAATGATCACATAGAAATATTTTTAATCACTTGTTTCCCCCAATTTAGGTCATTAGGTGGAAGTGATGAAACGTTTCATAGAAAAATTGCATATTTTTCACCCCCAAATTAGGTCATTAGGGGGAATTAATGGTGAGATGTCACATAGTGAATTAGTAATCATTTGAAAATGATGGATTAGTAATGTTGATTAATTACATGGTAATGTAAGGGGAATTATAGGGTGACCCCAATGATATGCTCCCTTTCAGAGAAAGGGGAAGTGATGAAAAGATCAAATGCTCAGTTGAAAGTAATCAAGAAATAGATAGTAAGTGATAGAAATCACAAAAAATAAATTCAATGGAAGAAAAATTAAAGGAGGGATGATACATGTGTAATGTGTATGTAACAGTGGTAGAAAGAGTTATAAAAATAATTCTGCAAGCAAGGTGTAAATTGGAATAGAAACGCTTAAGATATGACAAAAATGGTGTGGTGTGTATTAGTTGTGAGAATAAGTACAAGATAATGACTATAATAAAGTAGGTGAAAAAGTAACTATAAGTAGTGAAGTGAAAAAAAATTTAGTCACTTCATTTTTTGTTTGTGTGATTGTGAGATTGAGCACGAAGTGAGTGAAAATGTTGCAAGTGAGAGAAGTGTGTCCTAGCCGGTTTGAGATGGTGGCGACCGTCGTAGCATTATGCACAACTATGGAGTTGGTGAGTGCATTTTTTTCAAAAAATATATGGTGTAGTAGTTGTTTTTATTAATGTTTTGCAAAATTTGAGATTTTTAATTTTCTCTATGTTTTGGACTTGGACAATAGCAGTGAGGGTTTTAGTGATCCCTGAGACAGTAATGCCTAGAACTGGGTGCTAGTGTCCTACTCGTGGGAACCCTAGTCTTGCATCAAGGTGCCCTAGTCTGTAAGGTGTGCATTTGGTCTAGAATGATATAAATGTGATTTATAATGTCATTCTAGAATGTAGTGAGTGAGTTTCTTTATACTTGTATGGTATTCTAATGCTACGTTTTTTTCAATTTGTGGTGTGTAGAGGGATATTCACTTAAGGGAGTTTTGTAGTGGGCATTACATTAGTATGTTACTTATATTGGGCCTATCAGATGATGATTGGGATGCTATGGACCACGTCATCCTACTAAACATAGCACAGATGTGGGATTTTCCCCATAATATGCCTATATTGACTACACTATGCAAGAGATGGTGTACAGATACATGTACATTCTAGTTTCTTATGGGGGAGATGATTGTGACTTTAGATGATGTGTATCATATACTGTGGTTACAGGTTTTCGGAGAGAGAGTACATGTTATGCCATTGAAGGATATGGAGAGGAAGATGTGAGTTGTTAGATAATATTTTGTGGGGACTCAAGTACCGACCGAGGACCATATTAGTTTGGATGTGATTCTAAGGTCTGGTGTTCTACGATTGCAGAAGTTCATTACCATGGTGATTACTTCATCCATAGCAATGGAGAGAGGGGTGTAGGAATCCTATATAAGATTAATGATATATGTTGGTAAATAGAGGAGGATAACACTAGACACATGTGAGCATGGTGTGTGTTGGCCCACCTAGACAAATATCTATACCAATTTACTCATGATGAACACAAATGTGGGATATGAGCTACTATGTTGTTACATGTATGGGCATATGAGCACATAGCAGTGTTGAGGCCAGTTGGAGGGCTGCAAGGAGAGTAAGCTTTGTAAGAGATATATGAAAGGAGGTCGATTAATATTTGTGGGCATAGGATTGACACAGATACCTACAGGGCACTGATAGATAGGATGGGGTGCGAGGTGGTTACATGGAGGCCATACCGTGACTATGGAGGATGGCCCAAGGATGCTATAGAGTTACAGTGTATTCATAGGACTATGTGGTTAGAGTATCAATTCCCACGCCAAGATTTTTTAGGTAGAGGGATCATCACGACTATTTGGCATGGCTCAGGATGTGCGTCTAGAGCCATATATATGGTTGAGAGACATCATATCACCTAGGAGAGCCAGAGATAGACTAGGTCCCACAAAAGAGCAGGTGGTACCTCCCAGGCTAGATGAGGTATACATGGTGATAGATTCAATAGACTCAAATGATGCAGGTTAGACAGAAGATTACCGCACATGGTGGGTGACACATTGATGGGTATTATTGTTCCCATTATTTGTAGGTCCAACGTGGTTACCGCATGGAGGATGAGAAGAGGGGGAAGCCCATGCCACTAAAAATGTATACGCGGCTATAAAAGAGTGTGAGTATCTATATATAACTTATGTTATGTGCTTTGATTTTTTCCTAAGTGATAACAATGGTTATCTAAGTTTTTGTGTTGTAGTTTTTGTAGGTGATGCGTATTGGTCCCTGATAGTGAAAAAATCCATCCACACATTAACACAGAATGTGCCACCCGATGTACTCAATGGAGGGATACTTGAGCATGTGGATGATATTACAGGTTAAAATTCCCATTTATTTTATCTAGTGGTCATAGTGGTAGTGACATGTACTGTATTACTAGCTGAGAGGGATGAGTCACGTGAAGATACTCGACGAGCTAAAGAGGCTTTGGGTGCTGGTCTATTAATACAGGATGTATTTTCTCAATATGTGGATCTACAACGTTAGCTTTTATATTAGTCTATGGAGAACACCTTATTTTGTAGGAAAGTGGAGAGGTATCGAGGCCACAAACAAAGAAAAAGAGTTGGTGGAGAGGGATATAGTTTTAGGGTTCTTGCAGTACTCGAGAGTGATAGCGATGAGGAGGTTTGATTGGTATTTTTGTATATAATGTAGGGGAGTTTCCCTCCAATGATGATTATAATCTCTATATATGTATGGACACATGTGACTTATATACAATGATCTTATTTTGTGGTGGATCGATGTTATATGATTTGGTTATTATTGTTGGAATGTATGTGATGTTTTTGTATATAGTTAGTGTTTATTGATGTAATATTCGTGAAATGATGACAAATAGAATGTGCAATAGATAACCCATGTAATGTAAGTGATGAGCTAAGTGAAATGTTTATTAAATGGAATTTATAACATGTAGTTAGTGTGATGATGATAGTAGAATGAATTTAAAAAGAGATGATGTATGATTATAAAATAACATGTTGTGATGGATGTGTGTCATGATAATGGAATGTAATTGTAATATGTTAGTGTGATAAGTGGGGGGAAGTTAATGATTCCCCCAATGTATGGATGATTGGGTTCATTTAATTAAGATCCCTTAGTATTCAGGAATGAACCACGGAAATCAAGAGTGCATCATTAGGAAATGATTGGATGCGCTAGATGAATGAAGCAACATGTGATAAAAGGTTCTTAGAGAAAAACCCTCAATATTCATGTAATAACCATAAGAAAAAAATTGTGTGATCAAAGGGTAAGGTGATCGTAATCACCTACCAAAGATCAAGGAAGTGCAAAGTAGTGGAAGCATGTGGGATGGAAGTAGTAGGAGTGTATGAACCGAAATCAAAGTCATATGGAGCTGCGGAGGTATACGTAAAGGCGGTGGGCTGTGGAATCCAATGTGAATGAGAAAAGTGATGCAGTGGATAACATGAATGTGATGGATGAAGTGAGTGTGATGGATGTGATGGAGAGTGCGCATGAGTGACGAACTGTGATGGTAGATGTACCATGGACTCAACACCAAGTTAAGGAGATGACTCAACTATAGTAGAAAACATCTGACGAGGTAGAGGAGAGATGGATCTCTCACGTGAGAGAGAGATAAAGTAGATGATTCCCTTATCCTCTAAATGTTTTAATCTATCATGAATTGAAATATAGTAATTTTCCCTATGGAAATTTATGTGATGATAATTATAATAATATGGGTGACGTTAACATTGTAGCTTGTGTTGTGGATGATTCTAGTTGGATGGTAAGAGAATTGGGTTTTTTTAAGTAAGGAACAAAGCACATCACGAGTTCTAACATGATGGGAAAAATGAAATGGATCACATGACATAGATGGAGTGGAAGGAGAAGTGTCTTGTCATGGAGGGGAGAAGAAGTACTCTGTGGTGGTGGAGTAGGTTGAGCTTGTTTTCCTTGCTTGTGAGGAAAAGGTGGAGACTGTGTAGGACGCTCAACCAATTTCAATGGAGGAGGACTAGATGATATAATACAAGTAGATGCATGTGGAATATCAATTCCACTTGTGGAAATAATATCTTTCTATAGATCAAGGACTTTATAGCATATAAGAATAAATTACTCACATGTATCATATTGTAATCTTTTTTTGAGTGCAGGAACCAAACCACGACAAAAGATGAATTTCTTCTCAAGGTCTATAGATTAGAATATTAACTGATGCTTACAAGAAGTAAATCATAATATATAATCCCTAATATATTTCGATGAGCCCTTATGTAAAGTGGGTAGATAGTTGTAAGTAACCCTATGGACATTGTTAATAATGAAATGACAGAGGAAAGCATCCTCCATGTCATAGTAAGTACTAATGGACCTAATGGGAAGATGAGTGTACCATTGCAACGCCTCATTAGTAAGATTTTATTGAAAAGCCTTAAGTAATAGCCTATCATTAGAATAAGAGGTCATAACCATGCAATAATGTAGAAGATGAGCATGAGGATCACCAGTACCATCAAAGAAAGTGAATGTAGGAATAACAGTCCTTAGGAAATGCAGAATTGTAAATCTTCTTAGGAATAGGGTTAACATGTAATGAGTTGTTATCAATATAAGCATAGTAAGCCCTTATTTCTATAGACTTGTGTATGTTTTATTTCTACCACATCTATAATTTTATTGGGCATAACTGAGCTACTGGAACCAAAATAGATCATGTAATTATGTACCAAATGATCACTAATAATCAGATAAATATATAATGATGGTGGTTTTTTCACCTTAGGAATACTTTTCCCTTCGAGTTGACACAAACTCATATAAATTTTTTCCCCACAACCTGATGATCTATCGGTTGTACCAAAACTTTTCAGAGCCTCTTGCAACAAGTTTATTTGAGAAGGAATTGAGAGTGTCTCCCACATGGTAACACTCAAGTTGGTCTTCTTCATATTTTCTACAACAGTTACGGGAATTTCTCCTACTTTTCTTACATTTATTTGGGCATTAGAATCCTCTTTTGGAAAGTTCTTGTTGGGTACCATGATACTTGAAGAACATTCTTTCCTTGCATCTTGGCTAGCATGTGTTTCTAGCAGTTTCTTTCACTTATCTTTATCAACCGCCGCTTGTGGGAGAGGTTGTGAAGTGAATACTTAATTAGATTTAGAGGGTTGAGACTCCATTTCTCTCTTTTTGGAACATGTATTTTCCACCACTGATGAATAATTTGTATTCAACCCATAAAAATCTTCTGCTTGCCAATTCAGCAAAGTGGTTTCTTCAAGTGCATGCAGTTGATCTGCTATTTCCTATGTAGATGAATTTTATATTGGCTCTAGAGGGGAAGATACACTTTGAACCATAAGGTCCTGGAAAAGAAATCCATTAGGGAAAATATTTTGGTTATGAGGTTGAGCACAAGGATAACACCTTTCGTATTTTTGAACTAGATTACTCTGGACATGTATTATGGCTCTAGATGAGCTAGCATCAAGAGGGTTCCGAAATTTCAAAGTCATGACATTCGTAGCTTGACTTGCAATTTGATTTTGAGGCTAATTATTCCCTTGAAAAGGAGGATGGTTAGCCTAATACTTCTGATTTTGTGGCTAGTATGGATGGTTATATTCAAATTGTTGCCTTTTGAGTGCAACAAGCTTATTCCCAAAAGTTTGCAGTAATGACATGAATTCAAATAGATCATTTGAAGGGGCGAGGGTAGACTGAACTAGTTTCTTGGAAGCTACTAGAATATGAGCAATGGTAGGCTGAGTGTTTGTAAGATCTATAGACAATGGCATTGGTTCTCGTGGAGATATCTTTCCACCCTGAATCAAGGAATTCTCCACTCTTTTGGAAACTTCGTAGGCATCAGGTAGTGTTGTCCCTCACATGGATTGGATCATAACTGCTACATCTTTATTCAAGGCTTGTAAATAGTACAAGAATGCATTATTTGGAGAGGGCTTTATGAGTGATGGAATCATATTCTAAGTCCTTTAGAATCAGAAGTTGAAATCACTCATGTATTATTAGGGAGCTCTCTTTATGGTAGTGAGTTGTTCCAAGAGCGACAGGTGATCAATCTTGTCTTCAAAATATTTATAGAGATTTTCTCCCAACATGTCCCAAGTGGTTATAGTACCAACTTCTAACCCACGAAACCACTGAAGTTTTTTTCCCTTAAAGTAAGTGGCAAGGAGTCTGACCACAACATTGTCTTCTGTAATATTATGTATTGCGCAAATGTTGGCTACATCAAGAATATGTTCCACTGGAGTAATATGAGTTTCCCATGTGTAAAAGGGGAAAATTTTGAGTGTCACACCAAGTATAGGATCACGTTGAGCCAACTGAAGAGGACTTCTTCCATTGAAAGGAGGAAAAACTTGGTTCCTTGCAGTGGCTACCATACCAACGAGAGGTTAATTATTCCTGGAAGGAGGAAACCTTACATAAGGAGGAGTTAAATGACCCCTATGAAGTGATGCTACAACTGGTGATTTTGAAATGCCTCTTCTCCTTCTCCTTGGAGGAGACAAGGATAAATCGATATGTTGATAATTTCCTTCTCATCTCGTAGAAACTCTTGTCAAATTTTTTGCATATGTTAACACACTTAGATTTGAAATCGAGAGATATGGAGTCACTGTGTACTTTGATTCATGAAAATATGAAGAGAATCACCAACTCTTGTCCCACCGGGAGTGCCAAAAAATATTATCGCCAAATCATCACACCCTCCAAATGGCCAGAATGTGAACAAGACATTCAGTGTAATTAGGTAACATGGGATCAGCTCTCAAGTTGTGGGACTTGGGCTCGAAGTGAACCTCCTAAGAAGGTCAGATTCCTCTTCCTAAAATAAGTGTTGCACTACTCCTAGCATGATAAAATGGTTATGTAGACCTATGCAAAAAATTTCATGGGTTTAGGGAAAGATATTTGCAATAAATAAAACTATATTAGGTATAGTTATGCACAAAATAAAGGGTGTTACTAGACTTTGAGAAGGCTTAATTTGAAGAGGGTGTTGTGTACCACAAGCCAACTTCACCTACTGCAACTTAGAGAGGGTAAATAGAATACCACAGACTAAGAAGCATGTGTTGCCTTTGTTAAACTCAACTAGACAAACAATCTTTCAATCTTCCAGTGAAGAATAATGAAACTGAGAAGGGTAAATAAGCACCAAAACTCAACCACATGAAAAACTCCACCACTTGATAAGAATACAACTCCCAGAACCTACAATTTAAACTTAAACTTACATAGTGTACCTGCAAGCATGAGAAAGGCACAAATAAGTATATAGGATGATGAAAAGACTAATAGTAGTTGAAAAACACACACTTTTATTACTTCAACATTGTGCACAATGCATCATTACATTCAAAAGAGGAAATGGTTGACATTACAGTCTTGGACAAGAGGCTTGAAATTTCCCCAATCCACAAAACCAACTTGCAAAAGAGAGAGGATTCTTGAAAAATATGCACTTTTCTAAGATGTCTAAATCTTGTGTCACACGTCTAACTTTTGTAACCAATGTGTAACCCATTAGAATGAGCTTCTAACTAAAATTTATAAAAATAATACCCTGAGAGAAGAAAGGAGAAGTCATAAATTCCTCCCTTAAATGAAGGTACGTGATGGTCAATATTAATTACAGAGTTGGTCAAACCAATTAAGAACATTCCATCATGTGCCTTAATGAAAGGTCTAGTATTTATCTACTCATTTAAATAAAATATTTTAATAATAATCAAAATATCATTTATTAAAATATTTTAATAAAAATATTAATTTTATTATTATTTAATTAAAAACATTAATTTAATAATATTTTCGGTGAGAACCCCTTTAGGATAGGTTTTCACTGAAGGGGGTCCCTTGAAAGAAGGGCCAACTTGGTGGTTGACTCAACTTATAACTCACTGAGTTGGTCGACAAGTTGTTCCCCTTGCATTTCACCACATTGAGATCCTTACACTACATCAATAAATGAGCTCCTCCTCTCCTTGTGAACTAAACTGTTGACATGGAAATTTGATCGGCCACTTAATGCATTCGTTGATTTTTGTACCGAGCTCTCGCTCATCTTTGTTGAAAAATTTCACGAGCCATACATCAACTATCACAACTCACTCAACTTCTTTGAGCTCATACCTTATAAGATGAACCTCTCTATTAACTTACCTACTCCCGAATATGAGTGAGCTCGAATAGGTTTTTAAATGATGACTCATGATCTCATTGCCTCGGCTCTTACCATGAACCCATTTCATTCTCTGGCTCATCCTAGTTTCATGATCCCACTGAATTCTTGTGGCTCATCATTGTCTAGTTTTTTCCACGAGTTTCTCACCGTGTACTCACCATCACTGAATAGATCTACATCTCTCCATCTCTGAAACCATCATGATTTTACTGAACTCACTCAGTCTTAACTCATCCCATGACTCCTCATTGATCCAACTCACCGATCAGCTTTATGGAAATCACTTCCTTGTCGACTTTCTTGAATTCTCCACTTTTGTGACTTGGCTCATCCTTGGCCATATTTCCTTCACTGCCACCCAAGCCACCTATTTCTTTGAGATCTCTTGCAAGTTGAGCCATGCATTGGTCTCGCAATGGCTAAGTGCCCTCATCTTAGCAAGCTCCCGACCTATGAACCCGTTATTTGAAGTTTGCATATAGCTCGATCTGAGCCCCATTCACACCTTGACATCAACAACCCCCCTGTGATTCGATTTTATGTCTAATCACTCTGAGTTTCATTCTACATGTACAATCTCATTTAAACTATGTGTAATCTAGCCATGCTTGCATGATCAACTCACATATTTGAGCTCAATGAAAAGCTTCCATCACTCTGTCTCTTTCATTTTCGATGATGAATTCTATGTCATTGTTGCACCAAGTATTCCAAGCTGTTGAGTGTTTTTTCCATACATTGGACTTCTTAATCTTCGGTCACACTTCATATTGATGAGCTTAGCATTACCTCCTCTAAAATTGGTCTTACATCATGTTATTTCCCCCATGACTCACTCCATCCACTTGAACATCGTTACAAATCCATGCTCGCCATCTCATTATTCCCACTTGGCCATGCTCACCTGAATCTCCCATGCACAGAATTCATATCTTGGCTTACCATTTCAACATTTCCCCTAGAAAATATTTCCTAGATTTCCCTCTTCATGCCTTAGCGTGGGACTAACATCCCCTAGAACACCCACATTGGGTATGTCATGGCTCATTGACCCATAAACTCCATAAATCTGTTATAAAGAACTATCGGACTCTAGTAGCCAATTTTCCCGTACATGGACTGTGATGCCCACTTTTTCACTTGGCAAAGGGTTGATCTATGAGCTAGGATTTCTCCATCAAAAATATCAAATTAGTTCTCAACAAGTAAATTTAATAGCTCGAAATTGACTCCCATAGCTCGAACTCGATCTCATCGCCATACTAACTTGTGGAATTCCTTTGTGAATACCTTCTAGCTTAATGAGGTGAGTTCAGTTCTACAATGGTGAATCTATGTCTTCATAGATCGCATGTAGATCTTACTTTTGTGGATGATTAATGAGTTACTTTTTCCCTTCCATGAATTGACCATCATTCCCTTACCTCTCAAATGATCTCATGTTGGATGAATTCATCAAGCCATCACCACTAACTCGGCATCAAAATGACTTTCCTCATTACCATTATGAACAAAAACCTGAGTCGTCTTGCTTGTTACTAAGATCAAAATGAGCTCTTTGCGAGTCGATCTTCATATCACCATGTCAAATTCAAGCTTGAGTTGTGCTCTTCCGACCTTGAGATCTATCTTCGAAAATTCCCCTTGGTCTATGCTTGTGAAACATTCATCTTTCTTCTTTTCATGAACTCAAATTCTCATGAATCATGTAATTCCTTGACCTTCTATAGTCCATGTTGTGCTTCGCTATGTTGAGCTCATTATTAGAATGTTACCCAGTATCCCAATGTTTTTCCTTACTGGATCTAACTAGAACTACATTTATTGACCAAGATCTGAACTAGCCTCCCCAATTTTGACTTGTTCCTTCAAATTTCAATTCTGCCAATGGGCTTGATCAGCGAGCTATATCATTAGGTGAAAGCTCAATCACATGATGAATGCATGAGCTTCATACTCGAACACCCAATCTCTTCATTGTATCAAGCACCACCTTTAAGCTCATGGATTTCTACACTCATGAGATCTCCATCAACTAGCTTGACCTTGGCCGGCTATCCCTCTAACTTGAGTCAAGCTCACCCATCATAGCAATCTGCCTCTAGCTCGATTCGTCAAACTATCTGTCAACCTGGCTTGGGGTTGTACAAAGATCAAACTCTAGCTTTGTTTCAATCATGTAAAATTCATGAGTCACACCACACACTTTCATCTCATAGCTCATCTGAGATTTGCATTGAGCTCACCGACTCTTGACCCCATTGAACTCACTCGAGCTAAATTTTAGAATTCACTACTCATTTCAACTCGAACACATGCCAACATTGCATCTGAAGAGGTCAACACTTAATAGCTCATTTGTGGCCTCCATGAACTCGTTGAGCTAACAAAATAATAGACCTGACATCTATTTATCTCAACCGAGCTATATTAAAGGTTGCTCTCCTTATACATTGTACAAACTCACCTTGATCCACCTTGTATGACCCTAAGATTTTCTTGAATGCTTTCAGCCTTCTTTCTTAACATCATGGAATTCATGGAATTTCCTCAGTTCTGAGACATAATGGAGGTATAACAGAATGCCATAAAATTGTGTACACCAACTCTGACCATTTTAACATGTAGACCCTTGTTGTCCATTTTTGTGTAGAAGGCAAAAATGGATAATAGTTTTATAGGTGCAAAATTAGCGAATTCAACCATAGGACAGAAGAACATGAGAATTTGATATGGTTGGACTTGGTTAAAGATGTTCCAGGGTTATAAGAGATTGGAAACCCTATGGTTGATTACTCATTGCAACATGAGTTGATTAAAACTGGGGTTTTGTAGCTATGGGAGTTGCCCTTCTTCGTTAAACTTGACCCTCTTTTCTATTAGTTAATGTCTCGAGTGCACAAGGAATTTTTCTAGTTTACAGGGAGGAGAATCAGAATTAGAGGCCAATTGATAAGGAGAGTGAAATTCCTGTAGAAAACTTGTAAGGATATGGCACTTCAGCTATATGTCAATTTGAAAATTGAAGAACTGGCAAAGTAGTCGAATTATAATAAGAGGGGAAGGGCCCAGGTTATTGTAGACCTGGATGATTTTGAATTGAGGGTCATATCTTGAATTATCAGTTACAAATTAGGTGCTTCAGAATAGTGGACGAAGATAAAGAAAATATACTTGTACATTGCATATAGAGTATATAAATGACCACACTATAACTTCCCACAATTCATTACAAAGAGAATCATTGAGGAAGCACAGGTGCAGAATGAATCTTAAGTGAAGATCACGTGGGGTTCCATCCTAGTGTTAATCATATTTTGGAAAATTGGCATCCCTGATGGACCAGATGGGAATGTGTGGGTTTACCCACTAGCACACTTGTTTGTTACAGTGTAATTTTTGTAGTTCACTTGTGATGGTTCCATTATGAATACCTAGAAGAACCGGATGAAAAAATGGTATGAGAGACTATGCAAGGATTTTTAGAATGAGTGGCGTATCTTGCATGATTTTCCAAAAGTTTTGGGGGATCAGGTATAGTTTGTAGTTATGCAACACTTTAGCTTGGTGGAATTTAAGATGGCAAATGGAGATATGGGGATGTGGTGCAAAATTCTATTTACATTCACTACTAAATATGTGATGTGTGCCATTAATTAGTTGAAGGACGTGCAAAAGATGACCTTTGATGCCAAAAAATTAGACTCTGATGTTCACACCCTTCATGCGACCTTTAAGTATTATACGAGGCTAGCATATGTCGAAGTCTAGAAACAAGACTTCTTGCATTTGTAGTCGCAGATCAATGTCAAAATCAAGGGCTTCATCCACCATGTAGTTGTGTCCTAAGACACAAGGAGGAGTTGAAGTGGAGGTTACATAATCCACCTTTCCAAAGCCAAAAGGAGCGTTGATCCTTCCTATGAAAGTGGTCCAAGTAGAAGAAGTAGAGGAAGAAGAATACGGAAGTGAGGATAGACTAGAAACTTCCCAGAAAAGGAAGTATTATACATGTTGGAACAAAAGTGGGCACATAAGTACATTAGATCAGGGCAACACCAAGGCTTCTGAACTAGATCGCAAAGAATTTAAGCAGTCAGACAAAAAAGAGCCAAAATAGATAAATCCTAAGTTACATGATGTCTTCATTTCTGCGATGGAGACAGGCTTGAAAGAAGATCACACCACATTCATAGAGGAACTTGAGGAGGAGGAGGAGAAGAGAATGGCCAAGGTAGAGACCAAGGTAGATGCTAATGTGAATGTAAAGCTAAAGATGCCTACTTTGGAGGGATCTGTGAAGACTTCAATGTGAGGAAATTCACCCATCCAACCCACCATCCCAGAAGTGAAGAATAAAGGAGATTCCTTTGTTATTAAGGATGATAAAGGGTTTTTTGTAGGAAAAATCACCCTAAGGAAGCAAAGATCTAAGCGCAAGGTGGAAAGGAAGAGGTGGATGCCTATGTACCCTCATATGGACTTAGTGGATAACGCTGTAAAGGTATTGTGTGCATGATTCCAGAGCACCCTTTCCCTGGAGAATTTGCATTCCTAGGATCTCTTAGATCAAGATGGGGGCATAATGAGGACCAAAAATATGATAAGTTAGAATAATAATTTTCATGCAGAGGGGCCCTAGTTCGAGGTCAACAATCATGTGATCGAGACCATCCATTTGAATAAAAAGAAAGGAGAAACTTATAAAGTGGTGGATCCAAGCCACCTTACAGATGAGAAGGTGTGAAACACACTGCATATGATGTCCTCAAAAGTGATAAGGCAGATTTTGGATGTGGGGGCGACTGTTCAAACATTGGTCGCATATAAGAAGGGAAAAGAAAAGGAGATAGAAATACTACACAATGGATTGAAGGTCGAGCATGTGTGGACAAAGGAATCATATGATCAAGCTGACACCTTGAATAAGAAGGTCTTGGGACAATGTCTGGCACTGGTGAGCCAAGCTAGGATATATTATAACAATGAGATGGAGTATTCTCAAGACCTAGTGGTGATGTTTTTATTCAACATCAAGAATGGCATGGGACCCACATCTGAGGAGCTCGTAAAGGAGAAGGAAAAAAAAATATTTTTGTTGAGGCCCATATTACTGAGCTGGAGGAATTTCTCACCCAACTCAAGGAGGAAAACATACTAGCGGATAGGGGTTTTAATAGTTGTCAAAATGCGATCCTATTATTGATGCATGGGTAACAGATGAAGAGGTCATCCTCAATGCCTTATCGGAGAAGGTCCTAATGAATAATATTGCGCATGCAAAGCTGATCATTGACACCATAGTGTAGAAGGATAAGATAAAAACCAAGCGTGAGAAGCTATAATTTTGGATTGGTGAATTCTGAGATTCTATCACAGAACATATGGATTAGTTCGAGGGAGTTTGTGCAAAGCTGGTGGTGGTCATAGAGGATCTCAAGGGGAGATTTGAAGAGATTACACTAGACCAGGTACCCAACATAGTGGAGGAGTCACTAGAAAAAGATATGGCCAAGCTAGAGGAATGGAAGAAGTTAAAGTGAAATATAGTCACGTAGTTCCCTAAACTCCTCCAATTAACCATTTAATATTGTTACAACATACATTGTTTTTGCCTTATCCAATTTTTGGATCAATGTATTTTTGTTCGAAGAGCGTGAAGAATTATCGTGGGTGGAAATCAAATAGTGTGGGGTAATGTTGAGCCCCTAAGAAGACTAAGTACCTAAGGCATGAAGGGTTTTATCACATGCCAACAATGTGTAAAGGCTTGTGTCAAGGTTTCTTTAAGAGAGGCGTAAAGGTTTGCGCCCAGGAAGAATGGTCTTAGAACCTATCCATATTTTGGGCCATAGTTATAATTACAATGGAGAACATGTTGAGATGACGCCATGCTCAATTATGGATAAGGATAAAACATGGATAGTTATAGCCCAAGGAAAGCATATTTTAGGATATGATTATCATGATAGGATTAAAAGTTGTAAAGTGGATTTAGTTATGGTTTAGTTTTCACTTGCATGTTTAGGGTGCTTGAGTATGGTAGGGAATGATGACATTTGGCATGTGGCTTGCTCTTGAGTGATGAATAGTGATTAAGGAAATATTCCCACCATTCTCTTGATATGTATTGATTTGCATGACACAAGAAAAACAGAGCAAGTAAGAGAGAGAGTAGAGAAGAGATGCGGGAGAATGTTGTTGTAACTTATTGAGTAGATTCATTTAGGATTGTAATTCAGTCAATGTATCTAGTCCATTTTATGGCTCTTATAATGTATTTTTACTATTGTAACAATGGAGGATTAATATAATGGTGTTGTTCTGAATATCAAAGCTTATGAATCTGAACGTCTATGTTCTTTATCATATTCATGGTTAGATCAGATTCCTACTTATTGTTCTTAATGTTCATAGTTATAACATGGTTCATTTAATCTTGGGTCCAGTTTCTTTATTCTAGTTATAAGATGTATCCATCTATCTATGTGTACTACTCCACCATTAACGATAACGTTATTGACAAAGCTCACATAAAAGAGGGGGTTTACGCCTTTACGTGCTTCGAGTGAGCACCCAGTTTAGGCTGGGTGATATGTCGACATGCCTAAAAATTATAGGGTTGGGAAAAGTGACTACATACATCATTTTTTCTAAGAATTTTGAGGATTGAATATATTTTTCTAACCTTATATGTGTTAAAATCTTCCTTTTGCATATAAACTTAATGGGTTTCTATTAGAAAATAATTTAAATTGTAAATTTATGATCTGTTTGCATTTTTAGATTTCAATTTTATGTCCTCTTTTGTGTAGTTATAGGTACACGTGCAGGCATTATAAGGTGGCACACATACATCCTGACAAGTGCACACTTTTTTGTTGGGGTGTGCATACATTCCCAAGCATGCACATACGCTTCCATATGCATGCATGTGCTTCACTTTTCTTTTGACCCTCCTTCCTAAAATTAACTAGGTGCGTGCATACACCAAAAAGGGAATGTGTATGTGTACAAACATGTGCATACGTCTCTCAGGGAATGCAGACACTAAGAATCCTATGTATTATCTTATATTTAGACATATGCATGTATACATCAAAAATGGCACGCTAGTGTCTCTCGGGACACACATACATAAATTATTGACTATGTTTTTACAAAGGTGCGCATACATTATAAACCACACACATACATCATTAGGCACATTTATATGTCCTAAGGGGCGCACAGGCTTCATAGTACAAAGTTGAATAATTTCTCAAAATTTACAAAGATTATTTTCTTGATTTTTCTAAACAGTTTGCAAGGTCTTTGTGAGACTAATCAATGGTTTGCAGGGTATTTTAGATTTTTTTTTGTAATAATTTACTTTTTCAAAATTGATGAATGTTGCATTATTTTTACTAATATGGTTTGGATTTTTTATTTTCTTCCCTCGCACCTTCTATGTGATCTTGGGAATCAAAATTGGCTCAATACCTTTCTCATGATTTTAAAACAACACTTCATTAAAAAAATTCTAAGGGAATGAAATCAAGATTTGGATAAAAGGAATGGGTTGTGTGTTTGGTTCATAGGCTTTCTACATTATTCACTAACTATTTGGGTTCTACGTCGTGTATGCTCTTCCTTCACATCTTAGGATGATCTTAGGAATCAAAAGCAACATTTAATCCCTTTTTTATATCATGCCTTGAACTACTAATATTTGTGTGAAGGACCATATCGCTTGTGAAATAATCAGAATCCAAACAAAGGCTAACACATTTTTTGTAGGTTGTCAAATGGTGTACGAAAAAAACCACATTAAGTTTCAAGATAAGAAAACACACCATATTCAAAACACTTGATTTACAGTTTTAGATAAGGGTAAACCCGTCCACTTTAATCTAGGAAAATTCTCTTTGGCTTAATCCTTAAGCTACAATGAAATAGATGTTCCTAGGAACCCCAAAGTAGTCCACGAAAGAGGGAACCTTGTAGACAAAACATGAAGTGCTCCACTTACCCACTTGACTAGTTATACATTTATGAGTTTAGAGTCAAAAATATCTCCATTGCAACCCTAGTGAAAATGTAATTAAATGCATTTTTATGCTCATTGTGTCGAAGGGGGTAGAGTAAATTCAGGATACTCCAAGACTATTCAGTGTGACTTTCTTAGCAAACCAAGCTCATAGAGGTATTTTGTGGCACTTCGTTCAGAGAACTACATAGAAAGCCATTTCATCTTGGAGCCCACTTTACCATATCAATCCAGTGTGTTTTATAAAACTATAACGAATTGACAATTTTTGGGATTCAAAACCTTGTTATTCAAACAAGGTGAGATTCCACTTAAGTTGAAAATAAGTGTTATTCATCACAAGACCTATGATGTGTTACTTTGTCCTAGGTGTTTACTTTTCTTAAGATAAGGCGGAACTTTGTCAACGTTACACTTAGTTTGTTCCATCCTCACTTGATCTATACCTTTTCTATCTTATTGTCCATTTTGGGACAAAAGAGAACAACATGCACGGATACCACTGGAAGTAATCATGCCCACCACTTTTTTATTCTACTTGCATGACTAGGTTGCAATTCCATAATGCAAGTGTTGAAAGTGTGAATGGTACGTCATCATATTTCGATAAGCCCCTTATCTCAAATCCATATTGAGATGCATTTTCATTGTAGTTAGGCTTGAATCATCATTTATATTCCTTAGAATTGTTACGTTGTTAGCATCCCCTCACCAAAATTATGGTACTTACATCTCACTTCTAGTAAATGTAGTCTAAGTGTCTCTATTTTGGTGTTACATTGCCCACATCTTAGCAAATCCTTAGCATACTTTGACTTGGTTTTATTCAAAACATTACCTCAATCTTGAAATATTTTTTATTACTTTGTTTGTGTCGTAACAATACTAATGTGATACTAATACCACACTTTCTTGAAAATATTTGGTAATGTATCTTAGTAGTATTGTCGTGTGGTTCACATGAGTAACCTCCACTTGTTTTAGGGTTTAGGTCTTGCTTGTCTCTAGACTTTTCGTAAGTATCCTTTAATTAAATATCACATCAACCTCTTTCTAATACTTACACCTTATTCATTTCGAACTTGACTTAAGTATTGACATTGTGTTGATCATATAACGTCAAACTATCTCTGAAAACATTAGCATAGGGTTAGTTTCTTGATTGATTTATTGGTTTACTAGAAACTTACATGATTGTTTCGTACATGTTATTAAACTCATATTATTTCTCAATTCCTTATTCTTTGGTACATTTATTGACATACTTTGAGACCATATAAATGAATAGTTACATGTTACACTTAGGTTTTTTATACCCTTGATTACATTAGACAAAACCTTCTGTAAAAAAAAATCACAACATTCCATATCATGACAATGGAATCCAAGAAACTAGAGTTAAACCCTTTTCTGGGTCACAATTTAGGTCCCCTCTTCTCTGAAGTAAAGGAAATGAATGGGTTAGTTGATCATAGTGGAAATTAGAGTGATTAATTTCAATATATTGACAATTTTGATATCACTCATCTTGATGAATTCCTATTCCAAAATAGAGATCGAGTACTTAAAAAACTTTTAGGGTTAGGTGCCACAATACCACAAAAACAAGAATCCCCTAGCCAAGATACTAATAGGAAATAAGAGGAAACAAAATTACCTCTTGTGGAAAATAGTGTTGAAGGAAGACATGCTTTCACCTTCGATACCAACATGGATGGTGAAACATCAAGACAAAAAGGTGGTTCTCGACCGCCACCCCTTAAGATGTGTCATCGAATTAGGGTAGAACATGAACATGAGGAGTTACCTCCTCCTTAAAATGATGATGAATAGAACCCTCAAAATGAGGAAGTCATTATACAAAATTAAATAAAACCCTTAGCCAACATCTAGTGAACTTTATATTGAACCTCTAGAAGATGAAGCCTTCAAGAAAAAATGAGTGCTTAGACCATCTTCTCCTATGAGAGAGAAACTCTTTATGCAAGATTTACAATCAATGAAAAACATTCTTACAACCCTCCATGAAAGTAACGTACGCCATACCAAGAAATATCAGTATGAGGAGCTATGTCCTTATCCTTTTGAAAGAGACATATTGCTAACAAAAATTCCAAAAAAGTTTGATTGCCCAAAATTTGATAAGTATAAAGGCAAGGGTGATCCTTGTGATCACATCAAAGACTTTTAGATGGCTTGTCAAGAAGTATCCTATAACGAAAATTATATCATATGTTTTTTCCCTCATATTTTAGGAGGACA
Source organism: Taxus chinensis (assembly GCA_019776745.2). Classification (NCBI taxonomy): domain Eukaryota; kingdom Viridiplantae; phylum Streptophyta; class Pinopsida; order Cupressales; family Taxaceae; genus Taxus; species Taxus chinensis. The sequence goes on from CM034156.1 coordinate 153,505,499, forward strand.
AGTGCTGGAATGGTTCCTTAATTTAGCTAAAGGGTTCTATAGTCACATGGTCCACACTAGCAGAAAAATACGTGTGTTGCTTCTCATTCAATATGGAAAATGATGTAACCATGTTAGACCTACGCAGTGCTAAACAAATACCAAATGAAACCTTTTCCAATTTCTTACAATGATGGCAGGGGTTAGCTAGTCGTTTCCCTTGCATTGTTCCTGAGATACAATTGGTTAGTATCTTCATGCTTAATTTGAACATGGACATTATGTTCCAATTACAAATGCACTGTTTCACTAACTTCAAGGAGGTTATTGAGAAAGGAATCCAATTGAGAAAGATTTAATAGAGAATCGAATAATAAAACCATTCTCAAAGGATATACAAGAGTCAAAACCTACAGATAAACCTAAATTATTTAACAAGAACAATAATGTCATAGGCAGTGGCATCACTGACTCTAAACGACTTCAAATAGTTCAAGTCATTCAAATTGGTCCTCTTTTAAAACTAACAAAATGGCCTATTCAAAATCCAATCAAAACAATGTGTGTTCACTTCCCTTACAGACTTGTTAGCCACAATTTTGATACAATTAGAGGTAGTGAACATGGTTCAAACATTTCAATCCGTTCAAATTGGTCCTCTTTTAAAACTGACAAAATGGCCTATTCAAAATCCAATCAAACGATGCATGTTCACTCCCCTTACACACTCATAATTTGTGATTTTGATACAATTAGAGGTGGTGAACATGGTTTAATATCTGACCGCAGTGCCTTATGTATAAGATGCACCCAAACCAAGATGGTATAAATACCATGACTATTGTGATTTTCATCATGTCAAAGGACACAAAATAGATAAGTGTTTAAAATTGAGACACTTTATTCAAGATATCAATGAGGATGGGAAGATTGAAGTGGACTCACCTAAATAAGGACAAGGGCCTAATGGAAAATGGGAATCTTTAAACAACCATTTACTAATCATAATAAACAAGGAGCAAATAATTTGGATCAAGGTCAATCATCTGATGACTATAGAGCTATGAATTACATGTATACATCATCTAATAATCCCTTTGAATCGCTCATAGGTTGTATTCACTCATCCAATGAGAAAGTAAATACCACCATGATCATTAGTAATGATTGCACCATGGAAACGCGATGCACTCTTCTAGTAATACCACAACCACCTTTACTTACACCTTAGAAAACCCAATATGACTTGGTATATCAACTTGAGAAAACCCCAGCTAAGATTCTAATCTTATACCTTCTCAAGATATCAAGTCCTCATAAATATATCCTTTACAAGACCTTTTAATGGTCATAAGTGTCAACAGATGTCGATCCTTCACACCTTCAAGCCATGGTGGCCAATCTTTCTCAGAATGACTATATCTCCTTTGACTAGAGTGACGCCCCACTCAATAATCACACGCACAACTTACACTTTTACATTGAGCTAATTTTCACTCACAAAAATATTAAAATAGTTCTTGTGGATAACATGTTGGGACTAAATATGTGTACCTTGAATCTCGTCAAATAGCTAGGGCATACAAAAGTAGATGTAGATTCTCATGTAATTACAATCACAAATTATGATAATGTCAAGTGGGAATCATCTAGTACCATTGTGTTACCTATGGAAGTAGGGACAACAAATCATGACACGAATTTTCATAGTCTTGATCGGGATCTTACTTATAACATGCTCTTAGGTCACCCATGGATCCATGCCATACAAGTTGTACCCTCCACTTTTCATCAATATATTAATTTGTATCATGAGGGGTAGATAATCACCGTCTTAGGTATTTGTAACCATTTACACATTGTAGAGAGTTACATAGTTTTTCTCAAAAATTGTATGAATGTCCTTCATCAGACATTGTTATACCACTACAAACAGAAGCTCTAAAATATCAAGTTAATCCTAACACATTACAAGAAGATAATAAGGATCCTTCCTCGTCACTCTCTCCATTTTCTTCATGGGAGCTAAAGGTTGGATTGTATGGCCCAATAAAGGATTTAAATCTTTAACAATATCTTTTGGTATCCAATCTCTCGTTATCACCTAAAACATGTGGTAGATCTATTTTCCAATTAACAAGCTCTCAGACTAGTTGCCCTAGCCCTTTCAAGAGTTTTTTTCCTCATGGCATTTTTTCAGACGAGAAAATATTGGATAAAACTACAAGTTAGAAACCTGAAGGAACAAAATCTTTATGCAATCTTGCTCCATAGAATTCCAAATCACACATAATGATGTGCATCATTAGGTATCATGGATTTGGATGTGGCCTAGATGCACAAGGCAGATTGGAGCCTCTTCCAGTCCCCCCTCAGAAAGTAAATAAGCATGGCCTTAGCATTAATTCGTGTGAGGCTCCACCCTCCAAACCTGATGACACTTCTTCGGAATGTGAGGATGATTCACCTCAATTAGAAAATGATGTAGATTCATATTGTAGCATATACAAGGACCTAGCCTCTACCAATTTTTTCTGGATTCCACCATCTTTACCCTATCCCATTCCAAACTCCAAACTGATTTCTAAATTACTCTTGTATATCCTAGCCTCATTAATTGGGGCCAACGAATTCATGTGTCAGTGTATTTCATTAAAAATGATGAGGTCATTACATATTTCATGGGTACTCGGGATGTCATTCTGATCAGTGACTATAAGAAGGGTTTCTGGATACATATGCATACTTTAGGGAAGAGGCATAGTTGTGTGGTCATTTAAGAAAAAAAAGTAAGAAATGGAAAAGTTACTACAACAAATCCTTGCAGAAAGAACAAGCTTAAGTCCCATAGTGAAAACATATTTGATCCACTTGTGTAAAAACAAACAGAAAAATAAATGGAAATGATAGTTGACCCACGTGAAGACAACAATATTTTTGAGCCACATGTGGAAGTGGATCTTACTCTCCCCCTTGATCCTACACGGATGAAAGATACATCTAAAATGTTGATCAAGGAGACTATCAATGTTAATATCATATCAGAAGAGGATTCAAAAATGGTAAAGTTGGGAGCTTCCCTCTCGCCATAAGAGCACAAACATGTATGGAGCTACTAAAAGAATTTTTGGACATGTTTGCATGGTCTTACGTCGATATGTCAAGTTTGGACCCAACACTAGTTGTGTATAACCTTGTTGTGCACTCAGATGCCAAACCCATCAAATAAAAGTTAAGGAAAATGTACACATGTGTTGCGCTCTAGGTAAAAGAAGAACTAGAGAAACTATTGGCAGTAGGTTTCTTCAGACAAATTGATTACTCAGAATGGATATAAAACATAGTTTTAGTACAAACGAAACCAATGGGTATTTGAATATGCATAGACTTCAGGGATATTAACATAGCATACCCTAAATATGATTTCCCTTTTCCTAACATTTACATGATTTTCGATTCAACTGCAGGGTATGAAATGTTGTCCCTCGTAGACAGCTTTCCAAGCTATAATTAGATTAAGATCACAAAGGAAGATCAACACAAGACTACATTCACAACCCCTTGGGGAACATTTTTCTACCAAGTGATGCCCTTTGGTCTAAAAAATGTCGGAGCAACTTATCAAAGAGAAATTACCTTCATATTCCATGACATGGTGAATGAAATCATGGAAGACTTTATGGATGATATTTTTGGAAAGTCTAAAACTAGAGAAGAGCACCTAGAAGTGCTAAGGCATATGTTTCAATGCCTCTACCACTACAAAGTTAGATTGAATCCTAAGATGTGTGTTTTCGGTGTACAATCAGGAAAGCTCTTATGTTTCATTATGTCAAGAAGAGGGATTGAGGTGGATCCCACTAAGGTTGCAGCTATCATTGAGATGCCTCCATCAAAAAACCTTAAGCAACTACATAGCTTACGAGGTAAAATTCAGGCAATCCACTGATTCATCTCACAACTTGCGGATAAGTGCCATCATTTCACACATCTTCTCAAAAAATATGTTACGTTCAATTGGGGAATTGAGTGTCAAAAATAATTTGAGTTTCTTAAACAATATTTAACTAGCCCTTTGGTTCTCATGCCATGTACCCCAAGTGAACCTTTGTTATTGTACATTTCAGCTACACAATACGTTATTAGTACACTGCTTGCCCAATATGATATTAGCCAAAAGGAGAGAGTAGTGTATTACCTAAGCTGCACTTTGATCAAGCTGGATTATCCACAAATTGAGAAATATTTCTTAGTATTATTCTTTGCATTCCAAAAGCTCCACCACTATCTGCTCAATAATAAAACTAAACTCATTTCCAAATTTGACCCTTTAAAATACCTTCTATATAAAACCGCACTCACTAGATGGATAGCTAATTGAATCATCCTCCTAAGTGATTTTGTTATTAAATTTGTAAACCAAAAATCACTCAAAGGACAGGTGTTTGTTGATGAACTAACTGAATCTCCCCTACCAGGGACCTAACCATTGTGTCTAGATTTTTCAAATTCTTATATGATGTACATTGAGGAATCCACCATATGGCAGATTCAATTCAATAAATTAGTTAATTATCATGGTTCAGGGGTAGATGTGGTGATTATCACTCCAATAGTAGACTTCATCCCACATGCTTTCAAACTGAGTTTCCCATGTACTAATAATATTGTAGAATACGAGGTATTCATTATCGAGCTTAAATTTTCTATTAAATGGAATATCATGTTGGAACATAATGATTAAGTGGTCTGGTCAACCCTTAACGTATATGGGTTCATCACTAATATATATATATATATATATATATATATATATATATATATATATATATATATATATATATATATATATGTGTGTATGTTAATATTTAATAATATGAAATATTTATATTTCTACCATTAAATATGCTAACCTAGGTATATACTTTCAATTAAATATTTAATATCATGAAATGATTATATTTCTAATATAAATATTATAAACCTAGGTATATGTGTCAACCGATAACGTTGAAAAGGTGGGTTGGGAGACATACACAATCACCTAATATAAAAAGGACTTTATGTCCTCATTTCATATGTTCGAATGAAATATCAAAGTTGAATATTATTTTACCCTTATGCTTAGGGTTGAAAGGAGGAGGTGAAATTTACTAGATATAAGTTTGGTTCTTAGAAAGTAAAAGGTTATTTCACAGTGGTTTTTACCCTATTTGGGGTTGTCCACTATAAACATTGTCACTATGTTCTTACTTTTGGTATGTATTACTTAGTTAATATGTTATATAATTTTATTTATTACATTGCATAATATTTAACATTTAATGTTTTATGGTTTATGTTAATATTTAAATGTGTTGGTTGATTAAATTCGTAATAGTTATAATCCTCTAATTTCTAACATGGTATTAGAGCATGGTTTAAATTAAATATATTGGGTATAAAATATTATATTTAATCTATTTAATTTTTATGGGTTTTTTCAACCAACTCGAAAGAGTATTTAAATTGATTGAGCCCTTTCTTTCCATTTTTTGTGCAAACTAAAATTGTGCGTATTTTGTGAAGAATTGGTATTTGCAGGAAAATTGTGGTGAGCCCCCTCTTCAAAAATCTTGGTGAAAGGGGCTCTAGAATAAGTTTTTTACCTGGGCATGAATATCATATGTAAAGGTTAAAATGTTTAATAAATATTTTATTAATTCTTGTATAGTTTGTAATGTATGTGCAGGCCCAGGTTAAATTCCAGGTTAAACATGTAAAAACTCAAATCACAAGGTCTCCCGTAGGGAGACAATCTTCCTCGAGAATAGGAAATTAAAATTTTCCTATTGGCTTGAAGTTAAAGACCCATTCGACAAAATCCCTTTAAATAGGGTCTTCTATAATCTTGAAACTATAGTAATCTTTTATAATTTATAAAAAAAACAAAAATATATATTTGTATAGAAAAATAACTATAATTTTATAGTTTTTAAAACTAAGTATTTAAACTTAAACCTAACATGTGCCCCTAACCGTTTATATTATCCATGTAAGGGGGCGGCCCCATTCATTTATATCTTATAGTTTATAAAAAACTATATAAATAAACTTATTTCGAGGTTTTATTTTATATAAGTGTGGGAGTGGAAAATAAAATGGGATAATATCTCAGGTATAAATGTAGAATTCCCAAGTATAAATGGAGAATTAAAAAAAAAACTAGTTTATTGTGGTCCATGTGAAGTGTGGTAAATATTTATTAAAATATTGGTAATTATAGCCACATTAAAGTTTTAAATTTTTTAGCTTGCAGGAATTATATGAAATATTTTTCAATCGGATACAATTAAGAGTAAATGAAGGGAGGATACAAGGTTCATGAAAAATAGGGATTTCAATTTATTTCATTCGCTGGGTGAAATTAATTGTCCCCTCTGTAAAATATGCAGGTTAATCTGTACTCTCATAAATCTACTTGCACCTAGTAAAATTATTTTAACATGATCTATGTTCTTTAAACCCCTTTAATAAGGGTTGTATGTTTTTTTATTTAAAAAAATACTATAGTTTATAATTTTTATAAACTATATGTTGTTTTTTATTGACATTATATAAACTATTTACCTCTTTTATTAAAAAAAAAAAATGTATATATTTTTACATTATAAATTATAATTGGTTATTATAATATATTATAATATAACCTCTCTAATATTATACAAAAGAAGAAATTCTGGAAATACACAGCAAGTTTTGGATCTATTAAATTTGACAATCAAATGACCATCACAGCAGACCAAACATAAGGTAGTATGATGGTAATTTAGACATCAAATTTAAGCTTTTATGTTCTAGGAAACTTTCATTGTGTGAAAATTGACGGTCAAATGACCATCACGAAAGATGAAAAATAAGTCATAATGATGACCATTTAGACATCAAATTTAAGCTGGCCAGATATTTTTCTACATTAATTTTTTTTTTAATTTTAAGTTGTTATGCATTCTTAGGGGTTTCTTCTTCACTTCTATATGGTCAGAAATATTTTTATATAAATCTGGGGTATAATGCAAATCCCTTTATATTGCAGGTTATTATTTTGATCATGGAAGGTTAATTGTTTTGCATTGTAATGAAAGAATTAGTTATGATCAAATAGTTTCTTTAGATCTATAAAATTTAAATTTGATTGTATTAAAAGTGTTGTTTTTTTTTTATAAATATGTATCTAACTCTATGGTACATTATATAATATAATGGGGTGTGTTTTACAGGTTCAGGAAAATAATGGCGTCAAGCTATTTTTGTCTTGATAAAACCCAAATCCTGAATGGAACCAACTAGAAAATTTGGGTAAAAAAAAATTATGGCGAGGAAACTTTGGACAATTATTTCTAGATCTAAGGTTTCTCCCACCGGTCGTCAAGAAACTATATATAACATGAATACATTCTCATAACAAATGCAAGAGGCTCTTTTCATGATTATGTGCAATGTGAACGATGAGTACCTTCTACACATTGGTAACATCCAACATTTGAAAGAGGTATGGACACAACTAGAATCCATGCATAAAGGATACTTGGTATATCAAGGATAGTAATGAGAGTATAATAGCTGAAGAAATTCAAAGAAATGGTCTATATATTTTTTATGATTTCTCTTCTGCATCTTTTTTATATCTTAAAGTTTGAATAATTCAAAACTATAACATGAAAGGTTAGGACATGTTAATTATCGAAGCTTATATGAAATGTCTAGATATAATATAGTGAAAGGTTTACATGTGTTGTCTTATTCTCTTGAAGTTACTTCATTAAATTCTTCTAAATTATGGTTTTGATTCTGATTTTGTAAATGGTCATGATGATTTTTTGATGATATAGTTGTTTCTGAAATTCTTATCTTCCTAGCTAAGAAATTAAATTAGGCTCAATCTATGTTAGAAAATTCAAATCCTATTAACTTTAAGAAAATGACCAGAAGCCATCATATGTACCATGCATTAATTATCTTTTATGAACCTGAGCCACAAAGTATTATAGGGTCTAAGTAATTATACAAAGTAAAATATAATGTTGATGGTAGTATTGACAAACATAAAGCTAGAATTGTTGCTAGAGGTTTCACTTAGAAAAATGGTATTGATTATGTTGAGACATTTTCCCCTGAAGCTAAAATGAGCATTGTTAGGGCTTTATTTACAATTGCCACTCAATTTGGGTGGGAAATCTACCAAATGGATAGTAAAAATAATTTTTTGAATTGTAATTTAAAAGAATAAATTTATATGTTTCAACCTAAAATATTTGAAGAAACTAGTAAATAAAACTATGTTTGTAAGTTGAAAAATCCTTGTATGGTTTAAAACAAGCTCTTAGAGTTTGGTATGCAAAAATTATTTCCTTCTTTAAAATGTTAGGTTTTTTTAATTGTTCTTTTGACAATAATATATTCATTAAGAAAGAAGTCTATTAAATTATTATTATATTTATATATGTTTTGTTTATGACTATTGACAGTCTTGGGTTTATTCATAGGATTAAACATAAATTGAAACAATACTTCAAAATGAATGAGTTAGGTCTCTCACGTCATGCAACCAATGTATTGAAAAAGTTTATTATGATTTATTGTAAACCATTTCCTACTTCAATGGAAGTTGGACTAAATATTGATCCTAAGTCTACATGTGAAAAATTTGATCCTACTTTTAGGAATTTAGTTGGTAGTTTGATTTATCTAACTATAATTAGACCAGATATTTCCTACGTAGTAGGAATTACTTCTAGGTTTATGCAGGAATCTTATAGAGATCATTGGAATCTTGCAAAAATGATTCTTAGATATATTAAAAGAATAATCAATTATGAGTTGCATTATACTAAGAATGAAAATTCTAACTTATATGAATTTTGTGATTCTAATCATGCTGGTGATGTATTGGATAGAAAATATATTTCTGGTTATATGTTTAAATTTGGTGTAGAAAGAAGAAGCCAACTATTTCTATCTCTTCAACATAAGTTTATTATAGAAGTGCAATGGAAGCTACAAAAGAGGCTTTATGGCTAAAGAGGTTGTTTGATGAGATAAAGATGAAGGATCTTGGTAGTGTTCCTTTGTTCTATGATAAATAAAGCACCATGGCTCTTGAACATAATCCAATATAGCATCAGAGGATGAAGCACATTGAGATACATATACACTTCATCTGTGAGAAGGTGCCAAGTGGTGAGATAGATCTCAAGTTCGTGTTGAATGAAGAGTAGGTTGTTGACATCTTCATAATGCCCCTGAGTGCTTCAAAGTTTTATCACTTTCATGAAAAACTTGGATTTTTAGAATTTCCATTGAGGGGGAGTGTGCATGACAATTTCACCTCCTAATGGAACTTGTTTTTCATAAAAATGCCTTCGGGAATTTGTAAAAGACCTTCAAGAAAGTATAAAAAAGACCTTTGGGAAAGTATAAAAATATCTTCAGGCATGTATACCTCCTCATTTTTTTTAGAAAGAAGTGTAGAAAGATCTTAAAGGTGGTCTTTAGGAAACTCTTTAGTGCTAGTGAATTTACTAGTAAACAACCAGTACACGCATATTATTAAGGAGGTCATTGGTTGTAAAAGGATCCTATATGGTTGGGTTCAATAACCTTTTATGAGAACTTGTGAGAATATGTAAAACTCACAAATCATACTTAGCCACTGATCATGGGATGATCTTTGGAATTCTAAATCCTATTGTACCAAAAGGTAACTTGAGTATGATGAAGGTGTTATAATTCCTTCACACAATATGCTAACCTAAAACCTTAATGGTTTAAGGATTGTAAATCCTGTAGTGTACCACGGGAAGGTAATCTATTGGAATATGTTATCATACTTAACATTAAGGGGGAGTGTTAGAACATAATGATTGAGTGGTCTAGCCAACCCTTAATGTATATGGGTCCATCACTAATATATATATATATATATATATATATATATGATAACCTAGGTTAATATTTAATAATATTAAATATTTATATTTCTATTATTAAATATGATAACCTATGTATATACTTTCAGTTAAATATTTAATATTATGAAATGATTATATTTCTAATATTAAATATTATAAACCTAGGTATATGTGTCAACAGATAAGGTTGAAAAGGTGGGTTGGGAGATATACCCGATCACCTAATATAAAAAGGACCATAGGTCCTCATGTGATATGTTCAAATGACATATCAAAGGTGAATATTAGTTTACCCTTGTGATTAGGGGTGAAAGGAGGAGGTGAAAGTTAATGGATGTAAGTTTGGTCCTTGGAAAGTAAAAGGTTATTTCACAGTGGTTTTTACCTTATTTTGGGTTTTCCACTATAAACATTGTGTCATTGTATTCTTACTTTTGGTATGTATTACTTAGTTAATATATTATGTAATTTTATTTATTACATTGCATAATGTTTAACATTTAATGTTTCATGGTTTATGTTAATATTTAAATGTGTTGGTTGATTAAATTTGTAATAGTTAGAATCCTGTAATTTCTAACATATCAAACAACTAAGAGTCATGGTTGATTTGCAATTGATCATCAAACAAGTTAATGACGAATACAAGGTCAAAGATGAAAAACTCATCCCATATCAAAATATGGTTGAGACTTTAAAGGATTACTTTGTGAGTATCACTTTTTAAAAATGCCAAGGGCACATAATCGATCAGCAGACACCATGGCCATATTCAGAGATTTTCTTTGCATACCACCTCAGGTAAATAAAATGCCTCTCTTTGTGGAGCATTTGCAAGAAACAACGTATAACCTACCAGAATCATGTCTGGTATGTGAAGTTGTTGGTATTTTCTGCCCCTGGTAGAGCCCATATTTAATTAGCTACAAGACAATACCTTTCCTCTGAACATTTCCCACACTGAAAAAATAGCCCTTATGCGTCGTATAGCCCACTATACCCTATTAGGAGGCACCCTTTATCATAGAGGCTACGATGGGAATCTACTACACTCTCTTGATTTGGTTGCATCAATTCAAGTGATCAAAGAAGTACATGAAGGATTTTTTCAAGCACACATAGGAGGCATGGTGCTCGCTAAGAAACTATTAAGAGTGGGTTATTGTTGGCCCACCATGGGAGCAAATTGTTGCAATTATGTCAAGAAGTGTGAACTAATTCAGAAGTATGGGAACATGATTCATAAACCAACACAAGCTTTACATCCCATTACAACCCCATGGTCATTTTCTAAAAGGGGATTAGATCTCACAGGGAAGATCAATCTTACATCCTCAGATATCCACACACATATCATAATTTCCACTGAGTATTTCACAAAATGGGTAGAGGTTGTGCCTCTTACTTAAGTTACTGGTGTGCAAATTTTAAAATTCATCATAAACTACCTCATCTGGGGTGTCATCATTTGGCACACCCTGTGAGACCATACCCCATTGCATTCAATTTTTAAATATTTTTAACTTAGTTTCAAAGTTTTTCATTTCAATTTTTAGATTAGTTTCAAGTTTCATAGATTAGTTTCAAGTTTCCTAGATTAATTTTAAGTTTTCTAGTTTAAATTTAAAGCTTTCTAGAGTAATTTCAAGATTTTTTTAGATTAGTTCCTCAAGATTTTTAGATTAATTTCAAAGTTTTAGAGTAATCTTCAAATTTTTATAGATTAATTTCCATAGATTAATTTCAAGTTTTCTTGTTTACTTTCAAGCTTTCTAGAGTACTTTCAAGCTTTTTAGATTAGTTTCTCAAGCTTTTTAGATTAATTTCAAATTTTTAGAGTAATTTCTAATTTTTTTATATATTAATTTCCATTTGTAAAAGTTGTTTCAAGTATATTAGTGGTAGAAGTGTTTTCTTACTTTTTACAGGATCCAAGGAGGTGAAGCCCTGTCAAAATTACCAAAAAAATACTAAAGATTTGACCTTTTTGAAGAAATTCTTGTCAAAACTCAAATTTTGGCCACTTCCAGCGAAGGGACACGCAGGTGTTGAACCGGGAGCACAGGCGTTGAAGGGAGAGCACACATTTCAGCAGGGGAGTCTAGGTGTAGAAAGAAGTATGCACCCACTTCTCTGGAAGTGCACACATTGGCTCGTCTTTTTCAACTGTCAGTCATTTTTTTACAAGGGGGGTTGCACATGTCAATAGGGGAGCACATGCATCAAAATAGGTACACACCCACTTCTCTAGAAGCACACACGTTAGCTCGTCTTTTTCAACCATCAGTCATTTTTACAAGAGGGAGTACACATGTCGACAGGGGAGTGCATGCGTCAAAACATGCATGCACCTTCTTCTCTGGAAGCGCACATGTTAACTCACTTTTCTCAGCTGATATTCATTTTTACAACAGGGAGTGCAGGAGTTGGTAGAGGTGCGCATGTGTTGAAATAGGCATGCACATATCGATAGGGGCACGCAAGTGTGTCTGTATAAAATTTTCCTGTAAATTCAAAGTTTCTATTTTTGGTTTTCAGGATTTCCATTACTTTTTAGAGATTTTTAGATGCCATTTTTGTCAATTTCATAGATTTAGAGTAATTTTACTTATAAAATCACTTAGGGTTTGAAGGAATTAATCTTGTTTCCATGTTTTGTATGAGTTTGGGTTAAGGTGTGTATGCTCTTCTCTTGCACTTTGTGTGATCTAGAGAATCAAAATCATTCTTAAACCTTCTTTTGATATCATTAGAGTAAGTAGGAAACTTTTTTAATCATCTTTTAGTTTAAATATTTTTTCAATTGCTAAATACCCAAGGCTAGAATTTATGTATGCTCTTCCCTTGCACCTAGTGTGATCTTGGGAATCAAAAACAATTTTAGTATTTTCATTAAAAATCACTTGGATTAATTGGAAATAAACCTTGTTTTCTGCAAAATTTGATGGTAGTTAGTTGATTTACAAGTATTTTTCATGGTTATTTTCTTATGATATTGTGAATCTATTTTTGAAACTACTAACCATTTTGTGAAGGACCTAAAGGTAGTCAAAGAAAGGAGGACCTAAACCATTTTCTAACTATATGTATGATTGTAGGTTACCAAATCGAGTACGAAAAAAACAACATTAAGTCTAAAAGATAAAAAATACACCACAATCATTACATTATACTTGTAGGTTTTGGTTAACAGCTATGGCTCATCTACTCAACTAGGACATAACCCCTTTGGCATAAGCCTTAAGCTACAACAATGGGGGTGGTCCTGGAAACCCTAAAGTAGTTAACATAAGAGGGAACTTTGTGAACAAAACAGGAAAGTACTCCACACTACTGACTTGTCTAGTACACCTTAATGAGACTAGCATCAAAGATATCTATATCGCGACCCCAGTAAAAGTATAATTGAACACACTTTGGTGCTCATTATACTGAAGGGGGTAAAGTAAAGTCAAGATACTCCAAAATTAGTCCGTGTAACTTTTTGGGTAAATCAAGCTCACTCCTAGATATCTTGTGACACCTAGATAGAGAACCACCTAAGAAGATTTTCAGCTTGGAGCCATTGTTTTTATCTTAAATAGTATACTTGGCAGCTCGCACATAGTGAAAAAATGGTTAGATTCAAACTCTTGTTTTTTAAACAAGGGAAAGAATCTCTTAAAGTTGAAACCACGTGACATTTCATCACAAAATATACTTAGTGTCATTTTGTCCTAGTTTTTCACTTGTCTTAAGCCAAGGTGAAACTCTGCCAAAATAACACCAAGTTTATTTCAACACCACTTGGTCTACACCCTTGTTTTCTTATTGCCCATTTTTAGACAAAAGGAAACAATATATACATATACCACTAGATATCACGTGTCCACCACTTGTGTATTCTACTTGTGCGACTAGGTTACAATATTGGAGCGCAAGTGTTGAAAGTGTGCATGATACGTACTCACAATCTAGTAGGCCCCCTTGTCTCAAAAAACCATATTTCAAACTTATTATCATCGTAGTTAGGAGATTTCATCCTTGCCTTCTTTTTGAGTTATTACACTGCCCACCTTGTATTCATACAATTGAGATATTTATGTCTTGTTTCCATTGTGAAATTAGGCCTGAATCTCTATATTGTAGAGTTATGTTGTTTGCACACATAGCAATTTATTGTTATACTTAGACGTAGTTTTTACATCCTGACTTTGTCTTGAGTTTTTTAAGTTTTGAGGATACATCGTTAGCATCGAAAGAACATCATTTTGACACTAGAAATCTTGCATTCCCAAAAGTTTGGTTCACCTATCCAAATAGTGTTGTTATGCTACTCACATTGTTATTGTCCATTTTACAAGACTTGGACTTTGCTAGTTTTTAGAAACTAGTTTTTAGTATATATTGTAAGAATATCATGTCAACATTCTCTTATCATTTAGGCCTTATTTGTTACAAAATTGACCTAACTAGTGATGTTGTGTTGTCACTATTTCATTGTAAACCTATCTAGATGAAATCTTAGAGAATAAACTATTTAGTGTAGCTAAATTTTGACCGTTGTACGTCATTGTATTATTCTAAGGAAAACTTGTGTCATATATTACCTTGCTAGGGTAGCTTGTTCGTTATTCTTTAGTTTGTACATTTATTTTGGCCTATCAATTTTGTAGCTATTCTATAGTCACCTTGTGTTGGAAAATTAGCGTTGTTACACTACACAAATTTGACTAGGGTCCCTTGTTAATAAACCTTGGTGGAAATCTTTCATGTTGTACCTTTTATTATAAGAAATTCCTACTATGAGAATGGGATCACGAAATTTAGAAGCCAATATATTTAGAGGTGACAACCCTCTTTTGGAGGATAATCTCATGGTTGACCATAGTGGTGGAGAGGAAGAGTCTCCTCGTATGAATATAGAGTGTCTTTATACCAATTTTGACGATCATATTTTTCAAAACAAACATGAGGTTCTTATGCATGTTATGGAACTAAGAGCTAGGTTACCTTCCACAGTAGACCCTTCTCTTATCATCGGCATGGTTTAGGGAGAAGAAGAAGTAGACCTCCCTCATCACACTCTTTATGAAATTTTAAATCTAGGTCATACCTCTACTTCTGCATGGCAGAATAATGAGGATATATCGTTTGAAAATGATGGAGAATATCGCCTCCTATTAAAATTTGTTGCGAAGACCATGAAGAACATGTTCATCATGCACAACCTCCTCCTAATGAAGATCGTCATGAAATACCTATTAAATAGGTTACGTTAGAAAAATAGGTCCAATCCCTCACTCGTCTATTGGCAAGTTTAGCTTCGCATATACAAAACAAACAACCAAAAGTTGTGAAACAAACTATACTAAAGGCAAAACCTAAAGCTTCGTTTTACGAATTCCCAATAAACACTCCTCGGCAGGAGGCACAAAGAGATCCTTATGAATATATTCTCACAATAAATTGGGGTGGGCATACACCTAAGATTAACCCTTTATATAGACCTACACCGCCACCCATGCAAGATCCACTTTTTAATCAAGAGTGGTCAATAATGAAGAATGCCCTTCAAGTGTTACAAGAGGGCCAAACCAGTAGCAATAACAAGAAGTGTTGATTCAAGGAGTTATGTCTTTACCCATTTGACAAATCCATGCTGCAAGTATCCTTCCCAATACATTTTTATTTTCCAAAATTTGATAATTATAAGAGAAATGGTGACCCTCATGATCATATAAAGGACTTATATATGGCATATCAAGAGGTGAAATTTAGCAACAATTATCTTATGCGCTTGTTTCCACGAAATTTAGGAGTAACAACACTAGAATGGTTTGTACATATCCATAAGGGATCCATATCAACATGGCCAGAACTAACAAAGAGTTTTTTATGACACTTCTCTTTCAATATATAGAATGACGTTACCATGTTAAATCTCTGCAATGCCAAGCAACAAAATATTTAAAACTTTTCTACATTTTTACATTGATGGAGAGGGTTGGCTAGTTGATTTCCTTTCTCCCTACTAGAAAAGTAGTTGATAGGAATATTTGTTCCCAACCTCAATCTAGAAATTACATTCCACTTGCAAATGCATAGTGGTAACATGTTTGAAGAGGTAATATAAAAAGGGATTCAAATTGAGAAGGCATTGTTAGATAGGGGGAATCTAAAACCTTTCTCTCGTGAACATAATGGTTTTAAATCTAATGATAAAACAAATATTGTTCCTAATAGAAACACAATTTTTTTTAGTGATGGGATAGTAGACTCTAAGAAGGTTCAATCCATGTAAAACCACACACCTTTTAAAATTTCAAAGGGTAATCCAGCTACATAGTATAAATGCCATGCTTTTACTCCCCTATTTGAATCCATATCGTCTATACTAAAATAGTTAGAGACCGCAAACATGGTAAAATACCCTGAAACACAACCCTATAGGGACGATACACCTAGACCATCATGGTTTAGGGAGAATGGATTTTGTGAGTTCCACCACGTAAAAGGTCACAAAATAGACAAGTGTTTAAGATTAAAACACTATATTCAAGACCTAGTCAACAATGGAGATATTGAAGTAGATTCTGTTGCAGCTGCAAACTCTCCAAATGAAACATTAGGTATCTTCAAAACTATTTTTCCCAATCACGATGAAAATAAAAAGTTATATTAGGGACAATCATCTCATAATAATAATATTAACCACATGTCAAAAAAAGGCCACTTCGATGCCTTGATAGGTTGTTTTGACCCACTCATTGATAAAATCAATACAATAAGAATCAAGACAAGAGAGTACGTTGTGGTAACATGACAAGCTCACTTTATTATAAATTTGGAACCTACTCCCCCTCCTTCTCAAGAGAGTCACTATGATGGGTTAGATCAAATAGAAAATAATAAGGATAAGATTTCCATCTTAGACCTTCTAAATATCTCTAGCATCTATAAGGATGTACTTTATAAAACCTTACAGGGATCAAGAGTATCATTTGATGTTGACCCAACACATTTGTAAGCCATGGTAACACAACTTGTTTGTTTGGAACACATAACCTTTAGCACTATATAAGCCCTAGATGAATATCCTTCACATAACCTACCATTTCATATTAAGGTTATCATCAAACTGAAGAAGGTTAAGAGAGTGCTTATGGATAGAATATCAGGTCTTAACATATGTACTCTTGAACTGGTCTGCCAACTAGGCTACATAGAAGATGATCTAGAAATAAAGGTCATCACAATTAAGGCATATAATAATGAAGAATGTCAATCATCTGGAATTATCACTTTATCATTATAAGTGGGTCCAATAACAAATGATACAAAGTGCCACATCTTGGACCTAGAACTTCCTTACAATATCTTTCTCAGTCACCCATGGATTCATGCCATGCAGGTTGTGCCATCAATGTATCATCAGTGTTTAAAGTTGTAATATGAGGGACAAACACTAACATTAAAGGGGGACCCTCAACCTTTTGCTCATTGTAGATTATTGTCAGCATTTTTCCCTATAATCCATCAGTTTTCATCTATGAAGATCACTATTCCTATATAGTTAGAGGCCCTTGCTTCACTAGTGGATCCAGATACCCTATCTATCAATGAAAATGGATCTTCCACATCATAAACTCCTTTGGTCTACATGAGAGATGAAGGTAAAACCAAGCGGTTGTGGAGAGTATAATATAAAAAAATTCCTAATGGTTCTCAATGGTCCACTATTAGCCCAAGCGCATGGTAGGATGTGTTTTAAATTTTAGAGATCAAGAGAGGCTTGCTCTTTCAAAAAATTTACTCGTAGTAGTTTGTTAGAAAAAAAAGGTTTCTTGTGGACATTGTATTCTATCCAAATGATGATGACATGGATAAATGTTATAAATCACCTAAGTATCCCATTCCTAATTGGATAATGCATGTCATGGGGTATAAAGGACACAACTGTGGCTACCAAGAACAAGGTCCATTAGAAGCTCTTGCAATACCTCAACGTATAATAGGTAAATCAAGTATAGGAATCCATTTATATGAATCTCAATGTTTAGATGATGAGTATGCTTCTTCTGAGAGTGAGGATAGTTTTTCCAAGAATGAAAGTGAAATAGATTCCCGATGCAGTCTTTACATAGACCTTTCCTCTACACATCTATTCGCCAATATGGCTATCTTTACTATAGCCCCTGTTATACCCACCATATCCCATATAACTCAACCATTAACCCTCACCTACCCATCACTCATGAATTGGAATCAACAACATGTACCTATTGATGTGATTTAGAATGATGAGGCCATTGGTGTATTCCTAGGAATCATAGATAACATTCCAAGAAATGATCATAAGAAGGTGTTCTCTATTCAGCTTAACACATGCACATAATTTGGAGAGGAAGGAGATTTTGTGGGAATTTAAGTAAAAAAGTGAGCAAGGGAAAAAGTTCCAAAGAAAATCCTGGTGGAAATAAAAGTGGGAAGCCATATAGTAAAAACCTCTTTGAGACGCTTGTGGACAAATAGGCAGAACAACCGATGGAAAAGATAATGTACCCACTTCAAGATGAAGTGCTCCCTCAGCCACATATGATAGAGGAGGATCTCAATATACATCCTGATACTACACACATGGGTGATGAAACAAAGTTATTAGTATAATTTACAGTAGATGTTAATATCAACACAGAGGAACTGCCACAAATAATTAAGTTGGGATCTTCCCTCTTAGCCAAAGAACAAAATAATATTCATAGGAATATTAAGAGAGTATGTAGACATCTTCACTTTGTCTTATACTAACATGCTAGGATTTGATCCTACACTAGTGGTGCACAATATTGTGGTACACCCAGATGCCAAGCCCATCAAACAAAATCTCTAAAAGATGCATCCTCATGTCACCTTACTAGTACAGGAAGAGCTAGAAAGGTTACTAGAAGTCAGCTTTATCAGGTCTATCAACTACTTAGAGTGGATCTCCAATGTGGTCCTGGTTCAAAAGAAGCTAGTTTTTATTAGAGCATGTATGGATTTTAGGGATATAAACAAAGATTTTCCTAAGGAATATTTCCCTCTTCTAAACATCGACATGATTGTTGATTCTATAGTAGGCTATGAGATGCTTTCATTCATGGATGGCTTCTCAGGTTACAATCAGATAAATATTGTGGAAGAAGATCATCACAAGACAATTTTCAAAACTGCATGGGGGATGTTTTGTTACAAAGTCATTCTTTTGAGACTTAAAAACATAGGAACTACATATCAAAGCAAGATGACTGTAATATTTCGTGATATGATAAGTGACATCATGGAAGATTACGTAGATGATATACTCTATAAATCTAATACCTGTGAGGAACACCTTGAAATTTTACTGTGTATCTTTCAACATCTAAGGGTTTACAAAGTATGACTTAACCCAAAGAAGTGTGTCCTCGGTGTGCTATCTGGGAAATTACTAGGATTCATTGTGTAACTGAGAGGAATAGAAATGGACCCTGAAAAGTTCACAACTATTAGAGAAATGAATCCCCCTAAGAATATTAGAAAACTGCGTAGTTTAAAAGGGAAAATTTAGGCCATTAGAAGGTTTATTTCATAGCTAGCAAACAAGTGTCATACATTTACACATCTTCTTAAGAAGGATGTTAATTCCAACTGGGGACCAGAACAACAAGAAGTGTTTTCGTCACTAAAAATAATACTTGGTCGACCCCCATGTTCTCATGCCACCCACAATAGGAGAACCCTTGTTACTTTATATCTCTTCTACACATTTTTTGAATTGGATTAGTTTTGATCCAGTATGACAAAGAACAGAGAGAAAAGGTTGTATAATATTTAAGCAAGATATTGGTAGCATATGAGCTAAATTATCCACAAATCAAGAAGGCTTACCTAGCCATGGTATTTGCGTTCCAGAAGCTACGTCATTATATGCATAACAATAAAATCAAGATAATTTCAAAGGTTGACCCTTTTAAGTTTTTATTGTCCAAATCAGCACTAACCGGAAAGATGGCTAATTGGATCATATTATTAAGTGAGTTTGACATTGAATATGTTCATCAAAAATTAGTAAAAGGACAGGTGTTACCAGATCAACTGGAAGAAGATACACTACCAGGTAATGAACCCTTGAGTCTAGAACTACTAGATGGATCCATTATGTACCTTGAAGAATCTATAGTTTGGAAAATGTACTTTGATGGATCTTTTACCTTTCATGGTTTAGGTGCCAAAGTTGTGCTAATCATTCCCACGGGAGACATGATTCCCCTAGCGTTTCGAATTGGATTCCCTTGCATGAAAAATATAGCAAAATATGAAGCTGTCATTGCAAGACTAAACTAGCCATCAAATGGGATATCAGATAAGTAAAATGCATTGGTGATTCAATGCTTATTATCAAACACGTCACAGATGAATATAAACTGAAATATGAAAATTTACTTCCATATAAAAGAATGGTCAATTCCTTAGAAGAATTCTTTGAGCAGATAACATTTGAGAAAATACCAAGAGCTCAAAATAGAGTGGAAGAGTCCATGGCTACGGTAGGATCTATGTTGAGCATTCCACCAAAGAGCAATGATATGCCATTATTTGTTGAAAATATAAGAACAGTGGCATACGACATACCATACTCTTGTTTAGTGTGTGAAGTTGTTGGTCCCTTTTCACCATGGTATGCTGAAATCATTAATTATCTCCATGATGGACCCTTCCCTATGAACATTTCCCTTACTGAAAAGCATAACCTCATCCAATGTATAGCCCACTATACCCTACCTGGGGGCACCCTCTTCTGCCGAGGATATGTTAGGAATTTTTTGCATTATTTAAATTATGACAAATCTATCCAAGAAATCAAGGAGGTGAATGAGGAAATTTGTAGAGCTCATACTAATGAGATTGTCATTGTAAATAAGATACTCAAAGTAGGTTACTATTGGCCTACCATAGAGCATGGCTCTTGTCAACATGTAAAGAAGTGTGTGGATTGTCAAAAGTATAGAAATTTAATACATGCGCTGGCACAATCCTTGCAACCAATCATGGCACCCTAGTCATTCTCAAAGTTGGGTCTCGATCTAATAGGGAAACTTAGTCCAGACTCCTCAGATGCCCACAAGTTCATTATAAAATCCACTAAGTACTTTAAAAAATGGGTAGATGAAGTTCGTCTTACTTATACAGAAGGTCCCCAAATTTTGAAGTTTATAATGAATCATATCATCTTTAGATATGGTATCCCTTCTTCCATTATCACTGATAATGATAAGTCATTCAAAAAAAAAATGTGAAAGAAATTTGTAAACACTTTCAAATTACCCTTAAGTTTTCAACCCCTTACCCTCAAGGTAATGGGTAGGCCAAAGCATCCAACAAAAACTTAATTCACATAATGGAGAAAATGGTGAATACCACATGTTGTAACTAGAATCTACAAATTCACCATACCCTCTGGGCATTCAAAAGTTATATTTTCACCCCTACAGGTGTAACTCCATATTCTATAGTATTCGGTTCCAAATTCATCTTGCAGTTAGATATCTAAATCCCTTCTTTTTTTTTATCAAGATAAGGGATTTCCTAAATGAAGAGGAGGACTATAGAGTATCCTGACTAGTAGAGTTGGAGCTATTAGATGATAAATTCCTTTATGCCCTCAATCACCTAAAATTATATCACAATTGAGTGTGGCAGAGCCATAACAATAAGGTCATACCTTTTCAGTTCAAGGATAGGGTACATGGTGTTGAAAGAGAATCAGAAGAACACCAATAAATATCCAGAAAAGAAAAGGAAATTTAAGCCCAACATGCTAGGACCATACATTGTGGTTTCCAAGTTCGGTTCAAGTGCATATAAGTTGGCCTATTCATATGTCCAAGAGATTCGAGAACCCATGAATATAATTAATCTTAAGCGATTCTATGCTTAAGTATGGGGTCTCTGTAGAATACTAAGAAAATAAACAAAAAAAGATAAAGATAAATAAACAAGTACATCCAATAGTGAAAACCATGCAATGGTGGCACTTTGGACAATTCCTTTGATGAAAATCGACTTCCAGCACCAAGGGAGGGTCCATTTTTCACAAGCAGTCTAAGCTTAAGGAGTACGGAAACTTGGCCCTAAGTTAATATTTTCCTTTGTATGAGCTCCTTGTGAGCCTATCCTTATTTTCCCTGATCTGGCTAATCTAAACTTCTAAGTGTGGAGAATTTAACATTGAATGAACCCATCTAACGATGGGGGCAGATTCACAGCATCACTTCTAGCATATACCATGTGGCATTCTTCCCTTGTACATCCCATATAACGCTGGGGGCATACACATTTCTTTATTTCCTTACGTGTTTGCTTTGGAAAATTGTTGAGAAAACATAAAAAGCATTCGTATAACTTTTGAAAATCCTAAAAACATACAGATATGTCCTAACACCATTAGAGTAATTCGGATCGGTGACAATCGTCTCAGAATAAAAATGCTATCTATATGTCAAGCAGAGACCATTTTGATGACTTGATAGGTTTTGTTGACTCACTCATTGAGAAAATCACTATAATTAGAATTAAGATAAGAGAGTGTGTTGTAGCAACAGCACGGGCTCACCTTGTTACAAATTACGAACCTACTCCCCCTCCTCCTCAAGAGAGTCACTATGATGTGTTAGATCAACTAGAAAAAACTATGGCTAATATTTCAATCTTAGACCTTCTAAAGATCTCTAGTGTCCATAAGGATATACTTTATAAAATATTACAGGGGTCAGGAGTATCCATTGATGTTGACCCAACACAATTGCAAGCCATGGTAGCACAACTTGTTCCTTTGGAACACATAACCTTCAGCAGTAGAGAAGCCTTAGTTGAATATCCTTCACATAACCTACCATTGCATCTTAACGTTATATTTAAATGTAAGAAGATTAAGAGAGTTCTTTTGGATGGTGGATCGGATCTTAACATATGTACTCTCAAACTAGTCTGCCAACTAGGCTGCACAGAAGCTAATCTGGAAACAAAGGTCATCACCATTAAGACATATGATAATGAAGAACTACAATCAGCTGGAATTATCATTTTATTATTAGAAGTGGGTCCCATAACACAAGATACAAAGTTCCATGGCTTGGACCTAGAACTCCTTTACAATATCTTACTCAGTTACTCATGGATTCACGTCATGCAGGCCGTGTCACCAACTTATCATCAGTGTTTAAGTTTGTAATATGAGGGACATACACTCACCATATAGGGGGACCCTCAACCTTTTTATCATTATAGAGCGTTGTCTATATGTTTCCCTCCAATTTATGAGTTTCCATCTATGGAGATTACTATTCCTATCCATTCAGAGGCCCTCACTTCACGAGTGGATCCAAATACCCTTTTTATCAATGAAAATGGTGCTTACACCTCAAAAACTCTTTTTCTGTATGGGAGATGAAGGTAAAACCAAACAGTTTTGGAGAGTATGATCTACAACAAGCCCTAATGGTTCACAACAGTCTACTATCAGCCCAAACACATGGTAGGCCATGTTTCAAAGTTCAGAGATCAAGAGAGGATTTCCCTTTTAATAATTTTACTCTTGGCGTCTTGATAAAAGACAAAAGGTTTCATATGGACATTGTATTCCATACAGATGATGATGACATGGATACATGTTATAAATCACCTAAGTATCCAATTCCTAATCGAATAATGTTTTTCATGGGATATAAAGGATGCAGTTACGGCTGCCAAGAACAAGGTCCATTAAAAGCTCTTGCAATACCTCAGAATATAGTAGGTAAATCAGGTATAGGAATCCATTTATATGATTCTCACTCTTCAAATTATGAGTATGCCTCTTCTAAGAGTGAGGATAGTTTGTTTGGAAATGAAAGTGAAACATATTCCTGATGTAGTCTTTACGAAGACCTTTCCTCTACAAACCTATTCCCCAATATGGTTATCCTTACTATAACCCCTGTTATACACACCATATCCCCTATAACTCAATCATTAACCCTCATCTACCCATCACTCATGAATGGGAAAATTTTAAACAGACACACTTGTGTGCCCCAGTTGACATGTGTGTGTGTATGTTTCAATGCATGTGTGCCTCTACCAACGCATGTTCTCCCCGTTGTAAAAATGACTGTCAATTGAGAAAAGTGAGTTAACATGTGTGCTTCCATAAAAGAAAATGTGTGCTTGTTTCAATGCCTGCAATCCCATGTTAACACCCGCACTCTCCCTTGTAAAAAATGACTGACAATTGAAAAATAAGAGCCAATGTGTGCACTTCCAGAGAAGTGGGTGCGCCCCTGTTTCAACACCTGCACTCCCCTATCAACATGTGCACTCCCCCTTGTAAAAAATGATTGACATTTGAAAAATACGAGCCAACATGTGCACTTTCAGAGAAGCAGGTGCATTCCCGTTTTGATGCCTATGCTCCTTTGTCGACGTGTGTGCTCCCCCTTGTAAGAAATGACTGACAGTTGAAAATTATGATCCAACGTGTGTGCTTCTAGAGAAGCGGGTGCATGCCTACTTCGACACCTCCTCTCCACTGTCGACATGTGTTCTCTCCCTTCAACACCTACACTCCCATTTCAATGCCTATGAGCCCCTTAGCTGGACGTAGCCAAAATTTGAGTTTTGACAAAAATTTCTTCAAAAAGGTCAAATCTTTAGTAGTTTTTGGAAATTTTGACAGGGTTTTGCCTCCTTGAATCTTGCAAAAAGAAATAAAACACAACTTCTACCACTAATCTAGTTGAAACAACTTTTCAAAAATGGAAATTAATCTATAAAACTTTGAAAATTACTCTAAAACTTTGAAATTAATCTAAAAGCTTGAGAAACTAATCTAAAAAGCTTGAAAGTACTGTAGAAATCTTGAAAGTAAACTAGAAAACGTGAAATTAATCTTGGAAACTTGAAACTAATCTATCGAAATTAATCTATAAAACTTTGAAGCTTACTTTAAAACTTTGAATTGAAACTAAAAATCTTGAGAAAATAATCTTTAAAAATCTTGAAAGTACTCTAGAAATCATAAAATTTAAAGTAGAAAACTTGAAATTAATCTAGGAAACTTGAAACCAATCTAAAACTTGAAATGCAAAACTTTGAAACTAAGTTAAAAGGATTTAAATATTGAATGCAATGAGGTATGGTTCCATCGAGCGTGCCAAATGATGACACCCTAAACTTTACAAAGAAAATTGCATGACTAAAAAAGGAGAGCTAACACCATTGCCATCCATCTAGCCAAGGTTCTAAGTCTAGGAATGTAGCATTAAGATAGAATCTTAAAAGAATGTTTAACTAGTATGAAAACAATACAAAATGTAACTAAACATGCCTACTAATATGCTTGAATTAGCTAACATGGGCCTAAATAGACCTAAAAGAGAAATCAAATGGTTATGGTTGCTACTCCAAACAACGTGAAATGGCATCTCCCAATGACTACTTGGTCATTTTGGATATCCATCTACTAAACATTGAAGGCTTTAAGAGAGGATTAAACTTGGCTATATATCATATTTATTATATGAGATGCAAATCAAAGTATGGTGTCAAATATAAAGGAATGAGGTGCACCCTATTTATAGTTTTCTTTTTGGGAGAAACTTGTATTTTGGTGCATGTGGGACTAAAATCCCCAAACTAGATTAGAATTGCTAATCATAATTTGGCCTTGTTAATCACAATTAGTGAGATAACCAAGTGATTAAGAGGTGTGAATCCTTAATCAACTGCTTAGGGTCAACTAGGAGGCTAGGAAAAGCTTTTGAAGCTTACTGAGACATTTTAGAGGTGAATGGGGTGATTTTATGTGGTTGGAAGAGGGGTTTGAGTCAATACTAGGGTATATTGACCAAAACAAGGGAAAAATAGGCTTAATTAGCTAATAAACACTAATTATTTATTTTGAAGAGGATTTTGACTTACAATTCGCCGTAAAGTGGCATCTTGAATGCAAAAGGGGTTACACAATCAAAAATGTGTTGTTAATTGGCTAAATTGACAAGAAACGTTAGTTAATTAGCAAAAACCACTAATTATAATGGATTTGGCAAGAATGAGAGTGATTTGTGTGTGTTTTGGCAATAAGGTTGCAAAAGAGGAATTTAGGTGTCTACAATACCATTAGAGATTGAGCTTCCTTCCCTAATAATATCTCTCTAGGACTATCTGGACAAGGATGAAGACTACCAACTTGGTTGACTAGCAGAATTAGAAATACTGGATGAGAAACACATGCGAGAACTTAATCACTTTAAGGTATATTGTAATAGAGTGTCACAAGGCTACAACAAGCGGATGATACCTCACCAGTTTGAGGTAGGATACTTAATGCCCAAATAAAATTAGTTCAATACCACTAAAGAATGGGAAAATAAAGGAAAATTTGAGCCCAAATGGTCAGGACCATATGTTGTGGTCATTAAGTACAGTTCTCGAGCATACAAACTTGCTCAGTAAGATGGTGAGGAATTAAAGGAACCCATGCACACAATAAATCTCAAGTGGTTTTATACTTGAGTATGAGGTTCCTTAGAAAACAAAGAAAAAAACAAAAAAATCAAAAAAGACAAGAAAAAATTAAAAATAAAATAGGTCATCCAATTGTGAAAACCATGCAATTATGGCACATTGGGCAAGTCCCTGGGTGAAAACCAGATTTTCGGCGCCTCGAGAGGATTTGTTGTTCACAAGCATATCTCATATCTAGAAAGAGTACACTTTCTTTGCAAAAGGGATAGGTTTTTCTGAATTTGATGTCTCATTTTTAAACCTATCATTTGTGGCCTTTATATGACATATCTACTCTTGTATATATGTGAAGGGTTCACCTTTGAATGTTTCCACCTAACGCTAGGGGCACTTTCATATTTTCACCTTCTTGCACATAATGTGTGGCATTCTTCCCTTGTACATCCCATCTCTCGATGGGGGTGTCCATGTTGCTTTGTTTTCTGTACATAGCTTCATAAAACCTTGGTAAACACAAAAACATTCAAATATGTTAGAAAAAACCTAAACATGAGAAAACCCTTTTAAGGAAAAAACTACAAAAAAAAATGTGAACCGTAGCCTTGAAAATTATCTTGAGATAACACCAAAAATAGTGAAAATGATTCAAAATTGTCCCATAAAAACATAGTGGTTTTCTTATTTTTAATTGTTGGTTTGTATGGTTTTGATTGCATTACTTCTCCATATTGTGTGCTTTCAATTGGATCCATTTTCTTAGTTTAAAGTGTTACTTTAATCTATTGTACATAGGCATTGGGTTCATGTTATCGTGCATACTTTTATATAGTTTTCTTTTGTTGATTAGATTTGATTAAGATATGCTTGTTTTGGTTTTATATAATTTTTTGTCATCCCATATCATCTACCATCTTTCATCACATATATACATCATATATCAATAAAATCTAAGCTACATCATCATGAACATGAAAATAAAACAAATATGCTAAGATAACATCGTGTGATATCACCGCGAGGGGTAAGAGGGACTGCCTTCTGTCCCCCCTCAAACATAGACCACAATAAAAATGTGAACAATCATAAATTTCACCTACAAAACAACATGACATCATCTATTGCTATCTCATACACACAATGTGATAAGTAGAACATGAAGTATCTCATCAAAACATTCAATGTCATCTAAATACTATCTCATAAATAAAACACATGTGATACAATCATAACATTATAAATAATGTTCATAATCATATATTTATGTCTATAAAAATATCAATGTCCATATAAAATGTCTCTCTGTACATAATCATCTAGATATATAGTATGTCAACATGGGAATCGATCAAAATGGGCCTTCCAAGTGAGGCATGGACAAAATAAATATATATCCATCGATCAAAAATATTCTTAATATCGAGGCATACATCAAAAAATTTATGCATCTGTAAATACATCATGAAATAAATATGCATGTGTGGCTCAATCCCTAGTGGGGGATTCCTGGCTTCTGGGAAGGTGGGGGTACCATCACCTGTGGCCCCTATTTTGTTTTTGGCTGCTCTAGTGTTCTACCTGATGTTGATGCTCTGTGAGACTACAAAATGGACCTGCTCATGGAATGCTAACTAAGATTAGAAGCTCTCTGTCCCTCTGGGATGACATCATAATATAAGGATATATAATATGCAACATGTCCCATAGCTGCAGCTAGGTCCATATGTACCCGAGGTGTAATGGCTTCTATAGCTATATGATGTAAGGACACCACCTCTGCAGAAACCTTTGCCACCTCGTCCTGTATTGGTGATCGCTTGGCTCGGATATAATATCACTCGGCTCTGACTACCTATAGTTGCACCTACTATGTTATCAAGTGAGCTCTCTCAATGGCCCATTATTTCTGTTGACTGGATAACTAATATCTCTTTCCCTTGAGCTAGGCCCTCTTTTCCACTTCCTGATCAATCTCAATAATAACCTTATCTCTCTTTAGGTGACTTGGAGCTAAAGAGCTATGACCTGTTGTAACTTCTCCCACAACGAAGCTACCTCTCTTGCACCTTGTGGAAACTGCTCCCATCCCCCACATATGGGACTCTATGGTGGAGTCCCTCATCCATATCCTCTACCTCTTCCAAGAATTTGTGGCAAACTAATAATGGTAACCTATTATGGA
Source organism: Taxus chinensis (assembly GCA_019776745.2). Classification (NCBI taxonomy): domain Eukaryota; kingdom Viridiplantae; phylum Streptophyta; class Pinopsida; order Cupressales; family Taxaceae; genus Taxus; species Taxus chinensis. Next base: position 153,534,113 of record CM034156.1, read on the forward strand.
TGTTTTTAAACATGTTCATGTGGAAGTACTTGATGCAAAGGAACACCTACACCCACCTACATGCCCATCTAGGGCATCTGAATTAGTGCATGTACCTATATCTATGCAAGAACTTATCTCAGTGCTCTTTATCCTTGTCCCTACCCCTATCCATCACCCACCTCCAGGACTTTGTGGTGGAGTCCCCATCCATCTCCTCCACCTCCTCCCAGGCTGTGTGTCAAACTAAAAATGGAAACCTCCTATGGAGGTTGTTATACATGTGCCTATGGAAGTACCTACTGAAAAGGAAATCCTTCACCCACCGGCATACCCATCTAGGGCATATGACTCTTTGCATGTACCTATGGTTGTGTAGGAAGCTCTCTCGATGCTCTTTGTCCCTATCCTTACCCCTGTCTATCCCCCACCTCTGGGAATCTCTGGTGGAGTCCCCCATCCATATCCTCTACCTCCTCCTAGGATGTGTGGAAGACTAACAATGGGAACATTCTATGGAGGTTGTTGTGCATGTGCTTATAGAAGTACCTATTACACAGGAACACCTACACCCACCTACATGCCCATCTGGGGTATCTGAATCTATGTGTCTACCTTTGGCTATGCAGGAACCTAACCCGGTGCTCTCTGTCCTTGTCCCTTCCCCTATCCATACCCACCATCTCCATCAGATCCGTCATCATCACTCCCATCGTCACTACCATTTTCAATATGGGCCCTCTTTTGTCCTCTCCCTCTACGAGGGTGCTCCTCGAGAGGTGGCCACATTCCTGCATCCCATGTTACCTGAGGTATGGTCAAATGTCTCGGTAATACGTAGCATACCAAGGAACATAGGTTGGTGTAATCCCTAGATCAATGATCTATCTTAATGGAACCCATTCTAGTGGAACCATCTACGTAAAATTGTCTCGTGCTCCCTATGTACTAATCAGTGGCCCAATGTCAAAGGTCTCTCGGGCACGATGCCCATACCGCATCACTGGCCCAAGAACATCCTAAATGACACCAAAATATCATTTTGCCTGATCCAATTTGTAATAATCAATCATGTAGCCACGAATCCCAATAATAAAGTTCTTTACTAGGGCAAGGTTGAGCTCCACTGCATTCTCTAACCAATGATAATATCTATAAGGCCTCCATATAATCATCTGTAGCTGAATGTCATCAAAATCATGGAAATAGAAATAAGTATCTCGCATGTGCTTATGTGCATCATCACCAACAGGATCCCAACCAAATACTGAAGGCTTATCCATGGCATAAGATCATATTTCTCTCGTGGGGTGACCACTATCTATATGGTCCTAGGTCCATATTTTTAGTAATGTGGTAGGCCCCACGGTCTTCTGACCATGGTAGGTAATCAAGTGAAAATCCCAGTATAAATGCATGAGTATACATTGTCCCCATTAGTAGCACTCTCCTCTGCAAAGACCTCGAATCACACCAATCAAACCTATGGGGAATGATGTACCTATCTTGTTAGTAAGCAGAATTCCACTGAAAAGTGCCATAAGATACATTAGCACGTGATGTAACCTCAGATCTACAAAACACCAATACATCTCCACTGTCGTACCCCATCGAGGTATCTCGTCTACACCAAAGAGCTCAATCATATTGTCTGTAATTTTCCCAACATCACTCTTGTACTCTTTCAAATGGCCCTGAATCAACACTCATAGAATCCTCCAAAAATTTTCTAGTGTAGTCATCATCTAACCAATTGAGAGCCTTAAAAATTGGCTCTCATTGTGCCACCTCTTAACTAAGGCTATAAGGAGGTTGTGGTCCAAAGTGATATGTGTCATTTGTGCCACGTAACTAAGCCTTGTCACATATAGAATGATGTAAAAATAATTCATGTTACATCACGAGAAGGTCACCTAAAGGTTGTCCAATCGGCCATGTCACTCCCGCACCTGTAAGGCAGGTAGTCTCTACAAGATCACACAAAACACTTATTAACATTTCTTCTATCTAACAACATATGACACTTGGCCTATTCATCCCTATATAATTCTAGGAAATTTCCCCTTTTTATTCTAAGTGTTTCCAAAACCCCCCTTTGATGCATGCATGGCCCTTTGGACACATTCAATCCCTTTTAAGCATATGCGTGCTCAACACGCATATGCCCCATTTCTAGTGCTTACACAATCATCCTAGCGCATGCACCTATAACCTTTTGACCCCCTTTTCCTTGATTTATACACGCCCCTTTTGACGTATGCACGCCATTTTTTACACTTCCACCCACATGCATTTTCCCTAACCCCCCGGCACTTGTGCACCCATTTCAGTAGATATGCCCACGTACACATGCCCTTCTATCACTTGCATACACCCAACAATGCATGGTCCCAGAAATCTCATTAAGCTTACTTGGGATTCCTAATTAATCCTAAAAGGTTAATTAGCTTCTAATCCTATTCAAATCTTTCTTTGAATTACTAAAAGTTCTTTTTGGACTTACCTTTTGTCCCATACACACCAAAATCATTCCATTCTTGGAATTGGAAACCTATAAATATAACCCTCCTCATCATTTAAAAAGAACACTTCTCCTCCTCTAGCATAAACTATAGGAAATTAGGATCTTGATCATTTCTTCATTTTTTGAGCTAATATCTAATAGTGCATCCATTAAATCAAGCTCGAGTACTATGGGTAGAACCATATGGCCTTGTAGCCATTAATGGTGATACTTCATTCACAAACCTTGAGATCATATTAACAATAAAAACTAATTGTTAAGGGTCTTCTTAGGTTCATTTCAAGTTGGCATTCAAAAAGTAAAGATTTATTTAAGCATGTTAGTTTGATTATTGTCAAATTTATATGCATGTTTAGGAAATTAGCCTCCCTAAGCTCTTACCTTGTTGGTTCTTGTTAGATTAGTTAACCTTTGAAACTTCTTAAGTCTTCTAGTTTCATTTCTTAAGCTTTCTAATTTATACATGAACATAGATGGATGTTGATGCCCTTGGCTATATGCTCATGCACACTCACTATAGACAAAAAATCTATGCAATTGGGTAAATTTATAGGTCCCAAAGCACTAATATATACATGATTCCTAAGCAAGAAAACTAGTGGTTGGAAACTCCTTTTAGTTATTTGATTTCTTTGTGTTTTGAAATTTACTCACCTTACACACCTTACAGCTCTATCAATACTTAAATCATATATATTTCAATGACCTCGTACACTAGCATCTAGTTAGGATAGAAGCACCTAAGCACTCATATCCCTCTTGGATGCTCCTATCCTTCTTTATATTATTTTCACTCTTTTGGGTCCTTTTTACCTTTTGGTCATCTGTTAATATTTTGGGTCGGCCTTTTAGTTGTTAATTATGAAATTTAAATGAGGGAATCATATATATACTTAGTTATTACTCCCAAATAAGGGTTCAAGCACTATAAGCATTATCTATCATCACCTAAGCTTGCATAAAATGCACGAGAGTATTGCAAGGCATACATCTAGCTTGTCCATATGAGAGACAAGGGTTGCATTATTCTACATACATAACATACTAGGGGAGTTCATTCTATTTCATCACATGCATCTTATATACTCGGTAAAATCTACATCTAGCATGCTAGCATTGTGAAACTTGCATAAGGGTGACCAAGGGCATCATCTCACACATAAGTATGGAGAACTACATAGAGTCTGAGATGTAGTGCATTGCTCGATTGTAAGTTCACTCTTCAGGTGACCATTGGGGTCGGTCCAAATCCAAATTTTACATATTTTTTATTATATTTGATGTAGTTTGTAGACATGTGTAGGTAGATATCTATTTTACAGGTTACAGGTACAACCAGAGACATGGAAACAAAATCATAGAAATAAAAGAAGATCTCCAGTGAAGCTCCTCCATCCTAGAAAAGACCAAAACTTGAGCATTTGAATAAACAGAAGTGCCTAGTTCAATCACTAGCACCTAAGGTGCTCCTTTCCTCCTATGGGAATTTTTTTGGCACAGTCATGATTTCTCAAATCATCCCCAATCTTGTTTGATGTTATTTCCATCTAGATCCAACAAATACGAAGTCCAGATCATTTTCAAGTTGTGCATAATCAGCTAAGCCATCTTCCTCTCCCACATGCTTATGTGTTTACATTTTTCAATGCTTATTTACTTACGTATTACTATACTTAATTAAGTGAAATATCATACACCATAGTAGTTACTCTAAAATAAAGGTTTAATTAAATTTAGAATAAATCATTTCATGAACCCCACGTCTTAAACCATACCTTGTTTCAATGGCTGAGACTTACGAATCCTTTATTGAAAAAGACCTTCATGTTCTCTAGGCTCATATTGTTAAACACCCTCAAGACCTAGATCTCTTATTATTTTTTTCTCATGAAAAATTCATGTGGTTAGTTGAGCTTAACCCTCTGGTCTCCAATGATACTTTTCTTCCTATTGTGGCACTTCCTCCTCATTTGATCATCGTTCTTCCACCTACATCTATTGTTCCTGTTTCTATGCCTACCCCTACCAATCAATTTACCCTCCTTATTAATTCACATACACAACATTCCTCCTCTTTGAGTACCCATGACCTAGGTTCCTTATATTATGACTTACAAACCCAAATTCACCAGTTCTAACAAGCTTCTTCATCCTTCTCTTCATCTATAGATTCCTCACTCCTCATTAGTCCTTATACACCTGTCATCTCCTCCTATTCATTTCCTCCTAACTGCATCATGCCAAATTTTCCTATGTCCAATGGCCATAGCAACCCATAGCAACCCTCAAGAACACCTTCTCTCCTTCCATGTTGTATGTATTTACTATGTTTATGACCTTACATTGTTGAGTAAATTATTTCCTTGAAGCTTAAATGAATATGTTATGCATTAGTTTTATGATATACCATTCCATTGGGTAACATATTTTACCACTGTAGTTGATGCATTCCTTGCTCATTTTTCTATAAATATAGGCACTAATATCATATGCACAACTAGCTAAAATCAAACAAGGATCCAATGAACATCTTGCAGAATATGCCTTGTATTATAAGAACAACCTTCCTGAAATGACCAATGTCATCATTAATTCTATAATCTGCAAGATCTAATCCTTCCAACAGTCATTTACATGCATCTACTAAAAGATTGACACAATTTAACCATACTTCACTTTCTTTTAACCAAGTGTGCCACACCTATCTAGATTGTAACACATGTGAGAAAGGTTTACTTGCAATGTTAAAAACATTTCAAAGTATCATGGTAATAGGCCTCCTCTAACCTTCCATCATATAATCAATGACCAAAATATAATCCTTATTCATACCATCCAATAAAGCATACTAAACCTTCATCTACAATTCAATTTTTCAACGATGTTGTAGTTTGTCATCAGGAAAATCTACTTTGAATGTTTGAGGGTCTAGAGAAAATGAGAATGACATGGAAATGTTATTAATGGTCTAAATAATGTCCTCGGCCTCTGAAATCCTCAAATTCTGGGAATATTTACATAGGAATGCCTTGCTGATTAGATACCCAAGGTACAAAAATACTCATGAGCTCCTCTGCTCACGATTTCTACCCAGCATGTTCATACCTATGTTGTAGATATCGCACTATGGAGGTTATCCACCATTGCATACTCCACATCATGGTTCTTATTATTGATTAAGTATTGAAAGTAATATCATTCACCTAGTATTCTTGATCAAGCTTTTTTCCAAAATAGCCATTCGAGTTTCCTTAACCATTTACTACTAAACCAGTAAATGATGATAAAAAACATAAAATCATCAATGAACCATTACCAAAACATGGCAAGATAACTATATATTCCTCTGCAAATCATACATATCATGTTGTGCCTCCCACTAAAATGGGACTAATTGGAGATATTCCTAGGTATGTTGGTAGACATGCTAATTCACTAAGAATTAGTTGAAAATATTCTTAGGATATTACATGGCCCTATCCTTCTTGAGTTTCAAATCGGATTCGTTACATCACCTTTAGGAAATCTCTCCTTGGTACTAAGATAGTAACCAAATACCAAATCTCCCATCCCTCAGCCCTATTCCATATGCATGCTTCTCTGGCACATCATCATTGGGCACTCGCATGCCCCTTGTTAGTACTGAGTTCTACACCTACATCTTTACTTGTTCGTGAGAGCCATCATTGTATAGATGTAGAAAACTCCTCAACTTTCCAACATCTCGATTCTCTTTTCTATTTCCTAATTCTTCTAGAACTCATCATACTCCCAATTATGGTTAGGTCCCTTATAGTCAATTTTGGTGAAAGTAATCATTCCTATGGGTGGGAAATTTATGGGATTTCATTATATGCTCTAGGACTTAGGTCCCTTTTCTTGAAATAACATGATCTCCATTGTATTAAAGATAGGGATCAAGGTACTAGACACCAAAGTAGATTTCAAAGGCGGCCTGTTAACAACCTTAGGTTTCCCATCAATTTGAGTATACTTATCCTGATACCTAAAATAAAGTTCTTATGTGAAGCACAAGGGAGGAATTGTAAGGGAGAAAGTTCCCAATAGAACTTAGTGTCCCTATTAAAAATATAGCTTCTAGGGAGTCCATGCAATCTTATTGTTTACCTGAAAAAAAAATTGGTCAGTATTGGTGACATCACATGTCTTTGTACAAGCTATGAAGTGGTCCATTCTAGATAAGAGGATCAAGTTATAACCAACAAATAGAACCAATACTTGCATTGTGTTCTTGACAGTCCTAACATAAAATTCATCCTCAATAGCATCCCATGGCTTGAGATCGTAGATAGGTAATTGCTAGTACAAGGTCATGTAAGATTTTGACTTAATCCTTTTAGAATATGAAAAAATTATGGGAGCATCTCTCCACAAGATATTTTAACCATCATATTAAAATTCTTAGGCTAGTCCCAATAGTGTATCAGCTTTAGCTAATGCAAAGGTCTTCGTCTCATCTAAAATGTGACTTGTTAAATCTCTAAATTGTGTTTCTCCTTTAAGAAAATTTCCCCTCATAGATCCTTAAAGTCAGTATTCATAACTTTCTTCCCATTGAATAAAAATAATTTACTAAATAGATGTAATCCATTCATGGTGATTAGCTCCAATCTATGAATCAAGAAGGATGACTTACAAACTCTGATATGCCTCCTTAAAATTGGTATCTTCTTCATGATAATTCTTTTGCAATGACTCCAATCCTAATGACTTCAACTTTGGAACTCATGAAGGACCATTATGTATCCTACTATAATGAATGAATTAATCCTCCTAAATGATGAACACTCTATACCACTTCTAGGTATACTAAAACAGAAAGTGAGAAGCACTCAATCAGTAAACCCTTGATACCAATGAAGAATGCCATACATTTCACATGAAACAGCCATTCTGAACCAAGATGTCACTACCACTCCTTGATAAACTTTAACACATGATTATTAGTGTAGAGAAAAAAATCCTTTACACAAGAAAAGTAGTGATGATCCAATTCTTCAAGGATTTCAATAATGGCATAGAAGTCTTGAACCATAAGTTGATTCCCCACTTTTTTGGATGCATAATTTTTTCATTAACATTCCCTTGAGACAAATATAAGAAATATGGTCACCACATTTTGACAAGTTAAAACTACTCCAATAGTTGATCTTACTAGTATTAACATTTCCTCTTTGAAAAACCTTATTCTCACCACATCCTTGAAGGCAAGGATTATTTTACAGGATTGATTCAGTTAACCTATTTTAAAAACTTGGAATATTTTATTAACATGGAGAGGAAATACATATGAAACTTCCTCTTTATCTCCCTTTGATCATTATTGTTTTTAGCATGCTTCACATGTTACATCCTGTAATTTCAGTATATTTCTTCACAAGGGATAATTCATAAACAAAGAGTGGGTTACAAGAGCCGAAGAATAAACTTTGTTGCATAGCTATATATGCAGCTCTTACGTGCATAGGCCATATCCTAAAAAGGATTTCCTTAAACTTTCTCTATAGTTCCATCCTTACAACCATCGCATAGAAAAAAAATATCCTAGCATAAACTAATGTCAATTAGCATTTATGAAACTACACTTCTCAAGTATTAATCTTTGACTAGTTTTTCCTCTACTCAGTCTCTCCAAATGTAGACACTATATTCACATACTTTGAGTCATTGTCTAGTGTATTAATTGCATACTACTATTCATATGGTTCCTAAGTAATAAAATTACTAATCCAATCCATGTCTTTGGCCACCTTTCTGTTACTTTATGCTTATTAATTTTAGTCTTGCACTCCTTACTTGTCTCAATCTGTCTTTTCATACTTTCAAAATTTGTACCCATTCTGGACACCAGTGCCCAGCTAGGATGCTAGCACCAAAGTCAAGAACCCTCATCCCCTCTAGGGTGCCCTTTTCCTCTTTATGACTTTGGCCACACTTTTTGGGCCCTTTCTAGTAATTTGAGCATCTTATATTTTTGGTAGTCGGCATTTTTGGGGTTAATTACAAAATTCAAGCAAGGGAATCATATAAATATACAGTTATGTGATCATACTAAGGAACTAAAGAACTAATCATCTATTATCTCCACCTAAGGTTGCATCCATCGATGACATTTATAGCTCCATTTACATCCATCTAGCTCCATAACAATGGTGCACAAGGTTGGTTCATTTACATCACACTTAAAAAGGAAGGGAAGTCTATTGTTTTCCATGCACACATTATTTACATTCTACATCTAGTTACTTTCTCGCTACTCCACTAAGTGTGATTGAAACAAGAGAAACCTAGGAAAATTATGCACAATTCACACACACACACACATACACACACACAACTACATTACAGTCTGAGATGTAGTGCAAGCACTCAGTGATAATTCCATCATTTTGGTAGTTAAGGATGGTTTAACCCCTTCATTTGCATCTTTATTTTTTACAGTGTTTGATGTTTTGTTTGGGGTTTTGCAGGTGATTCATGCATTCTAGGTTTACAATGACATTCATCAGAGTTCATGACATACACATGACAAGGAGAATAAATGTCAAACACCTTGTGACCATATCGGAATGATATGTTTTCTGAACATTTATGCAAACCAGGGCACCAAAAATCTCAAGACCAAGGTGCCCACGAGTCCCCTATCCTTCTCCAGGCGCCCTAGTCTAGTCAAATCAATTCTAGGATCTGCATGTTTTAGATTCTCCTGTGTGACGAGTCCTCCATCTTTGTTCAGTCCAGTCTCCACTATGACATAAAGTCTAGAAACCTCTATGAATCAATTAAGGCTCTTCTAACCCTCTTTGCACATTAGGATTTCATATTTTCTAGCTTATTTTTACTTGGGTATTATTTCAGTATTTTAGCATTCATTTATTTGCTGCAAACTTGCATTAGATTAGTACTAGTGTATTTTACATTTTAGCCTAATAATTTTGGTGAACCCGAATTGATCTACACGTTATTATGATCATTGTTACTTTATCATCATGAGTACCTCAATTAATGACTTCCTACTAAAAAATCCCATTGATTTAAGGCATAGAGTCTAACATCTCTATGCTACTACTTGTGTTCCTATTGATATACAACCAGACTATGTATATAATTATTTTGTTGATGCATTTCTCAATGTATTGCTCTCCCATCTAATCCTCATGTTTATCTTTTTATTTTTTATAATGATCCACCCTTTCATATCATGATTCACATTTACAATATGGGTATCAAGCGTACTTTAGTAGGTGATGGATTTGAGCTCAATCTATGTCCCATGTCCTTCCTTCAAAATAATGGTTTGTTTGCTACTAATGTTAGTCCATCATGTCTCTCTCTTCCTGCATATGATGGCTCTATTCATCCATACGTAGGTCACATTGTTTAACCTATCACTGTAGAGCCAAAACCTCTCAACACAGTATTCATTATCATTGAATTTCTAGTTTCATATAACTATTTACTTAGTAGTACATGGCTCCATGCAATGCAAGCTATTACCTCTACCATGCACCATTGTGTCAAATTTCTATACATGAGGGTGTCAAGTATATTGTTCTACGTGATTGTCATCCATATAAATATATGCATGATCATGATCCAAATACTACACTTCATATTCCAAGAGTTTGACACTACTGATGTCCCACAACCCATATATGGGATACCACATTTACCACCACTTGAAGGTTCCATTTGCATGATATATTCTGCACAAATTGCATCTATGTCTCCCCCTACTTCTACTACTGTTATGATTATTTATCAGGGGCATGTTCCTTCATTAGACCTCACTATAGCTCCTCCACCTTCTCATGTGTCGCATCCACCAGTATGACCTTCTTTCACATGCACAATTTTCATGAATGATTCTTATTGGGAGCATATTCCATCCAATCCTACCTGTGATGATACAATATGTACACATGAAGGATTGACTCCACTAGGTTGTTCTTTTGAAGATCTATATCCTTCACCATATTGTTTTGATCTTTATCATGGATTCATTCACATTACTATCCACTTATGGTCTATGTTTATTTCATCTCATAGTTTTCTTTGTTCAAAATAATTTCTCTTCACCACTTATATTAGGGAAATCCTATCTTGATTATATTGGGGGCATGTTACTTGATCATACCGATATATTATTTCCCATTCCCTTTAGTCATGTATTCATCTGCAACAGTTCCTTTCTTATCTATATGTAGAATCTCACTCATTGGTATGCACATAGATGTCTATTACCACCCTTCACTGATGAGGAGTATTCCATGGGTATGTACAACTTACGCATCAATGGCTCATTACATGATACAACTCGACACTATTACTTACCATGTATTTGATTCTTGTCCATTTGGCTTTGACCCTGATACCAATGACCTTTTAGATGACATTACATGATTTTTTATTCATCATATACCCTCAGGGGGCATCACACTTATTTCCCCCTAACATCAACACATTTCTTAAACTTACCTTAGTACGTACATACCCTCTTGCACATACATCTTTCATCATGCTAGCATCACCCATTTCTTGATGATGCACTCTTGTGCTTCAGTTCACACTTGATTGTTGAGGGCATCATATACACATGAACCTCACACACTATACAATAGACACTACACATATCACACATGTATACTTGCATACATACATCTTACATCTTACTATGTATCTACACATCTCATATCAGCCACACATTTTGCATTACATACTATAACTCCTACATTACACACATTACACATGATGATTTATCATCACCACATCTAGGACACATATCACAGAATTTTTACTCATCTACTTATACGTACTGCACTCACTTACCTATGATGTACTTGTAGTCTCACGGTCCATACTGGACTATTGAGGCTATACAAATCGAATGGACCTCATCAAAATCATACATTCAACCATTCAACCTTTTTCTCATACACCATTCTTATATTAGTGATATATGCCATAGGATAAATCATCACTTATTCTAGCATCCTTTAGTGATATATGCCATAGGATAAATCATCACTTATTCTAGCATCCTTTAGTGATATATGTTTTAGGTTAAATCATAACTTATTTCATTATATTGTTGTTATATACACTATAGGATAAACCATCACACATTCTTACACCTCATCTCTAGGTCACATATCATCACTATGCATCCATTAGATCATGTTACGCACAACACATAGTTTAACCATTTCCTAATAACACACACTTGTTTATGAGTTCATTCTTGACTTCTGAGGGGGCATACATAAAATGAAGCTCACTACAAATAATTCCATTCACTCGAGGGGCGCGTGGATCCTATCCTTCACTCTGCATTTCATTACACCCATCCAAAACATATTTCATATCTTGGTTGCATTCACTCTTTCTTACATTTACTTGTACATGTTCATTTTATTACACATGCTAGATAGATATATTGTATGTCATTATCTTTATCATACACACATGCGTGTCACTTTGTTTTCTTATATCATATAGTTCCATTACACGTAACATGGAAGTTTAGCACAATACCTATTACAAATCACACAATGGCTCCTGAGGGCATCCACTTTCATACACTATACATGTTATTGTTTCATTTTGTACTTAGTACTTTACCTCGTCAGATTATACATAATTTGACATACTTTTATCATTCTAACATGTTAACGGGTTCCTCATGTGCATCATTTGTTTTACATGACTATTTTCCACCATGGTTATCTATTATATTTCTTGTACTTTACTTGTATGTCCATTGTTTGCAGGATTTTACCTTTGTCTTAAGTGTACACATGTATTTCCTTTGGGTTATTCGTCATTGATTGTCTTGCGAGACCATGAGTGGTGTCCCATGTTTACAACCCACTCTTTGCGTGTCTACATTTTCATCTTGGGTGTTTACATTCTCTACTTACACATTATCTTTGTAGCTTAAACTTTTCCTCTATATGCATGATAATTTGTACTAACACTTGTTTCCTAGCCACTTGTTTGAATGTGCCTTGGTTTCTACTAAGCACATCCCCTTCCCCCTGTAGGGAATAGTTTCATCAGTCAATCCTCTTTTGGGTCGCATACTCCTTCTACGACGTCGCATGTTCCCCCAAAAATGGGGGGCATCATTTTGGTGAATTATTCACCTCATACAATAGTCTACACATAGTATACAAACATAGCACATTACATGTACAAAAAATTTTAGGCTCAGAATCAGACTTGGGTCCTTAGTATAGCAATTTCTTTCCTATAGTTCCTTTAACCTTAGGAAGTTACACAACAATTGGGTTCAACACAGTCTATAGAACTCATACACAATGGATTTTAAAGGGAAGGTTGTACTTAGCACATGAATTATTACACATCATCTGGAGTGGTGTTTTATTCCAGGGAGGAGTTAAAGGTTAGAGGATAACACCAAAACCCCTCTCTACACTACTTCTATCGTGGTGTCGGATCACCTAAAAAATCAGACAGTATAGATATCTCTACAATTTCAGGAAGTAGTTAAAGGCTACAGGATAAATCATACTTTTCTCCCTATAATTATTTAGCCAATGGTGTGAGATCACCCAAGAAAACTTGTACTTCATCGACATTTACATGATCCTTTCTACACTCTTTCCTTCATTTCGGATCAGGTTGCATATGTTTCTCTTTCACATTTCATAATTTTTTTCTTACATTTTCTTTGATATACTTCCTTACATGCTTTTTACACATATACATGTGTATTTGAATACTTGATCATATTCTATTTTGTAGGTCCATCCGTATGGAAAGAAGCAATCCAAAACATAGACATATAAAAGTTACATCACACACATTAACATTTACACACGCATTTCCACCCTAGGTTCATTTTCATCTCCTTTTTACATTTTTGGCATCTTTAGTCTCCATGCTCCTCATTGTTATCATTCCAATTTTTCTAGTCCCTCGGCACACTTTCTTCATCAATCTACATGGATATCAAGTAGACATCTCTATCTACTTTATGTTACCAAGTATCCTTCTCACCAATATAAAGTGGGGCAAATTGTAAACACAAAATCATGAACTTTGAGTCATTATTTAGTCTCGATCACATACTACTATTTACATGATTCCAAAGTAAGAAAAGTACTAATCAACCCATGTCTTTGGTAACCTTTATTTTCTTTATGCTTCTTTTTTTTGTCTTGCACATGTACTTTCTCAGTTTGTCTTTTCAACTTTCAGAATTTTTCATTCTAGACACTAGCACCCAGCCACGATGCCAGCGTCAGGTGCCCCTGTCCTCTTTTTAATTTGGTCACACTTTATGTCTCCTTTCTATCTGTTTGAGCATATTATCTTATTTTTAGTCATACTTTTCAGGGTTGATTATGTAATTTAAGCAAGAGAATCATATAAATATAAAGTTATGTGATCATAATAAGGGACTAAGTACTAAGCATCTATTATCACCACCTATGGTTGTATTCATCAAAGGAATCTATAGCTTAATTTACATCCATCGAGATCCATCATAATGTACTAAAGGCAGGCTCATTTTCATTACACTTCATAGGAGGGGAGTCTATTGTTTTCCATGCACACATTATTTACATTCTAAATCTAGATATTTTCTCGCTACTCAGAAAATACGACTTGCACAAGAGCAACCTAGGGCACAATTACGCGCATGCACGCACACACGCACGCGCACGCTCACACGCACACGCACGCACACGCACACGCACACGCACACGCGCACGCGCATGTGTGCACACGCACACGCACACGCACACGCACACGCACACGCACACGCACACGCACACGCACACGCACACGCACACGCACACGCACACGCACACGCACACGCACACGCACATGCACACGCACACGCACACGCACACGCACACGCACACGCACACGCACACGCACACGCACACGCACACGCACACGCACACGCACACGCACACGCACACGCACACGCACACGCACACGCACACGCACACGCACACGCACACGCACACGCACACGCACACGCACACGCACACGCACACGCACACGCACACGCACACGCACACGCACACGCACACGCACACGCACACGCACACGCACACGCACACGCACACGCACACGCACACGCACACGCACACGCACACGCACACGCACACGCACACGCACCGCACATGCACACACACACGCACACGCACACGCACATGCACACGTACGCACGCACGCGCGCGCGCGCACGCACGCACACACACACACACACACACACACACACACACACACACACACACACACACACACACACACACACACACACACACACACACACACACACACACACACACACCTAGAACTACATTGATTTTGAGATGTAGTGCAACACTCAGTGATAAATCCATCAATTCGGTAGCTAAGGAAAGTCTGAACCCTTCATATGCATCTTTATTTTTTTAGTGTTTTGATGCTTTGTTTGGGGTTTTACAGGTGATTCATCCATTTCAAGTTTATAATGACATCCAATGAATTTCAGGGACATACACGCGACAAGAAGCGAAGAAATGAAAACACCTACCAACCATATCAGAACAAAATTTTTACCATTTTTGTAGATCAGGGCATTAAGAACTTAGACTAGGGCACCCACAGGTGTAGTTATCCCTCTTCAAATGCTCCAGTCCAGTAAAATCTGTGAAATCTATAATTTTTAGAGCTCCTGTGCGATGATTTTCCATCTTTGTTCGATCAATCTCCGCTGCTACACAATCCAAAAACCTCTGCAAATTAGCTAAGGCTCTTCTAACCCTCTTTACACATAAGGGTTTCATATTTTCTAGCTTATTTTTCTTAGGTATTATTTCAGTATTTCATTATTCATTTTTTTACTGCAAACTTGCATTATATTAGGCTAGTATATTTACATTTTAGTTTAATCATTGGGTATGATATGTGGTGCATGGCTGGATTCTTTGTTTGTTGTACTTATAATAAATATTTTTGTGCACCTTGATAAGATGTGTTACTTACTTTTTTGAATGTGATGATTTTTTGCATAGGTGTATTGCTTGGTTTTTGTACCTGTATTAAATATTATAGTACACCTTGATATGTTATGAGTTACATGCTGAAAATAATGAAGTTGCAAAAGTATTATCTTAGTATGGAGACATGGTTTGAATGCATAATGACTAAATCTCTCATGGTGTACATGGTCATAAAACGCAAAGTTTAATGAATTCTTCCTCACCGCTTAATTGATACGAAGTTAATCAAGGTAACAATACGTATTTAAATATTTTATTAAGTAGATGTAGATGACGATAGTTGTTAATCAACCATAACCACCTCCTTGATAATTTCCTTTAGAAAAGTACTAATGTTATGACTATTTTGCTGGTCTTAGACCCCGAGAAAACATAAAAAATTATTTGATGATTTATCTTGTTCATTAACGATAAATGAGAAGGAAAGGGTAATTTTAAAGACTATCAATTTTCCTTAGAAACTAAGGTCTTAGACCCTATGACGGAAATTTAATAATAATTAATCTTCCATGATGAATTGTTATGTTTAATTTTATGGGAACAATTGCCTTGGACCATAGCATTTGTAAGATGTTTTATTGTTATGGGCACAATTACCTTTGACCATGGCATTTATAAGTTCATTTGATAGAATATATTGTGTCAGTCTGAGACCCCCTCTATAATCTTGAACAAGGTTTTAATGTGTTGTTATACAAAGAGCCTAAGACCATAGGTGATGGCATTGGTATTACTGATAAAATTATGAAGGCTATGATAATTCTTTTGGCCAAAGCATCATGTCAATATTGTCATAGTCAATGTCGATGGTTGTTGTAAATGTTTTAAAAGGCCAATAACATGGCATGGTGTTAAATTGAATGCATTTTATTTTATAGTGGTGATTTGGTCCTCACCAAACTCAAGGTTCATTTGATTATTTATTAGTACGATGATCTTAAGGCTTAGATATGGAATGATTTTATTAATTGGTCAATCGACCCATGCAAGAAATTTGGGGATTGCATCTATTTAAAGCTTGATTAAGCTAAAGTTCCATGGGCAGTTTGGTTATCTCTTTGGTCGACTAACCATGCAGGGAAAAGGCTTAATTATTATTGATATTATTATTTTTCATATTCTTAAACTCCACTAGCCTAGTTTTGTGGGAAACAAGTTGGAGGATGCAGCAAGCTTCCCAAAGCCACTACACAACACTCGAAAGTTTTAATGGGTGTTGAATGCCTCTAAATCTATGAATCTTCTTGGAGAAGCTATCGTCTAACATGTTTGCATTATATTTTTACTAATTTGTTTCCAACTTTGGGATCTCTCTCCATTCGAGCTCCATACCTGATAAATTTGTGCAAGATGATCATTAAGCTATTCCTATGGAGATTTTTGAGGAGAAAAATAAAGGGAAAATTTAGCTAAGTTTAAAGTTGAAACATGTTAAGGAGGGGGTAGTTCAAATATTTGTGAAAATTGGTTTGCATTGTTGGACGTCTTAAGAAGTTTTGCAAGGAAAAATAGAAGAATAGTGGCAGAGTTGTGCATGCAAATAGGCATGGTTTTCCTTTGACTCTCTCTTGTTGGTTCATTTCAATTTGGTGGAATAATTTATTGGGTTATTTATATATCCCGGTTTTCTTATTTTTTTAAAATGGGTTGGTTTATAAAATTAAAGTAAAAAGGAAATCAATTCCTGATCTAGGTACCTTGGGTACTCAGTGATGAAGTTATTTTTTAATGTAGGTGGCTGGGATTTTTTATCACAGCTGATTCACTTGATTTAAATCTATGTTTGCTCAGTACATGAAATGGGTATGTGTTATCAGGGTTGCTCTCATCAGGTTTTGATTTTTTAAATTGGTCTAAAAATTTTACTTGGTTATAACATTTGTTTGATAAAGGAAGTGAGATGAGTTATTACTCCTTTCCTAGCATTGTTTGGCCCCATACCATAAATGGATTGCATGCATACGTTTTTAAATAATCGTCTTTATTTTATGTTGAATACAGTGAGCATGATTAAAATAAGTATCTAGGGTGATTTAATTCTCTCTTTGCTTGCAATATTTGTGGCAAGTAAATTGCTTTACAGTCATTCAATACGTATGCGTATGTAGAATACTTGGTTTTCGGTTCGGTTGTTTTTTAGGAATATTGTGAATTCAAGTATTCCTTTTGGTGTAACCATCCTCTCCTTTACCGCCATCTTACCAAAAGGTCGAAGTGTTTGATAAAATAGGAATACATGCCTTCATTGCTTTCTTGTTTGCAGATTGTAGGTTTTGGAAAAGCATTACAAAGGGGTAAAAGATCAGATTATGAAATATTTGATTAATATTGTACTATTTCATGTGATGTAATAAATGTACTGGTATTTGTTTAAAATTGAAATAATTTAGTTTGTATGTTGTAACTAAATCAGTTATAAGGCATGTTGGATGTTAATTATTGATTGCAATATCAATATGTATTTTAAACGAGGTTTTAACCTCCAATGTATGAATATTAGTTGTTATTTTTACACCGTACTTTTGTTCGTACAATATGTTATAATTATGATTTTACAGAAGATTATGAATACAATAGTGTAAGTTCAATTTGATGATTTGATTACATTATGATTTGATTATGGGTGCATGATAAGACGAGACAACTTATTACGGAAAATAAAACAACACTGTTAAGTTACATTTGCAATTTATTTAATATGATGACACATTTAACTATGCTTAAAAATATCTATTTATACTAATTAGTCATATGTTTAATGATTAATCATATAAATGATGTCGAAAACTTAATGTTGCGATAACACGAAAGAGATAGTCATAAAAAATGATATCTCGTTGTTATGTTATGATTTCAAACTATTAATAAATGTCACGCAATAAGTGAAGTGTACCTTTCATATCATTAGTATATAACTATGGATTAATTAAGAGTGAATTATGAGTCGCAATGATGTGATAATAACCTGTCCGAGCCAACTTGGAATGGGTACGGGGAGGGTGAGTGTACGCAATGACGCAAGTCATTATGCATCTATAACCTTTCCCATAGGGATTCAAAGATGGATCAGGAAATGTACTATCGTAGGGATTAGCGTGTCATAATTAGAGCAAGATTGTAAACCGATATAGTTGATTGACATGCGGTTAGACATACATAAATAATGCAATGACTCGTAGAGATTATTGCATACCTATAATATGAATTAGATAACATAATGATAATCAACCAATAACATGAATAATGACACAACATTTGTGTCATGCAAGTCATACTCGTACCAGTTCAGGATGGCTACAAGGAGAGGATCAGACGCATAATGACTTAGGTCATTATGCGAATGAAAATTTTCTTGTATGGATCCCAAAGTGGTGTTGGCATGAGCTGCACCACTAGGATGCCAAGTTATGATAACTGTACCTTTGGTATTTTGAACTTAATAATTAAATACATAATTACTTAAGATGTTTAACAAAAAACTTAATAGCTTAAATAACGGAAACGAGTCTTGGTGACAATGAATGGAATGGTTATGAGGTGAAGGGAAGACGGGTTTCGTAGGCTTTTGTATGGTCTTAGACCGACTTGTTAATGCAACACCAAATAACTGTGGCCATAGTAGTGCATTAACTAAATGTTGCATTATTTGTTCACCAAGTCTTCTTGTTATGCTTTCGAGATTTGGATGTGTGTTATAGTAATAGTTTTTTGAAGGACACTAAGAAGACTCTCAAGCTCTCTCAGCATGTAATAAGGCTTAACCAAATTATATACTGGGTATATTGGCTCATAATGAGTGTTTGAGGGGGATTGATTAGGATCTGTAAACGATTACAATTGCACATGGTTATTATAGATTGTCTAGATGGATTCTGAACATTAATTAATGTTGGAATAATTCAATGGTTACTATAAATGATACTCATTTTAGTGTAAGATAACTTAAGGGATTTTATAAACTTTTATATGATGGAATTTAATTATTGCGTGTTAAATTAAATGAAGGCATTAATTGTAAAAATGAGTTAATAAAAAAATCGCTTAGTTTGATGAAGCATAATATAGGTGTTGCATCACATGGGTACCATTTTTAACAAAAAAATTTCAAATTTGTCAACTATTTCCATTCTTGAATGTTTTGCACTTTGAAGGAATGTCTTGAAGTAACGGAAACCATCTTTTCCTCAGACTTACTATTTTTAGTAAACTATATGGTAGGGAATTACTAAAAATAGAAATTGTTCTTCTAGGTGTCAGATCGAAACAAAACCAATTGCAAAAGTTTTTATATTTCATTTCAAGGCTTTGCTCTAACTTTTGAGAGATTCTAATAGCCAGGTTTTTGTAGATCTAAGAACAAGTGTTTTTTGTTGGAAACTTCATGTGGATATAAAAATAAATGATTTCATCAATGGGCACATGTAAATACTCTTTTTAAATGAATTCTCACAAGGAATCCATGGTTTAAAATTTGGTGGCAAACGCAGTTCGAGAACATGAGTTATGAGAAAAACATGATCTTGGAGATTAGGGCACAAAAGGGGGGTTTTTGTGTTTGAATGTTATAACCAACTTCAAAAGATACTTTAATGTCTGCCAAGGAGGTTGATTTATATTTTTAAGTTGTGTTTTTAAGTTATGAGTGGTGGTGAGCATGGTTGAATGATTTTATAAGGTGGAAGGTGTAATTGAGGAAACCATGGTGGATTGGGAAGGTGGTAAAGTGAGGAAATGAGGTTTTGAAGGTCCCATGCACCATATGTACACTTTTTTGGCGTTCATGCACTCAAAAAATATGCCCAAGGTGCATGATGGGTCAGAAAGTGCGCCATGCACTTGGATGGGTGCAAAAAATGCCTTGCACATCACACCTTCAAGCCTTTTTCTTTTGTTTTTCTCTTAAGTGGCATCTATGCATGTGGGGGAAATGGACCAATAGGAGCATGGCACAATTTTTTCCAAAAAATGTATGAATATTCATGTGAACATGCCAATGAATCCAATGAGACCATTTATAAGTCATGAAAATGAATTATTCAAAAAAAAATTACCCATAACTTCACTTTTTCTCAAGTTATGCATCAGTGAGCAAAGTAGCAAGAAAGGTTTTCAACCACCGCAGACTAAACCATACTATGTACCATGAAGAGTATTAAAAATAACCACACTTGATATTTTTTAGGTTTTTAACGCTTCCATGAATGTCTAGAATTCTCATTTGAATCTCTATAAGGATTAGGGATATTTACTTGCACTATCGGGACAATATCTCAAAATCTTGATAACAGAAATTATTAAAACCTTGTACAATGTGAAGTAGGCCTCCTTAGCTTTGAAATGAGTTATTTTCACTTCACAAAAATACTCGAGGCTCTTGGACCATTCAGAACAAGCTCACTAGCTTTTTCAATTCTTTCATTTCCTTACACCAAGCTAAAAATAGCCCAGTATTGCATAGCTTTTCCTACTCCTGATTTTCTTCTCAAAACTTTCCTAAACTACCTCATATGTTAACATATATATGCTACACCCTTTCCAGATGCTTTGGCTCTTCCCCATACATTCCTGGGGGGTGTTTACCATGTGCAAAAACCTTGAAAAATAGGCCATTTCAGGCCTTCGAGAGCATTTCTCTTCAAAGGGTTCCAGATGAAACCATGAGTTTATTTCCACCGGATTTCTTGCACATGAAACACAATTTGAAATCTAGTTACCACATCCCTCTTGGCCATGATGAGGGTTTACACAATCAATATTTGGCCGGAGGGCAAGTTTACATTACCCAATTCAAGGATTTTTTAGTGTGGGCTTAGTTATCATGGAAAAAAATTTCCAAGTTTTCTTGTTATACATTTTGCATGACAACACATAGCTACACCATTCCTTGTTACATCTAAAATCAAGGGTTGTTACATGGTATTAGGTCTCCCTTGGTTCTGATTTACCCAAGCTATCCCTTCCATTCTTCACTAATGTCTTAAATTCATTCATAATAAACAAGGTGTCACCATCAAAGGTATTCCACTACATACACCATTATCTTGGCCCACTCTTGCTTATATTTTAGCACTAGTATCAGGATCTAGGCCTCATGCACCTCTCAAGTCTAAATCTATCTTTGCACCTAGCTCTCCCATTCATACACAACCTACATCACGGCCATGTCATCCTCGTAGATCTGTTAGTCCACTTCGTTGGCCTAAGTCCCCTACTCAAGAAGCCCATTCCCATAGGTGTTCTCCACCTCCTTTACCACATTGATCACCCTCACATACATAGATATCCTCTTACACCTCTAGTCCTAGACCATGGTCACATGCCTTCTCTTTCTTGGATACCAAATAAGGGGCCCTCACTCTTCGCTATTGTTAGATAGCTTTCTATCACTTACACACTTGGGGGAATCACGCTTTCTCCCCCCTCCATCACTATTTGATGTCTTTATCATCTACTCATAGCTTATCTAATACACTTCACGTTATGTGATTCACGATAAAATTTTACTAGCATATACTCTCATAACATATACAATACACTCATTACCCAATGATGCAATCGTGTTCTCCGGGTTCATACATGAGTGTTGAGGGAATTAAATGAACCTTTCCCACACACTTGGGGGACATCACATTTTCTCCCCCCTCTATCACTCTTGGCTATCTCTATTGTCTACTCATATCTTATCTACTACACTTTATGCTCTATGTTTCACGATAAATCTTTCCTAGCATCTATAATGAATCACATGCAATACCTTACCACCTGATGACACACTCTTGTTATGTGGTTCATGTTTGACTATTAAGGGTGCAATTCCTCCATAAACATCACTTGTCACATCCCAATACCTCACGCTCCATGCTTCATGCATATCTTTCCGAGCATCACCACATCTTTGGTAAACATACTTTAATGTCATTACCCAATGACAAACTCTTGTTCCACAGTTCATGCTTGACTGTTGAGGGCACATTCCTGAATGAACCTCATCTCACACACATCCACTTTGGGGAAACGTGGCTCATCTCATCTACACATCTTGTATATCACACACACCATCACTTTCACACCGCAAATACACAACTTGGTTGCATTTACTCTCGTTAGCTTATATTATTTGCATGTTGCACTTTGTTTCCTATGTTAGTTAGATACTTAGTATGCAATTATCTACTTATATACACACATGCACATTCACATGGTATCTTGAGGTTAATTTACTACTTTTACAGACTCTTACACGATGCATGATGTTGAACATCACTCTTTACCAATCCTCCTGAGGTTCCCGGGGGCATCTACATTTTCTATTCTCCTACTACATACCACAGGTCCTATTGTTACAACATTTGATACATCTTCTTACTATCACATTACTCTTTGCTACTCTATACATGCTTTGACATACTTCTTATATTTCTAACATGTTAATGGGTGCTTCATGTGTAGAATTTTCCTTGCAAGATTCTATACAACCATGGTTATCTATTACTACTTTTTTACTATTGTTTGTGGGCTATGCCCTATGTCTTGCTTGATCATTGTTTATTTATGGCCACTCCAATCCTGATTTTCATGTGACATTGTGAGTGATGTCCCATGTGCAACCAACTTTTCGCAGTATATCTTGTCTTCATATTTTCTTACTACATTGTCTTCTATTGCATGCTAGCTCTTTTGTCTCTAGCCTATCTTTTTTGCATGTGCCTTGGTTTCTACCATTCACATCCCATACCCCCTACAGTTAGCCAATCTCAAATATTCATATCAGTTTCAGGTCCTCTCATTTGGGATGCCTCCTTATATATTCGTCTCATGCACCCCAAACGAGGGGGGCACTTATTGGGTGAACAAATCACCCATCCACCAACACAAATCTCCATAATAGAACAACACAATACAACATTGGCCAGAGCACATAGTCACAAACTGGTCCAAAATCTAACTTGGACCAAAAACACAAAGTAGACACTACCACCCAGTATCAGATAAGAACGGTGGGCACTTGTTTCCCTCCTAGGCATTAGTGTCCTAGGGGGAAAATTAACAAGTTTCTATCCTTTACTATCTCATACATCAGGTGCACTCTTTCCTTATCTATTACTGTTACATACTTATCAATGTGTTACTCTGATTTTTCATATATGGTACTTTGAATACTCTTTTTCTCTTCTTTTACAGGTTTTTCCTTATAAGAAGTAACTCACATCAACAAGCACAATCTCCAACAGCACACTACTATGCATACACTTTACCCCTAGGGTCTACCTCCCTTTCTTAGTTACCACACTTAAGACTGTGATCACTTCACGCTTCACATTGTTATTTGTCCATTCGGCATGCTATTGGCTACACTCTTCTCTGGATCACAAGGTACACATTTTCTATCTACTTTATGTTATCGAGTATTCATTCAATAGCATAAAGTGAAGGAAAATGTAGACAAAAAATGTATGTACTTAAGTACATTTCTAGGTCCTAAAGCATACCAATATATACATTATTCATGTAAGAAAACTATTAGTTGACAACTCCTTTTGGTTATTTGATTGCTTTATCTCTTGTACTTTATTGGCCTTACACATCAT
Source organism: Taxus chinensis (assembly GCA_019776745.2). Classification (NCBI taxonomy): domain Eukaryota; kingdom Viridiplantae; phylum Streptophyta; class Pinopsida; order Cupressales; family Taxaceae; genus Taxus; species Taxus chinensis. The sequence goes on from CM034156.1 coordinate 153,558,250, forward strand.
ACAACTCTATCGGCACTTAACTGATTTATATTTCGATGACCTTGGACACTACCACCCAATTAGGATGGAAGTTCCCATGCGCTCATGTCCTTCCTAGGCATTTGTGCTCTTCTTTATCTTCTTTTTACTCTTTTGGGTGCTTTTCACCTTTTGGTCACCTTTTAACATTTTGGGTTAGCCTTTTAGTTGTTAGTTACGAAATTCAAACAAGGGAATCGTATATATACTTGGTTATTGCTCCCAAATAAGGGACCAAGCACTTTAAACATTATTTATCTTCACCTAAGCTTGCTTCAAAGGTACAAAAGCATTACAAGACATACATCTAGCACATCCAAACAAGGGATAAGGATTGCATTATTCTACATACATAGCATGGGAGGGGAATTCATTCTATTTCATCACACACATCTTGCATACTCGGTACAATCTACATTTAGCCCGCTATCATCATGCAACTTGCACGAGGAAAACCTAGGGCATCATTTCACACACAAGCACAAAGAACTACATGGAGTCTGAGATGTAGTGTAGCACTTGGTTATAAGTTCACTCTTCAAGTGACCTTCGGGGTCAGTCTAACTCCACATTCTGCATCTTTTTCTATTAGATTTGATTTGGTTTGTGGACATGTGCAAGTAGATATCTATTTTTCAAGTTAAAGGTACAATGGACGACATAGCAACAAAATCATAACGACAAAAGAAGATCAACAAAGAAGTTTCTCCAACTCAGAAAAAGCCCAGATTGTAAGCATCTAAGTAGACATAAACACCCAGGGCGCTCATGTGCTCCTATGGGTGTTTATGTTTGGCACAGTCCTAAGTTATCAAAGCCTCACCAAGCATGTTTGACATTGTTTCCAGTCAGATCCAACAATGACTCAGTCCAGATCACTTCTAAGTTGTGCATAATCATCTAAGTCATCTTCCTCTCCCACTTGCTTAAGGTTTTACATTATTGAATGCTTATTTGCTTGTCTTACTATATTTAACTAACTAAAATACCATATATCACAGTAGTTACTCTGAAATAAAGGTTTAATTCAATTTAGAATAAATCACTCACCATCAAGGAGACCTAAATGGAATTTCTCTTCCTCAAGGATATTAAGCTCTTGACTCTCATTTTGTTGATGACTCTCTCTTCTTTCTACGAATTGATGAACAAGAGATTGATAATGCGCAGTCAATACTTGATATTTATTATGACATATCTTGTTCCAAGTTGTGGAACCATATAACAGAGGTGATATTCATTAAAAGTGATCCAAATCTATCTTGTATTCTCCCAACTTGGAACATCCTCCCCATGGGAATATTACCCATTATTTGGGTAGTCTTTTGATATAAATCTCTCCTTGGATATCTAAGACAAGGCACTTGATAAGAATCCAAAAAAAATTGAAAATTGGTCGTGTAAATTTCTGTCCCTTGCTACCAAGTTGTTGGTCGTTAATTAAATATTTTTGGTCAAACATACATAATATTCCTCTTATTTGGTTCCCTTCCAAATCTTCTTATGGCAACTTCATTCAACTTGTTCGAAGATTTCTTTGGAACAACAATAATGGGAAGAAAGGCATGGTAGCAATCTCTTGGGAACCCTACATTCAGCCTAAATTTGCAGGTGGGTAGGGAATTTTATTGATCTACTTCAACAAGGGAAATAACTTGATGTGAAATGTGTGGCGAGAGTTACTTGAGGTACTAAGCCTTGGAAGATCCTTCCCACCAAACTTAAATTTATTAAATCTTCAATTTTATTATTGATCTCGCCAGAGATTCTCCTTAAAATCACGGACAATCCTTCATCCCCTTGGAAGGATTGGTGTTGGCCAAACCTTACTACCATTAACATAGCCACACCAAGGATTTTATATCAACTAGTTCAGCAACCACTGCCACTTGGCGACTCTCTTAATAACAAGTAGTTTGTGTCCTTCTTTGACTCTCAGTGGTAGAGAATGGATTACACTATTTGGCAGTCCCCTACTGTGGCTAAATGTCAACTTTTGGGATGACATATTCTACATATGAAGCTTCTAGTTGGCCTCACTTTAGCCAAGTTGTGTCTTGTTGCAGGAGAGTGCACCTTTTGTTCAACTCTTGAAAGTATCCCCCACCTCTTATGGCATTTCCCTTTTGTTGCTCAATTTTGGGCTTCCCTCCATTCATCTCTTCCCAAACTGTTTCCCATCAATTTCAATAAAAATGTTGTCTTGCTTGGCATATCTTTCACCTCTATCCTCACTACCATCTATAAACTTGTCGGTCGACTATCCTCTTCCATATATGGTTCCATATATGTAAAAATCACTCCCAAGTAGTGTACGCTGGGAATGGCTCTTCTTTAGTTATTCAACAAACTCATATTTTCTCCTCTATGGTTGCAGTTGTATCAATTCAACCTTAAGAATAAAGAGGAGTGTGTCGCACTTGTGAAGATACATGACCACCTTCAAAGTCTTATGTGAAACAATGACATTGTTCCAGCTTAATGAGATGCATTGGTTCCTAGTTTATTTGTATTTTACTTTTTGTTGATAGCATGGTTTCTATTGAGACCCCTTTTGTTGTAATTGTTTAGCATTTTGACTTTGGTATTTGTTTATTATTAACAAAAGCATACTCAAATTTTAAAAAAACATAAGTTCAAAATCATTATTAGAGATTTTAATCTTCAGACACAAGGTTAAGTCTAAGTACAATTTTTTCAGATTAGGATTCTTTATCAATTCTATGATTTGTAAGATCATAATAGTATTCAGTTAGATATCTTTGTTTTCTTTCAGAAGCTTTCATAAGTAGAATATATTTCTTAGTTTTTCACTCACTCTTCTTCATTCAAATTTTCCTAATCTTTCTTTACAAGGTTGGATTCACTTACCTTTTCCTTATCAACCATTAATTTACATTCCATTCTTCATGGTTTGGAAGAACACACTTTTTTTAAGGATATTATTGATTACTTTATTTCTTAAATTGATGCTTCCATTGTTAAGTAATTCATAAACATAATAATTAGCTTGACAAATTTCTCTTAAGAATGTTTGATATCTTTACCATCCTTTGTTTCTTTTATGATTTATTAGAGCATACTCTGCTAATGTTGTGTTTTAATGCCTTGTGAAATTTGGATATCTTCAATATGCTTCCATTGTTTAATATGCATCATATTTTCTTGTAATTGGTATGAAAAATCTCTGGCACCCAAGTGGCTCACATACTCAAAGCCTGAAAAAATGCCTTATAAATGTAGTTCATGAAATACTTCGATATGCACATAATGGTGTTCTTAACTAGTGAAATAAATTCGTTGAAGAGATGTGGCCTTACAGAACTATGATGATTGCATATCCACAAAATGGGTTTGTTGATACCTGATAGGAAATGTAAACCTTACTTATCGGTTGTAAAGGACAAAATACAAGGCTATTTAGATGGCCTATCTGGTATGCGGATTGGAAAGGGTTCATATGATAGTGTGTAGGTTGTTACTCTAAAGCTCATTTCAAGAATATTGTAGTTCAGGAGGCTCTGGAATAAAATGATAAATTGAAACCTTGGAAGTAATTATAATGAAGATCACCATCTTGAAGGGTTAGCTGAGTCACCATATCAAAATGGGTAAGAGAATGATGAAGACAATACATTTTCACTCAATTATTTATGACAATTCACCTCACTAAACAGATACAGATTGTGTTTTGGTGAACAGATGGGCTAATCCAATATGTATCTCCAGCAATGAATAAATTTGGGAAAGAACATCCAATGACAAATGATAAAATGTTGTATACTTGACAGGAATAAAGAGATCGATGATTTTCATATGGTGGACATTGACAAGACGACTCTAGAATAGAGACATAGCCCTGAATCAACACATGACATGATTGATGAAAGGAACTCAGTTAGAGCTGAAGTTTGTGCTGGGTTCCACTCATCACTCTTGACATCTTATTGTAAAGCTAGGAATCCCAAGGGAATTTACTCATGTTCTCAAGGCAGTAGTAAAGCTAGAGCTTCAGCTGGATCCAAGTTGTTTTCCCACAATGTTTGAGGCATGTGCAGCTAATAAAATATGAATAATTTTGAAGATATCATTGAGAGCGGAGAAATAAAGGATACTTCATCAACAAATAGTAGCCCGAAATTGAAGCCAGGCCCTACAAAATAGCACTTCATTGAATTTTAAAGCCCTTTGTCTGGAGGAAGTTCAAATGAACGAGGTAGTAATTCCCCGTGTTTTTTAATTGAATTCTGTTATTTAGTTCTTCTGTAATGAGCATCTCGTGGATGATGTAGAAAGACTAAATAAATATGATCAAGTTTGGTCATCAACCAAATTCACAGTCATTTGAACATTTAATAAGTGGATATTCTACAAAGATAACTATCCGAAAAAAGTGTTCTTGTGGGAATACATGAAGATGATGGAATATGATTCTATATGAAATGGAGCTAATGCCATGAAGTTTGATAAGGAGCTTCATGACACTCTTCATTGTTGTTTTCTTAGATTCAGCCATTTTAAAAGATCTTTGTTGTTAATTTCTTGAATGGAACAAAAAAACATGTTTGTTGACAAATGGAAGTACAGAGTGTTTTTAAATTTTTATACAGGTCTTTCCATGCATAGAAAACCCTCCAACTCAAACTGAGGAACAGTTAAGGAGAACAAAGCACTTAGTGAGTTTTAAGATATGGGCAGATCTAATCTAAATTGTTGACCTCTTCAGTCTTTGAAGACATTAACACTCTTCAATGGCCATGATCTTGGGGTCTTAGGATTTCATGGAGTATGGAGATTATTTTCATACTCAAGGCTGCAACGGTGCAATCCAGGGTACGCAGAATGCATTTCAGAGTTTGCAACATACATGATTTACAATCCAAAAATCAAGCACTCTGGAAAAGGAAAAAATACTAAGTAGAATGTTGACTTGTCAATTTAGTATCATTGTTCTCATAATACTCTACAGTCCTTTCTCTCCTGTATTTGATTTTGAAGTTGGTAAGTTTTTCTTTTAGGGAATCTCTTTGAAGTAGTAGGGCTTGAGAGAGTTTGCTAATGCTGCTAGGCCCTTCCTCAGGCTTTATTTTGGAAAGTGTCCAAACACATGAAGTTATTACCTCAAAGCAGTACAGAATAATTCATAAAGCCGTGAAAAATAACAGAGCAAGATCAATAATATACTGATTGGAAGTATGTAATATCTATAAACATCATGGAAGATTCTATTACTTGTGAAGTCCTCTATATTGTTATGGTGATTATTATCATGTCTCCATAGTTCACTCTTATCTCCTTTTACGGCTACTTTGTCTATACTGCCAAAATGTTTCTTATGAATTTGTTGTATAAAATTTTACATATCATGAAGGGGATTCCTTGAAGTCTTTAATTTCCTCTTTCAAAATTGATGTACAAATCCTTTCCACCACACAAAAATTTAAGAAATATCAGTTTATGAAAAATATTTTTAAAGTCATGTTGATCCATAATAATGCTATGTATCAGAAATTTTGAAAGTTTAAAATTTATCGATCATTTTTAGATTTTTCTTTGAAATTTCTGGTTTTGGAAGTAAATCAATTTTGTATTTTGGCTCCACATTCATAGTTTAAAATTTTCTCATAAATTCCATTCTTCATTTCTAGACCTAAAAACAGTATGATGCATATTATAACTATGCTACGATAGAAAGATTCACAAATGATGTGATCTATCAAAACTAATTAAACTATATTATTGCAAGAATTTTGATTTGCAGTACATCCAATACAACTTGTATTTCAATAGGATGAAGTATGATTATCTGTACATTATTTCTACTATAATGTATTTACGTCCATGAATGGATATTAGGCAACACCTAGTAGAGAAGGAAAAAAGTGGAACATTTTCCATTTCATGTTGAGAAGATGCAAATGTTGAATTAGCCCTGAAATGGATTTACTGCAATGCCACTAGAGGTAAGGAATGTCCTCAACACTCTTGGTTTACTTCTGAATTGCAAGGCTTATGTGTTGAGACCTCAAACTTTTCTTCTCGATATACTAATTAATTCTTGGAACAGAAGTTGTTTTGACACCAGGTATTCTAAGTTTACCATTAGCGATGAAGCCATTCATATCATCACCAGCCTTTCCGTGGATGGCATGTAGGTTTCTTCACACGATTTGGATGCAACACCAATACAAAAGGCTGTAATACATGAACTATCTGGATGAGGTCTCAAATTAGAAAATGGTAGAAAACTTATAAAACATATTAGGAAGCCTTTGAATGATTGTGTATGTGTCATTCTCTTCTCTTGATGTGGCAGGGCATGTAGGAATAAAAACTGATGGAGTTTGGTTTAGGGAAGGTTGCGGTTGAGTTTGCTAAAGGAGGACGTATCAATTAGTATGAGATGGTGGCTAACCAGCTGACCCTCAATCTAGAGGCTTGCAAACAGAGCATCTCTAACACCTCGTTTGTCACCATTCTCCAGTGTTGGGATTATGACCACTTTCCTCTTATGCAACCTCGCTGGGGAATTTACCCACTACAAATAGTTCTCAACACTTTTCAAGTGGATAACATCAGGAATGTCAATGACCATAGGAAGAAAGGAGGAAGATGAACAAGTGAGAGGACTTGTATTGATTTCTTTGAAAACAGGGACCCACAAGCAATTTTAGAGCCCTATTGGTTTACCAAGAATTTTGAGATGAAGGAGGTTCATTGTAAATCATAATGCCATTCTCCTATTGAAATAAGGAGATGGAAAAATAAAAACGAGGAATAGCATCTGATGCAGTTGTGTTTATGGGTCTCAAGTAAGACATGCCTAAGAATACTCAGTGGAAAATGCAAAAAAATGCAACACAACTTAGATCTTTATTGATTCAACAACAAGAACTTACAAAGCGGGAAAATAGATCAGCAAACTTACAAGAGAGATGCTTAACAATCCTAGATCCATATATCTCTGCTTACTAACTCAGTTTTTGAAAGTTTTGCTACCTATTGGGCGAGGAATAGCATCTGATGCAGTTGTGTTTATGGATCTCATGTAAGAGAGGCCTAAGAATACTCAGTGGAAAATGCAACACAACTTAGATCTTTATTGATTCAACAACAGGAACTTACAAGAGAGAAGCTTAACGATACTAGATCCATATATCTCTGCTTACTAACTCAGTTTTTGAAAGTTTTGCTACCTATTCACCCAATCAAAATCAACAAGCTTATCAGCTCTGCTCCTGATCCTCCTAACTCCTGCTTGATACCCAGCTTAATATCTCGCACAAATGTGGTGGCATGCTTATCTAGACGCAAGACCCATCTACTTAGATTAAGTGCTTAACAATTCATTAATAACATTAAATGCCTAATACAGTCTCGATGATAATACATCAAGATAGGGCGTTTTAAATAGTAACATGACTCAATGCACCATAGCAAATCGTATATAACATGCTATCCTTTTACATATTCCTAACGCCACCTACCCATAACAAATGGTTAGACAGTTAGAAGAAACACCCATATGCCAGTCGTTAGATCAATATGACCTCAAGATGATCCCACAAGCTATGTGGTTCAACTAATAGGCATAAGGACCTCAATGAACATGTTGTATAACGAAAAAACTCATGTCCGTCATGGATCTCTTTGTGCATTAATGCAAGACCTTCAAATGCCTCAAGAATGTGGGGTTATGTTTGACCAACTCTGATAGCTCCAAATTGAGTGACCAGATGCCGGACCAGCTCCTATATATGAATTCATGTCACAAGCCCATCACAAGACATTGCAGTTCCTGTGTTGTGAAGATAAAGCTTCTAGAGACCCTCTGCGACACATCGACTTCTCTATTTCAGCAGGGTTGAATTATAGTCTGCAGTTACATAGGTAAATGCTCTGATGATCCACAAGATACCGCAATCCTTCAGAAGTCTCCGCAGATCTTCACACTTCTGCATTTACCATGTATCTTCCAACATATTTGCGCAAAGCTTCACAAGCTTATTCACACTAAGACATCTACTTCACTGTTTGAACAAAACATACAAACACATAAAACACCTACACACCAACAGGCTTATGCAAAAACTACACAGAGACAATTGCGCTAAACAATGTTTGCACAAAACAACTAAACAAATACTCTTTACAATCAAAAACTATTGCAATGCTATATTTAGCTTATTTTCTTGATCTAATATGTTTGTGGTTGATGTAGGATTACAAGTGAACTTGGATGCTCCTGCATCAACATCTATGTTTATTGTGCAAGCAAAGAGAAGTGGAAGATGAAAGAATGTTATGTTGGAGTAGCCTATGTATGCACAACGAGACAAAATCACTCATTACAACATACATATTAGAATAGTCTTTTATAGTTTGTTTAGATATCTACTGGCTAAGCAAGTAGACAGTTATATTATGAGGGCTTATAACACCATAAACAAGCTTGGATAAGAGACGTTTGATATGTCGTAATAAGTTTGAGGTAAAAATGACAGCTAAGCGGCAAAAGACTTTGGGTAATTCTGTTATAACTTTGTACTTAGTTCCAATGATTGGATGGATAAGGATTTCTATTTATATTTTGACTGTAGAAACTGGGAACATCACACTGTAACATCTTCTAAGCATTTGCAACTCTCTAATTTATTTTGTGCTCTGTATTATAGGACTCAAGCTGCATAGTAAAACTGACCTGCATTTTTGTGCCTGATAGTTGATGCTTTTTGAAATCTCTATTTTACAGCTGAAACACCATGTCTGCTTCATATTGAAGAGTTTTGTCAAACAGTTGGTGCCTTTGAGTAGACTTCCACACTTTAGTTGATACGTCTAAAACGGTTTAAAGGCATGTAGTCTATTTCTCTTAGGTGGTAACCAGTAATATGAAATTATTCTGTGTTGCAATAAGCTTATTCTACCTCAAAAATATTTGCAGATTACAAGCTGCCACTTTAGGACACCAATTTGTCCCAATTACGTAGCTAATTTAGTGTTTTCTGTTTTCCTAATTTGTTTGGTTTCAAGTTGTAATATCAGATATCTTAACTTCGTAAACAGACCTCCTTTTTCAAATGCTTCTCAAATAGCATTTTCTCATCTTCGTGGGCAGAAACCCGCCTGCATTTGTCCACCTCCACCAAAAGCCTACATGGCTTTGTTAACTCCTCACTTTGTGCAACTCTTTCATCCATACTGCTGCAACTTCTTTCCTTTCCGTCTCCACAACATTTAAGAGCTTCAATGGCTCCATTTCTCTTCTCATGAGCTCTTAAAGTACCTTTTCCTCTTTGTTATCTTCTTTTGCATGTTTTAAGAGCCTGAATAGATTTGATTCTAATCTCTTGAAGGCTATAAAAGTTGTCTTCTCATCCTCTATCTCTGCATTATGCCACATAGGCATGTTCTCTTCAACATTCCTCCATTCTTTCTCATATATGAGAATCAAAATAGACTTTTCACACACTTTACTGCACTACGAAACACGGGTTCAATTGCTTCACCTGCACCTTTCTTCATGAGTTCTCCATGTAACCCATTTTCAGCAATTTTGAGCACACTTTAACATGTGCTTCTTCCTCTTTGCAACTTGTAAGTTCAAATAGCTTAGTTCTTATTTCATTTTTCATGATCCTTCTCAACGACTTCTCCTCATCATTCTTATGCACTTTAAATAGTGTTCTCTGCTTCTTTAGTTTTCCTGTACATGCACCACACAAAACATGCTTAGAAAAAAAAAATTGAGGCAAGACAGACCCTTCAAGTGGTCTCCTCGATGGCACTTCTTCCTCCTTTGTTGTGCTTCCTTTTTCATCATTTTTCTTTGCTCTAATGTTTTCAAATAAATACCTTATTTCTCTGCTTCCATTGCTGACATTCCTCATCATTTCTCCCACCAAACTGAGGTTTCCATCTTTCTTCACACCTCTCTTATGGCTTCGAAGAGGCAATCTTCATCTCTTCCATTTTTGTAGACTTTTCTCATCACTTCATCCTCCAAAACCGAGGATTTCCTCACTTCTCTGCAACTCCTCTTCTCTCATGGGTGGAAAGAGACATAATTTCTCTTCTACTCATTTTCTTGTCTCCTTCTAGAGCTCCTTCAAGTGCTTCAAGTTGCACTTTTTATCCCACCTCTGGATTGACCATGGCTGATTTCAAAATCAGATCCTCTCTGCTCTTATGGGCTGATATCATATTCATCTCCTCTCTTTCTTCTCTATCCTCCATGATGAGGTTCTCCACCTTCACTTCATCTATGACACTTCCCTCATACGTTGCAATCCTTGTTATGCCTGCAATGAGCTCCATTGTGCCACGGTGACGATCACTCCTCAATCACTCTCAACTCTTTTTCCAAAAAGAGGTTATCTTGTTCTCCTTCCTCTTTATCAAGTATGGGACCTTGATTCCCCATTTCTTCTTTCACTTGAGTCAACATGACCCTGTTTTCTCTTTCACATTGAGTGCTTCTCAAACACACAAACACACTCCCTTTGCTTTCACTTCTCCATTCATGTGTTCTTCTCCCACACCACCTTTGTCTGCAACCTTTTTCAAATGGTTTCCTTATTCATCTTCTTGAATCATCTCTTAATTAGCCTCTCAAAAGAGGTTTTCTTCATCTTCATTCAACAGGTTAACATTCTTTTCCGCATCTTCCAACTCTTCATTCTCTTTGTCCATGCACTCCAAAATGAGTTGCATCTTCTCAAGCTCTTTCTCGAGTTCCACTATCTCTGTCATGAGTGGATCACAACCACCCTTGTGCTTCTCTTTTATCTCTTTATTGTGACAATCTCTAAGTTCCACTTCTTTGCTCTCCTGTATTTCCTCTCATGACAAACTTCTTCCTCTTTTCAGCGACATCCTTTTGCATAACTCACATTCCTTCATGATAGTTATTGACGGGGGGTGTTGAGAAAACAAACACAAACAACTAGATGGCTGCAGAATGTGAGTGAGACATGGGCGCAAGTCATCTAGATCCGCGAAAACACACCAGTTCGGGCACATGGCTTCGCAAAAGTCAATGATCCACAAATAATAAGGGATTGTAAGAGATGAATAGTGCAAGGCAGTTGTAATATGGTTGGACAAAAGTATACTTGCAAGAATTCGTGATAGTACACTGCTGCAGGTGTGAGTGACAGTTTGTAAGCTTTTGCGCGAGATTTCATGGTTCTATTAGCGTTCGGTGTGCATTAATGCCTACAATTAATCGTGTACTGGATATGAATATAATGAAGGTTTCTTGTGTTCTGTGATGTCACTACGTGAATTTGAGGAATATGTATGTTGTTTGTTTTCGTAGTTAGATTCTCGGTTAGTATTCAACCCTTGTGATTCTCTCATAAATGAGGTCCTTGAGGTGACTTTATTGTGCTTCGAGTGCGACCTTCAAGCACAAACTTGACTGATTATGCTAGCATCAATAAAGCTCTGATCTTAACATAGAAACTAAACCCATGGACGAAACTAGGCCAACAATAGTACACTGCTGCCATGACTTTCTCATTCTCGTTTTCACTTCTTTGGGCTCTCTCAAGGCCCATCTCACCATGTTCTTCAGAACAACAGTTTTTCACTTCAATGACAAATTTGTCTCTCCTTTCTTTATACTAAACAAGCTCCTCTTTCATAAGTTCTCTTTTGCACTTGATCTACTGACACTTCTTCTCACTCACTTTCTCTGCAAACTTCTCTTTCAGAGCTTGTGCATCTTATGTTCCTCTTTCACAACCTATTTTTGGACTCAAAATAGAGGCTCACACTTCTTCTCAGTGCTTCTTACTCTTTGCAAGATTTCTTGCATATCTTGCAACTTTCATGAGTTTCTTCACTTCTTTAATCACTATTTCAACACTCAACAATCCTATGACACGTTCAGGAGTTCAAGTTTCAAATTGCTTTTACACACATCCTCTTGCTCCTTGACACCTCTTTGCAGGACTTGATAATCTTTACCTCAGCTTTAAGAGAGCTGGTTTCACGTCTTACATTCTCGCTTTCACCTTCTGTAGGACTGCACAACTTGCATACACGATTCAATGAACTTATGCCACTGCTTCTCACTTCTTTTTCACCTCTTTGCACATATACAAATATCTCCAACTGTGCTCTAGCTGCTACCAAACTTCTCACAAACACTTGATGCATCATTCCTCATTCCCCAAGAGCATTCTCTAGCTCTGAGCACCACCTTGATGTAGTCAAGGCTGAGTGTCCCAAGTGAATGGGAGCCTCACCTTGCAGCTTCAAAGACTTCCACTACAGATTTAACACAATATCTTATTCTTTATTAATACTCAAGCCATAATAGGGCATTTACAATCTCAATTCACCCCCACTCATATCCTCAAAGGGGATTTCAGACACATAATAGCCTCAATGGGCTTCACAAGACCTATGTGCATACTCTGCACAACTACCCTAGCTCAAAACAAAGTTTAATTACCAAGCAAAAAATCTTATTACCATGCAGAAAAAACTCATCCCTTTTCAACAAACATGTTGTTATTAACAGTCAAAATGACCATGTACATCAATGGAATCCTATTTTGACTTTCGAAATCTAAAAGTAGCTAATTAAATGACACCTTTTTCCTCTATCTCACAAAGACCCCGGCAATTGCAAACAACTGCCACTATTAGTAGATACAATTTTCCCTATTTCTAACACCATGCTAACACTAAAGGAAGAAATCTTCAGTCAACTCCTAATTCGGTGGCGAAACGTTTAACAGTTTACATTATTCTCCCCTTCATTAGGATGCTCCTGCATCAAATCCATCTACAAAATTAAACTGTTTTTGTATCCTTTGCAACAATTAAATATTGTATTCTGCACTTCGGCATAAGATGAATATCAATGTCACAACATTTTTTCACATTAAACTATTAATAGCTAAAGATGAACTAACTTCATGAACAATATCCCACATCTCCAACTATATGGGCTGCTAAGAAGGCTGAAAGCTAACGGCCAAGTACATTGCAAACAAAATATTTATTATTAGAAAATGAAGCACTAAAAATAAAACTACACCCTAGGTGTGAATGTTAAAGGTGCTTATTCTTTTGTGCGAGGACTAAAACACAACCACTTGCGATTTTGTTTTTGAAATCCTATCTTCTTGTTCTTCCACTTTACTAAACACCATACAGGTCAATATGAACTAACATTGGAAATCCAATTGCATACCATATCAGCATGTTGAGGAGATATTACTTCCATAATTTTCCACTGCGAATACATAATAATGGTTAGGCCAAATTTTCATAATGATGTGAGACTAACATTATAGTTCAGAAGGCCACTATTTTTAAACCTCCCACACAAACTAACCTTTCACCCTCACACAATTTAACATGGGTGGAACTTCCTTTCTTTGCAACTTCAGGCTTGCCAAAACCCAAAGCAGATTTCTTGGATAAAACCTCTCTAGAGAAGAGCATCCTATGAGTTCTCCGCTGACCCCATCTCAACTCCCCCAGTCCTTACTTTGTTGGTTCTGTTCAATGTGAAAATAACATAACTAGAAAAGCAAACCAATATGACCATAAACCGAACAAAACTTGGACTGAATAATTCAAGCATTTAAAACACCTTGTTGCATTTAATTTGACATTTTATTCAATGCAGAAAACCCACTACATCAAGGGGAAAATGCAGTATCACTTCCTAGCTATAATGGATAAAACAGAGCATAATCTGAAAACGTGATAGCATATTAAACCCTTGCATACTATTTCCACTTCAATAGACAAAATTTGGTCAAACTCTTTTCAGAGACTAATACATGCACATTTTTAGGTCCTCTGAATTGGGATGTCACTATTGCAATACCACAATAGCAATTAAATAAATTTGTTAACAGTAGAGGCTAACTATTTGAAATATGATAAATACAGGTACAAAAGTTGACAAAGGAGCGTAAGCTGGCCATGCACTATCCTCACAAAGATAGGACAACACTCAAAGTTGCCGCAATGAAACTATGGGTTTAGTGGTTTCATAAGTAGGAGAACCCAAAAGAGTTCAGACTATTTGATGCATTTTATATCCTGGTAATATGAAGGGTGGGTATGCAAGGTGTGCAAGAGCAAAATATTTTCATTTAAAACAAAGACCTCATTTTTCTTGTGTACCCCAGGGATGCATTCCCTTGTGTTTTTGGGGGTATCCCCTATACAAGATGTTTAAGGGACACGGGGACGGGTAGGAAACATCCCCTAGCTTTTGCCAATTTATTTTAAGAAACGTTTCAGGGACACGTTTTTCCAGCAAGGGGCGGCTGGCTGCCCTCAATACAGACAGGTGATGTCTAGAAGTCCCCTAGCCATCATACCAACACACCAAAAACATATTTTTTGATAAAAAAAATTCAAAAAAATTGCAATTTTCGTGAGTTATGACTCCCATACAGCTGCACAATCAGCCATCAACATGATGAATGGATTCCAATTGAGTGTAAAGAAGTTGAAGGTCCGACTTAAGTGAGGCTGCGAGATAACAAATAGAGCAACTCTTATTGAATAGACACATCCGTCATGCAAATGGATGGTGTTGTTCTAACAAATTGAGACCGTTCCATTCAGCATGTAGCAGTTATATGCTCCATTTTTTGTGGGTTAAAAAATGGCTTGATGTATGATATTGAAGAGAGAAAATGAAGATTGTGGAAGCTTATATATGTGGTTCCAATATATAACATTTTATGCAGCAGTGAATTTGAATGTGTTATGGATATGCAATCATTCATGGCAAATTTTGTAGACAAATGTGTTTTGTACGCGTAATTATGTTATTTACTTGTCTTGAACTTTCTCTGACATAAATAACCACGTAATTATTATATATATATCGACATTGAATATTATGTGAAATCTCAACTTAGCTATAATGTTATGTAATAAGGTTCTATAACATATATAATGAATGTCTTATAAATGTTATCATATGAATATTTGAAAGTTCCTATATTTTAAAAAATTTCCCTATTTTAAATAGCTATCCCCTGCCGTACCATAAAAAAAGGCCTCCTAAAAATTCCGTCTCAGAAACGCGTCCCATGCCATCCGTCCTGGAAACTTGGTGGAACGCAACATTTTTCTGTACTTCTGATGATATATTTCAAGCTCCAAGAAGTTATACATTGAGAACAATAACTGAAATTGCATTTCATGATCAGAGGGTTTGGATGTGATGTAAATTTGGTCTCTGCTGAAGTTCTGTTGAACAATGCTTTCTATCCAAGGCCATCAGGAGTGAAGGTTTCATTAAGATCACTCAGCTAGATATGACCTGTTTTGCATGTGTAGGCAATTTCAAATCTCATGCTCCTAAAGTTATTTTTACTGTTGAAGGACAACGGCTCCAATACTTGCTGACGAACTAGATTTCAGTTTGCTAAATAGTCCATGACAGAGCAGAGGACATATCACAAATAGCCTGGGGAAACTCCCTGCGGTGATGCAGGTTAAATTTTTGTATCTTGATGTTGTTGATTGGAAATATTTCCAAGCCATTTGCATGAGCCTAAAGTTAATTTCTCTAAGCTGTGCAGTACTCTGCCCTGTGTTTTAAAAGTGGGTGCAATCAAACACTCCAAGCAGACTCTTTTCAGTTGAGTGAGTGAGGATAAGGAGTTTATACCTTTCATTGGCCCTCTTTGATCCAGCCCCACTGTACTTCAACTCATCCAACCATTCTCTGGTAAGATCTAAATCAATTTTAAATCTTTGAAAAGAAAACCTCTGAATATCTGTGCTTACATGCAACATATAATTTTAAATCTTTGAAAATAAAACCTCTGAATATCTGTGCTTACATGCATCATATAATTTTGAGTTTACTGCATAGAAGTTCATTAATAAACAGAAAGAAGTAGTAGTCATCACTTATGAATTGCCATTCTTAAAAATATACCAAACCCTAGCATGAAAGGTATTTATGAAAAACTAATCCTCATAATTTCCACACAAAACTATGGAATGCGGCGACATTAGGCACAGATCAATGTAAAAAAGAAGTATCTGCAACATATCAATACAAAAAAGAACTTAAAAGAATTCAAAAGTATAGAGGCAGAAAACACACAGACTTGAGATTTTCACCATTTAAATAAAAAATTCTATAAATAACCCATTTATGAATAAATCCGTTTACAAAATTAAAGCTGTTACTGGTTTAATTGAGTAGACTCTTGAGAAATATCAGCTAGCAGTTTGAATCATGTCCACATATTTTCCTTTGGCAGCTTATGTCTGCAGAGTGGGCAAAAGTTTTTATATCTGAACCACATCTTTATGCATCCTTCATGATGCAAATGTTTGCATGGCAGCTTGATCAGCACATCACCCACCTTTGTCATCTCGCGACAGATACAGCAAATATCTATATCTTTATCATCTTTTATCTCAATCCTGGTTAAATTGTCTACAGAAAACCTTGCAGCAGGTGCAATTTTTTCAAAATAATCGCCATCGTCATAGTCCCTCGTTTCTGTAGATATTGTGAAATTGATCCCCCTGCGACCATGATCGAACACAGTAATGTTTGAATCTCGCCAATTCAAATTGTCATTCCGAATTTCAATTGTTGCGAAGGGCACAAAATCTTTCCTTCCCCTTTCAAATAAAAAGGTGAGATGAGGAGGATCAGTATCAGTGGGGTTTGTTTGTCGAGGTACTCTATACTGGCTGGCAGCAGTTGATTCTACTTCAAATCTGTAGCCAAGAAGATAATGTTCAAGATTTTTATCCCAGGGTGTTGCAATGTTAAAATATATTTTCACCCCATTTCCTCCCATTAAGAGATGCATATGTTGGAGTAAGGCGTCGTAGGGATCCTCTGTGTAAGGTGCATCAACTGCGGAACAAGCCATGCCCACATTCTGAATGTAACCTCCCACTGTAACCAGAGAGCGAAGTGCTCTATTCAGTAACTTGTTGAATAACTGCACCTGTCTGTAAAACCTGCCCATTTCCACACTCCCTAACGACTTGCAATACCCTTGTTGATGTTTTCGCAATGAGGCCTGTATATATATATAAAGCCGTATAAGTGTTAATGTCTATCTTGGGAAAATTATATAAGAATAGATTCACCTTCTACGATTATAATAGGATAATAAAATATTTGACAGGTAATATAGGCATAATTTTTTAATATTTATGTACTTTTTTATTAATAAAATATTAGAAAAGTAATATATAGACAACAATATTTATATTCTTAGAAGGATTTTATTATTATTCCGAATAGTATTAGATGTAATAATTTCAATTTTTAGGTGTTTGTAATTTTTTTAAAAAATGTTTATGCAAAGTTTAACATTAGAATGTATGTACTTCATGTTCTATGGGTTTTATAGTTGAATATTCCTTTATTAATTTGAAAACAATAATCAACCTTAATAGAAAGATAAATTTTGTGTACATAAGATGTGTTATAATACAATTGTTTGATCAATTAATCTTAAATAAAGAAAGAAACAATAACACATGGCTAGCTATGCGTGAACTCATTCATAACCCTCTTTCTTTTAGATATTTCTCTCCTCTCAAACACTATTATGGAAAGTAGTCTTTGTGCTCACTCAACTAAAAGTCATACATACCCTATCGATGTGCTCCTCATTTAGAATGGGCGTAGAATTCTAAGACACTCCCACCTTAAGTGGGAAGAGTGAATGTAAATATAGAAATAAAGTATTTCTATTATCCCACATAGATCACTCCACAAGGGAAAGAAATACAAAAGACCATAAAGGTGAATGTGGGGGCTCGTTAGAAGCGTCTTTTGATGAATCTTGTTATTTTTCTTTTGAAAATTGGAGCATTGAGCTCACATTTTCAGCCTTTAAGGATAAGACCTCTCATTGGATTCTATTGAGGACGAAACCCCTCAACAGTCACAACACATGAGGATGGAAACCCTTGTTTGTTGCTCTAGTGGCTTCATATGGGAGTCACAAGTCAGATTCATATTCAAAATTTCTGAACAACAAGAGTTTACATCGGTGTTAGGTCACAATTTCCACTAGGGCACACTTTTTGGGGTTGTCATACCCATTTCTAGCTTGAGTGCCCCCTTTGGGGATTTTGGGACAATATTTCAACTGTTTTCTATGGTTGGAAAATCTTAATTTAATTTTGTTTGATAGCTATCATTTTTTGTGGTCATTTTGAGCTATCATTTACATTACAACTCCAAGTATTTCAGAATAAATCAAATTTTGAAGTTTCAGTTGTTTGTGGCCAATAATTAATTCGAGAATTTTGTACTTTGACGTTGAAGCATATATTTCCAAAAAATATGCATTGTTTCATTAAGGGTTTCAACTTGTTGATATATTTCGAAAAAATTGTGTTTGAGAAATACAAAAAATTAAATTTTACCTAGGTCACCTAGGGTTTTAGGGACCAAAAGCAAGTCGCTAACCCTCTTTGGTTTTAATTTATACGTGGTTATGCATGTTGTTGTCATAAATTCCAGTAATGTTCCATTAGGTTTTCGGGAAAAAAATAAATTCCTCAATTTTGAGCCCGAACAAGACGTTAGATTGGCATTAGAGCATTGTTCCTACCATCCTATGTGGCAATAAATTCATATTTTCATATTTGCATAGATATCAATGAGAAATGGTTCAAAGTGCAACAAAAGACTTCAATAAAGAACATGGTGATAAGGAACAAAGGTCTCCACCTTCTGATGAGATGAGCTACTTGCAAGAGTTGATGTTGAGGAATCAAAGAGACATAGAGAAAAGATTCCAAAGGACAATGAGGGCTTCAATGATTGAATTGATTCAAGTCATCCAAGGTGCTCCAGAATTGAAGATATCTCTAGGTGATGAAAGCTCTTCCATTAATCCTCACACAAGAACCGTCCACACTAAATTTTTGCAAAGGGAAGAAGAGGAACAAGTGGAAGTAAGGAAATAAATTAGGGATGATGAGAGGGATTGATTTTATGTGGAATGCCAAGCTTTAAGGCCAACCATCTACCAAGAGATTTCTTGCCTTGATTTTTTTACCTTGAAGTCAATGAATGATCATAAGGGTGGAAGAAGACTTCATAATGATCAACCTCAGAATGATATTCAACACAGGTTGGAGAAAATATCCCTACCTACATATGTTAGATTAACAAAGTGTTTCGCTAGGGCATGGCTACAAAAATTAGATACTTATTTGTCCTTAAATCCAATGTATGAAGAGGAAACACTCACATTTGTCACCCTCCACTTGGAAGGAGTTACACATGAGTGGCAGTATCATGACATGATCACAAAAGGATATGGATGGATCGCTACCCTGGAGGAGTTTGGTCAAAGGCTTGTGGAAAGAAAGTGCATGTTAGGGAGTTGGCACAATTGAAACCATACATCTCCATAGATGACTATGTGGCTAAATTTTAAAAACTTTCCATGATGATGTCAATCTGAAAGAGGCTTACGGTTTTGTTTTTGAGGGTTTAGTGGACCCCCTCAAGGGGTTAGTAAGGTATTTCAACCCTCTTTTACTCCAAGAAGAAATAAAAAATTCCCTTGATTTAGAAATTTAGCTCTAAGGACAACCATGATTAGTGGGCAACTTAAGACCACTTGGTTAGTGGGTAGCCAAGGACAACATTAGGGGTTAGACATCTAAGGAGGACAATATAAAGTAAGAAACAAAAAGGACCTTTTGGACATTCCAAAATAGCACATTTGGAGGTGCTAAATAATTCATTACAACATGTATCAAGCATGCAAAAGGATCTTCCTAAAATAAGCAATACATGAGACGTAAGGAATGATTTTAGGAGAAAAGGGTTGTGCTTCTATTGTAAAAATCCTTGGTCACCGTATCATCATTGCTTAGGTAAGTGGCATGTACATTATATTGAAGTTTTTTTAGATTGTGAAGAGGAAGAAGGATATCAAATTGAAGAGGTAATGTCAAAGCATGAACCGAATGAAGACATTGACTCTTTCAAAATCACTCTTGCCACTTTATTTAGTGCCCCTAGATATCACCCTTTTCATGTGAAAGGTGTGTTAAATGGTAAATTGGTAACGGTTTTGATCGATGGTGGAACTACACATAATTTCATTGATGAGGTTTTGGTTGCTAAGACGAGGCTTGAAGCGGAAGACTTCAAGGGTTTCAAAGTGACCATGGCTGATGGGTTTTCTATTACATGCACCAAGAAGGTTCTAAAGATCGATATCACCCTTGGAAGGAATATAGTATGTGATGAATTTTATGTAGTTGGCATAGGTGAGATGAATCTTGTACTTGGTGTTTACTGGCTGCAATCTTTGGGAGAATTCACACAAAATTACCAAAGTATAGATTTTAAGTTTAAGGTAAAAGGAAAGGACTATTTGAGGACTATTTGATGCATTTTATATCTTGGTAATATGAAGGGTGGGTATGCAAGGTATGCAAGAAGAAATTATTTTCATTTAAAACAAAGATCTCATTTTTCCTGTGTACCCAAGGGATGCATTCCCTTGTGTTTTCAGGGGCATCCCCTATAAGGGATGTTTTGAGTATAGAAGGATGGGTTTGAAACATCCCCAAACCGTCTCCAATTATTTTTAGGAAACTTTTTTGGGACGTTGTTTTTCCAGCAAGGGATAACTCATTGTCCCCAATATAGCTAGGTGATGTCTGGAATTCCCCTAGCCCTACCAAGGACAACTTCCCTTACATTCCAACACACAAAAAACCTATGTTCCATGGGGACGATTCCCTTCATTTTTAGGCTCGTCCCCAATAAGAGATGTTTCGGGGACTCTAGGGCAAGTAGGAAATGTCCCCTACCCATCCCTAATTTTTTGTGAAAGTCAGGGATGTCAATTTTGAGAGAGGGTACATCAAGGGAGGCCCAGACGTCTCTGGTATGACCATGAGACTTCTCCAAGTCCTCTGACCGTACTGGGGACGTATGGGAGTCCCCTATGTCAAAACAAAGGTAAATTAAAAGAAATCATAAAAATTAATTAAAAAAAAGGATGTGGTGCCCAAAAGGACCCCCACACTCATTCCTAACTAGCCTAAATCTAAAACAACTTCTCTTACAACCAAAATAAAAAAAGAAGCTCATTTTTGTCATTTCGCATATTGTGAAGGAGAAGAAAACAAACAATAGAGACAAGAAAAAAGAACAATGACAAGAAGAAGGCAAGAGAGCATTATGGTACCCCATTTGAGATATGTTTCACATCTATTGTTGATTTTGTAAATTTACACAAATTATTTTTCATTTGTTTTTGTTTTTTTTAAGGTTTCAAAGACTTAGGGATGTTTTTTTGTTTTCACTTGCAATTGCAGCTACATTTTTCATTTTCAATAAAAAAAAAAGAACAACAGTGAAGGTATTGAGGGTGAAGAGATTCAAATGCAACATAGAGGTATTAACATGGATTCTTCAAACAGTGAGAGTGTTATAGGAACTGTGGGTTCAAATAATCCATTTGAATGCCCTTCTCAACTCCTCAAAATTTATGCAAAGGGCCCATTAAATCCTAAAAATCACCTTTTACAATTTGCAATATCCTTTAAAAAAGAAAAAAATGAGGGGTGTAGAGTGTGGTTATGTCATATGTGCAACAACAAAATTTAGGGGCAACTACACAAGGGTGTATTGTCATCTTTTGGGCATAATTGGATAGGGGTAAAAGGTTGTGAAAAAATAACATTAGCTGAGAAGGCCAAAGTGACTAGGTTGCACATGGAGGGTGAGACAAGGAATAAAGGGAAGCCATTGGAGACTATGCATGATACACAATTGTCTACCTAATCCATGGATATTGAAATTCAAAGAGGAGATGATTCTACTAAAGAAAAGAGAAAGGATGCTATTGTTGTGGGAATGTTCAATGTGCAATCACGAGAAGTAGCTGACTCTTTTATTACCAATTTCTTCTTTGTCAATGCAATACCATTTCATGTGTCACGTTCCCCTTACTTCAAACAAATGTTCAAAGATGTAATTGTTATTGCTTCCACATATGTCCCTCCTGAAAAAAATAAACTATAAACCAACCTCCTTGATAAAGAATATTCTAAGGTGAGTGTGGTGATGGAGGAGATGATGTAAACTTGGATACAAATGGGCTTCTCTATCATCATGGATGGGTGGACCGATATTAAACATCGACCACTCATCAATATCATTTTCACATGTCATGTTGGCTCTTATTTTTTAGAGCTATTGATTTTACAAGAAAGAGGGAGGATGCAACCTTCCAATTTTAAATTTTGAAAGATGCCATAGAGGAAATTGGGCCCTCAAATGTTATACAAGTGGTGACTGATTCAGCCTATTTATGCAACTTAGATGGCTTGATAGTTGAGAGTTCAAACAAGCACGTTTTCTGGAATCCATGTTATGTTCATGCATTGAACAATGCATTGAAAGACATTGGAAAAATAGATTGGGTGAAGACATTGATGGCAGAGGCTAGAGACATATAGATGTTCATTTGCAACCATCACACCTCACTCGATATATTTAGGAATTTTTTGAGGAAAGAATTCCTTAAGCCCGTAGACACTAGATATTCCAGCTAATTCATTTTGTCAGAGAGGATGCTTGAACTGTAAGAGGATCTACACTTAATGATGGTTAATGAAGAGTGGAGTAGATGGGCAAAGAAAAATATTGATGAAAGAAAAAGTGTGAAACAAAATATCCTTGATGATGATTGGTGGTCCACAGTGAGGTAATCAATTGATGATTTAATATATTAAATATTTATATTTTAATTTTTAATTTTAAATATTTTTATTCATGTTTCTAACTTGTCAATTATTGTAGTTTTTCATTCTTTGTAATAGCATTCTCATTCAATTTTTGAATCTTAAATTCTTAAGCTTTTATGATTTTTTTGTAATTTGTTTATAAATATGTTTTCTCTATCATCTCACTTGTTGTGAGGGTCATAAGATATGCTGATACAAACTCTCATAGTCTTGGAGAGATTTATGAGACATTTGACAACATGTTTGGCAAGATGAAGTAATACATTTGTAGCAAGGATCCTCCTCTAGAATTTTATGAAGAGCATATCAAACCCATTGTGACACGGTAGTAGAACACAAAGAACACCCCGTTTTATATGGAATTCTATGCTCTAAATCCCAAATGATATGTAACATGGCCTTGGAGAATACCTCTATTTGATTATGAAGAGGTGAAAGAAGGGCTCATGAAGGTCTTTCGAAATATGTACACTAATGAGGAGTCCACTTTACCGTTAATGCAATGGTTAGCCTTTGTCAATCTCTGTGGTCAAACATTTAGAAAACCAAAGGTGAGGAAAGATAGAGATACATTAGCTCAAGTAGACCCTATTAGATTTTGGACATGGCATGGAAAGGATGCACTAGACTTAATGATTCTTTCCACTCGCCTCCTTTCATAGGTTGTTAGTTCCTCTGTTGCAGAGAGTAATTGGTTCACATATGGCCTCATCCAACCAGTTAAGAGGAACATGCTTATCTCTTGATGAGCAGATAAGTTAGTGGTCATGCATAGTGCCTTGCGACTTCAGGATCGACAGACTCATGAGTATCGTCAAACTACAATTGCACGTTGGGATGTCGATTCCGAAGATGCAACATAGTTTGATAAGGAGGAGGCACATGTGAGATTGGTTAGGGTTCCATTAGATGAGGCAATCCCTCATATTTCCAGTGACTCATACTTAGGGTATGATTTTGATGTCATTTGAGCGTATTTTAATTAGGGGCAACAATAGAGTTTCATTTTCTACGTTTCAAACATTTTGTAGTTGAAACTTGTAGCCCTTGGGCATTTTATTGTAATTATTATTGCAATTGAAACTTGAACCTTATGTGAAATCTCAATTCATCTCCAATGTTATGTATTAAGGTTCTATAATGTGTGTGATGAATGCTTTATCAATGTTATCATATGAATATTTGAAATTTCCTATATTTTTTATATTTTCCTTTATTTTTTAATAGTTGTCCACTGTTGTCCCCTAAAAAAAGGCCTAAAAAAAATCCATCTCAGAAACATGTCCATTTGTCCATTGTCGTCCCCATCCCAGAAACTTAGTGGAACATAGTAAACACATATTAAAAAAACCAATTCAAAAAAATGCAATTTTCGTGAGTTATGATTCCCCTACAACTACACAATCTGCCATCAACATGATGAATGTATTTTAATTGAGTGTAAATAGGTTAAAGATCCAACTTAAGGAAGATAAAAAACAAAAAAACCTTATTGAATAGACACTCCCGTCATACAATGGATGCGGTTGTTCTTACAAATTGAGACCATCCAATTCAACATGTAGCACTTATATGCTCCATTTTATATGAGTTGAAAATGACTTGATGTATGATATTGTAGAGAGAAAATTAAGATTATGGATGCCTATATATGTAGTTCTAATGTACACCATTTTATGTCTTGAACTCACGCCTACATAAATAACTATGTAAGTTATATATATAGACTATTATGTGAAATATCAACTCAGCTATAATATTATGTAATTAGATTCTATAATATATATGATAAGATTTTCCATATTTTTATAACCGTCACTTGTCATCCCGTGAACAATTATTTCAATTGAAGGATGCAAGTTTCATTAAGAGCACTCAGCTAGATATGAACTTTTTTTGCGTGTTTAGGAAATTTCAAATCTTGTGCTCCTAAAGTTATTTTTTACTGGTGAAGGGGAATGACTCCAATACTTCAAAATATTTCTCCACATTGAACAACACTCTCGTCCACTCACCAGATGATTGGATGATGACCAATTCAACTAAACATTGCTATAGTCGTCGGATCTTTCATGGAGAATCACTTTAAGATGACTAGCGAAAAAAAAGGGAAATAGTGTAACCTCATATACTTTTTGCAGGATTTCTAGGCTTTCAAAATGTAATTGTCATCATAAACTATACAAATTTCTGTATATTTTAATTCACCTTCTTGTCCATCGTTATACAGAATCCAAAATTTGACATAGTCCTCGTCACTGGGTGTCCAATTGAAATGAAGATATTTCTAAAGCCTAGTTATGGCTTTGAAATATGTATGCATTTGAAGATGTTTTGAAACCATTTCACATCCTTCCTAAAACTTAACAAACACTTGGAGGGAAATTTTGAATCCACTCACATAATTCCTATAGAATGAAGAATTGCTGAATGAAAGAGCATTTGATTGCACACCAGTAAATTTCCAATCAATATTTTACAAGAAAGGCATGTTAAGAGATTGATATCCTCTTAAATTTTAACCATCTCCCTTCCATGATGGTTCTGTTGAACTCTTAGGAGTCAAGACAACGACCCAAGAGATGCGACTACTAAATGATGGATCCGCGATAAAAGAAGAATAATGCCCTCTTATCCATCAGAGAAAGGAAATCCAATTACTGCAACATTCATTGGTTTTAGGTCTGGTAATAAACTATTTTAGATATGTTTGACCTCCACCCCAGTGCAACATAATGAGGGAAGTTATAGGAAATCAACAGATAGTATGACCACCACATTTGTAGCCCATCAATTTTTTGCCGTTAGCTTAGCCCACTTCCTTATGAACTAAATTTTAGTTTGCTAATAGTCCATGATAGAGTAGAGGGCTTATCACAAATAGCCTGAGGAAACTCCTTCAAATCGTTGCGGTTATGCAGGTTAAATTTTTGTGTCTTGATATTGTTGATAGGAAATATTTCCAAGCCATTTACATAAGCCTAAAGCTAAATTATCTAAGCTTTGTAGTACTTTGCTCTGCGTTTTAAAAGTGGGTGCAATCAACCACTCCAAGCAGACTCTTTAGTTAAGTGATTGAAGATAAGGAGTTTATACCTTTCATTGTCGACCTCTTTGATCAACCCCTCTTTGATCAAACTATTCTCTAGAAAGATCTAAAAAAATCTTAAACCTATGAATATATGTGCTTACATGCAACATATAATTTTGAGTTTATTACATTGAAATTCTTTAATAAACAAAAAGTAGTAGTTATAACTTAAGAATCGCCATTCTTAAAATTATACCAAACCCTAGCATGAAAGGTATTTAAGAAAAAATAATCTTCATAATTTCCACAAAATAAGATACACAAAACTATGGAATGCTGTGACATTAGGCACAAATTAATGTAAAAAAGTCACTAAAAATTTGGGTAATATTTTTTTAAAGTGAACCACTAATACCAGTCCTTTCTTATCCATTTCCCGTAATAATTAATCATCTTATAATAATTTTCCTTACCCAATTTATTTAACTACTTTCCTGATTCCCAATTTAAATATTTATTTAATTTCACTATCTTGATTTACCCTACTAAACAATACTAAGGTAACTTAGGAAGTTTACACACCGTTTCATATTAATTAGTCCCCACTTACCGTCCTTTTATTTTATTTCAGATACCCATTAAATTCCCATGAATTAAGAGGGTTTAGGATTTAATGTGAGCCCTAGGATAGATCTAATCTTGACCCTAGATTTTAATCTTACCATAAATTTGTCGTAATCATCTTTATGTTCTTTTCCTTTCTTTTCTATTCCTCTCGTCGTTTTGTTTTCTTTTGTCATTTGCATGTGTACGTTGTGGAGGAGCTAATGGAGAGATGGATTCATGGAGATTCTCTTTTGATGAGAAGGATCTTATTATTGTTATATTATTATATCTTTTGTATGCTGACGTAACTGAGATCTCCTCATATTGGGTATTTCTTTGATATCCACATTGCTATTTTATTTATTTAATCTTTTATAGAGGTAAATCTACTTGAAGATATATATATATATACACATATTAACAAATTTATTATTAAAACTAAATATTTGTAAGACCTGAAAATAACAAATCCGCATGTTTTCATGGAGCCATTGTATGAGAAAATGTGGGCGGTAGTTTGGAGAGGGGAAGGGTTTTAATGGAGGGGAAGGAAGTGGGTTGAAGGGGAAAGTGCAGGTGGGTGCGTGGGAGAAGGGGTAGATGGTTGCAAAGATATGGGGGTGTGTGGGTAGCATGGAGGATGGTGGAAGGTGGGGTGTACGCACATGTGGGGAGGGCTTGACCCTCCCCAAAACATGTTTCTTTTTTATTTAACTTTACCAAAATAAAACCCACCAAATTTTTCAGTATTAAGATTTCTTTGTTAGATTTTCATTTCAAAATAATTATTAATATATATATATATATATATATATATATATATATTCGTACTATGAAGTATATGTTATATATCATTATAACGAATTATATTAATTTTTTTATGTATTTTATATATATGGGATATATATATATATATAACACAATATTTACTGTGATAAAATGAATATTAAATAAGTGAATACTTTGTATTACATACTAAAGTACTATTTTAAAATAAAACTATAAATAATATGTCAAAAGAAGTTGCAAGACAACTATTATGGATACATTTTTTAAAATTCAATTTTCTAATGCAAACACCCCTTATGTTTTCACTTGAAAAAGAGAGTGCAAACTAATTTAGATCTCTTTGTAGATAATGCCACCTAACTTTATAAGAAAGAACCTATTACAAGGCTAACATCTTTTCCAATGTAACACCAAAATTTTCTTTTTACAAGAGAGTGAATAACAATAATATATCCAATGATTTCCAAAAAGGAATAACATATTTCAATTTCTTTCAAATGGAGTTACATTAATTCATATTAATGGATCATTCATTTTACAACATTTCCTTCCAAGGATCTTGAGATCAAAATCAAACCATGATTCCAAAATATTTAAAATACATAAGAGATCAACATTACAAGTTTTCCTTTCCAAGATTGAAGGAAACGATTACAACTATAAATGTGACACTAGTTTACAAGTGATTCCAAATCAAAAGGAGGACACTTTACAAGAAAAGGAACTTCCCAAATAGCCACATTCATGAGAGTTATAATGGGAGTGGTGTTCACACTCATTTGGAAGAAGGAGACAATGAGAAGCCAAGATGACAAGAGACTCCAACCAACTTCCAACTTGAGATCCAACTTTGAGTGTCTTTCAAAGAACCAACACAAGGATAAAAAACTTTTGTTACCACCCAACCTTTAGGCATTATTAAATGCCTTTCCAAGGTTGGAAGGCATGCTAGCCTCCCCCAAGCCCATGGGAAAGAGAGCTAGCTTCCAACAAATTTGTGCACAAGATATAAGGAGACATAACGACATTAAATTTTCACATTGAAGACAATCCAAACACTAATGAAAAAAACCAAATTTTACAAACAAGGAAAGGAGGAGAAAACCATATTCTTTCTAAAACGGGGAAGATAAGATGAGATATCCAAGGTTCCAAAAGTGTGGTCCAAACATAGGATGCACACAAACAAGAAACTTCACAACCTCGTTATTCCTCCAAGTCATCAAACCCTCCTTATTTCTCCACCCATTTACCAAAATCCTTCTTGGGAGGATTTTTAAACCCATTGGGTTTCCTCTCCAAGAATGGGGAAGCACATTTAAACTATATGAACCACCTTCCCTGCCTCAACTATATGAGGGGAGTAAAAATAACCTACATGGATTTCCCACCAAGCAATGAGGTTTGAGAGGGGAAAATCCCTCTCTCTTCCCCCATAAACTCCAAAATCCATCAAACCATATGATGTATGGAGAAAAATAAGACATGAAAACATACTCAAGCGACAAATACACATGAAACAAAACACACCTTTCAAACATAAGAAATACTAAGATCTATCATAACATAAAACATAAAATGAGCTCAAAGAGCCTACCTCCAAAATCTCTCCAACACTCTAAGCTTTTCCAACTTCCTTATCCAAGAAAGCTCTAGCTCCCAAAAGTCTCCAAGCACCAAGCAAAAGCTCTAAAAAAATTCTCTTTCTCCCCCATGAGGGAGAATTTGAAGAGAAGACAATAAATTTCCTCACCAATGAGGGGGGTGACATGTGTCACCCCTCTCTTCCCTCCAAGTCAAATATTCCAAGATAAAAAGAAGAAAAGATAACTTCACTTTTAACACTCCCTTTCCAAAATGCCCAAAATGAAAATAAAACAAGAGTGTGCAAACTTTCTACAAAACACACATACCAATTCATCTTACGTGGATGGTGACCAAAGAAAGGCAAAATGGGAGGGAAACTCACTTTATGCCTTAAAATTAAGCCCCCCTACCTGTTAGGTAGGGTCCAACAGCTTATTTTCATGCTAAGTGAACTCCCAATACTAAAAGGGATCACTTAAAATGTCATAATTAGCCCAATTTAGGGTTTGACACATTTGGGCACACGTATAGAGGATGTGGAGCCCACCCAAGGGTTCACATGTGACCCTAATCCCCTCTAATTAATACACAATTACCCACACACAAAACTTAATGCAAGTGGGGACCATTAAGTCCCCAAACCAAGTTTACTTAACAAAATAAAACATCCTAAGCAAGATTAATTTTACATGGAATACAACACTACAAATGAGGGTCACTCATGGTGCCCAAAATAATACAAACATACACTAAAGCCTCATGTAGTCTAACATGGTTAAAACTTAGTCCCATGGGCCACTTGTGCACAATTTTCATAGCCGCCCTAAAACCCACGTGTTCTCCTGTGACCTTGTCACCTATGCACTTAATGCACACATTTAACACACCTGTACGATACAATGTAAATCAAATACTCAATAAGTGATACATGAAATCTATGATATCAAAATATCATCATGGAATCATAAATGCAAAAACATGCATAATTACACACAATTTAACATGAGTTATCCATAGAGATAAATATAAATGACATACATCCATAAAATCAAGATATGAGACTAAACTAAGTATCCAACATATATCAATTAGGTCCAAACAACATCACAATAAGTTAGTATCCGTAACATCAAATGAGAAGGTGTGAATATACTAATCAAGTTAAATTGGTGCTACGTGCCCAAATCACCATACATGTCCAAGAAGGTCAAATACATAACATAATGTCTAAAATATATCAAATCCCTATCAAATCATGTCTATGAATAAAGTAGTCAAGAGATAACCGAGGCTATAAACATGTTGGCACTACATCCCTCTCTCCTAAAATTATACTTCCTCCTGGAAGTCACTGAAAGAGATAGGGATATCTTGCCCTAAATGGTGTAGCATCCTCCCAGGTTGTTATTCTCTCATCATATCTTTCCCATTGCACTCTAACCTGGTCCAAGTCTCAACCCCAAAGGGCCAACCTTCGGTGCTCCAATATACATATGGGCTCTAGTCTCCACTGCCCTCCATCCTCTACCTATAATTCCAACCAATCCAAAATATGAGAGACATTAGGTACATATCTACGTAGTGCAAAAACATGAAATACATCATGGTCCCGTGTAAGACATGGCAACAAAGCTAGGCGATAGGCAACTAGAACGATGACATCTAAAATATCAAAAGGCCCCACAAAACAATGTGATAGCTTATAACCCTTTTCATAGTGGATTGGGCTCTTATGTGGATGAAATCTAGAGAAGACATTGTTACCCACCGAGAAGTGACAACAGGTCCTCTTGGTGTCTGCATACACCTTCTGACATGATCTATCCTGCTCAAGATGTTGTCTAATTAGAACAACATGCTGCTCCAAGTCCTTAAGGTAAGCTGGTCCAAGAATAATCATGTCATCTAGTATATCCCAACTCAAGGGTGTCCTACAAGGTCGACCATACAAATCCTGGTAGGGAGCCTTACTAATGGAACTGTGATAGCTATTATTGTAGGAAAACACAATCAAATGTATATTTTTCTAGTCCATCACATACATCCTCAACATGTCCTCCAACACTTGATTAACCCTCTCTTTTTTTCCATATATCTCTGGATGATATGTTAAGTTGAAATTAATCTAGGTACCTAGAGTGGCCTGAAATAAAGTTTTAAAAAATGACGTGTAAATGGTATCCCTGTCGTTAATGATGGTTTTCAGAATCCCATGCAACCTAACAATTTCCTCCATAAATACTTTGGTGATGGAATGTTCATTATAGGTTACCTTAGTTGGAAAAAAATATGCAACCTTGGTCAATGTATCCATAGTGTACATAATGGCATCATGATGATAAGAATACATAGGGATTCCAACAATAAAATCCATGGAGATTACATCCCATTTCCACTTAGGAATATCATGAGGATGTAATAGTCCTGTGGGATGAGAATTCTCTACCTTGAACCTCTTACACTCAAGAAAATATGCAACAAAATATGCTTTTTTAGGTCAAATACCAGGCCAATAATATAAATCTCTTAGATCAACGTGCATTTTCTTCACTCCTAGATGTTCTGCATATGGAGCTTGTTGTAGCTATATAAGGATGAAGCTACGTAGATCACCTTACTTAGGTACATAAATATGCTTATAGAACCGAAGTAAACCATCTAACTCTAAAATGTACCCTGAATATCTACCCTCTAGAGAACCTTGTGACTCCAAAATTTGTCTAGCACCCTCATAAAACTTGTCCTCTAAAAGATGTTGAAGAATACTACCTCTCAAATATGACTGCAGTGTCAATGATGCAAGCATGTGTTGTCTTCTACTAAGTACATTTGTGATGACATTTTCCTTTCCTTTGATATATTGTACCTCCATGTCGTACTCACATACGAACTCCATCCAACACCACTAGCGAGTGTTGAGGTTCGGATGTGAGAAGATATATTATAAGCTATGATGATCTTTCCTCAAAATGAATGGCTTTCCAAAAAGGAAATGACACCAACACATAAGAACATGAACAACTACTGCAAGATCTAATTCATGGGTAGGA
The DNA here is from genome assembly GCA_019776745.2 of Taxus chinensis. Lineage (NCBI taxonomy): Eukaryota > Viridiplantae > Streptophyta > Pinopsida > Cupressales > Taxaceae > Taxus > Taxus chinensis. The sequence goes on from CM034156.1 coordinate 153,590,101, forward strand.
TATTTAAGCTCATAATATTTGAGCTTACATGACTCACAGGTAATATCCCGATGCTCCTGCATAAGGACTTCTCCTAGACCCTTTAGTGAATCATCAGTATAAAAAACAAAATCCTGTGTCGAGTCCAAAACTACTAAGATGGGCGTTGTGGTTAACCTTTCTTTAATGAATTGGAATTCATGCTCACACTTCTCTAACCAATCAAATTTCTTCTGTTTTCTCTAAAGAGAAGTAATAGGGTGAGCAATCGTACAAAATTATTGTACAAATCTATGGTAATAACCTGCTAAAACCATAAAACTCCTCACGTTAGTGATTGATGTGGGTTCTATCCAATCCATAATAGCTAATATCTTAGAGGGATCTACTGAGATACCCTAACCTGATAAGATGTGTCCCAAGTACTGTATCTTTGTTTGAAAGAAGTTGTATTTTTCCAGGTTCCCAAACAACTTCTGCTCTCTCAAAACTTGTAGTTCTTGTCTTAAATTCTCCTCATGCTCCTCCTCAGAATGAGAATATATTAATATATCATCTAAGAAAACTAAGATAAATTCATCCAAAAAGGTCCTAAATAATCCATTCACGAGAATCATGAAGATAGATGGGGCATCGGTCAAACCAAATGGGACATCAGTGAATTCATAATGCCCATAACATGTGTGGAAAGTTTTCATATAAATGTTTGCATCTGATATGTACAGCAGATGATAACCTAGATTGAGATCAATTTAAAAGAATGCTTTCACTCTCCGCATCTGATCAAACAAGCCATCAGTCCTAGGGAGTGGATAATGGTTCTTTATAGTGACTTTGTTGAGCTATCTGGAATCTACATAAAGTCTGAGAGAGAAATCCTTCTTCTTCACAAATATGACTAGTGTTCCCCAAGGAGATACACTAGGGTGAATGAGACCCTTCTTCAATAACTCCTATAACTATATTTTGAGCTCATGAAGCTTTAGAGTCGTCATCGGATAGGGTTCCCTAGAAACTAGTGTGGATTATGGCAATAAATCAATGGTGAAATCTACCTCTCTATGGGGTGGTAACCCTTGAGGCTTTCCTAGAAACACATCTGCATACTCCCTCAAAAATTCATGATCATCTAAGGGTGAATTCTCTTGAGTTCTCTCTAGTAGATCACTAATGGTCTTATAAAATAACTGACAACCTTTACACATGCTCTGCTTGAGTTGCTTAGCTGATATCATGTGCAAGAAAATAGGCCTCTCCATCCCTGCAATCAAAACTACAATCCCAAGATCATCCTAACACTCAATGACATTATTCTAGGAATAAAACTTGGCCCGATGAGCCTCGAGACAATTCATACCCAACACTACCTGATAGGATCCTAGAGCAATAATGCGAAGGTCGATTATAGTGGAGAAGTATTTTAAATCAAGTATGCAACTCTCCACATATGATTCCATGATGATTTTAGTTGTAGAGGCTAACTCAATCTACCAACTATCTTGTTGCCTAGCCGGCACTAGCCCACACTAGTCCACTACAGAAGGAGATATAAAAGAATCTGAAGCACCTGAATCAAAAAGTAATGAGACAAAATTACCCTTGATAGTAGCTTTCATGTCGATGACTTTTTCATGATGCTCATCTTGGTGGTTTTCAATTTCTGCATATACACGATGGGTTCATCCTACATTAACCATTGTCTACTCTGATATAGGAGCTTTCTACATATCCATGGTATTGGGTTTGTGCAGGCACATACATACATAGTGATTAGGGGGTCCTCAAATAAAAAACCTTCATGTACCAGTCTCTGAGATGTGGTCCCTTATGTACTCTAGTGAACTATTTCTACCTACCCAACCCTACCAGGTTGTTGCGTGTGGGCTGTTTGTACATGTTGATTACCCTATCTCTTAAACCTTGCTCCACCAAATTTTTTTTTTAGTACCGCCTCTCGATAAGCTTTGAGTTTGTCTAACCCTCTATTGTTGGTGGCCCTGATGTTGTTTCCTGATATTGTGGATGCGATGGAGCCCTCGATACTACTAGTGGAGGTCAAAGTCCTCCTCTAGGGGGTGGTGTTTTACCCTATGGAATCTGACTCTAAAATGTATATACCCTATCATGACACTTGCTCTTGTTTCTATCTCGGTGGTGTTATTCCCTGGTCCTGTTCTCCTAAGCTATGTAGGCCTTCTCAAAGGCCTTCTTAATCATGGGAGGATATAGCATCCTAACTAATCCTTCTATGTCTGCATTCAAGCCTTGAATAAACCAATTTACCTGTAATTTTTCATCTTTACCGGTAGTCCACATATTGCAGAAGATTCATGAACTTTCTCTCATACCGTGTCACTGTGCCTGAGCCCTGTTGTAAGTCATGAAAATCATCAATCCTCTTCTGCATGAAATGCTCTAACAAATAATGAGACCTAAATTGCTCCGCGAACAACTCCTAAGTAAGTATATCTTGATTCAAATGGATTTTCCTCTCATCATTCCTCCATGAAACGCATACTACATCTTGAAGGAGGTTTATGGAAAACCTGGCTTTGACATTTCTCTCATAAGAGTGGAAGCAAAAGCATCTATCCAAGATAAGGAGGCATAACTCAGCCCTAAAGCCATCTGTGGAGCTGGTTTATGTAGGAGAATGCAAGTGAAGAAGATCCCTAATCACACTACCTATGTAACAATCCTAGCACTACGGTCCAACAGGTGAATAAAGTCCTCTATCTCCAAATGGTCCCTCAAAGCTATGTGAATGGATACGATGGTACGAGGCCACCCTCTCATGGTGAAAGGAAGGGCTACGTGACCTCTCCCAAATAGGGGTATCGCACTCCGATGGTTCAGAGTGTGCATCCTCACCTATCAGATCCTCATCTCCTAACTGTATGTCCTCCTGTCTTTTCATCTATGGTGGTGGAAGGCATTATTGCACAACACCAATCAACTGCTGAAGAGCCTCTAAGATCTATGGTCTGAACTTGAGTGCGTGCAACTCAGGTGTAGGTGAACCACATCCCAAATCCCTAACTGATCGATGTCTCGCAGGTGTCATCCTGTGAATGAGGTTAAGAAAAATGATTATTAAGTTATAATGATTGCGGAAATGTTTTAATTATTTTTTTTTTCTTAGTGTTATTAAATATTAAATGTTTTACCCAAAGTGTCCATGTGTGTGAACGTCGCTCTAATACCAAATGTAATTCCCTGCCTCCGTACACCAGGAAACCACACAAAAAGTGACAAAGAATTTGGGTAAATTTTTTTTTTGAGTGATCAATTAATACTAATGTGTTTGCGTAACCATTTCCCCCTTAATAATTATTTTATAATAATTTATATATTTACTCAAAATTAAATAAATCATTATCCTAAAGCAATTTAATTATTTTTTTCTATTAAGTTTACCAGGGTCACCTTAATAAGTCTACACACGTTTGAAATTAATTATTTTCTCCCTTTTTGTTTATTAGTTTGCCCACACACCCACCTTTACTTATTTCCCATTCCCATAAAATACTCATGACTTAAAGTGTGTAGGGTTAAATGAAAACTCTAGGATAGATCTAATCTTGACCCTTGATTTGGTATTTTTCCTAGGGTTTCGCTAAACATATTGATGTTCATTTATTTTCTATTTCCTCATCTCATTTTGTTTTGTTTGTCATTTACATGTGCATGTTGAGGAGATATGGAGTTCCTAAAAATTCTTGGGGTTGCTCATACCTTTTAACTATTATAATTTTTTTGGTTTTTATATATTTTCCATATTGGGTTGAGTATATCTCTTATACCCATTTAGTTTTTTTTTAAAGGAGGAAAACCTAGTGTATATATATATATAATGCCAACAAAAAAATTAGAGCTTTAAATGTAAAAGCCACAGAGGATAAAGGGTTACTGAGGTGAAGAAATCCGCATTAATGGAGTGTGGGGCGGTGGAAACGGAGAGGAGGGGTCAGTGTGGAGGTGGGTGCATGGGAGAAGGGATCGTTAGGCTGCACAAATGGAGGTGGGCTATGCAGGGTGTAGGGAATGCAGAGGACGATGGAGGTGCTGTGTAGTTTAGTGAGGGCTCAGTCCTCCCCACATTCCTTACGTTAATTTGTTTAAAACTTCAACAAACTAAAACCGCAATTTGTTTTCAATTTTTTTTTAAAAAATTATTATTCAAAACTTTATTAATATGTCTTATATATATAATATTATAATCTAAATATTCTAATATATACTATAATATGTACTAATAATCATAGTATAAACTATAACCATATTATTATATAATTTAATAAGAAATTTTGTAGGAGAATAACCTAGTTATATTATATGACATATATATATATATATATATATATATATAATATATATTCAATATTCAATATTAAAACCATACCAAATTGTAAAATCAATAGATTATGTTTAGGCATTGTTGGGAAAATATGCAATTCAATAGTCTTTTTTATTATGCCTATATTAAGTTTATTTACAATTTAATGTGATAAAAATATTGTAGAAAGGTATATTCAATGAGAAGAGAGGTTCGAGAACACAATTTATATTCCTAGTGAAGGAAAGTGTTAAGTTAACATTGGATTTTCTAATGTTTTCATTTATCTAGTTTCACATGAGGAAATAAAATAAAATTAAAAACTCATTTCATTTCATTGTATATTACTACGAAAACATGCAAGACAAGAACTAGTATAATAATGATAATATAACCATTTAAAATAAATCCTCAAGCTCCACGAACACCAATTTTCCTTCAAATGTAATGATGACATAAGTATTGTAGATTTGTACAAGAGGTTGATTCCAACCACAAAGAAATTCACATTGTCTTTTACTAGCATCACAATATATTTTTTAATTGTGACTAAAATATATATTTCCAATGATTCAACCTTCATTTCAAAAAGGAGTTACAAAAAATTCATATTAACGGAATCGTCTATTACAAGATTTCATTTTCAAGGAGCTTAAGTTCACATATGCAAAATATTCCTGAAATACATAACTACTCAAGAAACCTCATTACAAGCTTCTTTCCAAGATTGAAGGGAGATTGCTAAAGCAAACATGACTCAAGTTTACAAGTAATACCAAATACAAAATGGGGATTTTAAAAAGAGAATAAATATCCCACATAGGCATATCTATAAATTTACAATGAGAGTGATGTTCACATGATTTGGAGACAAATATGAGAAGCCAAGGTATCAATAACTCCAACCATCTTCCAACTTCAGATCCAACTTTGAGTTTCTTTCAGAGAACCAACACAAGGATAAAAATCTTGTTTAACCACCCAACATTTTAGAATAAATACATTCCTTTCCAAGGTTGGAAGACATGCTAGCCTCCACCAATCCCATGGGCGAGAGAGCTAGCTTCTAAACAAAATTCACAAGATATAAGGAGACATAACAACATTATATTTTCACATTCAAGAAAATCCAAACACTAGTAAAACACCAAATTTTACAAACAAGGAAAGGATGAGAAAACCATATTATTCCACTAAAATGGGGAAGAGAAGATGAGATATCCAAGGTTTCAAAATTGTGATCCAACCATATGATACACAAAACAAAAATCTTCACAACCTCCTTATTCCTTCAAATCAACAAACCCTCATTTTTGCTCCACCCATTCACCAAAATCCTTCTTGGGAGTATTTTCAAACCTATTGGGTTTCCTCTTCAAGAATGGGGAAGGGGGCTCAAACCATATGAACCACCCTCCCCACATCAAACCATATGAGGATAGTAAAAAGAACCTATATGGCTTGCCCATTAAGACATAAGGTTTGAGAGGAAAAATCCCTCTCTCTTCCCCCATAAAATATTAAAATCCATCATGCCATATGATGGATGGAGAAAAATAAAACAACAAAAAACATACTCAACAACAACCACACATGAAACCAAGCACATATTTCAAACAAAACAAGTCTAAGATCAAGCATAACTTAAACCATAAAATGAGCAAAAATGACCTACCTCCAAAATCTTTCCAACACTCTAAGCTTTTCCACCTCCTTATCCAAGAAAGCTCTAGCTCCCAAAATCGCCAACCACCAAGTGCAAACTGAAAAAAGGTCTTGTTTCTCCCCCATGAGGGAGATTTCGAAGAGAAGTCAATAAATTCCCTCACCAATGAGGGGGTAACATGTGTCATCCATCTCTTCCCTCTAAGTCCTGATTCCAAAATAAAAATAAAAATAAATAAATTCAATTTAAACACTCCCTTCCCAAAATTTCCAAAATAAAATTAAACAAGATTGTGCAACTTTCTACAAAACACACATACCAATCCATCCTACATGGATGGTTACCAAAGAGAGGGAAAATGGGAGGGAAACTCTCTTTATGCCTTTAAATTAAGCCCCCTACATATTAGGTAGGGTCCAAGCGCTTATTTTCATGCTAAGTGAACTCCCAAAATTAAAAAGGGTCATTTAACATGCCATAAATAACTCAATTTTGGGTTTGATACATTTGGGCACAAGTGTAGAGGATGTAGGGCCCACCCAAGGGTTCACATGTGACCTGAATCCTCTCTAATTAATACACAATTACCCTAACACAAAACATAATGCAATTGGGGACCATTAAGTCCCATAAACCAAGTTTACTTAACAAAAAAATAAAACACCCTAAACAAGATTAATTTAACATGACATACAACATTACAAATGAGTGTCACTCATGGTGCCCAAAATAATGCAATCTAATACTAAGGCCTCATATAGCTCACATGGTTAGGGCTTAGTGTTGTGGGCCACTTTTGCACAATTTGTGTAGCTTCCCTGAAATCCATGTTCTCCCATGACCTATCACTTGCACACTCAATGCACACATTAAATGCACCTTTCTGATACAATGCAAATAAACTACTCAATAAGCAATCAATTAAATCTATGATATCATATCATCATCATGGAATTGTAAATGCGAAAACATGCACCATTACACACAATTTACCATGATTTAGCCATAGAGATAAATATAAATGGCATACATCTATAAAATCAAGACATGCAACTAAACTAAGTATCCAACATATATCAATTATGTCTAAACAACATCGCAAGAAGTTAGTATCCACAATATCAAATGAAAAAATGTCCACATATTAATCAAGTCAAATTGGGGCTATGCACCCAAATCACCATACATGTCTAAGAAGGTCAAATATCCTAACATAATGTCTAAAATATGTCAAATAATGTCTGTGAATAAAGAAGTCAATAGAAAACTGAGGCTATAAAAATGTGGGTAAAGGAGTTTGATGTTCTATATATAATCATAAAAAATTTAGTTAGGATCGTTAGCGATGCAAAAAAAGTGTAGAATACCTGCTGGGAAGTGGTTTCAACCACTTCTAAATCAAGATTTTTTGGTGTAAGGATGAGGGAAGATGGTTATGAAGAGGTTAGGAGTGTTAGGGAGTTAAAGGATTGGGGTTTAAATGGGTTAAGATGAGTTGTGGGCAGTTAGGGAGGTTTAAAATAATTAAATAGGATTTATGGGTTGTAAAAACATGATTTTATTGGGGTGAAGTCATGATTTAGGATAATGACACATGTTCAGAATGTGAGGGTGTGGTTGAACAATGCAGGGTACCGAATTTGGGTGTCTACACCTTAGGATAAACATTGGAAAGGCTATTTTACTAAAATCAGATCTAAACCTCCTATAATAGCCTACATGTCCTAAGAAATTCCTTACTTTAGTATGAGTTTTGGGTGATGGAAGTTACATAATGATCTTGACTTTGTCTGGGTCTACCTTGATTCCTTCTACTGAGACATGGTGGCCTAAAACTATTCCTTCTTCCATAGTAAATATGTACTTAACATGGTTTAGAGATAGCTGATGTTTCTCACATATAGAGAATACCTTATCCAAATTATCAATTACCTCTTCGAATGTAACTCCATAAATTGTAAAGTCATTTATATAAACTTCCACATAGTCATGAGTGAGATGAACAAGAATTTCTAACATGTCTCTCTAGAAATTGGTAGGAGCATTACATAAGCAAAAAGGTAAAACTCTATAGGAAAATGTCCCCCATGTACAAGTAAATTTGTTTTTATCTAGCTCTTCTAGGGCTACCATGATTTGATTGTATCCACTAAAGCCAACTAGAAATGAAAAATACCTCTTTCTGAATAGATTATCTAGAAATTGGTCAATGAAGTGTAAAGAGAAATAGTCTATATGAGTAACTTTGTTTGATTCCATATAGTCCATGCACAAACCCTAAATTTTCCAGTTTATTTGACATTATGTCCAACGGGGAGACCCATTGGTTGTCTGAAATTGGATAAATGAATCCCACCTGAAGGAGGTTCTCAATCTCAATTTTTACAATAAATTTTAATGCAAGGTTCATCCTTCTTTGTGGATGCCTAATTGGTCCAGAGTCAATTGTATAAATATGGTATGTGAACATACTGGGATGAACACCTTTCATGTCTCTATATTCCCAAACAAAAGCTTGAGGATGAGAGCATAACATCTTGAAGAGAGTATTCTCCTCTTGACTAGTCAACTAACTATTAATTGTTAATGTCTTCCCTAGGAAATTAGGTAGTTGCTTTGTACATGGGTGAAGTGAATTTACTAATGGATACTATCTCAGTAGTGAATTCAAAGGGAATTTATGAGGCATTAGTATGTGGATTTTATTGATATTAAATAAAATACACTCAGTTAGATCTATGTTCCTTGTGAAAGGGAAAATGATTGGTTGCATGTTTTCATCTATCATGTCTTCCCTTATCTCCAATATTTGTGAATTGAGTTTGAATAAGAATCAAAATATTGGATCTATCATGAGTGTTCTTGTATGATTACCATAGTTAGTGAGGAAACAACATCCTCTACCTCCCCTCAATCACCTATCTACCATTGTTTATTTAAAGTGGTGAAAGGTTTTGTAGATGGATATATAGACAATCTCTTTGATTCATGCCCATTTGTAATTTTCATATTTCATGTCCTATAATAAATGAGGGTTTTAATAGTGGCTAACCATGGGTGTCCTAGGATTAAGGGATATATAAGTTTATTTTTCTTTACTTTAATGACCATAAAGTCTACTGAATAATCCCATGCTTCAATTGTGATGGTTACATCGTCTATGACCATTCTGGGTTTAACAATAAATGGGTCAACCATTTATAAAACTATTGAAGTTGATTGTAGATCAGGAAGAGATAATATGGATAAAGTATCAATAGTCATTACACGAATTTTAGCTCCCAAGTCAATCAAAACATTTGGAATATCCACATTTCTAATTCACATTGTAACTATTGGACTTCTAGGATCACCATATTTTAGAGGGTTCATCTTCCCTTATAATATACTAGCCAATTTTATATCAACATGTACTGTTCTTGGTTGATTTTTCTTTCTCGTAGGAGTTTTCACACAAAGTTTTTGATGGTTTTATTTAACTCTAGGATATCTCTAAGAGCCTGCAATAGAGGGATCCCAATAGTTTTTTTTTAAAATTCTTGAATTAAATCTGACTCAAGTCCCTCTTGGTTTACAACATTATCCTTATTCAAAAGTATATATGGGAATCAGGTGTTTGTAAATGGTTCAAACGTATTTTCAAGAATAGGTTAGGATTATGTCTCTTCTTGTTCTTCCTTGTCTTCAAATACTTTATTATGATTGGGTATGATGGGTTTGAAGTAACCTTACCTGATTGTAACAAAATATTTTATCAATCCATAAAATTTATTGTGGGCGTTTTATTAGTTTCAACAGTGTATGTTGGGTAGCCCTATCTTGCATTCCTTGGATTAACTACCATTTTAGCTGGTATTTACGTTTGCATAGGTTGTTCAACTAGAATAGTAGTTATGGGTCCATTTAACAATGGTTATTGTTATCCCTAGGGTCTCCTTAGGTTATAATACTGCTGATGAGATCCTTGAGATGCATTTCATTGTTGCTGAAGTTATGGGTTGAATTGTTGGAATGATGGTGAGATGTTTGGGTTTGGAGTCCATGGTTATTGATAATACATTGGTTACACGCATTCCATCGAGGAATCCATTCTTGTGGAACTTATTGATTCCAAGGCTAGGGATACGACCATGGTGTGTTCCATTGATTTGGAAACCACTAGGTTTTTGGGGCATAGTGTTGGTTTTAGTTTGAAGCAAAGTTACCTCCTTGCTTATGATCTACGTAGTTAACCTCAAGCTCACCTTTTGTATTCTGTTTTAATTGATGTTTTAGCAAGGGTAACAGTCGACACTTGTCTGTTTCATGTTTTAAGTCACAAAAAAGGCAAACATTTATTTTTTCTAATGGACAATCCTTAAGACCATGTTTATCCCCACATCTTGGATAGTATATGAACAATGGTTATGTGCTCTTTGATTTTTCCCTATCTACCGTTGTGTTGAGATGAAATAATAGGTTTTTCCTTAAGTTTTCAATTTCCTCTCTTAGTTTAGATATGTCTCCATTAAAAATTTTGAATTTATGTTTGTGAATATTTGGGTGAGTTCAGGAATAACGTCTACAGAGATCAATGATGTTTGTTAATTCCAGCTTGTTCATTCCTCCTTTACCTATTAAATTAAAAGCCTCTTGTGTGTCTTCATCCAATGCTTTAAGAAATATCTTTTTCAACAAGGTAATATCAAGACCTGTACCACACCTCCTATGAAGAAAAACTAATCGATCAAGATAGTCCTCTACACTCTCATCCTCCTTTTGTTGTATCTTGAAGAGTTCTTAGCTACGGTCTTGTTATCCCGTAAAATTGGAAAGGGCAATTTTACAGATAACCATACCGAAACTTTGTTCCGATCCCTCGTCAGGGATTTCTTGCGTTCGGAACGTTGCAAAATCCCTTCCCAGGAAATCTAGTTTTCTGAGCTTAGCCGTTTTTGGTCTTTTTGGTCGGTGCATATAATCACTATGCAACATCAAAAGTTCATGCGCCCCATTTAAACCTGTTGTATATATCTTCCCCCCGGGTAGATATAGACAAGCAGGAGAATGGAGAAATCAAAGAAGCTCAAATGCCTGACATGACCAAGGCACACAGAATGGCGCATAACAATGAGTGTCAACATGAGAATGTATGCGCCAAGGCGCAGAAAAGTGGCGCACAGAAATGGATGTCGACAATGTAAAGGATGCGCCCTTGGTGCACGGAAATGGCGCATAACAATGAGTGTCAACAGGGAAAAAGTTGCGCCTTGGCGCACATAAGAGGATGTCGACACAAATGTAAATGCGCCCTTGGCGTACAGAAGAAGATGTCAACATAGAAATAGACGCGCCCTTGGCGCACAGAAAGGAATGTTGACACGGAAAAAGTTGCGCCCTTGGCGCAAGAAAAGTGGCGCACGTAAACATGTGTCGACACAAACATATTTGCGCCTTTGGCGCACAGAAAAGAGTGTTGACATGCAAATGAATGCGCCTTTGGCACACAAAAAGGGTTGTCGACACAAACATATTTGCGCCTTTGGCGCACGAAAAGGATTGTCAACATGCATATGGATGCGCCAAGGTGCACCTTCAGGAGGCGCAACATTCTGAGCGCTGACAGGAAGCAGACCCTGACCCAGATATTCAGATGGCCATAACTTTTGACTGAGAGCTCCGATTCACACAAGGTTGGACTTTTCAGAAAGCCTACGGCGTCCTCTACCTAACTACAACTGGATATCTTTAATTGGGTGGGAACAAGGTCTTAAAAATGTAAAATACAGTTTGCCACTTTTGGGGTTTGATATGGTCCTCACCTACCACCATAATGAGATGAATTAAATACAACCTGAGGTGGTTGGGGTAGATTTGGACTTTCTCTCTCTTCTCTCTCTCATTCTTCCTATAAATTGTAAGGAGGGGCTTCTTTCTAAAGGTTGGACATTCTTGTTTTGGCCCCTCCCTTCTTCTCTTTGGCAGGTAGAGTTGTGGAGCTCAAACCTCCCATCTGAAACTGTAATGCACCTTTGCCTCTGGGCATTTTTTGCAGTGTATTGTATCAACCTTCAGAGCAAATAAATGCATGACTGTGGATGTTTCTCAACCCTCTATGTGTTTCATTTTGCATCCTCCTGATCTTTCACTGTGAATATGTTTATCTGTGCATGATTTTGCATTGCATTTCTGTGGTCTGTGTTTAATTGGCAAAACGTATGTTCTTCATTCCTCGGTGCATCACCTCCTTAGCTTAGGTTTGTTTTTATGCATTTCTCTCTCCTTGTCTCCTTGGTAGTTAGATTAGGTTTTAGTAGACTCTCTGCATTTTATTGGTGCATCTGAATAGAGGAATAGGAGCCGGCCTTCATCGGGAGAGCTTTTCTGATTTTGCAAGGTCCCACACTTGGGAAAAGCTCCATGTTGTGCAATCGCACTGAGATTCTCAACCCATCGAGTTGCAGAGTCCCAGGGGTGCTGTGATTCGACATCAACAAAACCTTTTGGCGCATGCTTTCTTATGTCAATAGGCGTTTTGGTGTGCCTCACTATGTTGAGTCTTCCATGCATGCGCCAAGGTGCATGCGCCTTCATGTCAACAGAACATTTGGTGCGCCAAAGGGCACATGTTTTCTTGTGTCGACAGCTCTTTTGGTGCGCCACTTGAAAATTTGGTGGCGCATTTATTGCTACCTCGCCTATAAATAGGTGCGTCTGCGCTGTCATTGTCACCAACGCAAATCACGTGATTTTTCTCTGTACCTGTCAGCGCACCTACCTTGTCGCTTTCGATCATGTCGTGGACCCGTTTTCACGCTTTTTCATTGTTTAAATCCGGGTAAGTGGCCTTCTTTCTTTTGTGCGTTTTGTATTTGAGGTTTTTGGATGCTAGACTGTTTCAGTTTGGATTGGAAAAATGAGAAATCATGTTTTTTCCCCCCTTGATGCTCTTTTTTCCGTTCTTCCTCGTGTTCTTCCCCCTCTTTCCAGATCTGCTAGTAGAGGAAGCTCTGTCCTAAAATGACTGCTTAAAACTCTTTGTTTTAAGCCTCTTTATCACCCAAATGAACCTTGCAAAAGGAGCTTAATCATATGCAAACCCCTCGGAGAGGGAATCAAACCTTAAAAAGGAAACTACATTTTCCTTCTCCTTTGGCACATTGGCACACCATGCAACATCAAGAACAGTTGCTCCATTGGCGCATTTGTCACCCTTGAAAAGCTGTGCCCTCATGGCGCACTTCCCCCACTTGCTGCAAACGCTTCCCGTGCGCCCTCTTGGCACATCAAACTTGAGTGCAACATTACAAATTCCTGCGCCCTTTGGCGCACCCATCATCCATGTAACAGTATTTTCCTATGCACAAAGTGCAAAGCTATAAACGGCGCAGGCGCGTCCCTCACCGCAATAACATCATGTCATAAAGACCCTTCATGCGCCGCGCTAAGTTCCCTTTGGCGCACAAAAAATGTATGTTACACTAACCTTATATGCGCCTTTGGCGCACCGAAGTTCCATGCAACATGAAAATAATTTGCGCCCTTTACAAAATGCATCCACATAGCGCAGGCGCACTTGTGATTACAACAACAAAGAATGCACCTTGCAGTGTCCATACGCCATGCACCTTTTGGCATTGATTTATCTCTTGCAACAGCCCTTTCCCGTGCACCTTACCTTTTGGCTCTGTAACCTGCAGTATTCATGCGCCCTGCGCCCTGAGGCCTTTAAATTGCTAACTCTTTCTTCTGTCAACATTTCAATGGAAAATCAAACAGCTGACATGGCTTTCTTCAATTGGGTTTCACTTCTTATTCTTGCAGATCAACAACTGAGTTTAGAAGAACATATGTCAACATCAAGCAGGAAACCTATCAAATCTAAAGGCAAGGCCAAGCTCACAGATGAAGAAATGAAGTATAAGTATCAGAGGGTCAGAATGCCTGAATCCCATGCCAAGTGTGACCTGGACATTAGAGACTCAGAGCTGGGTCATATTGATATGGAGGAGTTCTGGGTCAGAACTCAGAAAGTCACAAGAAGTCCATGGATGGACAAGCTAATAGGCAGTGCCCTGCACCTTGCTGGTGGGATCCCAGTCAGTGCCGTAAACACTGAATTTATGATGGTGGTAGCCCGATGCTACAACAAGGACACAAGATGTGTTCATGATGAGAAGGGTGAGGTTATAATTAACCTCATTGCCCGGCACTTTGAGATGATGCTCGGCATTCCTCATCACCGACACTTTGTGGCCGTCAGCCAACAAGATTGCATCAAGGCCTGGGATGACAATGAAGATCAGTGCATGCATGTGATGAATGAAGTTTATCTCAAGAACAAAAAAGTAGTGACTCGGTGGCCACAAGTCATTCATCGCAGTGAATTTTCAGAGGAACTCAGCGACACCATTACTTTCCTAAGCAGAGTTTTCAGGCTTCCTAACGCCCATTATTTTCACAAGTGGATGCTGCGGTACCTTGAGACAATGAACAAGAATGTGCCCGATCAACACTTTAAATGGGCAGAAATTATAAGCAGCACAATCTCTGAGCAACTACAAAAACTCAACACAACGGGGAGGTTCTATATGAACTCCTACGTGGTCTATGCTGCGGCTTCAGAAAGGGACTATCCAACTCTGATGCGATGCGGGGTTTGGCCCCAAGTCAAAATCTATGAATACTATCCAGAGCTGAAGCTGGAAAATAGCATCCCCTAATTCACAAAGATCAACGATGTATTCTTCTACTTCAACATCTACCTGTTGAGGTCGAATATGACTCACGGTCGAACGACCAAGAGCATAGTAGCAGCTACTGAAAAGTGGGGGGGCCTATTTACTCAGTTCCCCACATTTACCTATCTAAGGGCAGTTAATTTCTTGGGGGAACCGACTAGACTGCCAAGATATGCCGGGCCCAAATTGATCCTGTTGGAGCTGTCGAGGCAGCTTGTTACTTACCATGAAAAGTGCCTAAAGAGAAAGAAGGGTGGAACTCCTTTCCCCCTCACAGTGGGTAGATATACATGTCTCACTCACCACAAGGCAAAAGACATGTTTGCAGAGCTGGAGCTGCTGAATCTGAAACATGACTTCCCGGCAAGGCCCACCTTCAACCCGAGAAATTGTCTGCCTAGGGCCAAGCTCGATCCGATCCATATCCCTCAGATCGAGGATATCTACATCGATATATATCATGAGGTGGAGCTTAGGAGGAAGGACCATTCTCATATGGCCTTAGTAGAAATCATCCAGTACCGGGTGGCCATCATCCCCAAAGGCTACCAAACTATTGAGGAGGAAGTGGATCAAGTGTATCTTGACACAGGTGGGGACGATTGGCCTTTTGTGTTGATTGATAGAACCAAAGCACCTCAGAAAATTAAGGAAAGGGTCAAGGAAACTCTGCGTAGAACAGAGCATTGGTGCTGAATGAATGGGCTCATCTACCTCGGAGTCGATTTCACAACCTCTCCGTTGGGTAATGCACCTCCCCGATTTAAACAACAGCCAAAAGGCAAGGGAAAAAGCAAGGAGGGTGAATCCAGCTCCACTCAAGAGGAAGCTCCTGAAAGTCCTCCTTCCGCTGCATTCGAACAAGTTGTAACTTTGGCTTCTCCAGAGAAAGAAGCGGAAGAAGATGTTCCAATAAGCCCATCCACTCAGGATGTCGCCCCTGTTGTAACAATTGAGGTCCCTTTTGTTCCTTCTTATTCTCCTCCTTCCCCTCCTCGAGTGACCCAAGCAACCATTCCTTTGGTCGTGTCCTCTCCCCCTTCTTCTGCTGTCCCTCCTGCTTCTTCATCCATTTTCTCTTCTCTTGCGGACCTGTCCCCCTCCATTTCTTGTCTCATCTCTAAGCTCCCTTCCCTTCCTATGTCTTCCTCTCCTGCAGTATCTCTTCCTCCCGTGAGCGCTTCCTCGGCCTCCCTCTCGATGCTGCCTCCAAGTGTCTCCACGTTTTTTCCTTCTACTACTGCAGCTGTCCCCTTCTCTGTTTCTGGTCCTTCTCCCATAAGCCCAGCCTAGATCTCCCAGCACTTAAGTCAGCAGAAAAGGAAATTTCCCATCGCTCCGATGGACTTCTCCGTAATCTCGTCAAAAGGGGCAAAGAAGCAGAAGCCCATCACACGCTTCTCTCAGAGTGCTTCGGGAGAGAGGGTAATGGAGATAGCATACCAAAATCCTATGAAGGATAAAAAGGATCTGTCCTCGACAAATTATACAGTGACTCAAGTCACAATGGGGACGTCTTCTGAAAGCCTTCAGGGAGAGGCCCTATCTGCAGTCGACGCCCTCTGCAAGAAGCTTCAAGAAGCAAAGGAAGAAAAAAGGTTGCTGAAAAAGTAAAATAGACATATGCTCCAAGCCTTACAGAAGATGGGCAGTGCAATTCCCACAACTGCCGCCGAGACTCCTGAGCCTCTGAGCCAGGATAAAATTAATGAATATGCAAAGATCAGTGAGCAGGGTATGGCCGTTTCCACCTGGAGGAGCCAAATCCTCCAAGACAGTGAAAGAGTGATCACCAAGTTCACTGATTTGTACCTGAACATCAACAAGGTGAACAAAGAACTCCAGGCATTAGCAGGACCCATATCAGAAGAGCTGGACCATGCTAGGCTGCAGCATGAGACCTTTTAACAAATGTTCGACTGTTCAGTCGAAGATTTGGTCAAGTTCGGCATTTTCGGTCATCCCAGGGCCCTCAATAAAATCCTTTCCACCCTGGATTACCAGATGGATCAACTGGAATTCGTCCTTGAAAAGATCGATAAGGTAAAGGAAGAAGCTCTGGACGTGATGCACCAAATGGAACAAATCGTTCTCAACATGTCTCCAGGGTTACTTACTCCTTCTTTCGCCTTAAGGAAAGTTGATGAAACCGTCCTGATATTCAAGGAGATCGTTTCACAAGGGCTGGGGCCAGAGGTCAATTTTGACGCACAATCCATCAATAACCTGCTGGCCTGTCGGGACTTCATCGGGTTCCTAATAGAAGCAGAGAAAGAATATTCCAAACTCCCAGAGAAGCTTATAGACGAGCGGGAGACTTGTGAGGTGATCAGCGAGTGACACAAGGATCCTTCCCAGGATCAACTAGATCCCATGATCAGCAAGTTCATGGAATACTGTGCCCAATTCCACATCTCGTCACCCAAGCAACAACAACAAGATATCCCCTTTCAGCCGCGGGACGACGACGACGAATAATTTCTTTCTTCTTCGAATTTCTTTTTGTGAAATGTCTAAAGTATGTTGGCACAAATGATGACATCATCCATGTTGCACCATGGGATGATGTCATCCATCAAGTTGTCAAAAGTCAACATGACCTTGAGATATTTTTGTAAATATTTTGTATATTTTATGTAAATAGGTGGTTGGTTCCTTTTTGCCTTCCTTCTTCTCCTACTTCTATAAATACTCAAGTACTTGTTGTATTGGGTGTGGATATCTTTCAGATGAAAAATAGAAGTGAGGAGAGCTTTTTGTAACAGAAAGGAATATTAATACAAATATTTAGACTTTGTGCTGAATACGTGTGTTATTTGCATTTGATCTTTCTTATGTCAGATCTGTGTGTTTATTCTGTTGAATCTACTTCTGCTTTATTGTCATTTATTCATCAGTATTGCTTTGTTCGTTTATTCAAGTAGGTTTGGCTCTGTTTACTACCAATCCCAAAACATAAACCCTCTGACCTTTCTGCTTTGGAATTCATTGCTTTTCTTCCTTCGGAACTGATCTTTCTTTATCCTCTCTTTCATTCCTTTCTTTCCGCAGTCGGAAACACCCTACTGGGATGAGATCCCAAACCCTCAAAGGCAGAATATTGTGAGACTTGCACAGATTCCTACTGGTAGAATAACAATAAACTAGTTTCACTTTGCTGACTCAAAGAGGGGCTATGCCCTGCACGCTGCTGGCTCGTCTATCCATAAATCTGCCCAACCGACAGATTTTCGAACCAACAGGTCTCTATACCTACATTAATCTTAGTATTTATCAAAGAATACCATTTCCATAGATCTTCCTAAGTGTGGATAGAGTTGGGGGATAATCCCTTAAACCACCTCATGTTTGTATCTTTTAAGGTTGAGGGAAATAATTTTAGATTCTAAGTGTTTGAGGTATAGTCATGGGTATGACACAACACTTTGAATTCAAACAAAAATTGGTTAGGATCTTTTGAGACTAATCCCCTAAATGTTGGTAAGATTGAAGGGGATAAATTTTTCATAGGGCCTCGGTAATTAGGATCCAACTCTATGGGATAAGTGAATGCCCTTCCCAATGGATGGTTTCCATTATTTTAACCATTAGGGTTTTCCACTCCATCATCCATCTTTCCTTGTTGATCATGTTGTTCCAGAGTTAGATTTTGAGGGGGGTTTCCAAGTTTGTTCTCACAAACCTACCTTTATTATCCATAGGTCTAAACATAAAATAATATCATGCTAAATAACAATCTCCTAACTATGAATACTTAACTAATTACCGTGTTCCACATACTCTAAAAGTACAGAAAAGAGACTTGTTGTAATTACTTGAGACATTTTATTTTAAAAAAAGAGTATGGAAAAGAAATTATAAATGAAAACTTACTAGGCCATTAGAAGGAATGCAAGTTCATATCTTAATATTTTATAACACCTTATAAATCCCCAACAATGACACTTATAAATTTGATGAGTGTTGTTGATACTCATACTTTTATCTCTCAATAATTATCAATACCAAGGCGATGTCTAAGGCTGTTTGCAAAAAAGAAGGGTTGAGACTATTTTTGAGCATGTATTTAAATTAACTGTAAGATTTAACCAAATACCACTCCTAAAAACTAGTTCTATATACTTAAGGAAATAAAACAAAAACTTCTAGATCTATGAACTAAAAAGAGTTAAAAATGCTGAAACATAATGATAAACGTAAATAGTAAAAATGATGTAATATCTAAAAAGGATCTTAAATTCTTGAATATTGAAAGTGAACAATTTCTAAATAATTAGGAAAATTAAACAAGCATACAATAATTCCCTTCACATTGGGGAGGAGCGGCCCTTTCTCATTCCCTCTGATCCAGTTTCAAACTTGAAATTACATCAATAAGATTAAACTCAGAACTATGCACTTTATTGATCAAAGGTGTAATACACTAAATTTCTTTTCTTTCAATAATAATACAACTACTACTTTAATCATAATATAAATGCCTTTTATAATAGGAGGAGTTCATTTCCTCTACAAGAGGAACTTGTTATTTACAAAAGTTATCTAATAATTAACTTAACAAGCTTGCATGAGAACAACCACATTACTCGGAGTTGCAGTTTGAAATAACAATTGCATGTGGAGTGTTGGTGCTCAAAATAGTCTCACCCCAGTTTTCCTTTGAAAATCTATCAATTTAGGGCCTCTGTCGCTTTCTTCTTTCCCATGTTGTGCCTGGTTAATCTTTGTTGCCATTCTTAATCTATTCCGGGGTTGTGGATCACTTATGGATCCATGGTTTGCTCTTTGTTTCCTCATTCCTCTGGAAAAGGTCTGTAATTTGGGTCTCCTGTTCTCTATTCATCTAAAAACTCAGGTTCTCCCATATTTTTTGTTCTCCACAGTTAGGATTTGTTTTCCTTGTCATTTCTACCCTAAATACTTGAAGAAATATGAATGGACGTGTCTCTGATGGACGTATTTGAGCCTTGTAACATTTATAAATTCTCTGTCCTTGGAGAAATTTTCATTTTCGGGCTCAAATGATCATTTTTCTATATTTTAAGGTTTGACGGGTGTTTCTCCCGGTCAAATTTACATCCTTGCATTGACATGGGACATGGCACCTTTTGGTTGGACGTGGCTCTTCTGGGTACTTCAAAAATTTCATGAAAAGCCTCAACTCAAAATTTGTCCACGTGGAGGAGCAACGCTCATTTGAGGATCTACTTTTTGGTTTGGCCTTGGAAAAGCACCAGAAGGACACATGGATATTTCTGCTACTTTTCCCGGACTTAGACAAATTTTTGTGCAACTAAAACAGTTTGGCAGAAACAGGGGCACATGGCGAGCCCGTGCTTGTTCAAAGTCTTAAACTTGGGCACCATTTTGAAGAAGCACCAGGAGGACACTTAGAGGCCTCCGCTCACTTTACATTTTGCTTGGAATTTTCAATGGCCAAAGGAGACTGCCCTAGAGCATGACACTTGGCAGCTTTTGCTGAGCTTCAAGCCTTCAAACAATTTTTTTCGGGACAAGACACGTGGCGAGCCCACGCTCATTCAAGGTCTCAACTTCTGGGGACTATCTCAAGATGCACCATTGTGACACGTGGTAGTTTGACAAGTCAAAAGGGGCGGGGAGGTGGACCATTGGGGGTAACTTGGATTTTTTGCCCCTAAGGTTCAAAAGATTAAAACATCAAAATGGCCCGCGAGACCGATAAAGGAAAAGTCAAAGATTGCTCCTGTTAAAGGCAGAGGTGTGGACCTGTGGAGGAAATTTGGAAAATTTTCCTTTTGAGAGAAAAGAAATAAAAGTAAAAAAGGAAGCGCAGTTCCGTTGGGACGCACATTGGAACACGTGTTAGAAGCATTTCTCAAGGGCGTAGCTACAGGGAAAACTTGGAAAATTTTCCATTTTCCAAAAGAGAGGTAAAATGACAGAATTTGGCCGCGGTTCTTTTGGGACCCATCTCAGGACACGTGTCAGGCTCATTTCTCAAGGGCAGAGGTGCGGAACAAAATGTGAATTTTTTCCATTTTTTCTAAAAGTTGTAAAAAGTCAGAGGGAACCCTCAAGTTTGTTCTAAATTTGAATCTTCCATGTGAATGACCCAAATTCAAAGTAAAGATCAACGGCAGCTGAGATTCTGAATTTGATTTTCCCCCCCATTTTTTTGAAACATGCTTGGAAGTGTGAGTCTTCATGATTTCTTGGTTTCTTCTAAATGCCAGGTAGAGAGGGGAGTTAATATTGATATTTGAGTTTGGTGGGGAGATCTGGAGGACATATTTCACTAGTAAAATGGTTTGACTGTTGAGATCGATCAAATTTTCCATTTTTCTTCTCCCGAGCACGCAAGGAACCAGATTTGACAGATTTGGGACGGAAGTGGTTGGCAAATTGAAAAAATATTGATCTACCCGAGGAATAAGCTAAATGCAGGAGGTATTCGATGAGATCTACCCCCTTGAGCACCTGGCGACTTTTTATAGATCTGATCTCGGAAATTGTGATTGTGATCATGGAAAGCACCGGTGCACTCAATGTCTGGATTTTCAAGAGGGGAAACTCTGTGGTAAAATTTTATAAAAGGCATGATTTTTTCGTGTAAATGGTTGGATTGTTGGAGGTTGAAAAAAATTCCCAAGAGGAAAATTTGACAAAGCTTGTCTTCTGAAAAGCTGTCTGAGAAGCCTAAATATCTCAATTTGTATAAAATCTAATCGTGTCAAGGTGGTTGCGAGTGTACAACCATTGACAAGCACTGAGATTGTTCTAGAAAATTTTCCCTGCTGATAAATTTGATCAAATATGAGTTAATCTGGGTTGTCTTGAGAAAAATGTGTTTGTTTTATCTCTGAAGGTATGCAAATAGTTTTTCTTGTTTATGTTGCAATCTTGTATTAAGATTTGATCCAATCACATAGGCCTCAATCCTTGTGACATTTTAGTGGCATCTGTAATTTCATTTCTCAGAAGAGCTTTCATCTAGGATTGGAATAAACAATTTAAAATCACTTTTCTTTCATCTGTTTGATAGAGATTGTCTATAAGCCTTTGGGTGTACCTTAGGTGTGATTTGGCTTAGATCTTGATGCTTTGTTTGATTTTCTAACTTGATCCTTCATGATAGAGTCTCAAATATTGTGTGAAAAGGTGCTGATCTGGGCCTCCATTGAAGCACATATTCTGGTTAAAGAAACATTTTAACTATCCTGTGGCATTCTGTTGGTTTAACCTACCATTTTGTAATATTTCTCAAGGATTTGGTGAATCAAGTTCATTCTACCTCACCTCCCACAAATAAAAATTCATTTAAAAACAACCAATTGTACCCATACTACCCCTGTTTGTCCTATGTGTGCAAAAATGCATAATTTCCATTACCAAAGCATGTAGAAACAATCAGGATTTCAAATGTCTTTAGTAGCCTGAACCTTGCCTAGATAATATCTCCACTATCTAGAGTGACAACTCGTGAGAGTTAGATTTTGTTGCATTGATCATATTTTCTCCAAGGTCTCCTTAACATCTTCATTATGAAGGATATCTCCATCTCCTCTATACACAACAGGCTACAAAAGGGTCCTCTTACCCTAGTTGAAAGACACAACCTAAAATAGTGACCTGATAGATCAAATCCTCTTGAGGGTGCTATCCATTTCTCCACATTTGAGTGTCAGAGGGCCAGTTAGGTCTCATCCTTGGCTACACAATGAATCACCATGATCTAATTTGTCTCTAAGCTTCTTGTCAAACCAAGGATGCTGCTCAGACTTTGAGGGAGAATCAATTTGGATACCAACATGGAGTCTTGATCAGATTTATCTTGTTAACTGCAAGTGGAATCCTTGTTTACAACACTCAACTCAAATTTTAGAGATTAGTAGAGTTGGAACACTCATGTTCTTGAGTTCTTCACCTAATGGAAACTATTAGTTTACTCTTGTTAGAGTAGATAATCCATTTATCCACAAAGACAATTGTCATTCACATAGTCTTAGTTTGCAACTGAAATGATGCTAGTTATGAATCTAACAAATTGTGTTTAAGCTGTGTGCTGACTCCAGGGATGATTGATATAAATCAGATGATCGTTAAATCATGGAACTCATGTGGTGATTAGATTAGTTCCATGTTGTTATGTGTGAGTCTTGCACTCTATTGCATGGGTCCTTTGCTTCCATGATGCGAGTCCTGCACTCCATTGTGAGTCCTGCACTAGGCTTGAAGTGATTCTTGCGTTGGGATCTGTATGTGTCCCATGCTAGATTTATTATAATTCTTTCATTCACATTTGTTAGCTCAAAATCAATCTATATCAACTTATTCAAAGAAACATATGCAAAATGAAAATGAACAATATTTATACACAAAAAATTACTTTTAAGTATATAAAAATATTAATTACAAACAATGCTAACACTAGTTTAATACAAAGTGATGATATAAAAATGGGGTTTGAATGGGAATTATCAAGGCTCGTCACTTATGTTTGCAGAGTGGGAACAAGATTTTATATTTGAACCACATCTTTGTGTTATGATGCAAATTATTAAAAGTCATCTCGATGAGCATATCACCCACCTTTGTCATCTCTCGACAGATACAACAAATATTTATATCTTTATCATCTTTCACTGCAATCCTGGTAAAATTGTCTATAGAAAACCTTGCAACATGATTATTTTTTATCAAAATAATCTGCATCTTCATAGTCCCTCATTTCTATACATATTATGAAATTGGTCCCATGGTGACCATGATCAAATACAGTAATTGTCGTTCCAAATTTCAATTGTTACAAATGGCACAAAATCTTTCCTTCCCCTATCAAATAAAAATGTGAGACGAGGAATCTATCACTACGGTACGATATTCTCATTAGCACAATTACTTTGGATGTTTCCATTGGCCCTAAAAAGGTCCCCATTATAATTTATATTATTGACAATGCTCTTCAAATTTATATATGATTGCTATGAGTTACTGTAGATGAGGATCCTTTCTAATAATGTGCCAAAACATTGAGTATTTTTCTTCTAATGAATCTATTATGACCCTCTTGAACAACCTAGCCCAATCAATCAGTTACAAATTGTATATTTATCACTGGTAAATAAATCAAAAGTCATGATAATACACCTATTATCACCCCTTGGGCATTATTTATTGCTTTTGGTAAGTCGTGTAATATGATATTGATGAATCTCACACTCGTAATAACAATGAGATTCTTATGCACCCGCCCTTTGAGCCTACATAAGTACGTAACGCTGTGGATGAGGCACATATTGCAGTAAAACCACTTGCACATGAAGTTATAAAAAAATTACCCTTACTAGAGCAATAAGATGGCATGGCTATTGATTATGATTACAATGTTAACAATGCCCTACTTTCCACTCATACTATTTCTTATGAAATTTCCATTCAAGCTTTTATACATGTTAATAATCTTTCCTCTGTGGCTCGATCGATCACAATTCAGGATATACCTTATTTTCTTTCACATTACATACATTATTGGGCTATTGTAATAACCCTAAATTTATTTAAGATGATTATTTTAAATGATTTAACTAGGATTAAATACTATATGTTATGGGGTATAAAAGAATACAATTATTTACAGAAATTAGGTAGTTTGCAAGCATATATTATAAGAATTTGTGTTTTATCATGAAGGTGATTAATATATTTTAGTTTTTAAGTATTTGTGTAGCTCTCCATTCTTCTCCATGACTCCAAATATTTAGTTGGAGCATAAAAAATGATTATACACAAATTTAGAATTAAATACTGAATAAAAAAAATATAACAATGATTTAAAATAGCAAAAACACCCATAAAAAATTAGTCAATATAATACACAAAGCTATTTGTACAAAAATTTGATTCTCTCAGAAATCACATACTCAAAATTACAATCTCATGTACATCCTTCTGAAAACCATTTCTTTAAAATTTCTCCTATCTTGTATGGTAAGATTTTCAAACTTTTTTTTTTCAATCCCATATGCAAAAATGTCAAACACCAAAAAAATCACAAAATAATTGTTTATAAATATGTAAATGAAATAGACATGTATTGGAACTTGTAGTGACTTGTAGGAATGATTTTTTAAGTTATGTTTATCATGATAGAATGGCATCAAAACTCTACTCAATTTGTGTCATCATTAATTTTGTTAAAATTTTGAATAATTGATTAGTAAGATTTATAATTTGAAAAATACAATAATTTTGATATGAAAAGATCAATTTTCTTTGCTTGAGTTACCTAAGGAGAGGACCCTTGCCCTTGTGGCATCACTAGCCTACACCAGGGTATTCATCAATTTTTGTGGCATCACTAGCCTACACCACGGTATTCAAACCGGTGGTAGTGGACTGACTGTCTTATCACAAAGCCAAGATTTGAACCTTGGACTTCACAATTACTAGGAAGCCTAAGAACCATTACACCACTACCCATGGGATGTTCACAAATCAAAATTAGATATAGTCAAATGAAATAATTTTTAATTTTAAAAAAAAAACATAGATTATGACACAAGAAAAATTGACATAAATTAATATTAGATAAAATATCTTATACACTTACATCATAGCCACTGTTTTTAACGATTTGCATTTTACATCATTTTTATATCGGCAAAAAATAACAAAAACTAAGACAAAATTAACATGACAAAATCTATCCATGCACACAATTCATTTAGAAAACAGAGGGATATTATTAGATCAACAAAAAATTGCAATGTACCATATAGTTTACATGCTCAACCAATATTTTTTGAGCTAGTTGTCAATAGGGTGACAACTTTAGATCCAAATATTGTTGCCAAATGGGCACTATATCAACTCAAGTGATACCCCATTGGCCATAAAGCATGTTCTTGAGTAAGATATTGCTATTTTTTCATTTACTTTTTGTGTAACAAAAAATTCTATTTAAATGATGGATGTCAAATTTAATACAAAGAATAAAAATTTACACGGTCACACCATTAAATGCCACTCATTGTTGTCATAAAATTTCTATGCACATAACTATAAGTACAAATATCTTAAACGTATCTATTTGAAAAATACGTTTTTATTTTAGATTTCATGCATGTATCATATTAATTAATAATGTCATTATATTATTTTCATATTTCTCATTGTCATTATATTATTTTCATATTTCTCATATAACGATGAAAAAAATATTATTTTTTTATGGAAAAAAGGGCCTTAAATTTAATATGGTCGATATATTAGTAATAACTATTCTTTTATGGTCTTTGGAGAGTTAAAAAGGTAAGAGAACTTTTAAGTAACATTCAAGTAGACATAAAATTATCTTGTGGCGATCAAATAGGTGTTAAATTTAATATGAAGAATAAAACATTAGATGGTCACACCATCACATCCCTATTATTGTAGAGCCTAATTATTATTTTCTTAACATAAAACATTTAACTTAAAATTTAATAAAGCACAGGTTCTTTTCCTAGAAAATTTTAGGAAAAGTCCTTACTAAAACACAAAAATCAAATATAAAATAAGAACGTGAAGACTAATTCACGCCAGTTTAGATGTGAAAGCGACATATAAATGTAAATGTGAATGTGAAAAAAGAAGCTATGCTCCATGTTTTACAATAAAAGGTTAAGATTGTATTGTCTCTACTTCACAGTAAGTAATGCATTCTTCCGCATCATAATTTATAAAACTCCCTCGGATTCAATAAACACAATGCTGCTGTTAAATATTTAGTGTACAAAATATCAGCCTTTGATGAATTTCATGTATCATGGGATTTTGCTCATATGCAAACTTATCAGGCCACTACAGGACAAAATCAGTTATAAAAATTAAGAATCTGGGTCTTTAATAAACTCCTTAGAAGAATTTGTAATCGGTTTCGGATCACATCATGTGTCGGAAATTATAAAATGGGCATAGTTTTTTAAAATGCAGACCCGAGTTGCAGGAATGATTTGAAACTCAGCTCCTCCAAAACATGATCTGAGATCACTTCTCCGGTGTTTCTGCTACAATGAAATCATGGCTTGCATTAATTGTGTTGGTCTGCAGCTGCTCCGAAAGGGCTTTCCTACATCAAAACCAAAGGAACAACATCCGCCAATTTTACTAGAGTTTGAATGCACAATTATTTTCTGTGACAAGGATATTTATAATCATTTGCCGAATTCAACAATTACAAACTAATTGCAGATGCAACTCGGTAGCAGAAGAAATTCTGGGTGTAAGTTCTTTTCATCTCTTTTCTGGTCCACGATCTATTCCATTATATAGTACAGATGCCTCATGGGTTCTTTCCATGATTTCTGCCCTCTTCATTCGCCTAGCCCGGACATGATCCTTCCAAATCGTTGCATCCCTGCACCTATAAAACAACCCACACAATCCTTCTTAATGCACTTAGATCGTATAATTAGAGGAATCCACTAATATTTAGTTCCAGTTCCAGAAACAGGACCAACATCAGGATTAATAGGGCTAGGACTGCTCAATTTGAAATGGGCTTCGGCATACACAATGACAACACTAATAGAAAGATCTGCATCCTCAAATTGTTCAAGAATCTCACATTAAATATGATGTACTAGCTCTCTTTTAAAACATCTTTCACTTCACCGCCAATGCTGGTTTCTTCTACTGGTTTTTGGTCGCCTAGACCACAAAAGAGAAGCTCCACTCGATTACAGCACGAGAATATAGTTGTCTTTCTGTACTGGTCTGAAGACCCCTCCAAGATTCAATCAACGACAGTTTGATCACCATCCATGGGCTGTGGTCCCAACTGAATATCTGCTGCATTGCAACGATTAATTCCAAATATAAATTCTATTCAATATCTTGATTGCAACTTTGAATTAGATCTGTTAGGAATTTAGTATTTACATGGGTGTTTACCAGATAGTACCTCCATCATGAGATAAAATCTCCTTCATCTTTCAAGATACAAATTCCGATCGGTTTCTCAGACTTGGAATCTGTATTACACAAACAAACATTATTTAGGACGTCACAGGATCGACTCCCATTCAAGATGGGCATGTATGCAATCAATATGAAGTAAACACTTGAATTCACCGCTCTCACATTGCAAATTGAAGTGCACCTTCAAAGAATCAGCTCCAAGAACAGAACCAGTTCAGCCCCAGGTTTCAATAACTTTAGAAATCATTATTAACTGATTTTCTTTGTTGACTGTAACCCATGGGAAACATTGGCTGGACCTGCGAAAGTACTTTTTGAAAACAAAAAATCTCTCTCTCTCGCCTGGTTTTGTTAGTGCTACCCAAGCACATGGAATTTTCATATTAACTTCTTATATACTTTCTAATCCTGACAAATCTTATTGCAACAGCGTATGGCAGAAGCAGGGTTTTGCCAAAAAAAATCAAACACACCCAAATTCTCCAAGAAAACATCAGGGGTTTTGCCAAAAAAATCAAACACCAGTATCCAAATAATACGGTCCATAATATTGTTCCGAATCCATAAAATAATACACACTATACGGTCCTTCAAATTGTTCACAACCAGGTGCCTGATTAAAAGATCTACAAAAATCTACTACATTGTTTCAAATATCAGGGGTTTTGCCAAAAGAATCAACTCCAAGAAAACATCAGGGGTTTGGCCATGCCTTCTGTACATTTTATAACAGATGCTTTTAACTTTAAGTACACTGGATGAGTACAGGTCCAAACAGTATCCAAATGGTACAGTCCATACTATTGTTCCAAATCACAGGATTAAAAAATCCATAAAATAATACACATTATACTGTAGTCCATTAAATTGTTTACAACCAGGTGCCTGATTAAAAGATCTACAAAATGCTACAGACCATAATACATTGTTTCAAATCACAGCCTGGGAGTATTTCAAACAATTCAATCATGGTTTACAAAGCCTCCAATTTTAAATTTCAATGTTGTCTTTCTTGGACGCCTTCTTCCTTCCCAGAGCAATCTTTGTGCATTCTTTTTTCACCGCTTTATTCTGTAAAGGAAGATACCTAAGTAGTGTCACCCATATTTGTTTTAGTTCAATACCTACAACAAATCAGAACAATGGCTGCCTAATAACACACATACCTTCCTCATTTTCACTTTTCTTTTCTCACAGATGGCCAACCATTTCACAGCGAACTCCTCTTCTGCTGTCAAAACGATCTCCTCCTCCTCAGTAGCCATCACGGAAATTCTGTCGTCTGAACTAAGAACGCAAATATGAACAGGTTCAATAATTTTCATAAGCTTTTACACAAAGAAAATTCATTAACAGCCGTAATTTCGTAGAAACCAACAATACCAAAATGCACAGCTTTGAAACTTGTAAGCTGCAATATTAAAAACACGCTTCTTCAACCTGCTACGGATTCAGAAATGAGATTGTTGGGACTAAAGAGAATAGTATCTCGTCAATTTATGTAACCTCCTAAGTCTCAGTTTTAGTCGAAGAAGAGGTCCCGTGTTCAAATCTCATTGCCCTTGCGTTCCGTGTTTAGCCCAAAACATTCAAAACACTAGACTACAGGTGCAGTTAGTCGTTCGAGAGGTGGTGTGGTGAAATTACTTAAAGTTAAGGGTCCAACTTAACTACGGTAAATGGGTTAGAAAATTCATTTACCCTTAATAATGCCACTCCTTAATCACTCTCGTCTAACTCTTCTTCCAAAAAGAGGTTATCTTGTTCTCCTTTCTCTTTATCAAATATGATACCTTTGTTCCTCATTTCTTCTTTCTTTTGAATCAACATGACCTAGTTTTGTCCTTCACATTGGGTGGTTCTCAAACGAACTCCCTTCGCTTTCACTTCTCCCACACCTTCATCTCATTTTCAAATACTTTCCTTCGACATCTTTATAAATCATCTCTTTATTATGCTCTCTCTCAAGAGGTCTTCTTCATCTTCATTTAAGAGGTAAACATTTTATTATGCATTTTCCAACTCTTCATTCTCTTTGTCCGTGCACTCTAAAATGAGTTACATATGAACTCAAGCTCTTTCTTGAGTTTCCCTATCTCTACCATGAGTGGATCATAACCGTCCTTGTGTTTCTCTTTTCTCTTTCTTGTGACAATCTTTCGGTGCCAATTCTCTCTGTATTTCGTCTCGTGGAAAACAATTTCATCTTTTTATAAAGCTCCTTTTACATAACTTGCATTACTTCGTTATAGTTGTTGATTGGGGTTTTTGAGAAAATTTATGATTTATCAAACCAAGGCAGCAGACAAAATCTCCCCATTTACGATTTTTATACTCAATTGACCTATGAAAATATTAAAAGTCCTCACATAAGGGTAAATCATGCCTTCACAATGCTCTTGGTGAGGTTATTGAAAGGAAATGTAACTAACAGGGTTACACAAGAAGATAGGCAACTTATTTCTGTTTACGACAGTCTGATCATCCAATTTCAAAAGTTTTCATACATTCGGACAACAGGACTTGAGGGAGCTCCTTAACAAATGGCCTATTTATTGTAGTGATGAAATTGTTTTGGTTGAACGTTTTAGACACTTGGATGTCCTCCATAGAACTTGCAAAGATAAAAAGATACCAGACATCCGATTTCCTATATCTTTAGGAAATTACACATGTAGATCTTCCCTTGATGCCTAAAATGTTTCTCTTTTTAATTTGCATCCGAATCAAAAGAGGGCATCATTTGATACTAAAAAAATCATTAGTAACAACCTCCAACTCTCATATCAACATGTGTGCAAACATTTGAAGATTACTAGGCATATTGTGAGGATGATGACGAGGTCAGGAAAAGAGTATATGATAGGCTAACCCTGCAACAAATTTAAGATTTCAAGCTACACACAATACCAAAGGGCATGATTGATGATGGTTTAGATCTACCTACTCCTGAATTCACTAACTCCATCCAGTTCAATCCTCTTCCCACCATTGATTGGTCTCATAAGGAGAAGGATAATCTAGATGAACTCTAAATACTCCCATTCTATTGAGAATGAGACATTGGTTCAATAAGAAACTAAAAGACTTTAACGCCTCTCAACAAGAATTTTCTCCTCAAGAGGAGACTTCTTCTTAACAAGCTACTCCTTCTCACTAAAATCCTTCTCCATCTCAGCAAAATTATGGAAGAAAGGTATATGCTAAAAAGGATAAAACTAAAGAGGGAGAGAAGAATAATGAGACACCTAACAAAGGAGATGAGAAGAAAGATGAAGCACAATAAGTGGGAGGAGTAGCTGATGAACAAACTGAGGAAGAAAAGAAATAATATGAAGGAAAATATGAAGAGGAAGAAAGAGAGGAAAGTGATGAAGAAGAAAATGTAGTTGAGGTGAAATCTCTTGACTCATGTAAAACAAGTGTCTCTAAACCCAAAATTGATGTGAGAATACCTTCTTCTTCGATTGTGACACCTATTGTGGCAGTCTGTCTCTCACACCCTTCCTTCACAACTTGCACTCACCCTTTCTCCTTCAGGAACACCATCAAGTGATTCATTCACATGGGTTCAACCTATGTTTGACAACAAGAAGAGGATGGCTTGGTCCAAGGTTGAGGTTCCTAAATATGATGCAGTAGTTGCTCTCCTTGGTACCTCTCCTCCTCCTCCAAAGAAAGCCAAGACTGTTTCTCACCTTGTTTTTTATTCCACGGGACAACAATTTCTTGAAATTTCTAAGATGAAAGGAGATAGAAGTGAACAAGAGGTTTTTGTAGATGATTTTGAGTTGACAAGAATCCATATGAGAGAATTTACTCTTGAAGGTGAAGTACATAACCTTATGGAGATTGTTTCTAAGCTTATTGAAAGCGTTGAAAAGGATGACCAAACTCAAGAGCAATTGGAGGAGAAGGTACATGTATTGGCTAATTTCATAAAGTCCTTATCATATGACAACACCCCATTGGATCTAACTCCCTTGTCTACATTCCCACCCTCTACTGTGACTGCTGACATTTATCTAAAGGTTATGGATGAGATAAAAAAACATGCAACTCTTGGTGGTAAGGCAACTAAAGCTTTGGTGGAAAAAATCCTTATTTCAGGACTATATTTTATTGATTAAGCCTATAAAACTTATGAAAATATTATCTCAGCTCAGAAACGAATAAGCTCAGGGGTAGATAGCATTGATAAAGAAGTAAAATTTTTGACAGATGTTATCTAAGACCTCCATATCATAGCACTTACAAATGAGAAAATTCTCCTTTCTAAGAATATTTATCATAGACTTGGTCTTATAGTGTTGAATAGAGGATGAAGGTTCTAGAAGAAGCCTCTATGGAATCATAGAATGTTATTAAAAAAGGTGAATCCTTGAAGGCTAAGATTTTTACAGATTTAAGAGCTCTCTGTTGTGACATTTTCAGGGACAATACATCTCATCATAATTCAACCAATCAAATAAAAGAGGACTTCAAAAAGATCAATAAGGAATATTTATACAAGACATAATCTATTAATAAGGATAAAATGGAAAAAATGTCAGAGCTCAACAACGTGATAGTCGAAGCTGTCAAAGGATTAGCTTAGTATGGAAGCACGAGTTCATAAATGGAGAATTATCTTGGAATATGAATAAATAACTGGCTAATACTATTGCTCCCAAGGAGACAAAGATTTCTACTGTAGTCACAAAATTTCGGATGCATGTCATGAAGTTGAAAGTTCCTGCTTCCTCTGTCTCCTCTCTTCCTTCTTTTTTATGTTCTTAATGTGACTAGTTGTTATTTTTTTTCATTGACTTTATTTTATAAGAAAAAATAAATATTTAATATAAAGTCATTTGAATGTAACTTAACTAATTAATTGATTAGTCACTTTATTAAACAACTACTTAGTTATGGTAGTTATTCCTCCCTTGTTTCCTATATAATGCTTCAATTTCTATTTTAAAGGGGTTGGATTTTGGAGAATTTTGGATGTAAATAATACTAATTTTGTATACAGAAGAAGATCTCCCATTTCATTCTTGTCCAGTCTATTTCCATTTTTGAATTATATTCCTTGTGCATTGTTTACATATTTTGGATATTGAAGCTTTGTATTCACACTTGTATGCCCATGTTCATTAAACTTTGATTTAATATGTATCTAATTTGATGTGCATTGAAATCCATTATATGCAAATATATTTATGTTCTTGAGTTTTATTAACATGCATGAGTAAGATTAGATCTGCATCCTTCTTATTTGAAAGTGTTGTTCCTTCTTTCTCTTTCTCCGCTTCCTAAACTTATTATTTTCTCAATCTTTCTCTATATTTTAAATTATGGAATTACTCAAAGGATCTAACATCTTCATCAATTGTTATTAAAATGTATATTTGTAATTATTCTAGATTTTTAGATTTTGGTTTGAATAAGGGATCCTCCCCATTAAAAAGGAGGGACTGTTGTCCCTTGAATTATTGACTGTGCATTCAAACTGTAAATTTTCTAGCCAAAACCTTCATAAAAACAATCCTATTTATTGTCTCCAGGGATTTTACGCTCACTTGCTTGCAAAACATCTCCCCTGAATCGCTAATAAGGAATACGAAATGCATGTCAAAGTCATAAATTTTATTGCTTCTGTTTACACCTTTCCTTTGTGTGTAAGGCATAGGTGGATTCCGTTGGAGTTGACAGAGAAAAATTAAGCATAATGTCTGATGGTAGTATGAATTTTAGGGACTTGAGATTTAAATGACACATATAACTATTTAAATAAAAATCGTTCACGTGTTGTGTGAAATACAAAGGATAGTACTAATTAAGCACTTAATGACACATTTATAAGGAGAACAACATGAAGCAGAGATGTCATCTTAGATCAATATGATGCAACACCTTGGCCACCCAAAGGTGGATGGTCCACATGTTGAGCACGCGAGCACCTTTTTGGAGTTAAAATAGACTATATGATTTTTCTTCATAAGGCATGTATAGGGTTTGTGGTTTGTATTGAAAAGGTGTGTCTTATCGACACGATAAAATAAACAATATAAAATAAGGGAAAATTTAATATTTTAAATCTAATATAAAAGAACTTAACACTACCTACACGAGTTGATTAAAACTACTTTTTGCAAACCATTTGCGTGGAAAAGGAGAATCTGTGGAGATACTGAACCAATCAATGAAAGTGAAGTAGACAAATGAAAAATTACAAAGATATTAGGATGCATGCATGTTTTAATGGTGGATTTGGTGGAGCATATTACCCAAAGTGTGTGGATGCATGAAGGATATGACAATGAAAATACTTAGAGTGAAAAGTAATTGATTATAAAGATATTGCAAACAAAAAATGTGGCAATCTCTAAAACTCATAAATCAATCAACTATGTGCTAGTCCATGTGTGTCTCCTCTTTGTTGCCTCATACCCTTGTAGAATGGAATACCTAGGAGTGCAAGCTATTGAGACACATTCTTAGCTCGCCATACAAATACACTAGGTGAAATGCCTGGAATTTAAGCCCCTCATTTAGGAAATGTATTGTAGCACTTGATTAGAATAATTAAAAAAGAAATTTTCCATTATGGGCAATCTAAGTCAGCCACACACAAAACAATTTTATGTTATTTAATCATGTAATCAAGTGCTAGTGTAGGAGATTAGAGTTTTGATCATTACAAGTACATGCACTAATATTTTGGAGCAAGAAAAGGTGTAAGAAGACACTGCAAACAAATAAAAAGTGGCCTAATTAAGTGGAACCGTACAATAGATCTAGATACGAGTTCCAAACATGACAAAAGTATCTCTTATTAGTGTCACAATTCAATGCTAGTGTCCAGGAGGGTTTCAAAGCTCTATTTCAGAGAAGAAGCAGTTTAAGAACCAAAAATCCTATTTTACCTAATTATATATCCTTATCACTCTACACAACATTAAAAAGTTGATTAAATTCATCCTCTTATATTTTAATATATTTTAACAGACAACCCAATTTAATATCATTCTTTATTACGTTTACAAGTGCTATCAAATAAGTTACAAATGCAAAGTAAAGATAAACCAACATACACATTTTTAATTTAAGGCTTAAAAATACTCAGATGACTAATTATTAAGGTTCCCACTGCTCCTAGACGTGTAGTGACACTCATCACAATTGTTGTTGGAGACCCATTCAATACATTTCCTATATCAAGAAAAAAAACCCAGTCAACATAATCTCCCAACACTATTTGAATTTCGTAACTTATCTCCTATTTTTATGATCAAGATCTCTCTACTCCCCAAAAATGGGCCAACATCTTATGAACTTCCATCAAATTACATCTATGTCTCATTTAAGTTACAATAAATTAAATCAATTTCATAACCTTTTTGAATGTTTCCCCACCCATCTATTTCCTCTTAAATTTTTTACAATTAAATATAAACTAGAGCATTTTAAGTCTTAAGAATCCAACTATATTAAACAAAATGTACACTTAGCAGTATATTCTTATACCATACAAATTCCAATAAACAAATACACATGATCCCATCATGTTTTATGTTCATTTTAATAATAAAATTAAGGCTTTGTTAAGATATCCAAAATGGCCAAGGAGGACAGCCAAATGTAAAAATTCACTTAGCAACATATTCCTATATGACACAAATTAAAAAAAAAAAAGTACATACTCATGCCAAGTTTTATATGTATTAAAAATAAAATTAAAGAATTTCTTGAAAATATCCATAAAATTAAATACAAATATACAAGTGTATCTATATATTAGTTAGTTAAGTAAAGATAATTGGAACTAACACCTAATAGTTCAAAAAAAAGCTAAACTATACCTAGATCATCATGCTAAGAGCTTAAAGAGAGTAAATATCAACACTATGTATTAGAACTTTGAATGAAACTCAAACTAACATGCTAAACATTTATCCTCTACTCTTTGAAAGTTAAACAAGAGATGGACATATGTAGATCCTTAGCTATCAAAATGTGATAGTTTGTTTGATCCCAAGGGTTTGAGAATGGATCTCAATCAAGGCTTGGCTATAAGACCAAAGCTTGGATGGATGAATGTAAGATGAATATACCTAGCTCAACACTAATGGAAGATGCTCAAAGATGAAAGTGTCTATAGTTTATGTTATAAGCATGCAAAGGTGTAAGAAGAAAGGTAGGAGGAGGGTTATTTATATGACCCTATGGTTTGAAGAAGCTTTGCACCCTATTGTATGTGGGATAATAGCAAAGCTAGGTTAGTTATGGATAAACATCGTTTAGAGTGGTTGAGTTTGCTTTAGGAGAGTTTAATTTGTCCTTTAGTGACTCATGGGAATTGAGGGGGGTGTATTAATTAAATCAAAGTGATTAATTAATAGGGACGTGCAAGTTTATAAAAGCTTTTTAAAAGAAAGTTAGCATGATTTGGACTATGAGATGAATTTAATCAAATAAATAACGATTTATTGATTAAATAGAAGAGAGGATTAATTATTTAAGAATAATTAATTAATCTAGATAGAAAGGGGTATTAATTAATGGAAGGTCGTTAATTAGTGTTTTGAGTGACATAAGGGTTAATCAATTGTCGTAATGTGATTAATTAGCGGTGATAGAGTAGAAGTGGTGCGTTATTGATGATATGTCATCAATTTGTGGGAAAGAGTACAATTAGTGCAATTTAAGTATTTAAATTGCTCGATCCAAATTACAGGTGTCTACAACAAGTTCCAAACACAGAGAACAATCACATACCTTTCTGCATGAAAATAGATTGTGCACAAATTGTTCCCTCATCAATACACAAGTTGCACGGATATTCTTGCATTGAGATTTGACTTTAGCATTGAAAAATTTTAGGAAAAGGGAAGGGTTGTGGATTTGACAACACTACATTGTGGGTGACGTCCTAATGTAGAAATCTTGTCTAGTGAGGCATCGGTGCTTCCTACAGGAACTCAACACATTTGTGGGAGCAGATTGTATGTCAATCGATTGAATAGAAGGCCACGGGAAGGAAGGTTTTAACTTTAAAAACCAATGTTACATCTTTAGATATGACAGTCAATGCAAGCACGTAGCCAAACATGCAATCCTCTCACTTTTCACCTTGTCATCGAAGATGTTAGGACATATACAATGAATCCTTTTCACATCCACATGGACTACTATGATATAATCCGTACGTTGACATAAAACAAATTGTGCCCTTGATATCTCTATAGATGGTTGCATGTGTCAGAATGGAAGGTTGTTTCTACTAGGGGAAATGCCTTCGGCATAACAAACATGGGTTGTGATTCTTATTTTTGGCACTAGACGAAAATGTGTAGGCAATCACTAATTGTATTATGTGGGTGTTGCCCTAGCTTGTAAAGTCAAATCTCATACCCTACATGTTTATAGCAATCAAATAGTCATTTTTGAGCTTGTGCAAGTCAGTTATTTAAAGTGATTGTGTGTGGCTATGAAATTAGAATGTTGTCCCCTTCAAAGAACTCTTATAAAATGAAAAGGGCCTTGTCATTTGGCTAAATTCAGGCCTATTGTGTTGTACTTATTATTAACCAAATAATACATATTTTAATCAATAAATTTATTTTTTGACTCAAATTAATCTTAAAAACTATTTTTATTGATTAAAATATTTAGTTTAAATTAAAGTTAAAACTATTTTCAATTTAATTTTATTATTTTTAAATTATATTATTGAATATGAGGAAATATAGTTAACTCTAACATTTTAAAGGAAAGTGTTATAATTAGATGATTTCATGACATTCCTATCAACTAGCAATCACATGTGTACAATGCAATGTGAACGCCAAATGGTATATGCTATTTTATTTAGAGGGATAGTTATTTATTTTGTAGTTGATGTTAATAAGGGGTGTGATTGATTTTGTAAGTGTAGAAATATAGATGAACCACTTCATTTAAAGGTTCTATCTCTACATTCAAAACTTATTACAAATTTGTACATATACATTTGCAAATTTTATGCTATGAGTGGTAGTTTTTTGTGTAATAGTTTATTTGAACTAAACATGAATACATGAAGACTTATGTACATGTGCATATATTATATCATGGGAAGATATGGCAGTAGTTAGCAAAGATGAGTTCGTACGAAGGGAATTGGTATGGTCGTACAAAATTGTTTCCATGAAAGTTACTTGCATAATATTGGTTGGAAATCCTTCTGTAGTTGAATTTTATGGCAAGATTGGAATGTCATGGAATTGTAGGTTGTTAGTGGATGTAAGTTGATGAATATTAGAGATTTCTGTTATTCTACGCTTTAGGTGACGACGTTGCTGCTCAATAGTTATATGAACTTTATTTTTTTCATAGTTCTCTCTTCGTCAAGCTCATTTTGTAGGAGTCGACATGATTGAGAAGTCACAAACTTATGGAGTACCACCTATTGAAAAAAATCCATGCGAGTCAGCAAGGAACGATGCATTGTTTATGACATACAAATGCAGAAATAGTCAAAATCAATAAACTATATACAATTGAAATGCATTTGGAGTTACAATGGGAACTACATGTAAGAGGTACATTTTAGAGATTAAAAATACTGCATTTGTTGCTGAAGGAAAAGAATATTAGTTATATGGAAGGATATTGTATGTTCACATAGTCTATAAGGAAGCAAATACGTACATAAAAAAAGTGCAAGTAATATTTATTTATTTTCTAAATAGTACTTTCAATCCACATAGTAGTAGGAGACAATAATATGTCAATGTCAAAGAAAATACAACAACTTTCTTTTGAAGCAGGAAAAAGAGGTAAACATAGATATAAAATTACTAACATAGCGTTGGTAGTTCAAAGTATAGAAAGGGATGGGTGAGGGTGTAAATTTTGAAGGGAAGAGTGCGGTAGAAATCTTTGTGTAAAGAAGGCTACGGAGGAGATGCATTGCCATCCTCTTTCTTTGAACTGAGGATGACACATTTCAGTCTATTGATTCCGTGGTATGTTTCTTTTTTCAGGGAAAGTGTGAAGAAATATTCGTTGCTGATGACATTGCGTGTAATTTCACTAGTCGCATCTTCATCTATAGACAATAGGTGGAGGTTACTAGCTGCAACACCCATGATTGACTCAGTTGTCTCATCAAAAGCAGTAATTGATTGAAGTTCCCCTGTTGGGTCCTTTAGATCGATCCTAAGTGCATATCTATAATTATAGTTCTGAACTTGTACGTTTCAACTCGAATAGAGCCACAAACCATTTCCATGCTCTCGTACTTTTTTCCTGCAATGTTTGTCACCTTTTTGAAGAGGACATGCCATGTAAAAAAGTTGTCCATGCTAATATTTGCGATTTCTGTAGTAACCATGGCCCATTCATTTCTTTGCTTCAAGTTCTTTACTTATCTCATCAAAGTGTTGTCCCTACAAAGTGACAGTGACACTAAATCTTGACATGTCCTTTAATTGTAGAGTTCTTCTCTTTGTTTCAGATTGGTCATGCCTATGAATAGTTGAGCATGGTGACATTGCAAGAACAATCCCAATCAAATCAACAGAAGAACCAACAACGCTTGCAGGTATGTCGTTGATTTTGGTGAAGTGAAAGTGATGGGAAGGTATTGTATCCCCATTTGCTACGAGAGAAGTTATGGTTGAGGACGGTTGCGCAAAAATATCTAATTATTAAAAGAAGCCATCTTTAAAAATTAAGGGAGTGGACAATATATGTTATTAATATATATGATTTTAAAATAATTTCACCTGAAAAAATCTAACTATTAAGTGATGTTTTTCATAAATTTATTAAGGTGGAAAAGACAACACATTAAAGCTTTTATAAAATGAGTAGAGAAAATTGTGTTTTTTAAGGTTTCCATCAAGATCAACTCTTATTTACACTTAACACCTTTGCAAAACCACGTCTCTAGTGTCATGATGTTGGAAGAGGTTGAAATTTGGAAATGTTACTATGAGATAATCTACCAATTATAAGATGATAAATTTCTATGAATGTGTACTCCACAAAAGGTTAGAGAGCAACTCAATCAATTAGACCAAGGAGATTGAAGTTGGTAGATGATTGATGGTTAAGGGAGAGGAACCCAAACAACAAAATATGAAATGAGGGGTAGACAAGAATGTTGATAATCCAATTGAAAAGAACAAATTGTCTTTGTGCATAAAATTTCTTTGGGATGGTTGATACTCCACCCTAGATTGTCAATGCTAATATGAATTGGTCCCATTAGAGAACAATAACATAATAATTTATGATAGCAATTGCTAACAATTAGACTACTTTTACGTTTTCATCAAATGACTGCAAATAATACGAGTCTATTCTTGGATCTATCCCCATTATAGGATTGAGAAATAGATATCCTAAATCACTTTTCAGAAGAATTAAAAAAAACAAAAAACCAATATAGAGGTTGCTCTCTTCTGATGAAAAAATGGTAAAGCAGTTCCTCTTTTATGTATTGATTGGTGTAACAGTATGCTCCTATTTTATGTATTGTTGGGTGTGTTTATCCTTCTCTGGTAAGTGTTTTGAAAGAAGACTTGTGTCTTCTTAACATCTATGTGTTTGTCTAGCCATGAAGCCCATGTCATCAAGGCCCTTCTGATAGCTGTCAGAAAATCCTAACTATTAAGTGATGTTTTTCATAAATTTATTAAGGTGGAAAAGACAACACATTAAAGCTCACCCCTTTACTTAAATCTATTGTAACATAACCAGGATTCACAAATTTCGGTGCTCATTTCACTTCATGAGTATGTTGTGTCTTCTTTAAATAAACTTATTAAGATGGTGACCCCCGTGTAGGATAACAAACTACATACTTATTTATGATGGGTTAGAGTATGTACAGGTTGTCTAGCTACTTCAACTTGGATATTGAGAAGGGTATGTCCCTGTTTAATGCATTGAAGGAAACATCCCTTCACGCATGTCAATAATGGTATCCCAGATTTCATGTTAATCTTAGTAGCTTGGACAGCTGTTTGTCCTCATCCATTTGTTATGGGTAGTTTGGACAGCTATTTGTTCTGGCCTAGAATTTAGAGAAATAGTTGTTTTTGTCAAACAAATATTGTTAGGATAAGAACAATTGTTATCTAATATTGACTCCTTTTAGGTGACACCTCATAACCAAGGTTGTTAATGGTTATTGAGTTGTCTTAATCTCAGCCGTTCATTTGTATTAATCTCGGCCGTTGATTTTCAACGAGAGTAGTATATAAGGGGGTCATTGGGTCATTTGTAACAAGGAAGTTTTTAGAGAAACTTGCAGTGTTAGCAAGTAGTCTTGCAGTGTTAGCAAGGGCGCAGTGATAGCGTTGGAGATAGCAGTGGAGGAATATCAGCAGGAGGATTAGGAGATTGTCGGAGCTCTGCCAGTAAGAGGCAAGCAGTATTTGTATCTCTTGATTTGCTGAAGTTTAATATATTTCTCATCTGTAGTACTGGTTTTCCCTACGGGGTTTTTCCAGGGACAATTGTCTGAAAATATTGTGTTCACCTTGTTGGGTATTTTTTATGTGTTTGTATTTGTGAAGTTACAGTTGTGTTATTTTCCAATATTTGTTGATCAAATAATCTTACAAGATAGGAGGTTAATAATCAGTAACTGTAATAGATTTTTCACATGGTATCAGAGCTAAGTTCGGGTAGAAGAGATTTACCCTAGGTGAAAGAAAGTGAGGGTTTATAAAACCCAGTTTAACCTCTTCAAAATTATTATTATTATTTTCTTTTAAGATGGCCTCAGCAGGTTTAAGAGATCAGGACAGATTGGATGGAGCCTCGAATTTTGGTGTCTGGAAAGCCAGAATTTCTCTATTGCTGGAAGAGAATGGTATCAAGGAATATGTGACCACTGTTGTACCTGTACCTACAGATGCAACACAACTCTTAGCATATAAGAAGGAAGATGCCAAGGCGAGGAGGCTGATTCTTGACGGTGTCAAGGATCATATTGTTCCGCATATTGCAGAGTTAGA
This sequence comes from Taxus chinensis, assembly GCA_019776745.2. Taxonomy (NCBI): domain Eukaryota; kingdom Viridiplantae; phylum Streptophyta; class Pinopsida; order Cupressales; family Taxaceae; genus Taxus; species Taxus chinensis. The sequence goes on from CM034156.1 coordinate 153,631,741, forward strand.
TACAGCGAAGACGATGTGGGATGCCATTATGAATCTGTACCAGAATGCTACCACTAACCGGAAGCTGATTCTCAGAGAAAAGTTGAGGAATACCCGGATGAATAAGGGAGAAGACGTCACAAGTTACCTCACCAGACTTAGACTTGTCAAGGATGAATTGGCAGCTGTTGGAGACAAACCAAGTGATGACGAGCTAGTGAGAATAGCCCTAAATGGGTTTACTAAGCAGTGGGATGTCTTTGTTCAAGTCATCAATGGACGAGACACCTTACCGAGTTGGGATCGACTATGGAGTGATTTCACTCAGGAGGAGCTTAGACTAAGTCTTGTCAATGGAGCCAACAATAAGAGTCAGAAAAGTGAGGTGGAACAGGAAAATGTTGCCCTAGCGGGTAAAGGGAAAGCAAAGAAGGGGTCTAGTAAAGGATCAAATTCACAAGGTGAAAAGAAGAAGAAAGATTCTTCGAAGATCAAGTGCTATGGCTGTCACGAGTTTGGCCACTATGTCAGCGATTGCCCAGAAAGGAAGAAGAATGAAAAGAAAGGCAAGAAGCAAGTTGCGGCTTCAACAAGTGCAGATGAGCTCTCTAGTAGAATGGAAGATGAGTTTGCACTCATAGCATGTATGGTTAGCTCAACCTCACAGAGTGTTTGGTACATAGATAGTGGGGCGTCATATCATATGACAGGAGTTAGAGAATACTTCTCCAGTTATAAGGAAGAGAGCACCAGAATCCAGATCTCTATGGGGAACATGTCCAAACTCAACTCAGTTGGGAAAGGGACTGTTCAGTTTCAGAGGGAGAGTGGTAAGATGATTCCCCTTCATGATGTGTTGCATGTTCCAGGCTTAGGGATGAATTTGATTTCTGTATCTGTCCTTCAGGACAAAGGGTACAATGTACTCTTTAGAGGGGCACATGTGTTGATCAAGCACAAGGATTGGAAATCACCCATAGCTATTGGAGTTAGGAGCGGTCGGCTTTATAGGCTGCAGTTTGATATTCCTAAGGCACTCATGAGCAACAGTAATCTTAGAGATCAGGGAGAGCTATGGCATAGAAGGATGGGCCATATCCATCATGGAGCCCTTAAATTACTTCATGAGACAGTGACAGGTGTTCCTGAGGTGAGCACAGAGCACGATGATGTATGTAAGGGATGCGTGTTGGGGAAGTTTGCTAAAGCATCTTTTCCAAGGAGTGACACCAGATCCAAGGGCGTTCTTGATCTAGTACATTCAGATGTATGTGGACCAATGTCGACGAAGTCTCTCAGAGGGTATGAGTACTTTGTTACTTTTATTGATGATTTCTCCAGGAAGACATGGATATACTTCTTGAAGACCAAGGATGAGGTTTTCAGTCGCTTCCAAGAGTTCAAAGCTCTTGTGGAGAATTCGACAGGAAGGAAGATAAAAGTTCTTCGGTCAGACAATGGAGGCGAGTACAAAAGCAATGAGTTCCAGGAGTTCTGTACCAGAGAAGGAATCAAGAGAGAGTGGACTGTTCCTTACAATCCGCAACAGAATGGAGTTGCTGAGAGGAAGAATCGGTCTATAACGGAGGCATCAAGGGCTATGTTGCATGACCAGGATTTACCCCGTTATCTGTGGGCAGAGGCATGCAATACAACAGTATACATACAGAATAGAGTTCCACATAAGGTACTAGGGAAGATGACACCAGAGGAAGCATTCACTGGGAAGAAGCCAGATGTCAGTCACTTTAGGATCTTTGGGAGTTTGGCATATTGTCACATTCCTAAGGATACACGTACCAAGTTAGATCAGACTGCAGAGAGAGGGTACTTTGTGGGGTACAGTGAAACCTCTAAGGCATATCGGATATTCATTCCGGGGACCAGGAGGATTATTGTTCGACGTGATGTCAAGTTCATGGAGGACAAGGCATTTAGAAGGTCTAGAGATTTTCCAGTAGATGATCAGAGTGAGCAGCCAACAGAAGCTCCAAGGATCACTCAATCGAGTCAAGGGCAGCAAAGCTCGAGTACAGTTACTAGTACAAGCATAGACTCAGGAGGAGAGAGTTTTCAAAGTATGGAGCAACAGGTGCAAGAAGAGATGCATCAAGAAGACATGGAGGTTGATATTTCATCCTCTACAGTTGGCAGCAAGAACCGTGAGGTTCAACAGACACAGAAGAATACTCAGGAGTTAGTGGGTACTCCTAGGAGGAGTGATAGACAACGGAAACCACCAGCCAGGTATGATGACTATGTTGCATTAGTTAGTAAGTTGGTAGATAGTGAACCTTCTAGCTATCAGGAGGCTGCACAACATCAAGTGTGGCAAGAAGCAATGGTTGAGGAGTATACTTCAATTATGCAGAATGATGTGTGGGAGGTAGTGCCTAGACCAACAGATAGGGCAGTGGTTGGATCACGCTGGATCTATAAGATCAAGCACGGTGCAGATGGTAGCATCGAGAAATATAAGGCAAGGTTCGTGGCAAAGGGGTTCTCTCAGAAAGAGGGAATAGACTACGAGGAGACATTTGCTCCAGTTGCCAGGTATACTTCTATACGAGCTGTAATCTCAATTTCAGCACAGATGGGATGGCAGATCCATCAAATGGATGTCAAGACAGCGTTTCTTAATGGTGAGTTGAAAGAGGAGGTATACATAGAACAACCAGAAGGCTTTGTAGCACACAACAAAGAGACCCACGTGTGTAGATTGAAGAGAGCATTGTACGGACTCAAGCAGGCTCCCAGAGCATGGTATGAGCGCATTGATAGTTACTTGCAGGAAATGGGCTTTGTGAAGAGTGAGGCAGATGCTAATCTCTACTACTTGGTAGTTGGAGGTGAGATTCTCATTCTTGTCCTATATGTAGATGACTTGTTTCTTACAGGTTCACTGGGGCTCATAGAAGAATGCAAGAGGGATCTTGCAGCGGAGTTCGAGATGAAGGATTTGGGACTTATGCACTACTTTCTAGGCATGGAGGTATGGCAGAAAGATGGAGAGATTTTCCTTGGGCAAGGGAAATATTGCATGGAAATCTTGAAAAGGTTCAGGATGGAAGATTGCAAAGCCATGTCTACACCCATGATCATGAATTGGAGGAAGGTAGACACATCCAGGGAGAAGGATGTAGACCCCACCTTATACAGGCAGTTGATTGGTTCTCTCATGTATTTGGTCAATACCAGGCCAGATATAGCTTTTGCAGTTAACTCTCTTAGTCAGTTCATGGTTGAGCCAAAGAGAGTGCATTGGACTGCGGCAAAGCATGTGCTGCGTTATTTGCGAGGTACAATCGAGTATGGAATTAGATATGCTCGAGGTGAAGGAATCAGGTTGATGGGCTATACTGACGCAGATTGGGCAGGTAGTACAACGGACAAGAGGAGCACTTCAGGGTGTTGTTTCAGTCTGGGATCAGGAGTTGTATCTTGGTTCAGCAGGAAGCAGAAGTCTGTGGCTCTGAGTTCAGCAGAGTCAGAGTACATAGCAGCTAGCATGGCAACATGTGAAGCTATATGGCTTCGGAAGTTGCTAGTAGCTTTGTTTGGTCAGAAGGTTGAGACTACGGTGATACACTGCGACAATCAGAGTTGCATCAAGTTGACTGAGAATCCGGTGTTTCATGATAGGTCAAAACATATAGACATCAAGTATCACTTCATCAGAGATTGTGTACAGCGCGGGGTTGTTAAGCTACAGTTTGTACCTACAGATCAGCAGGTAGCAGACATTCTGACAAAGGCATTGGGGAAGGCAAAATTCATCTTCTTCAGAGAGATGTTGGGTGTCATGCAGAACAGCTTCCTCGCTAAGAGGGAGTGTTAATCTTAGTAGCTTGGACAGCTGTTTGTCCTCATCCATTTGTTATGGGTAGTTTGGACAGCTATTCGTTCTGGCCTAGAATTTAGAGAAATAGTTGTTTTTGTCAAACAAATATTGTTAGGATAAGAACAATTGTTATCTAATATTGACTCCTTTTAGGTGACACCTCATAACCAAGGTTGTTAATGGTTATTGAGTTGTCTTAATCTCAGCCGTTCATTTGTATTAATCTCGGCCGTTGATTTTCAACGAGAGTAGTATATAAGGGGGTCATTGGGTCATTTGTAACAAGGAAGTTTTTAGAGAAACTTGCAGTGTTAGCAAGTAGTCTTGCAGTGTTAGCAAGGGCGCAGTGATAGCGTTGGAGATAGCAGTGGAGGAATATCAGCAGGAGGATTAGGAGATTGTCGGAGCTCTGCCAGTAAGAGGCAAGCAGTATTTGTATCTCTTGATTTGCTGAAGTTTAATATATTTCTCATCTGTAGTACTGGTTTTCCCTACGGGGTTTTTCCAGGGACAATTGTCTGAAAATATTGTGTTCACCTTGTTGGGTATTTTTTATGTGTTTGTATTTGTGAAGTTACAGTTGTGTTATTTTCCAATATTTGTTGATCAAATAATCTTACAAGATAGGAGGTTAATAATCAGTAACTGTAATAGATTTTTCAATTCTTTCTCATTCTCAACATTTTCATCCTGAATTTCAGTTTTTGTGCCTGAGCAAATCTTCCTTCTTCTAGTTGCTTCACAGGAATGTCTCTTACCTTCGTTTCCTTTATGCATTCCATGGGCCTCTGTTTCTCATCTTCTTTTCTGACCTCCTGCATAGGCCCCTGTTTGTCATCTCCTTTTCCTACATGCTGCACAATTACAGGCCTACTATCTGCCTCATTGTTTTTCTTATCCTCTATTTCAAGAACATCCTTCTTTGTTCCTACCTGAGGATTTACCGCCTTCCAATCCCCTTGGGGAGTCCAGAACACTGGAAAAGGCTGCGGCTTTCCCTCAAAACGAAGAATTCTTCTTTATCTCCTTCTTGACCTTGAAGCCTAGTGGAGTCCAGCGGAATCCAATATCCAGGAAACCTGTTCTTCTTTTCCCTCGAGTGGAGAATTCTTCTCATGTTCTCACTGACCTTAAGGCGTGCGTCTCAAGTCCAACATGACTTTTCTATTTCCCAAGGACCCGATGATCTGTAGATCACAGGCACAAATCGCATTCCATACTCATCAGGGTGTCGAAACTGGTCACCAGGATGAAAAGGTCTAAAAGAAAAAGGCCCACTAGTAGCAACCGATGCAGGAGAAGGATAATCATAAACAGGTATGCCATAATCTCCACCAAAATGTCTACCATCTCATCCATAAAATCTAGGACCCTGGTCCCTGTAATTAGGAAATCCATCTTCAACGCGCCGTTGACGATACCAGTAAGGTGCCCCTTCATATTTACCGTAACCCCAATCTTGGCGCACTCCCCCGTAATAGTAATAAGGCTCCCCCAATCACAGTTGTACGATCTATGTATGAACCACTCACAGAATAAATTACTGCAGCTAAATATAATTATTTTTTAGAATGTAGGAATTATTTTTTTATTGTTATTAATTAAACGTTTGTATTTTCAATATATATATATATATATTTTGAAGATGTGCTATATGCTGCCGGGAATACCCACAAAATATAGATAGACAATAATATTATCTATTTTTGTATGTGCGCTACCTCGCATTATGCATGGGCCTAAGCTTTTCTTAGATATCTATTTTTATGATTTTTTTTTTTTATATATAAAAGGTGCAGTAGCAGCTAAAGTTTCATGTACAAAATTCGGTATATATTCAGTGTGTTTGTGATCAGGAAAATATTTATGCAGAGGGTAAACAGCAAGTTTGGAGCAAGCTAAGGAAGGAATTAGTGGGAAAGGAAATGGACCGCTTCTCCATACATCTCTGGTCATTCCACACCTTATTCAATAAAGTGATTGGCTATCTGGTTGAAGTAGGAGGGAGCACACAGAGTGTGCCCATGGCGTGTTCCGCAGTTGATGCAGCTTACGCAAGGGATCCCTACGGCGCTTTGCTCCAACATATGCATCTGTTAACGGGAGGAAATGGTGTGAAAATGTATTTTAACATTGCAATGCCATGGGATGCAGATATCGAACATCATCTTCTTGGCGATAGATTTGAAGCAGAATTGACTGCTTCTGGTCATTTTAGAGCAAGTCAACAAAGAAACCCCAACCAAAGGATTATTGATGTTACTAATTTCACATATTTATTTGAAAGGGGAAGGAAAGATTTTGTGCCATTTGCAACAATTGAAATTCGGAATGACAGCTTGAACTGGCAAGATTCTCACATAACTGTCTACGAATGTGGTCCGCAGACGAGCGCATACATAATAAGTACAGAAAGTATGGACACGGATTTTTTTGGAAAAATTGGTTCAGCCGCAATGTCTTGTGTAGACAATTTACCCACGATTGAGATAAAAGATGAAAAAGATACAGAAATATGCTCAATTTGTCGAGATTTGATGAAGGTGGGTGATACTGTCATAGAGATGCCCTGTAAACACTTGCATCATCAAGAATGCATAAGGATGTGGTTGAGATATAAAAACTTTTGCCCACTCTGCAAACACGAGCTTCCAAAAGAATTCTCAGTACATGATCTCCATGACCAATCTGCAAGTTGATATTTCTCAAGATTCTACTCAAATAAATTCTAGATATTATCCTAATTTTGTAAACTGATTGATTATGTGTGGCTCGTTTACAATAATTTTTTTTTATCAGAATGCTGAAAATCTCAATTTTGTATTTTTTTCTTCGCCTCTAAATACACTCTTGAATGCTTGTTTCATGCCTATTTTTAGATGTTACAAATATTATAGTATTTACTGTTTTTGAGAGTCACACTGTTGTACGGTTGATGCTTAATGATAATTTAAAGGAAAGTTTTCTCTGAACATGATACAATTAAATTAAAATTGCCCCTTCAACTAAAAGATGCGGGTTTACTTCTGTAACTAGAAATTTCAAAGCCAAAAGAAGCAAAGATATGAATTTGAAATTTTCTAAAATATATAGCATTATTATTGATCAACAAGACTGTAAAAAAAGTTGTTATAAACAGATATTTCTTAATTTATTATGTTGTAAGAAGGATTTGCATAGACTTAAGGAGTCTCTTCACACCATGTAAAATTTTATACAACACATTCATAGGAAACATATTGGCAGTAACTGTGAAAGGAGATAACACTGAACTATAGAGACATGGTACTAATCAGCATAACAATATAGAGGACTTTAGAAGTAGTAAAATCCTCCTTGATGTTTATGAATACTACATACTTAACAATCAGTATACAATTAACTTTGCTTTCTTATTTTTTAATGGCTTTAATTCTTAAATCTGCTTTGAGGTGATAAATTCATATGTTTGTGCAGTCCTTGTGCCCAGCTATTGTGGTAGAGTGGGGCCTTTTTCTTTCAACTCTCGGTCCTATAGACTATTTGGTCTTTAGATGCTATTCAAAAATATATATTCATTCATCCAAACTAAAGCCTAACATTTGAAGGGCCCAAACATTGGTAAACTCTTTTAAGACCTATTTCAAAGATTTTCCAACCTCAAATTCATGAAAGTTCTACAGAGTAATCTGAGAAAAATGATACTAAGTTGACAACTCAACATTCTACCTCGGTATTTTTCCCTTTTCCACACTACTTGATTTATGGATTGCAAATAATGTATGTTGCAAACTCTGAAATGCACACTACTCACGCTGAATTGCACCACTACGCACTTTGGAGTGTGAAGGAGAAAAATGGAATCCACAAATGGAGATACACGAGATGTAGCCAATTGTAGTTGATGAGCATGAGTTTGCAAATATTGATATAAAGAAGTTAAATCAGGAGTATTTGAGGAAGGGCCAAGTTATGCATTAAAAGCATTAGGTTGTATGATATGAGTAGTAGTAGTGGGTATGGAGGTAGGAATATTAGGAGGTTGGGTGGAAGCCATGGAAGTCGAAGAAGAACCGACAAGCGGAGCCGAGGAAACATCACAAGAGTTTTTAATAATAATCAAGGCATGAAGAATGTGCAGAAGATGAGCAGAATTATCATGCAAAGCTTGACGAAAATTGGACAATGAAGTACATAATTTGACCCAAGAAAATAAGTAATTAAGATTTAAAAACCCTAAGTGCAATAAGGTGATAAAATGACTTAGTTGATTCACAAATAATCTTAGACTGTGTTGAAATGATGAAATGATGAACATAGAATGAGAATTGTTGCACCAAGCCTCAAAAAATTGTAGGAGCATTCAAGTATGTTGGATTGGGGTGCTTGTGCAAGGTCGGCGGTGCCTAGGGCATCAGAGACCTTCCTGGGCACCTGTGACTACTTAGGAACACAGAAAACTAGATTTGTTGGGTCGTGATATGTTTATTGTCCTTCGCTTCTTATCACTAGTATGTCATACCAAGTCTGCAAATGTCGTTGGTAACCTTTAATAAAGAAATGACATGTAAAAACCTCAAAAGTGCATCAAATCCAAAAATAAAATAATGCAAATGAGGGGTCAGATTGTCCTCATTTGTCAATTAAGTGATCTTACGACTGAGCACTACACTACATTTCAGACCCAATGTAGTTCTATGTGTGTGTTTGTGCAAAATCATGCCCTAGATGGATCTTGTGCGTGTCACACTTGATAGTGAGAAAGTAGCTAGATGTATGAAATGTAAGTAGATGTGTGCATGAAAGAATAAACTTCCCCTCCTATGAAGTGTATCCAGAAGTATCAATCCCTTTCCTTTGTGTGTGGATGCTAGATGGATGATTGAATGCTCTTGATAATGGACTTTGAATGTAACCTTAGGTGGTTATAGCTAATGCTTAGTGCTTGCTCCCTTATTATGATCACATAACTTTATATTTATATGATTCCCTTGCTTGAATTTCACAATTAACCTCTAAAAGGCCGAATACTAAAAATATAAGATGCCCAAAAAACTAAAAAGGACCCAAAAGATGTGAAAAAAGTACAAAGAGGTCAGGAGCACCCAGAGGGGATGAGGGCACTTGGCACTAGCATCCTAGCTAGGTGCTAGTGTCCAAGATGAGAAACGCCAAAGTATAAAAAGATATACTAGGAAATTAGGAGTGTAAGATAAAAATTAGCAATAGAAAGTAAACATAGATGGCCAAAGACATGGGTTGATTATTAATTTTCTTACTTAGGAATCATATGAATAGTAGTATGTAATTATGACTATATAGATACCCAAAGTGTGGGATTTAGTGTTTACATTTTCCCCTACTTTATGTTGTTGAGTGAAATCTTGATAACATAAAGTAGACAGAAGATGTGTACCTGATAACCATGTAGGTCGATGGTGAAAAACGTGCTGAGAGACAAGGAAAAACATGGAGTGATAAAAAATGTGAAGTGTGGAAGCTAAAGAAGAGGAAGTGAAAAGTGATGATGATGATCCTAGGGAAAGAGCACATATGTGTAGATGTTGTGATTGTACCTATTGTTGGTGTCAATTGTTGTTGTTGTTGTGCTTGATGTGATGTGACTACTGCTTCCCATAAGGACAGACATGTAAAAGAGAAGAACGATCAAGTAGTCAAATACACGTGTATATGATCAAAACGAGTAAAAAGTATGTAAAGAAATATGTAAAAATGTAAAAAGGAAAATGTGCACCTAATCCATGATGAGGAAAAAGTGTAGCAAGGATCCTATAGATGATGTGGAAGAATTTTTTTTTGGGTGATCTCAAGCTAGTTACGCCATGTGTGATTTTTTTAGGCGATGTCATGCCAAGACGTGGAATAAGTATAGGGAGAAAATTCTGGTGCCATTCTCCAAATATTCGACTTCTTCCAAAAGTATTAACACCACTACAAATGGTGTGTAAAAATACGATCTATTTTAAACAGTTTTGATACAACGAGAAAGTAGAAAATGTTGTGTAGAGCATGCATGTTGAGTGATAAGGACTGTGTGTCCTGTAAAATCTGATGTGTGAAGTGATATAGACTATGCTAAATTGACAAATGATGTGTAAATTCCCCCTATTCACAGGAATATAGGAAGGATTAGGGGCACCCAGGCACTACAGTCTAGGTCTGGGAGCTGGTGTCTGTGATGTGGTAAGGATCTAAGTTAGGATATGATCTGTTGCCATGATTGATGAATATGTTTTACCGGTACTGAATTGTGCTATGTGATGACTATGAACTACTGTGTGGGGTGAATAATTCACCCAAATGATGTCCCCCCTTGTTTGGGGTGCATGCGATGTTGCTAAGGAGGACCAATCATTGTGCTGAAATTGTGCCCTTCAGGGGGGAGGGAGTGTGCTTGGTAGAAACCAAGGCACACCAAAACAAAATGGATAGAAGATAAGTGTTAGTACAAGTAAGAAAATCACACATGTAAGAGGTGATGTATAAGCTAGCAAACAAGTAGACAATGTGTAAGCTAAGATGCAAAAAGACAATTTAAAAACACAAAAACACAGAGAAGACCACAAAAAAGTGGGTTTCAAACACGGGACATCACTCACGATGTCACAAGAAAATCAAGGCCGCAGTGGCCATAAGAAATCAAAGAACACACAAGACATAGGGAAAATCCAACAAACAATGACAAATAATAATAAACAAGAGCAAACAATGTAACAGACAACCATGTAAGTAGACCCGTAATGTAAATGTTGCACATGAAGCACACATTAGCATGTTAGAAAGATAAAAAATATATAAAAGCATGTATAATTTGATACAATAGTGTGCTATAAAAATTGAACAATAGCACCTGTGATATGTGAAATTGGATACCCCTAGGAGCTGTTGTGGGACTGGTATGAAGTATTGTGCTAAACATTCATGTTGTGTGTATCGATTTGTAGAATCTGTGATCACAACTAGAAATGAAGTGAACATGCATGTGTGTATGGAAAGATAATTACATGCAAAATATTTGTCTATTATGTGTAAAAAGTGTATAGGTAAGCATAAAAAAGAAAGATTAAATGCGACCAAGATATGTAAGATGTTGTGTAGGTGTGAGATGGAATGTAATGCAAAGTGAGTGTGATAGGAGATCCCCCCCGAGAAAATGTGAATGAGTATGTAGGTGATGAGGTTCATTTATAAATTCCCCCTTAGAAGTCAAGAATGAACCATATAACAAGAGTGTATCATCGGGAAATGGTTTGAATGGTGTGCGTTAGAAAAATATGATTGATAAAGCATAGAGTGTAAAGAGCATGTGAGTGAGTGCATGCGTGAGTGTGTGAATGTAGTGAGGTCCATTTGAGATGTATACCCTTAGAAATCAAGCATGGACCGTGGAACTAGATTCTGTCATAGGGTAATGACCTTAGTGTGTAGAAGTAGATGTCAAAAATATATGTCATGAATGCGTAGATTAGATACTGCATAGAAAGAGATGAATGTGCTTGAAAATGTGAAGTGTGTAGTGTGTAATGTGGATTATGTAACATGTAGTGTAGTGTTTAGTGTGTAATTTTCATGTGTATAGGATGCATTTAACAATCAAGTGTGAACCGTAGCATGAGAGTGCGTTATCAAGTAATGAGGATACAAATGTATCAAAATGTGTATGATGTGTGTGAAAGATTAGATGTGAAATGTGTAGTGCTAGAATGGGGGGGGGGGGAATAAGCATGATTTCCCCAAGTGAATGTTGATGACTGTGCTATCTGATGACAGTGAAAGATGAGGGTCATCTGATGTCTTCCATCCGATGTTTATGGAGATAAAGGTTGTGTGACTATGCTCTAATCCTATTGGTGGTGTATGAGATAGAAGATAGTTGATGAGGCCTATGTGCATGCAAATGATGAGGATAAGGTGGAGGTGATGGAAACCTATGTAAGAAAAATGATGAGGTGATGGAAACCTATGTGAAGCAGAACACGGAGGTGATGGACACCTATGTGAAGTAGAACGTGGAGGTGATGGACACCTATGTGAAACAAAATACGGAGGTGATGGACACCTATGTGAAGGAGTTGTTCGAGTGGTGGACCTAGAATAATGTGATGGACTGGTAGAATGATGAGACTGTTTAGGCCATGTGGGAGAAGGTGAGCTAGGAGAAGATTTTGCTTTAATTTCGAGAGGCCACAGGGACCTAGATGCTCTATCAAGTGTAATGGAAACCTCAAGGGGAGGTTACGGCCATGGAATAGATGGTGAAACACCATTGATAGTAATGACTTTCCTGTTGTGAATGAAATTTAGACATAAACGATGGATGGAGATGATAACCTTAGTTGCATGGAGTCAGGGGAGACCTAAGAGCATATCACACCCTTTGAATGAAGGTCCCACAAGAAAAGGCACAGCAATATTTCCAACTTATTAGTGAAATCTTAACATATCCATATGAATTAGGAACTGGATATGAAATCTATGAGAGTAGATAGCCAATGGCAGAAAATAGTGCAATAGAACATGTGTTAATGCAAAATGAAGGATTGACCATAGTGTTATTGATAGAATTTGATCCAATATAAGCACTAATGTGCAAGCAATAAAAAGAGAATGTATCATGATAGTCGTGATTGGAGAAGGTAATTATCGGTGGGGATGTCTCAATATTAGCGACTAGAAAATCAAGAGCCCTTGATATAGGATGAGGCAATGCACAATATGTATGGTTAACTGAGGAAACAACCACTTGTTTGTCATATTTTAGAAGAGTATTTTTAAAGATCTTGAGCTTATGATTTTTATTGAGAAGTGTCGAAGCCATAGGCTTAGGAATCTCAATTGCATTATTATTGATCATATCTTGAATGAGATTGTGAAGTTTGAAACAATGATTGATAGAATGTCCAACACATTGTTGAGATTCGCATCTAATTTTTTTTTTTGTAATTACAACCCTTAGGACGAGATGGATCCAAATTGAGTGGAGGAGGAGGTGTAATTAGATTACTCTCAAGAAGTTGTGGCAATAGAAGATACAAAGGGATAGTCAATTTTTTGTATGTATGCTTAAGAAGTTGCCATTGAAGCTCTTTAGTGTTAGATACAACATTGACAATGGTTTTAGCTTCATTGGGTTTCACTAATGGCGTGAAATTTGTTTTTCTTTGAAAGCATAGAATGATGAAGCTTGTTCTTGGAACTTAAGCTTACCAATAGATAAGAGTTTAGTTTCACGTAGCTTAAGAGTATGACATAGTTGATCAAATGAAGAATATGTCTTGAAGAGAACAATCTCCTAGAAATGCGGAAATAAAATGAATAAATTTTGAAGCTTAGAGTCTGCAAGCACATTAGAAATCTTACCTAAGTTGTTTTTGTATCGCAAGACATAATCCTCTAGATGTTCATTAGATCCTTGTTTAAGTTGCATGAGTTGAGAATATGAGATATTGGAGCCAATATTGATGGAGAAATGAGGAAGAAAATCATCATCTAGATGCATGAAATATGTTACCAAGTGGATAGGTAGATAATAGAATCAACACATTACATAGTCGTGAAGACTACAGGGAAAGAGCTTAGATCTAAAAAGTATGATCATTTACAAAATATAGACATGCCACATGAAATACTTGAAGATGCTCCTGGGGGTCACCATGACCATTGAAAACAAGCAGCTTAGGGGTGATGAAATTAGGTGGAATGCATAAGCGGAAATGATGGGTGTAAAAGGAGAATGCAGGAGTAGTGTCGAATCCAAAGATGGAGATGTAGATGATCCAATTGTAGTAAAAACCTGAGTTGCAAATCCTGATATAAAGAATTAAATGCTTGAAGGTATTAATGAGGAAGCCAGGAGTGCATTAAATCATTAAGTTGCTATGATAGAAGAGACTAGTAGTCCGCATATGGAGTGGAGTTAAATGGATGAAGTGGTTGCAAGTGGAGAACATGAAACATGAAGAAAATAGGACAAGTGGAGAGGCAACATCATGATATTTTTTAGTAGCAATCAAGGCATAAAGATTGTGTGGAAGATGAGAAATATTATCACAAAAAGATTAAGCTGAGCCATATATAATTGGTTCTTGATCAACAAGTGTCTTCATCATATGAATAAATGCTATCAGAGCTTCAATGTTTCCCAGAGGATGCTTGAGAGTTAGAAAATGGATTTTTCATTTACCATTGATTTAGAAACCCTGGAGATGGGGGAAGTGAGATTCAAAAGACCATAAATTGAGCCATCTACAGGTGTAGGCATAAGAAGAAAAACCCTAGAAATAATGCAGGAATCGAGTGATGGGTTCACCAAATGATTAAGAAAATATAGAATTTATAGATGCCTAAATATAATTGCAATGTACTAGTAAATGAATAAACAATGAAGTACAAAATTAGACCCAAGAAAATAAGCAATTAAGATTAAAAAACCCTAAGTGAAAATGAGGAGATAAAATGACTTAGGATAATTCACAAATAATCCTAAACTGTGTTGAAGTGATGAATTGATGAAAAGATAAGGAGAACTGTCACACCGAGCCCTAAAAAATTGTAGGGGCATCAAGAGTATGCTAGATTAGGGGTATCGTGCATGGTTGGGGGTGCCTGGGGCGTTAGAGACCTTCATGGGCACCTGTGACTGCTCAGGAACACCAGAAAACAAACTTTTTTGGGTCGCAAGATGTTTTTGTCCTTCACTTCTTGTCACTAGTATGTCATCACCAAGTCCATAGATGTCACCTGGTAACCTGCAATAAAGAAATGACCTGTAAAACCCTCAAAATCACATCAAATCCCAAATAAGAAAACAATGCAAATGAGGGGTTAGAATGTCCTCAACTATCAAATGATCTTACGACTGAGCTGCTACACTACATTTTAGACCCAATGTAGTTATATGTGCATATGTGCAGAATTGTACCCTAGGTGGCCTTGTGCGTGTCACACTTGATAGTGAGTAAGTAGCTAGATGTAAGAAATGTAAGTAGATGTGTGCATGAAAGAATGAAATTCCCCTCCTATGAAATGTATGTAGAAGTATAATTCCCTTTCCCTTGTGTGTGGATGCTAGATGGATGCTTGAATGCTCTTGATAATGGCCTTTGAATGCAACCTTAGGTGGTGATAGCTAATGCTTAGTGCTTGGTCCTTTATTATGATAACATAACTTTATATTTATATGATTCCCTTGCTTGAATTTCGTAATTAACCCTAAAAAGGCCAACTACTAAAAAGATAAGATGCCCAAATGGCTAGAAAGGACCCAAAAGATGTGAAAAAAGTACAAAGAGGTTGGGGGCACCCAGAGGGGACGAGGGCACCTTACGCTAACGTCCTGACTAGGTGTTGGTGTCCAAAATGAGACATTTCGAAGTATAAAAATAAAAATTGGGATAGAAAGAGTGTAAGATCAACAATAGAATTAGAAATTAAGAAAAGATGGCCAAATACATGGGTTAATTAGTAATTTTATTACTTAGGAATCATATGAATAGTAGTATGTGATCATGACTAGATAGATACCCAAAGTGTGTGATTTAGTGTCTAGAACCTCCAAGATTATGGTAATGGAAGAGTGTTAATGTCTTTAAATATCAAAGAGGTCAAAAATTGAAGTTAGACCTGCCCACATATTAAATATCACTAAATTCCTTGTTCTCCCCATCTGTTTTTCAGTTTGAGCTTGGGAGGGTTTCATATGCATTCAAAGATCTCTATGAAAAATTATAAACAAATTTTTGTACTTCCATTTTTCAAAAAAATGTTTTGTTGTTCCATTCAAGCAAATCAACAACAAAATATTCTAAAATGGTTGTGATTAGAAGAGTTTTATGAAGCTCTTTTATCAAACTTCATGGTATTAGCTTTGTAAACTTTGAAAAACTAACTATAAATGGAAGATAAACTAAACACAAAAACCTCCCTGTAGCTTTCCAAGTAATCTCGAGTAATGTTTTGTGAGATTTGAAGTTGTGTAATCTTGTAAAACAAATGATTTATGGGTGCTCTTGAATGACCTCTAAAGTGGATTGACCAATGCTATGAACACAATTTTGGGAGCTTCCAATATGCAAATATTTGAAGCAAATCAGTAGCATTTTTTTTATAAATACAAGAGGATTTGTAATAGGATAAGCCTGTATTTTATAAGGATAAAGTTGGTTGAAAGTTGGTTATAAATGGATGAATGCACATAATATTTTTAGCACTTGAGGAAGTTGAAGAGGTTGAGGGAAGTAAAGGGAATTTATTAGTAGAAGTTTCATCTACAAAGGTGGTTGTACATGCAATTGAATTTCTCCCACCTTTCTAGGATTCTAGAAGTGTAGGTAACTAAACTGGTGAAGTGGAGTCCACGTGGGATCCAATGTGGTTGTTATAATGTGCACACTTAATTGATTAATCATCTAATTAATTAATGATAATTAACTTAGCTAATAGGGGTATAATGTGTATGATTTAATTGATTTAATTAATCAATCACAAATGGGTGAATAACAAGATGTACTGGGATAACATTGGCAACGATTGTGTAATATAGGGTGTCTACATTTTCCCTTCTTTAAAGTGTTATTATGAAGTAACAATGATTTAAAAATAGTAGATGTATGTAGAGTAGTGAACAAAAATCAATGAAGCATCATGATGCCCCAACTTAGAGGGATAATAAAGGAATTCCCCCCAAGCACGTGGATGATGCAACAAGGTGGTGGACAACCACTTGATAGGAAGAAGATAAGGGATTGGAATAAGGATGGGAAGGAATGTGCTCATAACATGAGCATCATTTGGAGAATAATTTTAGAACAACCTTGTTTTTTTTCTTTCAAATCAGATTTTTCACCATGATTATGAAAGAATCGAGATGGTTAAGCTAGATACGTGTGAAAAAACACACACAACACAAAAATATAAAAATGGAAAACAAACCAAATATATAGAGTAGGTGTAGGAATCATGGTTATAAAAGAACCAAGATGTAAACACATTACTTGCAAGTGGTCCAAAAAAGCAAACATAAAAAATGCAACACAAATTCAAAAAAGAAGACAATCAATTATGTCCTAATGTGTGCCACAATGATGATTAAGTTGATGCAAATGCTCCCAAAGAGGGAGTAAAGTGACTCCTTATGAAACTCTTGTTGGATCCGTTGTGCAAAAGATCAAAGTTGAAATTACCCTAGGGAAAGTTATATCGTGAAGGAACAACAATTTTGTGACTTTTCTCATGCAGAGTTAACATATCATTCAAAGGGAATAAAGTGATACTTGTAATATTGGAATAATCACCAGGTAGTAGATAAAGTTATGAATTTACCGAGACTGTGTTGAAACGTTGAAAAATTCACTTCAAGTGTTTTCCAATTGTAGGATTTTTGTGATAAGTAAATGTTTTTTCAAAAAATTTAATAGTTTTTTATTTTTAAAATATATCATTTTTTTGGATTTTTTGCTAGTTTTGAAAAAAATTTAGACAAAAAATGTAAAGAAATGTAGACAAACTTGAGTACACAGCAAAAAGTAAAACATTCCATGGCTTATGTAATAAACTAGGAGGAAAAACACAATACGTGTAAGCGACAAGAAAACATGAAATGAACATTGAAAATAATCCCAATATGAACAAGAAGAAACCACACCAAAGTTATATGTGAACAAATTTCCTGCAATTAGTCTACAACAAAGGTAAACAAAGCATATCAAAATAACAAACTGAAAGAAGCAAAAGTATCGTCACAATGTTGACAAACTACAACAATACAACACAATTTGCAATAACGACGTCTAATGACACTCTGAATGTGTTCCACATTAAAGAACTAGACAGATTGAATGCCCCCAAATGATAGCTTAGAACGTAAGAGAATTGGATCATGCCAAAGAGTAGAGTGATACTTAGATACTCCAAAATATGCTGTTGTCGGATCCCATTTAAGTTTAATATGTAATTGGATTAAAATTTAAAATCCAAATGTGCCCCAAGAAAAGTTATATTGCAAAAGGGTAAATGAATTCCTCGAGCACAAATATACACCAATGGCATGAAAAATGATTTTCAAAAGATGATCTCAAACGATCATGAGGAGCATCGTTAAATGGAAAAATTGTTGAACTATGTTATCTAGTTGCTAAAATTTGGTCAAACATTATTTGAATGTCTTGATTGTGACAATTGTATATTGTTTTTTGGATTTTGGAACAATTATATATATATATATATATATATATGGTATTTTAAAACAATTTTATATTGTTTTTGGTATTTGGAGAAACAAATTTGAATGTTTTTTGAGTTTTGTGAAACATTTTTAGATGTTTTGGGTATTTTACAACTTGGTAAAAGGGGTGCACTACTTGAAAGAAAATGAAAATAATTAGAAGCATTTCATTCCATTTATGAAAATGTAGATGATAAAATGATAGGGTGTTTCACTCGACTCGTAGCTTGACACAACTAGGAAGATGCGCGGGATCATCACTAAGAGTCAAGAAGGACGTGAAAACGAGGTGAATAGTGATATGAAACTGAAGATGATGGATGCAACGACACAGGGTGTAATAATGATCCATATGAGAAAAATGTAACTCATCTCTAGTCATGATTATCTGACCTATTCCAAGATTATTTCACTTTATAGGTTTTGACTCGACTTAGATCCATTTATGGCCTAGTGATTGAAAAAATGTAGTTGAAGGAATTTTTGTCTCTCTTTAACATGAGAAACAAAATTACTTTTTGGGATTTTCCATGAATCATTTTTGATTTATATTTCATAAAGGTTTTATTGGTTAATTCATTTTTATGAAGGACCCCCTACATGTTGCCCCATGTCACCAATAAGAGACAAGGGCTCAAAATTGAAGACAAAATGTATGAAAGTAAGGACTTCCTCTGTTCCCATTCTCATACTACCATTTGAAGTATGGGTTTATCACCAAATACTATCAAGGAAGAAAGGTGTAATGATTTATATAGGTTTTTTTTAATTTTTATATTGATTTAATTTCCCCTGTATGTTGATAGTTTGCTTGTTGGGAAAGAATTTTTTTTCCCAAGTCTCAGCCTCATGTGACTAATAAGACATCGAGGTTCAACACCGTAGATTGAGATGGGCGCTCAAAAAGGACTAGTTAAAGAAGGTTAGTACTTTCTATTATAGAGACAACTTATTTGAAAGGAGGAGTTTCCAAAAGTAAGATTCACGAAAAAACCGTAGGTGAAAAGATCTGAAAAGGTATAGACCATAACAAAGATGAGACACATAATGCCTAATAGGAACAAGGTTAACCTATGTCGTAATAGGTGAAAAATGTGAATATATGATAATGGTATGATTAATACATTTTCTAATAGATGGAATGCTTAACATTATTTTTACATGCTTTCCCATTTCCAATTTGTAAACAATTATTTAATATGGAGTTTTATTCTATTTTTATGATTTTTAAGTTTTCTAAATGTTTGCAGATGAGTATTTGAAATGGACTCATCAGGAAAGAGGTCCATGTTTATTAAAGTTGAATGGTCTTGAAATACGAGACTTGAGTGGAAAAAAAAAAAATTAAAGAGGGGGAATCAAAAGATTCGATAAGTTCTGAAATACAAGAT
This sequence comes from Taxus chinensis, assembly GCA_019776745.2. Lineage (NCBI taxonomy): Eukaryota > Viridiplantae > Streptophyta > Pinopsida > Cupressales > Taxaceae > Taxus > Taxus chinensis. Next base: position 153,651,173 of record CM034156.1, read on the forward strand.
TTGGGAAGACAAAGTCCAAGTCAAAGGAGTAAATATGAAGATTTGATAAGTCTTGCAATATGAGACTTGGGCAGAAAAGATCTAATTCAAAGAAGTGAATCACATTAATAAATGAGTCCTTAAGTTTTAGACTTTAGTGGATAGGTTCAAAGTCAAATGATGTGTGATTAGACAAGTCTTTGATGAGATCGAAAGACCTATGTGATGTTATAAGAGTATTATCGATGTAGGGAATATGTTGAGATTCATATTCACCTGTTAGTGGAAGAGTGTGAGGAGATAAATATTGATCTCTAGATGTATATCTAGGTTTATTTAGATGTCGCAGGGAGGAGACATTCAATGTTACTTGTTGTCATGAGATTTTTCTAGGGAAAAATTCACACCCAAAAGCATGTCAACCATACCTTACCCAAAATTTTTTCTTAAATCTCATCCCATACCCTCCTCCAGATCACCCTATTCCATGTGTCAGTCTTATCCTGCCACTCTGAGTAGTATAATGTGTTGTGTCAACATGCCCCTAGGTGATTTAGGGATATCCGGTCTATTCAAGCACTTCTAAAAAAAGTTTTGATGCAATCCAATACCATATTCAAGCATGCATTTAACCAACGATAAGGCTTCAAACTAATAATCTCACTTACTCTGCAAGGATCCCTTGTAAGCCTAAAATGGCTTATAATTGGTTTAAAAATAACAAATATCACTTAGAATGGTATCTAACATCCTCATACACTGATTCACCTTCCTTTGTTACTAAATCAATCATCAAAGTCATCTAATTTCACACAACTCAACTAGTACTTACCTTTCACTGACCTTACCAACCTCTTGCTTCACAAGTTCATAGCCTCAACATGTAATTTTTGGCTTTTTCTTATCCACTACTTCCTAGGTTTCTTCCCCTGCTCCATACACTTCATTAAATAATTTAGACAAGCATCAACATGACCAAAAATACCTCAAGACTTCATCTTTTTAAAATTTTCTATATCTTGCAATGTATACCCTTAAGACAACATGCTCAAAACAATAGTGGATAAAAGTATTTCAAGACACCTAGAAGGTCTTAAAAAATCCATTAAATCACTTTTGTCAACCCCAAAATTCTCACAAAATTTTAGACTCCAACTCCTTATACCCCACTTTTGCATTTTTTGCTCTCAAAGGCTTAACTAGCTTAGGACAGTCCTAAAACCTAGATAAATTATCTTATAGATGGGTTCAAGACACAATATTTTACTTTATGAGCACTCATTAAGGGTTTCTTTAAGTATGTAAAGTTTCAAGTCTTAACTCAAGGGGAAAAGGTAACTTCCTTTGTTAGCCCACTCTTACAATTAGCCTTCTTAACTGTGCACACTGACCCACTTTCGGACTATCATGAATATATTCACATTTAACATATGAAATCTAAAATTTCTTTTTGATTCTGTTATATAACTCACCCAACATTGTTTCTTCAAAATTTCATGCAAAAACTTGGTTTGATGCTTCAAAATTCATGGAATGGGTGGAGACCATTCAGTAAAACAAGATAACACTGAAATAGTTTGTACGTTAATCAAGGAGAATATCATTGTTCATTTTAGTATACCTCAAAATATTGTGGTGGATAATGCCACATACTTCTCTTCTAAGGAGTTAACCAAGTTTTTCTACGGGAATGGAATCTCGTTGTCAAACGCATCTAAATATTAACTTGTAAGGGAATGGTCAAGCAAAGTCAAGCAATAAAAACATTGTGACCATCATCTGCAAGTTCATGGAAAATGATCAGAGGGACTGGCATATGAAACTATATGATGTGGTTTGGGAGGATAAAGAGAAGACATAATATCACCGAAGAGATCCATAGCCATGTCTCTTTTCCAACTGATTTATGGGATAGAATTTGAGATTCAGGTGATGGAAGAAATGCCAACATTGAAGTTACTTCAAGCGGTGGATGATGGGAGGTACCATGATGCCATTGAAAAAAGGATTCTATTCCTATAAAATCTCAAAGAATATAGATTCAAAGTGTTGGATAGGATCAAGGCCCATCAATTGAAAGTGAAAAAAAAATTCAATAAGAAGGTGAAGGAACATGAGTTGAAAGTCAGATATCTCATCCTAATCTAGGAAAAGCAGAGGGAGATGAAGGGTATCCATGGAAATTTTGACTCATTCTAGCTCTGGACATTCCAGATACATGAATTTATTTCTATTTATCATATATGGATGGAACACCATTAGAATTTTCCAGAAATGGGCAATATCTCAAATTGTACAATCAATGAAAGCAGGTTGTCCCTTGCATATGTACCATAGGTGAATTTTAGGTGTGTGTTTCCCTTTTACCCATTGTATAATTTTTATCCTTTCCATGTGTCATGTGCTCTCCTTTTTGTTTTGTGTGTGTGTGTACTCCTTCTAGCTATTTGTTTGAGTAACTCTATGTAGCCCAATGGATAAGGCACTAGTCAAGTCTAAAGTTGAGATTCTGGGATTTCTCATGTCATTTCCTCATTGCACTCAAACCATAACATGTCCCCAAGATAGAGCCACCTGTTGTCCTCTGTAATTGCATTGGAGAAATTCACCCGAAAATAGGAAAACCATACCCTAGTGTCAAAAAAATTCCATGACATTCCTTTCCAGACACCCCCAGATCAACTTACCCCTCAGTGTTAAGTCTAATATTATCCTTCACTAGTCCAAATGTGAATACCATCAGTCCCCCTAGGTGATTTAGGAAAAGCAAAATCATTCAAGTGCATTCAGAGTAGTGGTTTTCAAGGTGGGTTTGCAAGAAAACTTAGAAAGGGATTTCATCAGCCTTCCTAAGAAAAGTGCACAACCAATGGAGCAATACAAGAGACTCATATTCATTATGGATTTATATCTAGGATATATTATCATTTTACAACTGATTTAGGGAAAATATGGGAAGTTTCGATGATTTAGGAGCCAATTCACTAAAAAAAAGTTTTTGAGGGTGAAGGATCCTGTACCATAAAAATTACTTGAAATTTAAGGAGTGATTTCGGGAGATCCGAAATGATTTATGATCCAAAAACTATATCATTGGAAATAATTTGCAATCCCCCACATGTTGGTGAAATTAGATCTACCAAAGAACCATACATTTTCAGGCCAACTCATTCTTTCCATGTATAGCGGATGATCCTAAGAAAAAATGAGGATTATGGAGGAATTTCAAGCCAAATAAAGTCATAAGACCCCTCCCATTTTTCTCAAAATTTATTTTTCATACAAAATCATATAACGAAGCGCTCATAAACTCATTTGAGAGCTCAAGTTATGACCTTTCCAAGCCGGCCCTCAAGGTACACTCTTTGGTACTTAGTCAATTTTATACAGGGACACGTGGCAACACCAGGCTAAGGCACATTTTCATGTCCCCATTTTACCTCACTTAAGGGACAAGAGGGAAAACAAGTTCACCCTCCCCACTTTAGCCCTTTGGTTACTCATACATGACCGGACAACTCATTTCTAACACCTTTGACCAGTTTGACTTACTTTTCCAGCTACCCCCGCATTCATGGCACTTATCAAGCTGGGGCTTAGAAAATTTTTATTGCACCTATTATACCCAAACCAAAGGTAAAATGGGAGAAAAAATATTTTCCCCACCCTTTGGTTTCCTTTGTGGACCCTCATGCGACCACCTTCTGGCCCCTAGGTGCTTAACTCTAGCCCCTCCTTCATTTCCCTTAATGAACAAACACCCACCACTTGTCATTATAAGGGATAGGAACATTTTGGTGCACATATTGTCCCAAAACAAAGGTAAAATTGGGAAAAAAATGTGCCCCACCCCCTCTCTTCACATTTCAAAGATATAAAAGGCGAGAGTTAGTCATTTTTTTGCATTCAAATCACCACAACCTTCATATGTTGTCGGAACTCTGCCGTATTTTATCCGTATTTCCCTCCAATTTTTTTTTACATCCTTCAACAATATGATTCATGCCCCATTATATAAAAAAATAAAAAACACAATAAAAACCAAATTTGTGAAGAACAAAAATGAGATCTCTCGCCAAAAAACCTTGAAGTCTGTGAAGAAGATTTCTTCATGTCTAACAAATCGGTGAGTGGATCGATGTGCCATTTTTTGTAACCTTAAATTTTCCTAGGTGCCTTGAATCTCCAAGTAAAATATTTTTCATGCATGGTACATATTGTTGTAGAAAAGAAACCCTAGGTTTCCTAAGACAAAATTTGAAAATTTAAAATCTCTCAATCTAACAACCGGGTTTACTTGAAATTTTAGAGGTGCGCTATAACCAAAAAACCCATATTAGAAAAGTTGGTTTCATTGCAAAATAAGTCCAAGAATCCTACTTTCCAAAAATATTAAGCCTCTTACACAAAAACTTACTATTTTTGGTAAGTCATCACCGAAGGCAGCTGCGGTGAAGAGAATGTTCACCAGGGATACCTAGAAGGGCAGAGTGAGTGACCAGAGCTGAAAAAGTGGTACATTTGTCACTTACTAAAAATAGTGATCACCATGTCCTAGATATAGAAAGTGTCCTAAGAACCATGAAGTTCAAGTTCACAAAGGTAAAATCAGTCAATTCCCTCTCATTAGAGTATGCTAAAGTGTGTGACAATGGTGTCACTTACATGGATCTTGATAACCTCAAGTCACACATGCTTGCTGACCCGAGGGGAAAAATTGAGGAAAAGGTATTCATGAGAAAACTGTACATGGCACGTGGTTTATATACAAAACATTGAGTTGTTCTTGGCTTGTTCACACCATTATGAACCTAAAACGGAGACCATCTAGGAAGATGATGGCACAACCATGGCGGTGATTTATACCAAGGATATTTCCCTTTATATGTAAATTCACACCTGGAATAGTATGGTAGTCATCTTGAAAGAAAGAGTAGTAAACAATTGGAACAACACTGATTCGTATCGCAAGGTATTACTCTGGGCTCATGGTTGAAGTCAAGAATAAATCCTTCCAGAATGCCCAAAAACCTCTCAAGATGTGAGTTCTACAAGGGATTTTCAAATGTGATCACCCTTCTCAAAAAGGTGATGGGAGAAGCAAGCATGAGAGATTTATAAGAAGTGATGACACTCTTCATCCTAAAAATCATTGAAGGGAATTATAAGATAGACTAGGGCCAAATTACAAGCGACAACTTATATCATCAATTGATCTAAGTTCCTGTATAGTTTGTATTTCTTGATCAATTCCTATCCATGCACCGACACATCACTTAGATAGATCTCATAACTCACCCAAAGTGCATGAAGGTACCAGGTCCCTATTTTATGTCATCTTTCTCAAGGAGTTAGCATGCATGAACCATATATTCCATAACTATAACCACTAGATCCATGAGCTCAATTTGGAAACATACATCAATAAGTAAACATACAGATCACATAACAACTAAGACCATATTCACCATACAGTTACCAATAACAGATATGTCAAAAATCGATATCCAACCACAATGATCCATTATATTCATCTATCAAAACACGGTATCTCAATACATCACAATTACCATCACTAAGTCACGCTTGCTCCTAAACTAGCGGCATAACCTTACAAAAATAAGTCACGATGCTCTAAACCATGCAAATCAATACATATATATATATATATAGGTAGTGGGGACTTTCCCTTCACTACTCATGTACTCTCAAAATAGGTTACATGCTAAGAATAGCCATCTGTAGCTATAAAAGCAACTATTAGAAGCATGCAAGCTTTACCTAATAATATATCATCTATAGTTAACTCTTAATTATGATCCTATTAATATTTTGAACTTTGAATGATGTTTTATCTTCCTTCGCATGATTTCTTTCCCAAAATAGGTGTTTCTTGAACTGCAAGTCTTCATGTTTTTATCTTATCTTCACATAATTTCTTGGTCACTACTCCAACCGTCCATCCTTCAATTATGACCGTGCATGAAAAAATGGCTAAGTCCCAAACTACAACTTTACTTGGCGATCCCTTTATCCACCGATCTTTTATTTGTACCTATGTGCCTACTTCCTACGTGCCCTATTCTCATGTGCCTTTATCACTTGAGCATAAATTTTCCCAGCCAACATTACCCCACACTAGCTTCATTGTTGCCCCTAACAATGGGTAATCACGCTTTGTCTCTCTAAGAATAAAGAATAAGGAATAAAATAATGATTGTACATAATGAATGACAATATACCCAAAAGAATATGGGTGCTCTACTCCTCTAAAGAAAGCAATAATTGTGGGTACTCTTTCTGAATATCCGCCTTTAATTCATCCCATTCACTAAGTGCCTTATTATGTCTTGTCAGGGATGTCTCTAAGTACTCCATCCATCTCATCCAGGGTCATATTTTCCCCTTGATTTTGTAGCACCCTAAGGATGTTTTCCAAACTAGAGATCATCTCATCCACCACATCCATGTGTTGAGCTACAAGTTTCCTAATATCCTTTATCTTTTCTTTGTGAGGGTCCTAGGATGTTGTGAGCGCATGTCACTTCTCTACCACTAATGTCAGCCTCTCCTCGTGCCCAAGAGTTTCATTCTTTATAGCAACAAAGAATTCATTTTCCTCATCCAAAGTTCTTGTCTTTATGATCGGATCTGGGTATGCACATATATGCAATGCTGAATCTACCTTCTTTAATTCATCTTTCAAATTATGAAGCAGAGATTCATACCCAATTATCTAGCACGTGATTGTAGCCTTTATTCTCTCCTTCTATGTGGAAATTTCTTCGTATTTCTATGCAACTGGCTCCATGGTTTCTCGTAGCACACCCAATTGATTATTGATCAAAAATTGAACATAGTCCTGTAAGAAGTGCAGAGAGGACTGATATGTCTGATCAGTTTGCTCATCAACATCTAGATGCACATGAATGATCTCCTTTCCAAAATCTACAACAAAATCCAGAATGTTTTTTTCTTCTCTTTATCCCTCATCTTCCCTTCAGATCGATGTTCCACTTGTTCTTTTAGGATCTTATTCTATTCTAGAAGTCCTCTCAGCATGACCGATTTATCTATGTTTTTACGCACTACCTCTACTACCATTTTGTTGAAGGCATCAGTAGCCTGCTCATCAGTGAACTCTATGGAACTAATGGTCCAATGTGTGGCTTGGGATTCCCTTTTCATATTCCTCTTGATGCACGCATCTTCTTTCACATCAAATTTAGGCTCATCAATATGAGTCTCCATGCTCCAAGAGAGTTTCTTCCTAGTGTGCAAGTTAGTTGCTTCAGGGTCCATCAAATCCCATCCATAGAGTTCCTTAGGATCCAAAGTGCTTTGACACCTTTCCCAAATGATCTTTGTGGGATCATTAACATATCCAAATGTGGGGGTTTTATACATCTCCCCCTTATCTCTCCCTATGTTCCAACCCCTAGGAATGTGCACACCTTCACCCATAGTCAGGCCTCCCCAGCAACGCCTGTTTGTTAATTCATGGGCTCTCCATAAGGTCTACCCTTATCTTTCTCTTCATCCTAACCTGCATCTTCATGCTCCTTAAATATCTCTGTTTCATACTTTACCTCTTCCTCACAAGGCTCTTTTGCATCAAACTCAATGAAAAGTTGTTCTATCTTTGGGCACGTGCTTCCATCCAACTCCTCCTCTTCACACTGTGTAGGTATGTACCTTCATCACTTTTTCTTCTCTAGAACATGCTTAGCAGGATAATCTTAGGCTTTTCCGTTTAAGAGGGTCCTTTGTTCATAATTATACCCGAGGTCTTTGTTCTTCTTAGCACTCTCCTCATTTCCTCCAACATCTGCCCCTATATCTTTAACACATGTCTCCTCTTCGAATTTATCTTCTTCTTGTGTGGGAGGAGTTTCCTCGGATGTCCTCTTCTCTCTAACTGTGGGATACCTCCACGAGCCATGATCCTTGCCACCACTATTTTCCTTCAACTCTTCTTCTACTTATGATACCAAGGGATATTCATCTTGCAGAGTACCCACTGTGTGTTTTCTCTTGGGGAGTTTAGGAGTCTGAACTTATTTTTAATATAATTCCCATTTCATAACTTAAGCTTAAGTTAGAGATATACCATAGCCACACCAATATTCCCAACTGTCAAATTCATTGAGTTACTTCTCACATCATCTAAGATCAAAATTTCTATGTAAGTAGATGTACTTTGGTATATAATTATTCTGAAGCATATGATAGTCATAATCCACCTTATCTATGTCAAAAGCTAATCTGCGCATGTTCGAGAACTTGTGCACTGAGACCTTAAAGTAGCATGTGGTGGATGCATAAGGTAGTTTACACAAAGGGATCTAATTTCCATCCTTCATCCTAAACCTACCTATGTAAAAATGTTGATAATGGTAAACTAGGCATGCTTTTCCAATATCAAAGGAAGGTCATAGGGGATTTTCCATTCATATTCAAAATATGTTTGAAGTTCCTATACCAAATTTACAGTCTTTTCTTATAAGCTCCACTCATAGTTCCATCGCACGTGTAATCTGAAAACCTATTTATAAGGGACATATTTTCTTTAGGGAATTGCCAAACCTTCTCTTTAGGCCCATCATGCACCCCAATTTCCAAAAACACGAGAGATAAAAAAATAGCACCAAAACTGATCTTATCCCCATGGTGCACTTCTTTAATGATGGTCTCAACAACGAAGGAAGATAAGTTATACACAACTCCCTCTATCATTTTCTTGGAAATATGGAGCCATCTTCTATTTACCTGGCTCCAGCGCTCCTGGTTTTTCAACTTGGTGAGGAGGTGCATGCCTTCCTGAATCACAAGATAATTCTCTAGCTTTGTAATTTCCATTGTGCACCCTCCTTTTATATAAGCCAGTGTAACCCTTGTAGTTTCTACACCCTCATCATCTTTGAGATCCTTGCCAATATCTATGCCCAAAATCCTTAACATTGATAACCTCCCAATCAAGGGCATAATAAGTTGCATTCGCCGCCCTACAAAATAGAAGAAGTCATCGTGCACATAGGACATCAACCACTAGTACAATTTCTTGGGTTTTCCGAAGAACATTATCTCATACAACTACATGAATCCAACTCCTGCCAGCAACTTCTGACTTGTGTCGTCATAAACGACCATGTCATTCTCTGTCCTCAAATATGTTTTTACCACCAACTTCCTATCCAAATCATCCCTGTTATCCTTGGTTTGATGGTTTTACTTTCTTACTTTACTTCTTTTGATGTGGGATTCCCAATCCAATCCCATTATAACTTCTTCTAGATACTGCATTTCTGAAAACTTTCTTTTAGGGGAGTCCTCCATCTCTACTTCCACTTCTCTTTGCTTTATACCCCTTATGGTTTCTCTAGGTGCTCGCTTTGGTTCCATTGTGATGATAAAAATTTGTTCTTGCACTTGCTTCAATCTCAGAAACTTCAAACTTGCATACCCTAGCTTTTCCTCGAACCCTAACTCACAAATTTTCTCCCCATACACCTTTTCCCCACTTAAACACCCTTTCTGATGGAGCTCCAAATAATTTCATGTAAAAATATATCTAGTTCAATGTTTATATTCTCTCTTCAATGAACTTATGTTCAAAACTCACTCTTTATCTCAATCTTCAACGCACTTGAATACTTTTCTTCAAAATGCAAGGTAAAAATGATATCACAACGCCTCCTTTTTTAAATTTTTCAAATTTTCCCGCACTAATTGCTCTTCACCAACCACCATATCAAACATTTATTACACCTACTTGCTTTTTCCATGATTTTCATTTGTTTTTCCATGCCCTAGTCATAACCTTTTGGTGCGCCCACTACTTCACATCTATAAAATTCTTCTCGTGCTCCTTCATGCACCAAGATACCTATCCATTGTGCCTTTCACCAAGTAGTGTCTCATACTTCTATCTACCTTGTGTTACACTATGTGATACCTTGTATTCATTTATAAGATTTTTTCTTTAATCCACACCTTTACCTCAATCACCTTCACCATATTTCTTCTATTCATACCCATCCTCCAAATATCATTCAATCATGGCTCATTCATCATGTATCTACTCCACCCCACACTAAATGTATGCGAAGTCCACTGTGAATTAATTCACTAGATAGTAATCAGTTATTAACATGCAAGCGCACTTATTAGAATAAAACACTGAACTAAATTGACAAAGCATAATAACGATGAAAAGAAACACATATAAAGGGAAACCTAACCTAATTGGAAATAATGCCTTATTTCAATCACCAAGAAGACTTATTTATAATAGGGCCTCAACCTACTCCAATTGAAGTAATCGGGCAAGAAAGTGCCATCCAACGCCTCATTCCAATATCTTTGTTCCTACAAAAGGTACCAACCAATGAAATTTTAGCTTCCTATGGTTTCACGCAAACTTTGAATCATATAGAAGAACCATTTTTCCCACCTTAAATTCCTTGTTTCTGATATGTCTATTATGTCATGCCTTATGTCTTGCTTTTTTTGTCTTTTGACTCCATCGAGAAATAGCACGCCACTCATCCAACTTCATTAACTTACATATGCACTCCTCCACTGCGTGTTCATCATCCAGGCCTCCTCCATGTGTAATATGCAGAGAAGGTAGCATAAAATCAATAGGAAACATACCCTTAGCAACCAACACCAACTGAAAGGGTGTGGCCTTATTTAACCTCTTATAGGTAGTTCTATATTCCCAAACTATAGCAGAGACTTTTTCATCCCAGTCCTTTCATTCAACATAAAAAATATTCGTTAATGTATGTCCCAATTTTTTATTGAATGCTTCAGCAACCCTAATGGCCTGTGGGTGATAGGGGGTTGTCTTGTGGTATGCCACCATGAATTTTGCCAAAAAAATCATGATGGTCTCATTCAAAAAGTGTGTGCCCCTATCATTGGTAAGACTCAACGAACATTCATAGTGACTGATAATGTTCTCCCATAAAAATCTCGTTGTTGTACCTAACATGTAATCCTTTATAGACGTTGCTTCCGCCCACCTTATTAGATAATATATACAAGTTATAATGTAGCGCACTCTAGTTCTATGCATGGGTGGGGAAATAAGACCCACAAAGCCAGTTTCCCATTTTTCAAATGGTTTATCATTTACAATAGGCCTCAAAGGCATCTCATCTCTTATTCTTAGCTTTCCAAGGTGTATACAATGGTCACATGCTTTGACATATTCTTTAACATCTTTATAGAGAGTCTCCCACCATAATCTGGCAATCAGAATCTTGTGCATGGTAGAATATCCAACATGATGTCCACCGATAATCCCACCATGAGCATCTACCATTATCCCATCATGCTCATGTTCTAAAACACTTTGGCATAAAACCTCATCGTGGCCAAGTTTATATAAGTCTCCACCTATCAACTGATAGGGTGCCACACATATTGCAAGTTACTTCTTTTCTAAAGTTTTCATCCCCTCAGGCGTCTAGCCAGTGCACAAGAATACTGCAATGTCTTCAAGTTCAATGGGCATGTGATTCAATCTGAATAATTGGACATCTAACATTATATCCTCAATTATCTGCATGTCCTCACCAGAATTGATCCTTTACAAGTGGTTAGGTCTTGAGTTACTTTTTCTTGGTTTAACCACAACTGTAAACTAAAATGCTTGAAATAGTAAGATCAACCTACATATGCGCTCTCATAAAACAGGCTTGTTGACCAAATAATCCAGTGCCATATGATCTTTGAAGAATGTGAAGGGTGTAGCTAGCAAGTATTGTTTGAACATGTGCAGTGCATAAATCATAGATAAAGCCTCGCACTTACTAGTTGTATAATTATGTTCAGCTGGTCTTAACTTCCTACTCGTAAAACAAATGGGGTAGTCCACTATTCCATCACCTGGTTGAGCCAATGCCACTCCAATTGCCATCCTAGAAGCATCCACATGAACATGGAATGGTTTTTCCCATGAAGGAAAGTGCAGAATAGGTGCATTGTTCAATTTTTTCTTCAATGTATCAAATACCAACTATTGTGCTTCATACCAATAAAACTTTCCCTTTTCCTTCAACAGTTCCTCTAAGGACATGGTGATATTTGCATAGCCTTTGATGAACTTCCTGTAATACCCTATATGTCTGAGAAATCCACACACATCACTCTAATTGTTTGGTTCCTCTAAGGTCAAGATTACATCAACCTTGGCAGGATCCACCAATAACCCTTCTTTATAGATGATATGCCCTAGCAAAGTGCCAAAAGGTGTTGCAAAGATGCACTTTTTAATATTCAGTGAGATGTTCAATTATCTGTACCTCTTAAACATAAGTCTCAAATTTTCACCATGGTCCTTCACCAGACCATATATTGTCCAATAATCCAGATAAACATGTAAAAACTTATGAATGAATTCTTGAAATGCTTGTACCATGATGCTTGAGAACACTATAGGCACGTTTTTCAACCCAAAAGGCATCACGGTGTATGAAAAACTTCCCCACTATGTGGTGAAAGTGGTATTTTCTTAATCTTCCTTAGCAATCCACACTTGATGATAACCAGAGAACTTATATGTAAAAGAATAGATCTTGTGCCCAGTAACTCCAAATATTTCTTATGTAAAAGGGGTGGGAAAATGATATATCACACATGAAGCATTCAACTCCTTGTAATCCGCAAAGATCCTTATCCACCCATATTTCTTTATGGTGATGACCGTGGGACTCACCCATTCAGACTCCTGAATAGGCTCAATGATGTCAGACTTCAACATCTTATCAATTTATTCTTTCACCTTAATGCACATATTAGTATTTATCCTAGAAGGCATCTTCCTAATTAGGCCCATGCCTTCTTTAAGTTTTATTGACATCTCCCCTAAAGAAGGGTGTACTCCTTTCAATTCATGATATCCTCTTGGAAATAGATCCTGAAAGTCACGTAGGAGTTCAATAATCTTGGAAACCTCCTGCTTTGAATAATAGTCACCAATAATGGCCTCTTTGGGCTCCGCATCTGTCTTAATGTTAAACTTATGTGTTTTCAAAGGTTCATGATACGTACGCGCCTTTACATTTATTGTATCCATCATCTCACGTATACCCTCAGCGTGATTAATGTTTAGATTTTATCCTCATCCTCTTCACCATCTATCATACAGAGCATCTTAACATTTTATTTTTATTCTCAGGCATGGAATGGTTCTTCTTCCTCATTCTCTTCAAGGTCAAGGTGCACCTCGAGATCTAATTATCCAAACATTTATAGCAAGAGTTCTTCAGGATTTATGTTATCTCCTAGGGTATTGTACTTTACAATATGTAGTACTTCATTGACCTAAGGCTTTGTTGAAAAATAATAAAAAGTGTGAATTATACCTGAGGTCATCTCCTAGAAATTTACCATCACTCTTTTTAACTCGGCATGTACATACCATGTGCACGCGTAACCACCTAAGGTAGCGTAGAATTTGTGTAACCATAGCGATGGCGGTGAGGCTTCCTGCCCCTTGGTCTAGAGGATCTCAAACTTCTGAACGTGGTGTGAAGCAAAATCCTTCCCATGGTATTCATATATTTGTGAGGGTACATTATTCTTAAGAAACCTAGAGGATAAGTTGATTCTCACTTCTTGCCACTCCAAAAGTTTGTCTTTGTATGTAATCCACCAACGCACTGTAGTCCCACATAGAGTATATACAACATGTTCCTTCTATCCCCTTCCTTCATCCACCGGGCTTCCATGGTGTGCAATAATACATCAGGGTTCCCTTCACAGTATACTGCGATACCTGGTTATGACGCAAATACTGAACAACACACTTCCTGGGTATGTGAGTAACAATATTCTTGATATCTTGGCCTACTACTTCATGTGTCCCATGTGCCCAGCTATCACAATCAATACTGGTGGTATCACTAAATGAATTAGCATCATCCCAATATATCATTCCTTTCTTAGATGGCTCATTGACTTCATGATCTCTTACCGTATGTATGTTATTTTTGTTCAGATCCTCTTCACTCAAGAGTTCAACATAAGGAACAACCTTTGCCTATGTTAATGGTATAACGATGTGCTCTTCCTTATTCTCAAAGGTAATGTACCCTTTGTTGAAGCACAAATCTACATTATTTGTATAACACCAAGGGCACTCAAGAAATGCTGGAAAATTATTTGCCTCTGCGGGTTACAATACCTCAAAGTTTCCAGTGAACTTTGCCCCTTGAATCATGATAGTAACATCCTTTAACACTCCAATAGGATTGGCCCTAGTTGTGTTTTCCATGTATAACACATTTGTAGAAGGCTAAAATGGTTGTCTTCCCATCTAGTTACAAGCATTCAACATGATCACATTAACTTTTGCACATGTATCTATCAAAATATTACTCGAGAGACATCCATTGATGACCTCATTCAATGTAATTTCCTTGTCATACTCATGATTATGGGGAGATAGATTTGTATGGAGGATCCTTCTCTCTTAACCATTTATCTAGCAAAGGGATGATTTCCTCCTGTCGCAACATATGAAGTACTCCTTTTAAATCATCCATGTCTTTCTTTCAACGGTCAACCTATTTTTCCTTGTCTAGTGTGCGTGCCTATTCCTTCAAGCCATGAATCTCTCCTTGTAAATTTCTGATCACGTCTATAGTATCTAAGTAGAATTATTTCCAATGTTCAACATCAAGGTACTTGGCATTAATTGATTCTTTCTTTGTTATAAAAGGCTTGTGCCTTGGGGCCTCATACGCACATGTTGCCTCACCGTTGGTAGTGACTAACCCAGGCTGCAATTCAGAATTCAATCCAACCTTTGTCATCCATTGTCCTTCATTGGTGCGCTGTATTTTAATCATGGCCACACCCTTGTCCTACTTATGCTTCTTACTCATGTGCTCATATAAATCAAGGCACTCTTCAAACTTGTGTTGTTTCTTGCACTATGAGCATATTACATTCTAAGGGAATTCATGTTGATAGTGATAAGGTGAACCACATGAAAAGAAAGAACCCATAGGAAATCCTCCTCTTTCGCTACCGCTACCTCATCCTCTTTATCCATCATGGAATCCCTAGTTCCGGTTATCACCATTATTGTGCCCTTCATTATGTTGCTTTCCCAGATCCTTGGATCTAATTTCCAAACTAGTATGGCACACACCAGTCTCAATAGCCTCATGAATATGATCACTAATTTTGTAATTAATCGTGTCATGAGTATAATACTTGCAAATTTTACAGTACATGGATACATTCTTATGGACTGCATGATGCAAAAGGGGACGTCTACTCACATCATGGTCTAGATGACATATCTCACAATCTCACAATCCAATAACATGATGTGTATTAAATTACGAGGGAATCCATCCTTAGTATGCCCTTCCACCTCACAATCTGTACACCATAATCCATTATGTGTCTCATGAGCTAAATTGGGTGATAGTTTCTCTAATTATTTTTCCATAGATGAAATATTTTCTTCTAAAAACAGACTGACTCTAGTGTCTATGCTTCCCATTGACTCAACGCGTAGAGCTTCCTCCAAAGCCTCACGTGAATCTCTAAAGGTATTAATTTAAAGTTCCCTTCTGAAAGGTGTGATCAAACTGCCAACAAACCATTGTGCATGTTGGCTAGGGTGAATACCATATGAAAAATTTGATAACAAATTTCTAAATCATGCATCATACTCTCGCATGCTCTCAGCTATACCCTGCTTTATCTCCTTCAGCATGCTGATACTTTTATACTCAAACTAAGGAATATAGAAATCTACCAAGAAAGCATCACACAATGCATTTTAATCCACAACAGTCTAGTGGGGATCATATTTCCTGTACAACCTATGCATGTGCCCTTACAAAGTTGTACAAAACTAAATTTCCTTATGCTCAGGGGCTATGATCCCTTTATCATGCCATAGTATTTCACAAATATGTACATACTCAAATGCATCCTCAATACCTTTTTATTCTAGAAGGAAAAATGACATCTCGTAAATAACTTGCTAGGGTTAGTGCATACCATGCCCACCAGATCTAGAACCTATATTACCTCCTGTGTTTCCTCCACCTACAGAACAACCAAATCCACTTGATCCCAAGCCTCTAGATCCTCTTTATCCTACTCTCATAATGGGCAACATACAAGTGGATGTAATTCCTTGAGTTCCAATATTTTTACAAAATTGAACTCTAATAGTCTACGAAGTGGTAGTACTTCTAGATGTGGCGCCGAGATTTTACACAAACAAACTTTGTCCAGATGACGCACTAGAAAATATACCTCCAACTAGACCCCCAAACAATGAAGATGACACATGCATTTCCATAGATGAATGTGCTATCTGATTAACTCCTTTACCCAATGAAAGATGAAATCTACTTGTCATTACACTACTACCAACACTAGCTTTCTTATCAATAACTATTTCAGGAACTAGAACAAAAAGCACTAGGGAAAGATTACTAGGTGGGATTAGATGCATGCCTACGGTCCTTAATCTCTCTTCATCAGGCATGCTCTCATATGAAGCCAATGAGGTTTCTCTACCATGCTTACCCAAATGGGGGAGTACCATATGCTCTAGCTCCATGTCTTCTATGTGAGCTCAAAATATTTCGCGAGCCATCTCACTCCACAACACCATTCAATCCTCAACATCACGATACTTCATCAATTCCCTCTCTTTCGATTCATTAAAATTAAGCCATATTTCTTCCATCTATGTCTCTACTGCAAGATCTACCATATTTCACCACACTTCCTCTTTCCCCCATGCATGGTGGTGAGTTTAGCTAGCCATAGGAAGGCACTCCTAAATTCATCACCACCATCATGATTTTAATTGGTAAGGGGATAGATCAAAGGTAAGATCCTCTAGGCTCTCACAAAAACTCAAACACTACAACTTCCGAACAAGAATACATAGAAAGACCTTACTCTAGGGTATACATCTTCATAACACCAGGCCACCAATGATCTACAACACACGTTCAAGGTTCATCAATGTCAAACAAGGTCTGATACTCTTCCTATGTCTAAACCCTTTCTTTTTAATACCAGCTCCTCGTCGATGCATACATAGATAGGAATTAATACAATTATATAGGGAAGAAGAAAAATAATTACTCATAAATCTCATGATAAAGGTGTTCCTCAATCAAATTACACGTATTAAAATCAAGTTCAGAACCATATCTTCAAGAAAACTGATCCTGGCCATCAATGACCAAATATTCAATGGTCGTAGGAGTTAACCAGTAAACCATCATTATACATCATCCTTACAACAGCTTGAAAAAGAGGTCCCAACAATGGAACCAAAATTTTGTCTTTATTTCTTGATCAATCCATATCTACACTGAAACATCACTCAGATAGATCTAAGTGCTCACCCAAAGTGCGTGAAGGTAATAGGTCCCTTTTTATATAAGCTTTAGTAAGGAGTTAACATGCATAGTGATATATTCCATAATCATAACAACTAGGTCCATGAGCTCAATGTGGAAACATACATAAAGAAGTAGACATACAGTTCACATAACAATTAAGATCAGATTCACCATACATTTACCAGTAACAGATATGTCAACAATCAATATCCAACCATAATGATCCATCATATTAATATATCAAAACACAGTAGCTGAATATATCATAATTACCACCACCAAGTCATGCACGCTTATAAACCAACAACATAACCTTATAAAATAATTCACTCCTAAAATGTGCGAATCAATACATATTTATAGGTAGTGGTGAATTTCCCTTCACTACTTATACACTCTCAAAGTAGGGTGCATGATAATAATATCCATACACCACTAAAAAATCATGCAAGCTTCATCTAATAATAGATCATCTATAGTTAACGTCTAATTCTGATCCTATTAATAGTTTGAACTTCGCATGATGCTTGATCTTCCACTTGCTCCAAAAATTGTCATTGCTTCATCCAAAAGTATTCTATATCTTCCCAATGCGTGTCCATCACTCAACCCATTCTTTAGCCCATGCATGCAGAAATGGATAAGTTCCAAACTCTAACTTTCCTTGGTGTGCCCTTTATCCACTGATCTTCTATGTATGCCTACGTACTTGATTACTATGTGCCCTATTCTTATGTGCCTCTATCAATTGAGTATAAATTTTTCCAACCAATAACCTGTATGAAATAAGTTCTCCATGAATTTTTACTTGGTGTATCTCCTCTCTAGGTCATGACCATTTAAGTAGTTAGCCCTCACTTAGATCATCTCTTCAAAAGCCCCTACATTTGAGAAGTCCCCTCAATTGGTGTTGAAAGAGAGCCATCAGAACTTCTCTTGAGTAAATGATGTCTTCATGATTTTTGTCATTAGAACTCTAAATGGTAGTCCGCATTCAAGGATGTATCCATAAGTGGCTTCTTTGATTAAAATATATAGCTCATTTTTAATTTAGTTCTCCATATTCTCTTATATCCAAGTCTCTGGTTGTGATGAATTCCTAATGAGGTTACTTGGGTACCTTAGTGATTAGATAGTATTGTTCTAGCTATGCAGGAATTTAGTACATGTGAATAGTAGACTCAGGAATCGAAAGAAGAAAAATGTCTCTTCTACATCTCACTGGAGGTCTTCACCTGTAAGAATGTCAATGATGCATCACACTTGGACATGGACTTCACACATATAAGTTTGCATTCATACATCCTTAGGGCCAGTTTTGACATCTGAGTTGATCCCAACACATTCCATATCCAAGAGTTACATCACGTTCTATAGATTAAAGACTATTGGGAAAATTATGTGGATGATTTCAATGTCCATGTAAAATACTACATGATAATGAAAATTGGAAAAAAAAAGAAATACAAGTTCCATTGGTACGAAGAAGGTGTCCACAATGATGGTACAAAAGTGTATGATCAAGAGTACAAGGCAGTAACAACTTCTCTTTTTCCTTTGGTGAATTGGAGTGTACGTGAATAAGGTGATATTACTAAAAGGACATAGGTGGTAATTAGAAGAACAAAAGAGTGGTTTCAAAAGAAGAAGGCTAACACCCTTGCGTTACAAATTTTCCCCATAGACTAGAGACATGCCTCTTATCATTCATCACTAAGAGTTGTGGAGGTCACTTCCAGTTTGAGCCATTCATGAGGAAGCTCAAAGAGAAATATTGCAGAGTTGGGAGTTCCCTACTGAAAGATGCCACACAAAAAGATATAAGTAACAAAAGAACCCATAGTATAGGAATAGGATGAAGAAGTATAATCGATCTAGATTCAAGTTCATGAACTCCTAGAGGAGGTTCCACCTCTTGTTGTCACTCTTTCTCCCCCTTCGCAAGAAACTACCCTCCCACTTAAGAAAGAGATGACAAGTGTAATAGTTGTTGAGCTAAAAGGAGGTGATATGTTTCATTAGATGTAGGAAATGATTTCAAATGCAACCTATACCATCCAAACAGTCACAGTTCCCAATCTATCAATGATAACATCATTGGAAAAACGAAGGAAGAGGAAATTTTCTCATGCGGCCTCATGCTTTTTTGGTGGCGATACAGGTGAACAATAAATTGACGTGGTCTAACCTAATGTGATCAAGCCAGTAGAAGAAATGACACAAGATGATTATGAAATGAGTACCATTCCTTTGGACCTAACCACTCATGAAGGAGACGAGTATATGTTTTATCAATTTTCCACTTGCCTCATTGTAAGAAACCAAGAATACAAGAAGATTATGAGCCTAATCAGGTGGGAGGGTAGTTTCTTGTGAAGGGGGAGAAAGAGTGACAACAAGAGGTGGAACATCCTATGGGAGTTCATGAACTTGAATCTAGACCGGTTATACTTCTGCATCATGTGCCTATACTATGGGTTCTTTTATTACTTAGATCTTCTTGTGTGGCCTCTAGCAGTAGGGAACTCTTAACTCTATAATCTTTCTCTTTGAGCTTCCTCCTGAATGGCTCAAACTGGAAGTGACCTCCACAACATTTAGTGATGAATGATGAGAGGCATGTCTCTGGTCTATGGGGAAACTTCCTAATGTAAGGGTGTTAACCTTCTTATTTTGAAACCACTCTTTTGTTCTTCTAATTACCACCTATGTCATTTTAGTAATATCACATGATTTGTGTACACTCCAATTCACCATAGGAAAATGAGAATTTGACTGCCTTGTACTCTTGATCATACAATTTTGTACCATCATCTTGGACACCTTATTCATACCAATGGAACTTGTATTTCTTTATATTTCCAATTTTCATTATCATGTAGTCTTTTACATGGAAATTGAAATCATCCACATAATTTTCCCAATAGTCTTTAATCTACAGGACATGATGTAACTCTTTTATATGGAATGTGTTAGGATCTACTCAGATGTTGAAATTAGCCCTGGGGATGTATGAATGCAAACTTAGATGTGTGAAAGCCACCTCCAAGTGTGATGCATCATTGAAATTGTTACAGGTGAAGACCCCCAATGAGATGTAGAAGAGACACTTTTCTTCTTTTGATTCTCGAGTCTACTATTCACATGTACTAACTTCCTGCATAGCTCGAACAATACTATCTAATCCCTAAGGTACCTGAGTAACCTCATTGGGACTTAATCACAACTAGAGACTTGAATATAAGAGAAGGTGGGGAACTAAATGAAAAATGAGCCATAGATTTTAATCAAAGAAGCCACTTATGGCGACATCCTTGAATGCAGGTTACCATTCAGATTTCTGATGACTGACATCGTGAAGACATCATTTACTTAAGAGAAGTTCCGATGGATCTCTTTCAACACCAATTGAGGGAAAATTTCAAATTTAAGGGATTTTGAAGAGATGATTTGAGTGAGGGCTAACCCTTTAAATGGTCGTGAGCTAGAGAGGAGATACACCAAGTAAAAATTCATGAGAACTTATTTCATATAGGTTGTTCATTGGACAAATTTATGCTCAATTAATAGAGGCACATAAGAACATGGCGCATAGGAATCAGGTGCGTAGGCATACATAGAAAATCAGTGGATAAAGGGTGTGCCAAGGAAATTTAGGGTTTCAGACTCATCCATTTTTGCATGCATGGGATAAAGAATGGGTTGAGTGATGGAAATGCATTGGGAAAAGATAGAATACTTGTGGATGAAGCAATGACAATTTTTGGAGCAAGTGGAAGAGCAAACGTCATGTGAAGTTCAGACTATTAATAGGATCAAAATTAAACGTTAACTATAGATGATCTATTATTAGGTGAAGCTTGCATGCTTTTGTAGTGGTGCATGGATATTATTAGCATGCATCCTACTTTGAGAGTGCATAATTAGTGAAGGGAAACTCCCCACTACCTATAAATATGTATTGATTTGCACAGTTTAGGAGTGAACTATTTTTTAAGGTTATGTTGTTGGTTTATAAGTGTGCAAGAATTGGAAATGGTAATTATGATGTATTTAGCTATTGTGTTTTGATAGATTAATATGATGGATCATTATGGTTTGATATTGATTGTTGACATATATATTACTGGTAACTGTATGGTGAATTTGATCTTAATTGTTATGTGAGCTGTATGTCTACTTCTTTATGTATGTTTCTACATTGAGCTCATGGATCTAGTTGTTATGATTATGGAATATATCATTATGCATGTTAAATCCTTGCCAAAGATGATATAAAAGAGGGACCTATTACCTTCAAGCACTTCGGGTGAGCACTTACATCAATTTGAGTGATGTTCCAGTGCAGATAAGGATTGATCAAGAAATACAAAAAACATTTTGGTTCCATTCCCAGGACCTCTTTTTCAAGTTGTTGTAAGGATGATGTACAATGATGGCTTACTGGTTAACTACTGGGACCATTGAATATTTGTTTATTGATGGCTAGGATTAGTTTTCTCAAAGATATGGTTCTATACCTGATTTTAATACGTGTAATTTGGTTGAGTAACACCTTTATCATGAGATTTATGAGTCATTATTTTTATGCTTCCCTATAGAATTGTAAAAATTCCTTTCTATGTACGCATCGATGAGGAGCTGGTATTACAAAGAAAGGTTTTAGGGACAAGAAGAGTATCAGACCTTGTTTGACACCGATGAACCTTGAACGTGCATTGTAGATCATTGGTGGGCTAGTGTTATGAATATTTATACTCTAGAGTATGTTGGTTCTATGTATTCTTGTTCAGGAGTTGTAGAGTTTGATTTTTCGTGCGAGCCTAGAGGATCTTACCTTCACTCTATCTCCTTAGTGATTAAAATCATGATGGTTGTGCTGAATTTAGAGTGCCTTCCTATGGATATCTAAACTCACCACTACGCATGGGGGAAAAAGCAAGTGTGGTGAAATATGGTAGACCTTGCAACATCTAATGGATCAGAGTACTTCATCAATTCAAATTGAGAAATTAGTACCACTAAACATTTTTTGTAATAAAAATGGAATGAGAGGGTAGGAGTGAATCAGTCCTACAAATTTCTCAATTCATTTACCATCTCATACATTCATCATTCCATTAATTCAACATCATTAAATATATGTGCTTATTAGATGTGTATTAAGCAGTCAAAACAACATGAAACAAAGAATAAGACATATGAACACCATATACATGTGGAAAAACCTCAAGGGGAAGAAAAACCACTCAAACTTTGTTGATATTACACATAATGAAGGAATTTATTAAGCACTAACTTCACAAGGAACACTAACCCCTAGTTTAGTAGAGCACCAAGCCTACATGGAGCACTAACCCCTAATTTAGTTAAGCACCCACTCCCCAAGGAGGATAAAACCCCCATAGGATGATTAAGTACCAACTCAACCACCTGAATATGTTTTATCTCTAATTTTTCCGCTACCACAATTGATGGAGATCACATATTCATCTCAAAAATCATATCTCAAACACTAGGTCTTCAAACTTGCTCTATCTTCTTCTTCTTGATATTTATTTATCTCTAATATCTTTAACACATGCTCTAAATTATTCCTAAACATGTAACACTCTTCCTTAGCCTTCAAATCATCCACATATACCTATAAATCACTTTTCTCTAGGTTGCACTTTTCCCTCTAAGAGCATCCTCTCTTAACTAGTTCAAAAATGACCCAAAGCCTTACTTTTATACTCTTCTATTGATTTACAACCAAAGGAGGTTGATACCTCATGAATAATTTGAACCATAAATTTTATAAACATCCCAAAAAAAAATCATAACAGTCACACATGACCCATATAGGTCGGCCTAGCCAAAACACTTCATTCGTACACCAAAAATCCTCAAAACCTTTGCATTGGAATGAAACAAATCCCCGCATGCCAAAAATATTTTTATTCAAGCTCTAAAATTCATTCCACATTTTTAAAATAATATTTAAAAATCATCCATGGTCACAATTTATATGAACCAATCAAATTATTTCATTAGTGGGCCCATTGGCTCATTACCCATACCAAACATATGTTTCCAACAACCTGAATTTGAATTTGAGCCTTAAGAACTCTTCAAATAAAATCAAATATGGAATTTTACCACTTGATGGAAATTATAAGACCTTTATAACACATCTATGCATTCTATATCTCATGAAACACTCACCTTCTCAAACCACAACCACTTTTGTCTTCACAAAAATAAGATGCCCAACCACAAGTTTTTCAAACTCAGCTAATAAACACTCTTTTTGATACATTAAAGACCTAAAAATTCATCCAATATATGTAAATTTAACCCCTATTCTCTTTCCAGGTGGTAACAAACATCAAATCA
This sequence comes from Taxus chinensis, assembly GCA_019776745.2. NCBI lineage: Eukaryota > Viridiplantae > Streptophyta > Pinopsida > Cupressales > Taxaceae > Taxus > Taxus chinensis. The sequence continues at coordinate 153,674,935 of CM034156.1, forward strand.
TCCATTTGATGCTTCAAACAACTCAATACATCATTAAGAAGATACCTATCCTGAAACCATAAAAATATTCTTGTCCACAAACTGACCTATAATACATAGAAAACAAATCATCATCATGCAAAACATATACATATGGAAATATCTCTAAATAATATTTCTAATTAAACTTGAATCACCTTCTAAATCCTATTGTAGCTCCTGTAATGTCTAATTTATCACAGACGTCTTGAAACTGTCCCAAAACTGCCCTTTGACTAGTCAACATAAACAAGTCTCACTTTCCACTTTTTCATAATCAACATGATTTGAAACATTCATGAGAATCAAGAAAAAAATCTATGATTTCATAAATGCCAATTTAGACATTACCTCATTTGGAAAACTTCTCCTTAAAATGGAACTCTTCACAAACTTTGATTTTCGGGTGGGGCCCACATAACACCACATACTCTATCATACATTTTTGGAAATTTGGAAGTCCTCTAAAACATAAAATCATAAATTTTGATGAAATGATAAAAAATGGGCTGGTACAAGCACTTTTTCTGTAATCTTCTCCTAGTTAGGGTTTTAAACCACTTTATCTTCTTAATAATCGTTCATAAAAACATGACTGTAAAACCACCTCATTATTTTTTTGAAAGTTGAACAACTGAGCTAAGAATATATGCCAAAGATATTAGGTCCCCACGACAATTTTATAGTTCACAAGGAGCATCAGAAGGTCCTGATTTTCTTGAAAATCACACTGTAACTTACCCAGTTTCATCAAAAGTTGCATATCTTCAAATTTCTTCAACACTTTGACCTAAAACTTGGTATGAAGCATTGTGAAAACCTTCTCTAACTTTCCATACTCATCATCTATCCTAGATATGTCTCAAACTCTCCATCCATAGTGACTTACCCATGCTTACCTACATGTTTCTCATTGTTTTCTTCATAAGGACCTCATAGAAGCACCAAACCATTGAATGTAGACATGAAACTCACCATAAAACTCATGTACATCATCACCATACTGATACCATGATTTTACAAGACTCATCAACTCCAAATCTCATATTTTTACCTCATTCTACATGTTCTAGGGATAGAAACAAGGGTTAAATGACCTGACTCAACCATGAAATGACCATACTGACCATATAGAGACCCATAGAAACTCATGACACATCATACCATAAATTTTTAACCTCATGAAAACATATAATTAGCTCAAGAATACTCATACTATGACTTTTCCTAGCAAACCATGCTCTAGGACACCATGATAACTCACCAAACATGTCACTACCAATCAACCTTCATGTTTAACCATTGATTGACACCTCATGAAGACTATCATGACCTCATCACACCCTTTCCCATCAATGGGGGTTGACATAAATAAAAAAATAACCACATAATGGCACACAACATTGAGTCAGTAGCATGACATTTCTCTCTAACAAAAGTCACTTAGGACTTGTTGTCGCCCTCAAAATCTCCCTCTTTTTGAAGTCAATTTTTGTGAATTTTGAGTTAGTGCCTTGGAGAAATTCGTGCTTTGAAGTCATGGGTGATCGGTTTTAATCTCACCATTTCGCACTTGAAAATTCTTCAGTCTTCGCAGTTTGAAGTATTTTTCTATTTCCCCGTCTGGATGCTTGAAAATCTTTTCCTTCATTTGAATGTCATTTGTCAATCCTTCATCTTTGGTTGTGTTCCTTGTTGAGCCTATAATTGTTTGCAGTTTCTCATTCCATGGAGAACAATTTGAAATTTGGGCACAAATGGTGGGGTTTTCCCTTTCATTGGAGAACATTTTTCCACTGATTGAATGAAGGGCAGTCAAATTCTATCCTCGACGTCTATGTAGATACGTGGACATCTCTGATTGGATGCGGGCATGGCGGGTTTATCTTTTAAAACTTGTCACTTTTGTTTTTTCTAGCAAAAGTGTCAAATTGGCCCTGTGGTCTTCGAAGATCCTGATTGGCTAAACAAGTGGTGGCAGAAAGGCGGGCCATTTTTGTGTTCTAATGCTTTGAAAGGTCAAAGGTGGAAAGGAGGGCCCTTTTCATGTTTTGAGGCATTATGGTGAAAGGCGTAAAATGTAAAAAGAATGAAGGGACACGTGGCCATTTTAAAGTCAAAAGTGGAGAGGTGGGTTGTCGGAACACTTTAGGAATTTTACCTTTGTTTCCAAAAGGGCGTAAAAATATAAAGTGAAGCGCAACCCTGCTGGAGCCCAGGTGAAGCCATGTGTTGATGCTTTCATTGAAAATTCAAAGCGGGAAGGCAGGCCATCAGAGTGATTTGGGAATTTTGGTTTTATTTCCAAAAAGAGAGTTAAAAGTTATAAAATGATCCATGACTCTACTGTGTTCTTGAGCCCACGTTGAAAAGTCAAAGCGGAGAGGTGGGTCGACGAAGAACTTTGAGTTTTTGAGCTTTTCTTTGAAAAGAGTTAAAATTGTAAAAGTGAGCCGCGACTCCGTCACCACTCAAGTGAAGCCATGTGTCAGGCCTATATCAAAAGTAGATGGGTGGACCAAAATGTCAAAAATGCACCTTCTCTATAAAAATCACAAAATGTAAAAGGTTCCCCAGGCCCACTTCAGCAAATCTCTTCCACCTGGACGGTTCATATTCAAAGTTTGTGAAAGCAGGATGAACGACTGTGATTTGACAGCATGCTAGGGTTATACAACTGCCATCATGGAAATGCTACCCAGATGTTAGAGCTTCTGCAAGAACCAAGTTTCTTGAATCAGTAACCATTTTTGGAAGCTATTTAGCGGGTTTTCTATGCCATTGTTGGTTGGATCCTGGTACTCTGTAGATGTAATAGATTCGAAAGTAATCAATACATAAGTTTTTCCCTTTCTTCCTCTGCTATTCCTTCTTTCCTTGTTCGAATTTGTGAATCATCCATCTTTTCATGATAAGAAACTTTGTGTTCTTGTTAATATGATTTTGGGAACTTTGTGTCTGTGAAATTATATCTGTTATAAATGCAAATGATTCCATTCTGCATCTCCTTTGATCAATATGTATAAGGTTATACTCTGCTATCTATATTTCCTGAAAGTATTGTTATGTTCTTCCTCTCTCATCTCCTTAGTTCTTCCATTCTTTTGTATTGATGATCTTTGGGCATAAAACATTTCAAAGTATCAGGAATCCACACTTTGAAATTTGTACATTTGTATATAAGTTTTGTTGCTTGCTTTCAATAAGGGAACCTCTCCCATTAAAGAGGAGGGACTTGTTGTCCCTTGACTGTGGTTTGTTAAAGTAAATTTTAAAACCCAACAGTTTTTGGCGACTCTACTGGGGATTTCGTTTCAAACGGATCCCTTTCTAAAAGAACAACTTAAAGATCATTTTCAATCTAGCGACTCTAAGATATACTCGTAGTAAAAAGGCTCTCAGAATAGAAGATTCCCATTTTCAACTTCTGGAGCAAAAAAACTTCTCTCTTCTTCCAGCAAGAAGGAACAAAAGAACTCGTTCTACAAGCACACCTCCTGTTAAAGAAAGAAATTCCAAGAATAGCATTCCTCAAGAACAACTCAGTCCTAATCTTCATGCTTTGATACTTGCTGGTGTTTCAGTTCCCCTTCATTCAATTTTTCCAAAGATGGCAGCCCCTTTGCCTTGGGGACAACAGGTTGGGCCTCTTGCTCTTCCTCAACCATTGCATGAGTTACCTAGGGGTAACAAGAAATTTTTTCCCAAATTCTGGGGTGATGGGAAGGTTCATCCAGATGAACACATTGCAGCCTTCATTGTTGCATGTGGGATTCTTGGGGTTGAACATGAAGATGTCTCTGTCAGGCTCTTTGTGGAAACATTGCAGGACAATGTTGCTGATTGGTTTTATCATCTTCCTGCTGGGTCGATCACTAATTGGAACACCATGACAACTCAGTTTGAGCAATGTTTCAAACCTGTTGAAGATGTGCATGCTCTATTAGCTCAAATTTCTCATATCAAGAAGGAACCATTCGAGCCCATGAGGGAATTTGTGGCTAAATTCAACAAGCTAATTCATAAAATTCCATAAAACACTCGTCCTGTAGATCAAATCCAAAAGTGCTTCTTCCTCAATGCCCAGTTACCTGAAGTGAGTTATGCACTAAGGAGAGCTAACCTTGCAACTCTAGAGGCTGATCAACGGTTAGCTATCAGTGTTGAGGATGATCTAATCATGTCTGGTAAATTGAAAAGAGAACCTTCCAAGTCTAAGGCATCTTCTTCTCCCTCTCCTGGAGCCAACTCAGATCAGTTAGTGCAGAAGTTGGCAAATGATCTCATTGCCATTAAAAATCAATTGGCTCAACATACTCCTTACCAAGACATCCCAAGGAAGAATTTTCAGCCTAGGAACCGGTTACCTCCTTCTCAGACCAGATTGGCTATTGAAGGCCCACCCATCAAGGTTCCAATCAATGCAACTTGTGAAGTTCAAGAACCTGATGATGAGGAGTTTAATGAACTCTATGAAGAACTAGAAGAAGAGGTTGATGAAGAACTGGAGGAGCTTGGTGGATCTCAAGTTCATTTCCTTACCACTGAAGGTATGGATGATGAAGATGAATATGATGAAAGAGTGGCAGATATGAATAGTGAGTCATATGTTGTTATGACTCGGGAGCAAATGAACAAAAAAGAAAAAGTGATGTAGCCTGCTAAGAAATCCAAAGAGTATCCTATAACTATTCCAGTAGTTGTGAGAAGAGGAGCTCCTATTCCCATTGCCTCCACACAAAAGGTGAGTAATGCTAATCCTCCTCCTTCTACTTTTGTTTCCAAAACTTCTTGTCCTTCAAATCCTAAAGTTGATAAATCAAAAGTCTCTCAAGTTCCTAGTAGTGATGCCCCATCCACCTCTGGATCTTTTGATATCATTGATCACCTCAAAAAGACCAAAATCCAAATCTCAGAGGTAGAATTTTACCAAACCCATCCAAAAGCCTTTGCTAAAATGGTAAAATTTGTCAATTCCAAATCCAAAGCTTCATCCAATACTTCTAAAGGTATTTTTCCCACTCCCTCTTCCTCACCTCAACCAAGCCTTGTGGCTGCAGTCACTTCCCCTAATGAGAAAATTGAACCATTCTATGTAACGCTTCTCATAGCTGGCCATAAACTCAGTAATTGTGTTATAGATTCAGGAGCATCAGACAATGTAATGCCTGCAAAAGTAGCTCATGCTTTGGGCCTAACTCTAACACGTACCTTTGGTTCCTGCTATTCCATGGAGAGTAGAGAAGTTCCTTTGGTTGGGATGATTAAAGATGCACAAGTAGCCTTCGCTGCTTTTCCATAGAAAAGGGTTAAAGCCACTATTTTGGTGTTGATATTCCTCCCTCATATGGTATGTTGCTGAGTAGGAATTTCTGTAAGGATGTAGGAGGTGAAATTCAGATGGATTGGTCACATGCTTTGATCCTGGTCAATGGAAAAATGAAGAAGCTGCTACCTGAGAAACAAACTGAATACATTGTGCAAAAGACTGATGATCCAAAAGCACAAATACTCTATGAAGATATAGGGCATGGTAACTATATGATCATGTCACAAGATGAGGAAAAACTTCCTAAGGGAGTGATTCATGATCCCAATGAATTTGGACTTTGGAATTTGATGGAAGCTACTCTTCAGCTAGTTCTGGGGCTGGTGTGGTGTTAACCTCTCCAGAAGGGAAGATTCATCCTTTTTCATTCAAGCTTTGTTTTGAAAATACAAACAATACAGCTGAATATGAGGCACTCATACTTGGATTGAACATGGCAAAAGAAATGGGAGTGAAGAATCTTTGTGCTCATGGTGATGCAGAGTTGATTGTGAAACAGGTAAGGGATCTTTACCAAGTCAAGAATAGGAGATTGAAACATTATAGAAATCTTGTCTGGGATTCCATTGAGTTTCTTGATGCTTTCTCCATTGAAGTTGTGCCAAGAGAGAAGAATACTAGAGCTGATTCTCTAGCTATCTCAGGATCTTTGTTGATTCCTCACCCAGATTTCTCTCAAGAGAAATTTACCATTGAAATGATTCATAGGCCCAGTGTACCAGATAATGCAAACAACTGGTAGGTTTTCAATGATGATCAACACTTTCTCTCATTCTTGGAGCTTAAGGACAACTTCAATCAATTATATTTTGAAGGAATGAAGACTTTTCCTAGAGAGTATGTGCCCTCTAATGAAGATGACATCAAGGAAGAGATGGATCAAGATGGATGTATCAAATTGAAAGGTAACAAGATCCCTAAAGGGATGGTGAGTTTGGAAGATCTGTTTGATAAACATGATAGGTTCATCAAGTCTAAAGCTTCTCAAGGTGCTCAATAATCTACTGAATGTGAAAAGGTTAATGTTGGAAATCATGATGAACCCAAGATGGTGAACATTGGAAAATGCTGCACTCAGGAAGAAAAGAAGAAAGCAGTGAACCTGTTAAAAAAGTATGTTGATGTTCTTGCCTATTCATATGATGATCTCAAGGATTTTCAAGCAAGGGAGATGCAACACTATATCCCTCTGAGACCTGGGATCAAACCTTTCAAGCAGAAGAAAAAGCAATATAATCCCAAGAAAGCTAGACCCAGATTTTTTCAAGTGGGAGACATTGTTCTGCTATGGGACAAAAGGCATGAACCTCGAGGAAGCCATGGTAAGTTTGATTCTCTTTGGCTTGGTCCTTTCAAAATTAGACACTTTGCTAGAGAAAATTATTTCTACTTGGATTATATGGATGGATCTTCTCTCCCACTTCCTTATAGTGGGAAGTATTTGAAGTTGTTCAAGTCCTAGGTGATTAGGCAGTCCTTCTGTATATTGTGTACAATGTTTTGTTTTTGGCTTTCCCCTTTTTGGTTTGTTTCCCTTCCGTGTGTGTTTTCTTCTATATTGCTTTGTCTTTGACTCTATTTTCCCAATGGATAAGGCACTTGTCTACTTTCCCAGAGTTTTTTCTTTGGTTCTTGATCTTGCCTTGTTCCTTTGTCCAATTCAAGTCATCCCCAGAAAGAGCCAGCTGTTGTCACACTCAAAATCCCCCTCTTTTTGAAGTGAAAAGAGTTTGCCTGTTGAATTTTGAGTTGGTGCCTTGGAGAAATTTGTGCTTTGAAGTCATGGGTGCTCGGTTTTAATCTCACCCAAGTTTCACTTGAAAATTCTTCAGTCTTCACAGTTTGAAGTATTTTCTATTTCCCCATCTGGATGCTTGAAAATATTTTCCTTCATTTGAATGTCATTGTCAATCCTTCTCTTTGGTTGTGGATCGCATCAAGCATGGTATTGTTTGCATTTTTTCATTCCATGGAGAACAATTTGAAATTCGGGCCCAAATGGTGGGGTTTTCCCTTTCATTTTTATTTTTCCAACATCATGAATGACAAGGATACGTGGACATCTCTGATTGGATGTGGCATGGTGGGTTTATCTTTTAAAGTTGTCAATTTTATTTTTTGTTTTTTGCAAAAGTGTCAAATTGGCCCCGTGGCCCGAAGGATCTTGATTGGCTGAAACTATGAAGTGGTGGAGAAAGGTGGGCCCTTTTTGGTGTTTTATGCTTTGAAAGTTCAAAGGTAGAAAGGTGGGCCCTTTTTGTGTTTCGAGGCATTATGGCGAAAGGTGTAAAATGTAAAAAGAATGCCTAAGGCCCGCAAAGGGACACGTGGTCATTTTTAAGTCAAAAGTGGAGAGGCGGGTTGTCAGGACACTTTAGGAATTTTACCTTTGTTTCCAAAAGGGCGTAAAGTTATAAAGTGAAGCACAACCCCACTGGCACCTAGGTGAAGCCACGTGTTGATGCCTGCGTTGAAAAGTCAAAGCGGGAAGGTGGGCCGTTAGAGCAATTTGGGAATTTTGGTTTTATTTCCAAAAAGAGAGTTAAAAGTTATAAAATGATCCATGACTCCGTTGGGGTCTTGAGCCCGCGTTGAAAAGTCAAAGCGGAGAGGTGGGTCGGTGGAGAACTTTGAGTTTTTGAGATTTTCTTTGAAAAGAGTTAAAATTGTAAAAGTGAGCTGTGACTCCATTGACACTCAAGTGAAGCCATTTGTTAGGCCTATATCAGAAGCGGATGAGTGGACCAAAGTGTATAAAATGCACAATCTCTATAAAAATCATAAAATGCAAAAGGTGCCCCCAGGTCCGGTTCAACAAATCTCTTCCACGCGGATGGCTCAAATTCAAAGTTTGCGAAAGCAGGATGAACGGATATGATATGATGCATCTAGTTTTACCGCCAGGAATGGAAACGGTCGAGGCGTTTTTGGACAAGTCTTCTTGAATTAAAATTTCATTTCATTTGTAACCGAATGTAACCATTTTTGGAAGCTATTTAGTGGGTTCTCTATGCCATTGTTGGTTGGATCCTGGTACTCTGTAGATGTAATAGATTCGAAAGTAATCAATACAGAAGTTTTTCCCTTTCTTCCTCTGCTATTCCTTCTTTCCTTGTTCGAATTTATGAATCATCCATCTTTGCATGATAAGAAACTTTGTGTTCTTGTTAATATGATTTCGGGAACTTTGTGTCTGTGAAATTATATCTGTTATAAATGTGAATGATTCCATTCTGCATCTCCTTTGATCAATACGTATAAGGTTATACTCTGCTATCTATATTTCCTAAAAGTATTGTTATGTTCTTCCTCTCTCATCTCCTTAGTTCTTCCATTCTTTCGTATTGATGATCTTTGGGCATAAAACATTTCAAAGTATCAAGAATCCACACTTTGAAAGTTGTACATTTGTATATAAGTTTTGTTGCTTTCTTTCAATAAGGGAACCTCTCCCATTAAAGAGGAGGGACTTGTTGTCCCCTGACTGTGGTTTGTTAAAGTAAAATTTTAAAATCCAATAGGACTTTAACATCGACCTTTGTATAAATCTTGATCAACACACAAAATTCAGAATACCTAGTCACCATGTTTGTTCACAAGAGTTCCAAATTTGACATGACTGTCATTTAATCTTGATGACACACAAAAAACTAGAAAATAAACCATGTCACACTTCTTAGATTCATCTATAACATGTCTAAGATGTTCATTCATGTGCCATGACATATGATGTATAATAATCACTTGAGGAACACTTACCTTCCTCACTTATGCTCTTATAGGACTTTATCTTCTATTAGGAATGAGAACATACCTATTTACTATCACTTGTATGTAAAATTAGATCCTTGAATCCATCCTAGAGATCATATTTCCTTTTTGGGCCAAGAAAACCATCTTAACCATCTCATCACTTTCTATAACTACTTGGACAACATACTAGGCTTGCCTTGTGAAAAAAATGCCCACAATATTTGACACAATCAGTATCCTAGAGAGACCTTATCTGTATTGAATACCCTTATTCCATTTTTTTACTTCTTGTCAACTTTAAAGTATGCCACAGATGCATAACTTCCAAGACTACACATTATCAATGTCAATTAGGTCTTCAAGACCCCTTCACTGCCATAAATGAGAACTAACATGAATTCTAAGGAATTTTGACTTTCTCTAGGCATGAAACCTATTGGATCTTCAAGAGCCCGTCATAAAGATTATTTTCTTCAATTTTTAGGTTTCAAAACCATCATTTTCACCTTAAAGTACAAACAATTCTTCATACTTCTTGATGAGATTTTCATGAAAAAATTCAAGACAGAGACACCATAGAAAAATGCATATATTTTGGTTTTAGGGTCACAAAATCTTGCTTAACATCATTGTATCAACACCCTTCAAGGTCCTAAGAATCCATGCACTATAGCACACCATCAACTTATTTATAGGCACACACTTCTTTTTGGTTTGAGTAAGAATTAGTCATGATATTGACTTAGAAATGAAAACACATAAGTATTTAAGTTTTGCACCTTAACATGCTTTAGAGCAGGATCATAAACTCAAGACATATTTGAAAGCACTCTTACATACCTAAGACACATATTCAGACTTTGAATCACAATGACACCACTAGAAACACATTATAATACATGAAAAGCATTCTACAGTAACACCCTATGACCAAGACAATTGTTGACATGACACATCTCTTAACTTCATGACAGTGACACCCTAACACTACCTTTTAAACATATTCAAACACATGTATAGACCTTGTAAACACACACATTTTGGCTCCAAACTATATATACCAATCCAAGAGATTCTTGAAAAATACCATTATAGAAAACTTTGAATATCAATTTAGAGAAATGACATTTCATTCCATTCATTTGACATCTTTATCATGCTTAAGACCTTGAATGCACATACACCAAGACACAAAACTAGACACTATTCAAGATTCAACTCAGACCTCAATAATAACTGTATGATGGAAAAGTGACAAGCGAGCATGGGAATCTACAAGTAACTCTTCCTCGCACTCGACCTCCTGAGGTTGTTTCGAGACAGCCAGTGGGGATGGACTATGCATGGGATGCAGACAAGCTAGTTAGGCAATCTTATGTCTTCAACATGCACTAGTGGAATCTAAAAATCTAAGGCAAAGAAGGACCTCCTAACCTGAACTGGCATGATAGATCGGTCAGTGAGGATGACTACTCAAAGGCTCCAATCAATATCAAGCTCTGGCGTAATCCGGTTTATAGGTTGTGGGATACGGGGAAAATGACCTGGGATTGTTTCGTGTATATCTCAAGATAGGGTCATAGGATGGATGATGGGTATAGTGGAATCTACGGGTGAATCTCCGGTCTAGTCCAGAAATCCTTAGATTCATTAGCTACTATATCCAACAAGGATAACTATGTGATGATGATAGGAAGAAGTGGAGTGGATCTAAATAACGTCAACGTCAGATTGACTTGTGGACTCGTTGGGTTGTGGGATTTGTGGTTGTTGTGGACCTGCTATGGTCATGTGTGGAATCATTCCCTAATCCCTAGTATCCAATATTCGTATGCCTTTTCGGCCTCTATGTTTAGAACTACAAGTTGTGCAATCTTCTCAGAGTACCTTATAGGCGTTCTGGCAATCTGAATTCTTAAGCTAGTGTCTATATCAGTGAGAATGTCTCCTGCATCTGGCTATGGGACCAAAGGGTCACAACTGAACGTTTTCTCTCTTTCAAGCCCATCTACAGTCATGTGGATTGTTATCTAGGGTAATCTGTAGTTTGGCTGGTTTGACCAAAATGTGTGTGCTTGGTTGTCTTCTACGTTTTACCCTCTTAACTGTGACCTGATCTGTTGCAAGTCTGATGTTGTTCGAAAGACTTGGATTCTAAGATTCTGATATATATAAGCTATTGCTGTAACAAGATTGGGTTGAGGCATGATTGGTTCGAATATGTATTCTTTAGGCTCTTTAGGTCCCGTGATTGTCATGCAAAAGAAACAATGTAAATCTAACTGTAGCAGAGTAAAATTAACTATGTAAGGTATATCTACGACATATATAACTTCTCTATTTTTGTATTTTTGATGAACTATTGAACAAAATTGAAAGAAAAATTATTTAAAATATCTAGAAATTAACAACTAAACTAATAGTGAAATTAAAACAAACAAAGCAGCCGAGTATAGCTACTTTCCTGTGCAGTTGTAAATATATTCTAAATAACTAGATAACTAATCTAATCTATTTGAAAGACTCTCGATCCTACCTCAAAAGTGAGGAGTGAATCATAGTTTCTCAGAAACTATCAATACCCACAGCTTCCCTGGAAATATTGAAAGTGAGATTAACTAAAATGAAATGATTAACTACTCTATTTGATATGTTTTAACTAGAACTTTGAAAGCTTGAACTTGGATTTTGTAGAACAGTGGCGAATCCTAGTTGTGTGTGGCTTTGTCCCCTCAGTGTGATCTCCTCATTCCTTTGTGCTCACGTGAATCCAGAAAAGTGTGTGATGTTAGCATCAACAGAATTTGGTATCGAATTAATGGTAGCTTAGGATGCAGACTGAATATAATGTGAGTCGGAGAGGGATAGCGCAAGAGAATAGAGCTTGGCTCATGCAATTCCTAGCGAGATTTATTGCAAGTCATACAACATAAAACGTCCAGAACCTGAAACTATCCTACTTGACGAACAAGACTTGTAACTTTAATGGCTTCCTACTGAAAATCAAACTATCATATTCCAATGAATTGCATGAAATAGTAACTACACTAGCACAAGAAGATTATGTGGCTTCCTAACAGCTAAACAACACTAACCATGCATACAACAAATGAAACTATGAATCCTAAGCAAAATTGAAAGGCTAAGCTATTGAAATGAGGAATTGAGAGGCAAACTTAAGGGGCCATTTGCTTGAGCATAAGCCAGCTATTTATTGAATTACAATTTACCCAAAGGTGAAAACCAAATTGAACTCTTTAACCATAAACAATGCCAAAACACTATTCCAGGGAACAAGAATCATAAATACAAGCAAAGGTGATGAAAAAAGATGGTAAACGTTGAATTTTTACGTGAGTCACGTTAAAAGAAAATTCTGGAAAACACGTGAAGGATTTCCGCCCTGAGCAGGGCGGCGGTCACGAGACCGCCGCCTAGGCAGGGCGGCAGTTTCATCACTGAAGACCAAAACGCAAAGAAAAGGAGGGGAGAAGAGAAAACAAAGCATGCAGGGGCTAAGCGGGGCATGCGGGATGTTAACAAATACTCGGAGATATTTTTTGGATCCCGAACACCTTGCGAGGAGATTTGAATCATCATTGGGGCACGTGTAACGTTGTTCCGGCAGTGTAGCTCCCTACAATTTTGGGTACGTACATATTGCCCCCTCGGAGAAGCATTTTAGCCATGAAGAGGCGTAAAATGGTGAGTCTGAGTATGGCGGTTCTGAAATGGGAAGTAAGAAATTATACCTGATACGCCTGTGTGTCGAAATGACGCCCTCCAAGATTCCCGCTACCTGCAAAACGAAAAGAGGAATCAATTGCAGATAAACAAAATAGATTGGAAAATAAATACTAAAATAATATGAAATGAGGATGTACCATTTGTGCAGGGATAAGAACTTACCTCCATCGGCGCTCTAAACCTGTGAAAAAGGGGCATTCAAAACAAGTCAGGATGCTATATATGTAAAAGTGGGCCCATTTTCCTATTCATTTATGTGTGTTGATTTGATTGATTTTGAGCTCTGGAACCCATGCTACAGTTTTTGACGTGAGTATAGTCAAAACATTCGGGATGAGATTGTGATCATGCCTCCACGAGCGGAACACCGACCTGTGAGATCACAGGTTAGTTTTTCTCGATTTATCATTTTTATCCCCAAAATGTTAAAATGGTGAAATCTTTGTCATGTGGGGATTATTTTTGAAAATGTTAGTTTTAATAGGGTCACTTAGGGGGGGCGCCTAATGGGTAGGATTTTTTTTGGTCAAAATAGTCTTTATTTTGTGTTTTTAGGCATTTTTAGGGGACGTGACCCGCGTGGAAATTTGGGACACGACCCCCACCCTGAGCAGGGCAGCGGTTACATGACCGCCACCCTGATCAGGGTGGTGGTTACAAGATCGCCGCCTTAAAGGCGGTGATTACGGAACCGCCGCCCTGCTCAGGGTGGCAGTCCTTCACAGAATGCATAAACAACACTTAATTGAATTCATTTTTGCATTTCTAGCATTCTTATATGTTTTCATGATTTTTCTAATGTCGTTTGAATACTTACTCCGTTTTGTGTGTTTTTGGGTGTATGTAGGTGAAGGAGGAGTATATCCGCTAGAGCCGAGAGAGAGAGTGTGATTGGCTTCCGGTAGTATTGGATGCCCTTTCTCAGGATGAGCAGGACATTCTTCAGAGGGCCGGTATATTACGCATATCACTGGTCTCGCATGTTGCACCTTCTAGTCACATACTTTGTGACTTGTTTTCATATTGGGATGCTGATTGGAACACTTTCCGATTACCAGGAGTTAGGGGTGAGTGGAAAATTACTTTGGAGGATGTTTACCGCATCTTGGGGGTCTCGATCATCGGGAGATGGCTCACACTTGAGACAGCAGGGTCACGGGCTCAGATAGCACAATGGGCCTCATAAATGGGAGATGCAATTATCTCCACTGGTTCGAAGAAGGGGGTGAGGGTCCGATATATTCCTAGCCTGGCTATCCCCTTGATTCACCAAGACATTATGGGGATCCTTTCCTTGAGAGATTGATCAAGGACAAGGGAGGAGACACTTTACTTTATTACTGGTCCCCCATCATTGCACAGATTGAGGGATATGGCCAAATTTACGCCCGGAGAGCCGACATTCTTGGGACAAACTTATCATGATCTGTACTGGGTGGTTCATTTACAGGGGTAGTCCTTGAGCCATCTGACCCTGGTTATGAGCTGGGTTCTATGAGTGTTTCATCCCCTATGGGAGAGGTGTAGAGGTGGCAGATCCCGGAGTTGTGAGGGCAGCTAGATGGATAGATATATCAGTGCTCAAATTACCCCACCAGCTTGTCACCTTCTTGACCACTGATGACATGGAGGCCACACCCTATCAGGCCATGGTAGGGTTATGGGTGTGAGGAGGCTCTTACTTTGATCTCTTGCTCCACCACAGGGCATCTTGTAGACAGGACGGGGAAGGTGGAGATACATCCTTTTGGTCGAGTGCCTCAGCAGTTTGACCTTTCTTATGTTGATATGCTTCCCCCAGGTGGTTGCCAGTATACAGATCAATTCCAGGAGGCTAGAGGAGGTCCTAGAGGCCGGGGGTTGGACATTTTTTACTCTTGGTGTCCCCATTGTAGCTATACGGGTAGTACGGGCTCGAGGTAGAGCCGGTGCTCCTCAGGCACCCTCTACTTCAGATTGCCACCGGTCTTGCCCATAGCAGTGATGACCCCATTGATATAGACTCTGAGTCCAATGATTTCACTGGGGGAGAGACGGAGGAGGAGACTGAGGCTGAGGTCAGTGAGTCAGGTGAAGAGGAGGACAAAAATCTTGAGTGGCATGATACTCAGGATATTTTACAGGCGAGAGAGGGCAGGAGCAGAGTGCAGAGAGGGTGACCCTAGCTTCAGAGGATCTCACTTTCTCAGGGCTTGGGTGGAGAGGATGAGTCCGTAGTAGGATGTTATGTGGCTCTCCAGGCATGAGGAGGAGTGCATCAGTTAGCGGCGAGCATCTGTGGCAGGTGCTGACCCTAGAGATCCATCTTGGAGGCCTGGAGATCTAAGTGAGTTATCATCCATCTCTTTAATGTTTGTTTTAGCTATGATTGTCTTAGTTTCTATCTCTCTTTTTTTTTACTTTTGTTTCTATCTTTTGAGTATTTCTAATTTGTTTTCTCCTTTGCTTGCAGAGACTGCTGACGAGTGGTGAGACCTGATTCGCTCAGGTATGCACTGATACCCTAATGATCCCCATGGAAAAGACCCGTGCGGAGCTATCCGTGGATGCAGAGGAGCCTTCAGCAACTGGTAGGAATACCAATGTTTTTTCCCCTATCTGACATGTGGCCAGGATGGTGTCTACCCTCCGTACCGAGTTGGCAGGATACAGGACAGTAGAGCACCTGATGAGGAGTCACTCTCATGGTGAGGCCGCAGCTGCTCCTCGGGATCGTGAGCCCTCTGTGCACTCAGAGCTCCGGTGTAGCCGGAGTCCTAGATGTGGGCGTGCACCTTTGGAGGGATCTCATAGGGGTTGAGAATCCACTTGGCTCTCTTAGATTATTTGTATGATGTATTTTTTATTTCCCAGGCTCTTTGAGCATTTTGACCATGCTTAGCGCATGATGGCATTGTACAGGAAACATGATCATGATTATATATATATATATATCTATATATATTCTTTTTGGATCAGACCTCTTGGTATCTATGTTTTTATGATTCATTTACACATGTAAACTTATAATGTTGTTTTTATATGCTTTTCAGAATGTATGCAATGGAGAACAAATGATACAAGTGCTTTCTTTATTTTGTATTTCGTGATGTTGATATATGATAATGTAGACATAATGTGATCTTGAACTTTAGTTTCTATAAGAATTTTTTTGGTACTTCATATTTGTTTTGACAAAACGAGATTATAAACTGGTATGATGAGTAGATGAACTTTCCCCATTCCTAACTCCACATAACTAGTAAGATGTGAGGGCTCATCACCGAGAGCTAGAAAGGACACAAGCTATGAAATTTGTTGAATGATAGTGATGAGAGATAGAAAAAGATTTGGTGGAACCAAATTAGGGATGCTACAAACCTACTCTACTCAAGTGACTCCATAGTTTAAAATGCTACTTGCTTTGCGGTTTATCTAGACTTAGATCCGTAGATGGCCACATGGTAGACAAAATCTGGTTTTTCGGGGTTTTGAGCTCTCTTGGAATTTTAGACATTTGATCATTTGTTTTTGACTCAAGATTTCAAAGGTTTATTTGAATTGTTTTCTTATGACCTTCAACGTTTATTTATCAAGAGGACCCCCTACACCTTGCCCCATGCTACTAGTAAGAAGCATGGGCTTATCACCATGGACAAGGTATAGGCGAGTAAGGGCATTCCCATCCTTTCCCAACCCTACGTCACTAGTAAGAGATGCAAGCTCATCACCGAAGGTTGGTAGGGAAAGGAAATGTGTAAAAATAAAATTTTTGTTTGATCTATATTTGACTTGTTTATTTGAGAAAAATGTCAGTATGTTCTTATTTCCAAAGAGATATACATATGGGATAGATGTGACACTGTGAAGCTTCTAGAATAGACCATAGGCAAGACACCTATCCTAGGAAGAAACTAGAAGTGAGAATAAGCATGTAGACCTTGATATGGTTACCGTTAAGACTTTGTCATATCTAGCTTTAAATGGATGAAATGATTTTGAAAGATTGATGATGACGTTATGAAAATGGAGAAGTATGATTGGAATGCTTATGCCAATACCATCAGAAGTTTGTAATGAATTACTTTGAGAATAAGTTCCTTGATCACAAAATTGTATGAAACAAGCAGGCAAAATGAACCTAACTACATGAAAATGCAATGTAGATATAATTATACAAATAGTGCTGGTTGCTTATGCATAGAATCGTTTAAGGTGTAGGGAATTGTCAGTTTCACCAAATTCCTCACCTTCCAATGTACATAAGAGATATGCACCATTTCCATAGTATTTTGTGACTCAGTATGGGCCCAACCATTTGGGCCGAAATTTCCTTCCTTCGCCGGTCTTTTTATCAATCTGGTTGTCTAGTCTTAGAACTAGATCTCCTTCATATATATCTCATTCATAGACCTTTTTGTTATACTACCGGCACATCTGGTCAGCATAGACTCTATGCTGCTGTTTAGCATCTAACATGGCCTCATCTAGGATTTCTAGTTGAGAGAGATGTGCTTCTCTATAAGCCTCTTCATCCAGAATCCCTTGTAATGAGATGTGGAGACTGGGTATTTCAACCTCAAGTGGGAGAACTGCTTCTGCTCCGAACACCAATGATAAAGGAGTTGCTCCTATGGGTGTTCTTATTGAGGTTCGGTGGGCCCACAAGGCTGGATATAACTTTAAATGCCAATCTCATTTGTTTTCTTTCACTATTTTAAGGAGAATAGCTTTTAATGTTTTGTTTGTTGCTTCAGCCTGTCCATTAGCTTGAGGGTAATACAAGGAGGCTGTATGATGGCTTATTTTAAATTTATTGCATAATTCACGAACCTCGTCATTCTTAAAAGAAGTCCCATTATATGTGATAATGATTTTTGGGACACTGTACCTGTAAATTATCTGGTTCAAAATGAACTTGGTGATCACGAAACCTAGTACAGTGGTGAGAGGCATAGCCTCTACCCATTTGGTAAAGTACTCGGTGGCCGTGATTATGAAGTTATGGCCATCTGTAGATGAGGGAGAGAATTTCCCTATCAAATCTAGGCCCCATGTAGAAAAGGGCCATGGAGTTGCGATTGGTTGTAGAGATTGTGCCAACATGTGAATTTCGTGGGAAAATTCTTGGCATTTATGACACTTGCGTACAAAATCTACTGTGTCGTGCTCTAGAGTGGGCCAGAAATAGCCCATCCGATGTATTTTGTGAGCGGTGGTGTGACCACCAAAGTGGCCTCCACATATTCCACTGTGAGATTCATGGAGAATCTTCTTGGATTCTTTTGTGTCAACACACCTTAGAAGCATTCCATCGAAAGCCTTACGATAGAGCACTTGTTCTATAATAACATATTTAGCCACGATAATGCGTAATCACCTTCTTTGTTATGATGTAGCACCTTCTGGATATGTATGGTCCATGATATAATTAATAATATCAATATACCATGGACATTTAGAGATGGGAGGTCTAGTTTCGATGTAGTATATGCATTCATCAAGAAAGTCTAGATCTACTAGATTGCCTCCATCTAATGGGTTATCACCTAACCAATCCGCAATGATTTTTCCCTTAATAGACTTCTGATTTACAAATGTTAATTCGAATTCACCCATTAAGGTTATAAAGCATCCAACCTTTTTAGACAAGGACCCTTGCATGAGGAAGGTTCGTAAATGGTCTATTTTTACAATGACCCTTGATTCTTGATTTAGCATGTAATGTCTTAAGCATTTGGTTGCAAAGACTATGGCGAGGCATTCTCACTCTGCTTACATATAGCGTGTCTCATAATTGAGTCATGTTCGGCTAATAAAATAGATCACACGTTCTCTCTTGTCATCATCTTCTTGAGCTAGCATGTAGGCTAGCGAGACATTGGTAGCTCACGAATATAAGATTAAATGACGGTCTAGCTTAGGAGGCATTAGCGTAGGTGGTGACAACAAGAAATGCTTAGCTGCTTCAAAAGCCTCATTGCAATCTTCGGTTCAATCGATACTATACTCTTTCTTGAGTAGATTGTTGATTGGATGAATGGAAAAGCTTAAATATGGGATGAATCTTCGGATCACACCGAGTTTCCCAAGAAATGACCTGATTCCAGATTCATCCGACGGTGGGATCATTTCAAGAACAGCCTGGATTTTAGCTGGGTCTACATCAATCCCTCGTGACAATATAATGTAACCTAGGAGCTTCCCTCCTGTCACACCAAATACGCATTTTTCTGGGTTAAGTGTGACTCCATATTCTATTAAACATGAAATAATGATGCGGAGCACTTCCAGGTGATCACAGTGCTTATTGGCTTTGGCCAACAAGTCGTCTACGTAGGATTCCATGATTTTGTGAATAAGATCATGAAATATATATGTCATTGCCCGTTGGTATGTAGCGCCAGCGTTCTTGAGACTGAATGGCATAACAACATAACAATAAGTTCCCCAAGGAGTTATAAATGTGGTTTTGGCTTGGTCTTATTTCGATATTCTGATTTGATTGTATCCTGAGAATCCATCCATGAGAGACAAAAGCTCAAACCCGGTTATTGCGTCAACGATGACATCAATAAATGGTAATGGGAAGTCGTCCTTGGGGCACGCTTTGTTAATGTCTTAGAAATCTATGCAAATGCATATCTTCCCATTCTTTTTGAGAACAGGAATGATATTAGATATCCACTGAGAATAATCAACTGGCTTGATGAATCCTACTTGAAGGAGTTTCATTACTTCTTCCTTCACCATGACAGCCACCTTGGGTTTCATTGGCCTCAATTTTTATTTAACTAGATTTGCATCTGATTTGGTGACAAGGTTGTGTACCGTGATGTGTGGTGCAACCCCTGTCATTTCTTTATAATTAAATGTAAAAGCCTTCTAATGTTATTTGAGGATTCGAGTGTGTATTTATATTTCTTTTGGAGTCAAAGAAGATCCTAGTTTCAAGATCTTCGGTTCTTCCTCCATTCCGATGTTAATATCGATTGTTTCTTTGATTAAATAAGTGTTACCTTCTTCAAACTTAGGCAGAGCTGGAGGTAGTTCTAGATCTTCTCCATTCTCTACCGTGTATTTGTCGAGTTCCTTTTTTGGGGAAGCTCTATCATGGGATTCCCAAAGTAGGAAGATGAATGTGGGATTAAGGACAAATGTACCACGTGATGGGTGAGATGTAATGCTGCATAGGCATTTAAGTAATCAAGAGTAGCTCTATCACTATCAACGTGGTCCACGCTAGTAGATTTGTTCTCAGCTATATTCGTTAAAAGTGGGTTTGACACTTTCTTCAGTAATGGTTCAGTGCGAAGGGGTACTATGAAATGGGTGTCCTCCAACTCACTGCTTGGAGTGAAACGTGAAGCTGAGGTTGCTATCGAATCTGTGAGAAGATTTTGTTCTCGCGGGATTGCTTCAATTGATATGAAGTCAAACTCTTTGCTTAAATCTAATACTATTGTTTTGTAGAGTTGTAAGTGTTTAGCTCTGGTCTCATACACCTCAGAGACTTGGTTTTCTACTAATTGAGAGTTTCCTAACACCCTGATGTCATTAACACCGAGCCTTTTAGCTAGGATGAGGCCAAGGAGGAGGGCTTCGTATTCAGCACCATTGTTTGTACATTCAAAGTTTAGTTTAAAGGCGAATGGTAAGATCTTTCCTTCGGGTGAAGTAAATAGCATACCTGCCCCATCCCCATAACGACATATAGCTCCATTGAAATGGAGATTCCAA
Organism: Taxus chinensis; assembly: GCA_019776745.2. Lineage (NCBI taxonomy): Eukaryota > Viridiplantae > Streptophyta > Pinopsida > Cupressales > Taxaceae > Taxus > Taxus chinensis. The sequence goes on from CM034156.1 coordinate 153,695,501, forward strand.
TATTTAGTTGGGAAGATGGACGTTGGGACATTTGCTATGTCAACTTCTTCGGTTTTGGTTACTTCTACCATGCAGAGATCCTCTACTGGAAGAGAACCAACACCTAGGGTATATCCCATGCCTACAGAGTCAAATGGTAGGAAAATTGGTAGATCCTATGCTATTAATTCAAAAATCTTCGTTGTAGTTCCTAATGATACTGTTTCGACAATGTTAGCCTCATCCTTGAGGGTTGGGATATTCTTGATTAGGCTCATAGTTTTTAGTTCTATTGTAGGTACCAGCTTTTCTTCCAATTTCACGTCGGTTGGTTTATTAAGTTGGTTTGTTGGGAGTTCAAACTCAGAGTGAATGCCCGGTCTTTTCTTTAAGTCAGCTAGGTGTATATCGAATGGTTTTGAATCACCTTTGGCTACGAATATCTTTCCTAAGTGCAAGAACCTTACTTCTTGAAATAACGTAGAAGGGATTGCCTTCATATGGTGTATCCACGGTCAGCCGAGGATCATATTATAGTTGGTTTCCCGATCTATAATATAAAACTTAGTCAGGATTTTTTTAGGTCCTAAGGTGACTGGTAGTATTATAGTCCCAATCGAAGTGGCCTTAAGGCTATCATAGCCTCTTAGTGTATTCTGAGTCATGGAACAATTTGTTTCTCCATACCCTAGCTTTTGAAGGAAAGAGAAGGGGACTATGTTAACTGCTGCCCCATCATCAACCATTGCACATTTAACATAATTTTTATAAATCCACACTTGCAAATGTAAGGCTGGATCACCTCTGCGTGCAATCTTAGGGTCTGTTGGCATTTTGTTTATTTCGAATATAAACTTGGTATCCCTATCTGGCTGCCCCGGAGGGTGGATATCAAAGTCTATATGGTTTACATGTGTTTCGGGAGGTGGAGTGATGTTAATTAAATGACCTAAACCTAATGCCTCTAAAAGAGAAGCCCTATGGGTAGGAGAGTTCTTCAGCAAGTCCAAAAAGGAGATGTGAGAGAAGGTTTTTGTTAGGTCATTAATTAAATCATAGACACCTATGGGTTTTACTAATATTTGTTGGATGTTATCTGCCTTTAGCAGGTAACTTGGATTTGGCTGAGAGAAATACTCTCGTGTCCTTGTTACGGCTTTGACAGGTAGTCCGGTGTCTAACTCCACTAAATCGACTATCTTGGGTCATGGTTGACTTCCTCATTGTGGTGTAACTGGTGGATTTAGCAAAGTCCGGGCTTCATGATCATTGTTTCCTGTCATTACGCTCTTGTTCATCCCATTTGGATTTAATTTTTTGTTTTTTTTATTTGGGAGCGGATCGTTGAAGATCTTGAGGGGAGCATTTTGAGGGGAAACTTCTCCAGTGAAGGTATTTGGGGCAGGTGATGTAGGATCTGCTAAGAACATGTCTATGAAAAGTTGTCTCTATTATTCTGGAAGATGTTGCATGAATTTATTATAATCACGGAAAGTCCTAGTGTCGTGGCCTCGAATTTTTTGGAAACCACAATATGAGTTAGGATTGTAATTCCTGGGTTGTTGGTTTGGCGCATATTGTGGTCCAAAACTCTGATTAAACTGTTGACCATTAGGATTAAAGTTTTACATTTGTTGTTTTTGGTTTTGGTTTTGGTTTTGATATCCAATTGAGTTTTGGCTTGGACCCTGTGTCTGGATACGCCATTGTTGTTGTTGTTGTTATGGATGACTAAAATCCACCGAATTAATTGTTGGGGTAAAATTGTTGTTTCGTTGATTGTTAGTCATTGATGGAGTATTTACAACATTGGCCTTTTTAGCTTGGTCAGTTACTCTATCTATGGTTACGCTGTGTTTTATGTTAAGGATCTTAGGTCCTTGATTGACATTTGTGGTAGTAGGATAAATCGTAGCAATTTGGTTGGGGGTGATTATCCTCCCATTTGTTCCATGCATCTTGCGACCGCTATTTATTGCCGCTTAATCTATTCGGAGGGTGCTCTCAAGCACTTCATCGTAAGTCCTTAGTGGGAACTTTTGGACTTCTTCCTTCATCTCTCTACGGAGAGAATGAAGGAATAAATCGCATAGTTCCATTTGGTCCATATTTGGAGCACTTGCCGAAGAATAAAGGACTGTACGCCATCTTTAGATGAAGTGAGCAATAGATTCATTGTGTTCTTGTTTAATGTGCAAGAACTCTCTGATTCCTATTCTCAACAATTTGTTCATGTCAAACACCTTGATGAACTCTAAAATGAGTTGTTTAAACGAATGTGTGGAAGCTTCAGGTATTCTGTAATACCAATCAAGGGCAATTCCCTCTAACATTTTGGGAAATATTTTAGTAACAACCCCATCCCAAGGGAGTAGTTCTCGAATAGCTGTGGCGTAGGCCCTGATATATGCATTCGGGTCTCCTTCCCCTTTGTATTTGGGCAAATCGGGAATAGGTCTTGGAAGCATGATGCTTCATATAGTGAAGTCTAAGGGTTCTTTCAAATATTCTTAATAATTCCCTATCGCATAGGTTTCGACCATCGATGGTGCTTGTTGAGGGGGTGGAGGTGGAATGGGTTGTTGATATGGCATAGCGTATGCATTTACAGAGGTATAAGGAAATCCCTGTGGTTGAGCAAACATGCCAGGAGAGGAGAACACATCTCCCTATGGTGATTTGGAATACATGTTTAAGTATGAAGGAGTATTGCCTAGGAATGGATTATTTTGTACTAGACCGAGAGGTAACATATTCGTCACCGAAATAGTGTTAGAAATGGCGGTTCTAGTTGGCATTTGTTGTGAATACTGAGGAGACATGCCCAACGTGCCTATTCTTGTAAGGAGGTCTACTTGGCTAGGATGGTGTGGAGGATTGGAAATTCTTGCCTGTATGAATTGAAAATTATGATTTGCTTGAGCAAGTTCTAACCCTCTAACCTTTTTTACTAAAGTCGAAATGACTTCATTTGGTGAAGTCATGGTATTTTTCCTTAGTGGCATTTGTCGTATATCTTGAGGTTTTATAGGCATGTGGTACCCTGCTATGAATTGATTGTTACCCTGCCATGTTTCCCCGAGGGTATTTCCTATAAGTAGTGGCATGGAGGTGTTTTCTTGAAACGAGACCCCGGGTTGTGTTTGTAAACTTCCTATAGGAAGGTACATACTCCGAGAGTGTTTTTCATTCCTGGCATAATGCACTAAATGTTCATCATCTAAAAATGGATACAGATCCGATTGTCTACTAATTTGTGGTCTAAGCAATACCTGAGTAGACAAACCAGATTCTCTTGCAAACATCATGGTGTCTGAGCCTAAAGGTTGGGTGTTGTGTTTGAGTGAGCTGAGCCAAATCCTCTATTTGGAAAGAAGAACTATATCTAGTCCTTAGGGGCGGATTTTGTGTTGACAATTGGTTAGTTGAATAATTGTCCCCCCATGCTGAGAGCGAGGGTGATGGTTGTCTATTCAGTTGATCGTAATATGCTTCAAGACCTAGGAGAGGTCTGCCATATGCGTCGAATCTTGACATATTCGGGGAGTATATGAATACCCGTAGAATAATGGGAAAGAGCGAAGGTGGATGGAAGAAGTGAAAAATAAAATAAAAGAACTGTGTCTTTCACGTTGGGTTCACCAATTTTGTATGATAGAAAAGTGACAAGCGAGCATGGGAATCTACAAGTAACTCTTCCTTGCACCCGAGCTCCCGAGGTCGTGCTGAGACAGCCGGTGGGGATGGACTATGCGTGGGATGCAGAAAAGTTAGTTGATGTCTTCAACGCACACTAGTGGAATCTACGAATCTAAGGAAAAAAAGGCCCTCCTAACCTGAACTGACGTGATAGATCGGTTGGCCAGGATGACTTCTCGAAGGCTCCAATCAATATCGAGCTCTGGCGTAATCCGGTCTATAGGTTTTGGGATATGGGGAAAATGACCTGGGATTGTTTCGTGTATATCTCCAGATAGGGTCATAGAAAGGATGATGGGTATAGTGGACTCTACGGGTGATTCTCCAGTCTAGTCCAGAAATCCTTAGCTTCGTTAGCTGCTATATCCAACAAGGATAACTATGTGATGATGATAGGTAGAAGTGGAGCGGATCTAAATACTAATGTGTGTAAGCCAACGTCAACGTCGGATTTACCTATGGACTCGTTGGGTTGTGGGATTTGTGGATCACAATCATAGATTCGTGGTTGTTGTGGACCTGCTATGGTCATGTGCGGAATCATTCCCTAATTCCTAGTATCCGATAGTTGTATGCCTTTTTGGCCTCTATGTTTAGAACTACAAGTTGTGCAATCTTCTCAGAGTACCTTACAGGTGTTCTGGCAACCTGAATTCTTAAGCTAGTGTCTATATCAGTGAGAATGTCTCCTGCGTCTGGCTGTGGGACCAAAGGGTCACAACCGAACATTTGCTCTCTTTCAAGCCCCTCTAGAGTCATGTGGATTTTTATCTAGGGTAATCTGTAGTTTGGTTGGTTTGACCAAAATGTGTGTGCTTGGTCGTCTTCTACATTTAACCCTCTTAACTGTGACCTGATCTGTTGTAAGTCTGTTGTTGTTCGGAAGACTTGGATTCTAAGATTCTGATCTATATCAGCTATTGCTGTAACAAGATTTGGTTGAGGCATGATTGGTTTGAATATGTATTCTTTAGGCTCTCTAGGTCCCGTGATTGTCATGCAAAAGAAACAATGTAAATCTAACTGTAGCAGAGTAAAATTAACTATGTAAGGTATATCTACGACATATATAACTTCTCTATTTTTGTATTTTTGATGAACTATTGAAAAAAATTGAAAGAAAAATTATTTAAAATATCTAGAAATTAACAACTAAACTAATAGCGAAATTAAAACAAACAAAGCAGTCGAGTATAGCTACTTGACTGTGCAGTTGTAAATATATTCTAAATAACTAGATAACTAATCTAATCTATTTGAAAGACTCTCGATCCTACCTCAGAAGTGAGGAGTGAATCATAGTTTCTCAGAAACTATCAATACCCACAGCTTCCTTGGAAATATTGAAAGTGAGATTAACTGAAATGAAATGATTAACTACTCTATTTGATATGTTTTAACTAGAACTTTGAAAGCTTGAACCTGGATTTTGTAGAACAGTGGCGAATCCTAGTTGTGTGTGGCTTTTTCCCCTTAGTGTGATCTCCTCATTCCTTCGTGCTCAGGTGAATCCAAAAAAGTGTGTGATGTTAGCATCAACAGAAGTTGGTATCAAATTAATGGTAGCTTAGGATGCAGACTGAATATAATGCGAGTCGGAGAGGGATAGCGCAAGAGAATAGATCTTGGCTCATGGAATTCCTAGTGGGATTTATTGCAAGTCATACAACATAAAACGTCCAGAACCTGAAACTATCCTACTTGACGAACAAGACTTGTAACTTTAATGGCTTCCTACTGAAAATCAAACTATCATATTCCAACGAATTGCATGAAATAGTAACTACACTAGCACAAGAAGATTATGTGGCTTCCTAATAGCTAAACAACACTAACCATGCATACAACAAATGAAACTATGAATCCTAAGCAAAATTGAAAGGCTAAGCTATTGAAATGAGAAATTGAGAGGAAAATTTGAGGGGCCATTTGCTTGAGCATAAGCCAACTATTTATAGAATTCCCATTTGCCCAAAAGTCAAAATCAAATTGAACTCTTTAACCATAAACAATGCCAAAACACAATTCTAGCGAACAAGAATCATAAATACAAGCAAAGGCGGTGAAAAAAGATGGTAAACGTTGAATTTTTATGTGATTCACGTTAAAAGAAAATTTTGGAAAACATGTGAAGGACCACCGCCCTGAGCAGGGCAGTGGTTACAGGACCTGTCGACACTAAAATTTTCCTCCATAATTTCTATTTCATTAATGTATGTATTAGGAATAGGATGTTGTTAAGTGTAATTATTAGTAGCGTCCGATGGAAAATAACAGCGCCGTCAGTACGGTGCCGCCAATAATGTAGAGTACGGTAATAGTCAAAGTACAATAGAAATGTTGTAAAAAGTAAATATTTGTTGTAAGTGGTCCGGTAATGTTAAAATGTCAAAGTTGGGATAAGTAGAGAAGTAGGGTCTACATGATTAGGAATTAGAAATATTATATTTGTAATAAGGACAAAGAGTGATGTCATAAATATTTTGTGTATTTTATTTGTGGAAAAGTCTAAAAAGGTGGAACCCATGTGAGATGATAAGGTTCATCTTATCTTAGAAGATAAGCCTACATGTAAAGGCAAGAGTTTAGGCATGAAATATGATTGGCCGAAAGATATTTCCTATCCTATCTTAGAGATAAGATGGATAATCCTAAATTCTTATAAATAAAGAGGCCACCCCCCTTATTTAGCAAATAGAAGGAAGTAGTGAGAAATATTGTAAGTGTGTAAAGTAAGCCATCATTTTGAAGGTGTGTTAAAAAAGCCATTAAGAAGTGTAATTGTGAAGTTTCTCCCATAATTATTGTTGGAAGGCAAGTGAAGTCAGTAACACTTGAAGTACCTCATGGGTGAGATTGTAACAATTTCATGTTGATATTATAATTTACACTTATATTTCATATTTATCGTCATTCCTTCTTATCATAGTCTATGGTATTCTTATGTTATGTTTGTTGTTGTGTTTCCAGATTCCATCCACCAAACTAAAAGTTGTGCATTAGTAAATAATCATAGCACGAGGAGTTCCTGGTGAAGAATTATCATAGTGCCGGATTGGTGATGACATTTTGGTTCCGTTGCCGGGACCATTCCTCGTTGGTGGATTTTCTGGAGAGATATTCCCACCTAGTCAAAAAATCATTTGGAGGGTAACCTTTTTTTTACTGTGCATAGGAGTTACCATGGTAAAGTCATTTTACCGTGAATAGTATTTACCACAGTAACTTCATTTTTTTACCATGAATAGTATTTACCGCAGTAACTTCACTTTTTACCGTGAATAGTGTTTACCACAGTAAAGTCAGTTTTTACCGTAGTAAGTCAAGTTTTACCATAGTTTACCATGGTCATTTCTATTTTACTGTAGAAAGGTGTAAAGTCACTTTCTATTATAGTGATTCCAATTATTTGTGCACATAAGTCTTGTTGATTGTACTTGTGGGTTGGTATTTCACGGTGGTTACTTTTGAAAATGGGGAAGATTCCTATTTTTTCAGCCCAATCTAATGAAGATGCTTCCTCTTTCATTCAAGAGTTTAAACGATCTTGTATTTGTAATGGCCTTATAAGAAGGGAACAATGGACTGAATTTTTTCCTACCTTTTTGGATGGTTCAGCACTTAGGTGGTTTGAAACACTAGGTGAAAATGTAAAAAACTCATGGGATTTATTAACTGAAAGTTTTCTTGAAGAATTTGGTGAACAACAGAAATATGCAGATCTCATGATCAAGATCACAAAGCTAGCCCAAGGAGAGAAGGATAAGATAAGAGATTATCATGCTCGTGTTCTAGAGCTAAGGAGGAAGCTTGATGCCCAGATCTAGAAGGAAGGATTTGCGGATGGGTTGATGAATGGCGTGGATAATCTCCTATGTAAGCACTTCATTCTTAGGATGAATCCAGAGATCAGAAAATGAGTGAAGTATGATTTCTCAGCTACCATTGAACAAGCAAAGAAGATTGCAAGAAGACAAGAAGAAAGCATGGAAGAGGAGCCCAAAGAAATTGTTGCTAAAGTAGAGCCTACACCAGCACCTTTGGTCTAGAATCCACAACCACTCTCGGTGAGCACAAATCTGTCTCCTAGTACATCTACTGAGTATGAAGATCTGCTCAAGAAGATGGTCAGTAACTATTAATCTTCTCCAAGGAAAAGAATTTAGTTCTCAGGGAGGAGATAGAGGTCCCAAAAAGAAATATTTCTGAAGTTGTATGTTATAGTTGTTATAAAAGGGTAATTATAAGTATAATTGTCCAGATAGAGCTTCTACATCTGGTACAGAGAGATAATGATAAAGGAAAAACACCTGTGAATTCTTTTGATTGTAGTAGATAAGAGCATAAATAATGAAGTAGATGTGTTTGTAACAAAAAGAAAGAAAGAAAAATATAACCAAGATGGAAATGATCCTGAGAGAGATGAAAGGAGAAACTAGTAAGAAACATAAGAGAAGAAAGTTGGGTGGTGTAGGATTTTCTGATTTCACAGGGACAAGGATCATACTCCATCTTAGAAAATCTATCCAAAAGACCTGCAAATATTACATATGGTCAACTCTTGGCTATGTCTTTTGAGAAGAGGTGGGAGCTGTGAAGTGGATTCAATGCTCGATGAAGGAAGGAGGTTGAGGTCCCTGTTTTGGAGGTAGAGGCGGATCCCTATGCTCCACAAGCTGAGGTACTATGTAATGGTATTTCAATTCATGATGTCTTAGTTTGATGGAGTGCTGTAGTTAATGTAATGACCGAGTCTGTAATGAATATGTTGGGTTAAAAATTGATCGCCCCTCAACACTTATGTTACGGTCATTAAATAAGGGAAAAACTAAACCAGAAGGTGTAGTTTCAAATGTGGCCATATCTATTATGGGTGTTGTATGTGTGGTAGACTTTCAGGTGATGAAAAAATGGTACTGTTGCGTATCTAATGTTGTTGGGAAGACCATGGCTAAGGAGAGTTCATGTAAGAAACTACTGGAATGAAGGCTTCATGACACTTGGACGTGGTAGAGAGAGGGTGAAAATAAATGTGATCCCTCGGCATCATAAGGCAGAACCTATCGATTCAAGTGATGAAACTGATGATTGTACATCCTCTGATTACTCTAGTACCAGTGAAGTGGACACAAAAGATGAAGAAAGTGAGGTTGATGTTTCGGTCATGGATATCCTTTCATTCACACCGACTCATGACCCCATAAAATTATCTGAAGAAGAAATTGATGATCGTCTCCAGCAAATAAAGATTGTTGATGTTGTGATGGAGAGTGAGAAGGAATCCTACCTCCAGCTCTTTCGAAGGTACATACACATATTCACTTTTGATTACAAGGAACTCTGTTAAGTATGTTGGGTAGAACATTCTATTGAGCTGGTAGATGGTGCTAAGCCATAAAGCAAATGCCATATAGAATGAATCCTAATTTTTTCAAGACTGTAAAAAAGAAGAAATAGATAAGTTTGCTTGATGCAGGATTCATATTTGCTGTGGAGAGAGTGCCAGAATGGGTTTCTCCCATTGTGATCTCAATAGAAAAGAATGGGAACTATGCATTGTGTGTTGACTACAAGAAGCTCAATAAGGGCAACAAAGAAGATCATTACCCTCTTCCATTCTCAGATCAGATCTTGGACGAGAGTAGCAGGCCAAGAGTGTTTAGTTTTGCTAGATGGATATAGCGGATACACCAAGGTTCGTAGATAGCGAGAAAAGATCAGTTGAAGACCACGTTCACCACTCCTTGGGGAACGTTTGCTTATAGAGCTATGCCTTTTGGGTGGGTAATGCTCCAGCAACATTCCAGCGTTTGATGAATAGGGGTTCAAAACCTACATTGGGAACTTCAATCAGAGTATTTCTGGATGATTTTTGTATCTATGGGAGCAAGTTGGACCACTGCAACCAGATGGAGACAACATTTCAAAGGTTAGATGAAGCACAAGCCTCACTAAAACCCTACAAAGTGTGTCTTTGGATGTTCTAAAGGCGTTTTGTTAGGCAGGTTTGTATCCAGAGATGGTATTGTACCGATCCTGATAAGTGTCAAAAAACCGTCAAAGAGTATCCATTTCCATGAATAGAAGTAGTTTGAGATCATTTTTAGGCCATGTGGGTTACTATAGAAGGTTCATCAATAAATTCACAGAAGATTGCACAGCCACTAACCCAGTTTTTGAAGAAGGATGTTACTTATGAACACAGGAGAATAAAAGCGCATGAAGCTTTTGAACAACTGAAGGAAGCCCTGGTGTCTTCACCTGTTCTAAAGAGTCCAGATAGGAGCAAGCCATTCATTGTGTACACTGATGCCTCAGATGTAACACTAGGAAGTAATCTGAGCCAAAAGGATGAAAAATGGGAATGAACATCCAGTCTACTTTGGGGAAGCAGAAAAATGAGCATGTGAGGAAATTAATACTGAATAGAAAAAGAGGCTCGGCTAGCATTTTTGCTGTACAAAAAAAAAAGGGTTAGAAATTCCTTGCTAGGGTATAAATTTATAGTTGTGACAGATCTCAGCTCTAAACTATATTTTCACTCAAGCCTAACCCATCATGTGGAGGATCGCCAAGATTGATAATTTGGCTACAAGAATTTGAATTTGATGTTAATAGGCCAGAAAAGAAGCATTCAATGCAGATGCACTCTCTCGACCTTGATGGTTAGGTTCACATCTTGTGATGATGAAGATTCCCAGGCAACATTGTTATCCCTTGACAATCCCTAGTGAATACATAGATATTTGGAATTATCCTGAATGAAGTCAAGTTTCCTGATGGTGCAATGCAAAGACTAAGGGAAGATTACTCAAGCCAGTTGGCCATCTTCTATTCTGCTGGGATAATTATTTCGAATGGACCTGATGGACAAGAAAAGAGGGCAGTTGGACGGATGCAAGGGAAAGGAGCTGATAAAAGAACTCCACAATGGTACAGTGGGAGGACACTTCCCGCTAGACAACTTACAGTACAAAGCAAGAAGGATCTTGGATGTAGGGTTATCGACTGGCCCACTCTTTTAGAGATTGTTATAAATTATGGTTAAGACATGTGATATTGTCAAACACATGGTAACCGTAACAACTTCATCAGAATTCCATTATGCCCTATTCTTCCACTTGGTCCCTTGGGAAAAGTGGGGAATAGAATAATTGTAGGTCCACGTCCAACCTACCCCCAATGCCAAAATAGTTATAATTGTAGTTGCCACAGATTATTTGAACTAAGGTGGGTTAAGCTAGGCATTGAACACTTCTAGGAGAAGGCAAGGTTCTATGGATGAATTGCTGGATATCCCTAGGTTAAGCACGTTTCTTCTTAGGATGAATCAGAGATCAGAAAAATGAGTGAAGTATGATTCTCAGCTACCATTGACCAGCAAAAGATGGCAAGAAACAAGAAGAAACGCATGGAAAGGACCCAAAATTGTTTGCTAAAGGTAATCCTACACCAGCACCTTTGGTCTCATAATCCACAACCACTCTCGGTGATCACAAATCTTTCTCTGTACAACATCTATCGATATGAAAGATCTGCTCAAGAAGATGGTTCAGTTAACTATTAATCTTCTCCAAGGAAAAGAATTTAGTTCTCAGGGAGGAGATAGAGGTCCAAAAAGAAATATTTCTGAAGTTGTATGTTATAGTTGTTATAAAAAGGGTCATTATAAGTATAATTGTCCAGATAGAGCTTCTACATCTGGTACAAGAGATAATGATAAAGGAAAAACACCTGTGAATTCTTTTGATGTAGTAGATAAGAGCATAAATAATGAAGTAGATGTGTTTGTAACAAAAAGAAAGAAAGAAAAATATAACCAAGATGGAAATGATCCTGAGAAGATGAAAGGAGAAACTAGTAAGAAACATAAGAGAAGAAAGTTGGGTGTGTAGGATTTTCTGATTTCACAGGGACAAGGATCATACTCCATCTTAGAAAATCTATCCAAAAGACCTGCAAATATTACATATGGTCAACTCTTGGCTATGTCTTTTGAGAAGAGGTGGGAGCTGTGAAGTGGATTCAATGCTCGATGAAGGAAGGAGGTTGAGGTCCCTGGTTTTGGAGGTAGAGGCGGATCCCTATGCTCCACAGCTGAGGTACTATGTAATGTATTTCAATTCATGATGTCTTAGTTGATGGAGGTGCTGTAGTTAATGTAATGACCGAGTCTGTAATGAATATGTTGGGTTTTAAAAATTGATCGCCCCCTCAACACTTATGTTAAGGTCATTAAATAAGGGAAAAACTAAACCAGAAGGTGTAGTTTCAAATGTGGCAATATCTATTATGGGTGTTGTATGTGTGGTAGACTTTCAGGTGATGAAAAATGGTACTGTTGCGTATCTAATGTTGTTGGGAAGACCATGGCTAAGGAGAGTTCATGTAAGAAACTACTGGAATGAAGGCTTCATGACACTTGGACGTGGTAGAGAGAGGGTGAAAATAAATGTGATTCCCTCGGCATCATAAGGCAGAACCTATCGATTCAAGTGATGAACTGATGATTGTACATCCTCTGATTACTCTAGTACCAGTGAAGTGGACACAAAAAGATGAAGAAAGTGAGGTTGATTGTTTCGGTCATGGATATCCTTTCATTCACACCGACTCATGACCCCATAAATTATCTGAAGAAGAAATTGATGATCGTCTCCAGCAAATAAAGATTGTGATGTTGTGATGGAGAGTGAGAAGGAATCCTACCTCCAGCTCTTTCGAAGGTACATACACATATTCACTTTGATTACCAAGGAACTCTGTTAAGTATGTTGGGTAGAACATTCTATTGAGCTGGTAGATGGTGCTAAGCCCATAAAGCAAATGCCATATAGAATGAATCCTAATTTTTTCAAGACTGTAAAAGAAGAAATAGATAAGTTGCTTGATGCAGGATTCATATTTGCTGTGGAGAATTCAGAATGGGTTTCTCCCATTGTGATCTCAATAGAAAAGAATGGGAAACTATGCATTTGTGTTGACTACAAGAAGCTCAATAAGGCAACAAAGAAGGATCATTACCCTCTTCCATTCTCAGATCAGATCTTGGACGAAGTAGCAGGCCAAGAGTGTTATAGTTTTGCTGATGGATATAGCGGATACAACCAAGTTCGTATAGCGGAGAAAGATCAGTTGAAGACCACGTTCACCACTCCTTGGGGAACGTTTGCTTATAGAGCTATGCCTTTTGGGTTGTGTAATGCTCCAGCAACATTCCAGCGTTTGATGAATAGGGTGTTCAAAACCTACATTGGGAACTTCATCAGAGTATTTCTGGATGATTTTTGTATCTATGGGAGCAAGTTGGACCACTTGCACCAGATGGAGACAACATTTCAAAGGTTAGATGAAGCACAAGCCTCACTAAACCCTACAAAGTGTGTCTTTGGATGTTCTAAAGGCGTTTTGTTAGGGCATGTTGTATCCAGAGATGGTATTGGTACCGATCCTGATAAAGTTTCAAAAATCAAAGAGTTACCATTTCCTATGAATAGAAGTAAGTTGAGATCATTTTTAGGCCATGTGGGTTACTATAGAAGGTTCATCAATAATTTCACAAAGATTGCACAGCCACTAACCCAGTTTTTGAAGAAGGATGTTACTTATGAACCAGGAAATAAAGCGCATGAAGCTTTTGAACAACTGAAGGAAGCCCTGGTGTCTTCACCTGTTCTAAAGAGTCCAGATTGGAGCAAGCCATTCATTGTGTACACTGATGCCTCAGATGTAACACTAGGAAGTAATCTGAGCCAAAAGGATGAAAATGGGAATGAACATCCAGTTTACTTTGGGAGCAGAAAAATGAGCAGTGCTGAGGTAAATTATACTGTAATAGAAAAAGAGGCTCTGGCTATCATTTTTGCTGTAAAAAAGTTTAGAAATTACTTGCTAGGGTAGAAATTTATAGTTGTGACAGATCATCAGGCTCTAAAATATATTTTCAATAAGCCTAACCCATCAGGGAGGATAGCAAGATGGATAATTTTGCTACAAGAATTTGAATTTGATATTATACATAGGCCAGAAAAGAAGCATTCAATGCAGATGCACTCTCTCGAGCCTATGATGGTTTAGGTTCATCTTGTGATGATGATGATTTCCCAGATGCAACATTGTTATCCCTTGACACAATCCCTAGTGAATACATAGATATTTGGAATTATCTGAATGAATTCAAGTTTCCTGATGGTGCCAATGCAAAGACTAAGAGGAAGATTACTCAAGCCAGTTGTCCATATTCTATTCTGCATGGAGTATTATTTCGAATAGGACCTGATGGACAATACAAGAGGGCAGTTGGACGTGATCAAGGGAAGGAGCTGATAAAAGAACTCCACAATGGTACATGTGGAGGACACTTCTCTAGACAACTTACAGCAAGAAGGATCTTGGATGTAGGTTATCACTGGCCCACTCTTTTTAGAGATTGTTATAATTATTGTAAGACATGTGATATTTGTCAAACACATGGTAACCGTAACAATTCATCAGATCCATTATGCCCTATTCTTCCACTTGGTCCCTTTGAAAAGTGGGGAATAGATATTGTAGGTCCACTTCCAACTACCCCATGCCAAAATAAGTATATTGTAGTTGCCACAGATTATTTAACTAAGTGGGTTGAAGCTAGGCCATTGAAAACAACTTCTATGGATGAAGTGGCAAGGTTCATATATGAACGCATTATCACCAGATTTGGTTGCCCATTAGAAATTGTAACAGATCAAGGAAGCCACTTCATTAATGAAGTAGTAGAAGCCCTAGTCAATAAATTTTCTGTTAAGCACAAGAAGGCAACAACATACAAGCCAAGCACAAATGGACAGGTGGAACGAACAAATTTTGTGTTGTGTCAAATTCTAGCAAATGATGCAGCCTTGCAGGTACATAAGTGGGATAAAAGGATTCATGCAGCATTGTGGGCATATAGGGCAACATCAAAGTCAGCAACAGGATACTCCCCATTTCAGTTGGCCTATGACATTGATCCAGTTCTTCTTATTGAGTTTGATATTCCCACTGTGAGAGTTATGAAAAATGAAAGGATGGATGAAAGTGATTCAGTAAAAGAAAGGTTGGTACATCTTCATTTTCTAGAGGAAATGAGGGAAATAGCAAAGGATACAAGCTATAAGAAGAAAATGAAGTAGAAGGAATACTTTGATCAAAAGATCTTTTGGTCTCCATTTCATGTGAATGACTTGGTTCTAGTATATGATTCCAGATACAAAAAATAAGATAGAGAAAATTTCTTCCAAAATGGATGGGGCCCTACAAAATAGCAGCTGTGCATGAAAATGGTACGTACTGACTGGAGGTATTGGATGGCACTCCCATTACGAAATGGGTCAACCACGACAAGTTGAAGATTTTCCAAGCACCAGAATAGTCTACTCCAGGGATGGAGTAGAAGCTAGGAAGGGGGAAGATGACGACACTAAAATTTTCCTCCATAATTTCTATTTCATTAATGTATGTATTAGGAATAGGATGTTGTTAAGTGTAATTATTAGTAGCATCCGATGGAAGATAACGGCGCCGTCAGTATGGTGCCGCCAATAATGTAGAGTACGGTAATAGTCAAAGTATAATAGGAATGTTGTAAAAGGTAAATATTTGTTGTAAGTGGTCCAGTAATGTTAAAATGTCAAAGTTGGGATAAGTAGAGAAGTAGGGTCTACATGATTAGGAATTAGAAATATTATATTTGTAATAAGGACAAAGAGTGATGTCATAAATATTTTGTGTATTTTATTTGTGGAAAAGTCTTAAAAGGTGGAACCCATGTGAGATGATAAGGTTCATCTTATCTTAGAAGATAAGCCTACATGTAAAGGCAAGAGTTTAGGCATGAAATATGATTGGCCAGAAGAGATTTCCTATCCTATCTTAGAGATAAAATGGATAAGCCTAAATTCCTATAAATAAAGAGGTCACCCCCTCATTTAGCAAATAGAAGGAAGTAGTGAGAAATATTGTAAGTGTGTAAAGGAAGCCATCATTTTGAAGGTGTGTTAAAGAAGCCATTAAGAAGTGTAATTGTGAAGTTTCTCCCATAGTTATTGTTGGAAGGCAAGTGAAGTCAGTAACACTTGAAGTACCTCATGGGTGAGATTGTAACAATTTCATGTTGATATTATAATTTACACTTATATTTCAGATTTATCGTCATTCCTTCTTATCATAGTCTATGGTATTCATGTGTTATGTTTGTTGTTGTGTTTCCAGATTCCATCCACCAAACTAAAAGCTGTGCATTAGTAAATAATCATAGCATGAGGAGTTCCCGGTGAAGAATTATCATAGTGTTGGATTGGTGATGACAGACCACCGCCCTGACTAGGCGGCAGTCACTAGACCGCCGCCCAGGTAGGGCGGTAGTTTCGTCACTGAAGACCAAAACACAAAGAAAAGGAGGGGAGAAGAGAAAACAAAGCATGTAGGGACTAAGTGGTGCATGCGGGATGTTAACACATACTTGGAGAGATTTTTCAGATCCCAAACACCTTGTGAGGATATCTGAATCATCATTGGGGCACGTGTAACGTTGTTCCGGCGGTGCAGCACCCTACAATTTTGGGTACGTATAGTAACATACTCACATACACACCTTGTGATCATGAGGACTTGAAACATGACCTCATAGACCTACTGATTATGACAAAGACCATGATAAAAACTTCTATAGACACACTCTTGCATAAGGCATCATAAAGACTCAAAATATCATGAGTGGATTACATAACATACCTTCATATGCTTCAAAATATTGATGATGGCCCCATGAAGCCTAATGGAGACACTTAAGACATCTGTGCTCACCCTAACAAGGTAAGATATACATGTACTCATAGGTTCTTACACCAAGGTCTTTCATCAACATTTTCAACTTCTCCACCTTCTCTTTTCTTTGATCCTCTTGATAGTCTTGATGGGAAAACAAAAATGGCTCCTTGGGTTCAACAAGTGAAAATAGACCTTGATGATCCATAGGACCACCATGATTAGCAATAACAACTTTAGGAATCATCTTTAGTCCTTTTGAGTTCTTATTTCACTTTCTCAGTTGGTATACTCTAAACATCATCCTTCCTTTTATTGGTGTTCATTTTCACTCAAAAATATCTTCCAATGTGGCCTAATTTTTTTCACTTGAAGAAAAAAAGAGCACTCTTACCTCTAGAATCATCATTCCTTTGTTTATAATCCTGTTGATGACAATACTTAGCTATATGCCCAGACTTATTGCAACCATAACACACAAATTCATGCTTCTTATCATTCTTCCTAATATGATTAGGAGACACATAATGATATAATTTTGCAATATGACCCTTTTGTGACAAATATAACATGCAATATCTCTTGACTTATATGAATGATCATGCCTACCATTACTCCATAAAAATACATTTTTAACAAATCTTCTATAATCTCTAGCTCCATGACCAAAACTATTGCAAGTATAACACACACCATTGAGCTAACTTATATATTTCATATCATTAGGATGCCTAATAACCTTCTTGAGATCTTTAGTATTCTTCATATCTTTGGTAGCATTACTATGTTCAAATTTATTTACTTCATGTTTCTCTGAATGTTCTTATTTGTAGCTAAGAGCAAATTTTTTATTTGTATCTCTTTGATTCTCCAACATTTCATTTAGGGATTCTAGACTTTTCTATAACTTTTCATAGGTCTTCAACTTATTATGTTCCTGCTCCAAATCTGATTTTAAGAATCTTAACTCAACTTCATACGTGATACAATCTTCTTCTTTGACCTTTAGAGTTTTAGTCAAACTTTACACTTGAGATTCCACAACAAGGATGACTTGAATATGCTTATCTTCCATGTCCTTGATCTAATTTTTGTAATTATTCATCCTCAATGCTTCTACAAGATCTGAAGACTTACCCATTGTTTGTGCTTCGAAGGATCTCCTTAAAGTTGTTAAACTTACTTTATAAGGACCTTCTATGATACCAATTATTGGAAGAACAATGGACTGAGCGGGGTGGGTGAATGAGTGCTAAAATTTTTTCAGTTAGTTTACCATATCATACAGTTATTATTTCATTCATTTATTCAACATCATTAACTGAATGTTCTTATTAGGTGTGTATTAAACACTCATAACAACATGAAACATAGAAGAAGACACATGGACACCATATGTATGTCAAAATCCATCAAGGGTAATAAAAACCACTGAAAATTTGTTGATATTACACACAAAAAAATAATTTATTGAAACACCAACCTCACAAGGAGCACCAACCCCTACTTTAGTAGAGCACCAAGCCTAAAAGCAGCACAAACCCCTAATTTAGTGAAGCACCCACTCCAAAAGGAGGATACAACCCCTAGGATGACCAAGAACCAACTCAGCCACCTGAAGATGTTTTATCTCTAATTTTTTATGCCGCCACAACTGATGAAATCACATATTCATCTCACAAACCCTAGCTCAAACAATAGGTTTTCAAACTTGCTCTATCTTCTTCTATTGATATTTCTTTGGCTCTATTCTCTTACACAGATAATCTAAATAATTACTCAACTTGTCATTCTCTTCCCCATCCTTCAAATAATCCATAAATATCTGCAAATAAATCATCTCTAGATCACACTTTTCCCTCCAAGAGCACTCTCTCTCAACTAGTTTAAAAATGACCTAAAACATTGCTTTTATATGCTTCTCATTGTTTATAACCAAAGGAGGTTGGTTACTCATGACTAATTATACCCATACATCTTTAAAAATTAAAAATAAAAACCATTACAATAGTCACATATTACCCATATAGGTTGTCCTAGCCAAAACACTTCATTCATACACCAAAAATCCTCAAAACCCTTGCATTAGAATGAAAAAAATCCCCTTATGCAAAAACTATTTTTATTCAAGATCTAAAATTCATCACACATGTTTAAAATAATATTTTAACATCATAAATTCTCACAATTTACATGAACCAATCAAATTATTTCGTTTAATGGGCCCACTGGTTTATTTCCCTTACCAAACAGTTGTTTCCAATAACCTGAATATGACTTTGGGCCTCAAGGCCTCTTCAAATCAACTAAAATATAACGTGTGACCATGTTTTGGAAATTAAAATACATGTATATCACATATATGCATGATCTATCTCATGAAACACTCACCTGCTCAAACCACAAACACTTTTGTCTTCACAAAAACAACCCACCCAAAAACTAGTTTTCCAAACTTACCTGATAAAAAATATTTCTGATACATTCAATACCTATAAATTCATCCACTAGATTAAAAATTTACCCCTATGATCTTTCCAAGTTGTATAAAACATAAACTCATCCATTTGATGCTTTAAACAACTCAATACATCAAAAAGAACAAACCTGTCCTGAAACTACTAAAAATATTCTTGTCCACAAATAGACCTAGAAACCATAACAACACTCATCATAATTGAGGAAACCTTATATATCTGGAAATAAATTTGAATTATCTTTCCAATTCAACTTTAATCACCTTGTAACTCTTCCTGTAGATCCTACAGGATCTAATTTAATACATACTGCTGCAAACTGTCCTAAAATTACCCTTTCACCGGTCAACATAAATAGGGAACACTTCCCACTTTTTCAAACTCACCATGATCTAAAACATTCATGAACATCAAGAACCTAGGATAAATTTCAATTTAAACATTGCTTCATTTGGACAAATTCTCCTTAAATTAGAACTCTTCCGAAACTTTCATTTTTAGGTGGGGCCCACATAACACTACATGTTCTATCTTACATTTATAAAAAGATAGAAGAGTCTTATACAAAATAAAATCATCTTTTTTTATGAACCAATAAAAACTAGGATGGTACAGGCACTTTTCTATAAGCTGCTCCTAGATAGGGTTTAGCTAGGGTTTCAAATCACTCTAGCTTCTTAATGATAGTTCATAAAAATGTGATGATCAAACCACCTCATTATTTTTTTGAAATCTGAAAAACTGAAATGAGAAAATATTCCAAAGATCTCAAGTCCCGATGCAAATAATACAGTTCACAAAGAGAATCGAAAGGTCCAACTTTGCATGAAAATCATACTGTAACATACCCGGTTTCACCAAAACTTGCATATCTTCAAATTTCTTCAACACTTTAACCTAAAAATTGGCATGAATAACCGTAAAAACATGATCTAACTGTTTATTCTCACCATATATCCTAGATATGTCTCAAAATCTCCATCCGCGTTGACTTACCTATTCTTAACTATCTGTTTCTCATTGTTTTCTTCACAATGACCTCATAAAAGCATCAAACCATTAAATAAAAACTTGAACCTCACCATACACATCATGTACACTATGACCATACTTATAACTTTCTTGGAAAATACTCATCATCTCTAAATCTCATAAATGTACCTCATTTTGTATGTTCCAAGGATAGAAACAAGCTTGAAATGACCTGATTCAACCATAAAACGACCGTGTTGACCATATGAATACCCATAAACACTCATGAAACATCATACCTTCCATTTTTGAACTCATGAAAACATACAATCATCTCAAGAAGACACATACTATGAATTTTCCTAGAAAACCATGCTCTAAGACACCATGACAACTCACCAAACATGACACTGCTAATCAACCTTCATGTTTGACCACTGATTGATACTTCATGGAGATTTTCATGACCTCATGACACCCTTTTCCATCAATGGGGGTTGACATCAATGATAATGAAACCACATAATGGCCAGCAAAATTGATCCATTATCTATCATAAAGACTCAATATTTCATCATACAAGGACGAGCAAACAGTAAGTGGACATTTACGATCTTAGAGAGAGGTAAAATGTTGATCACATACATAGTCTCACTATTAAAATACATGTGTGAAAATCTATTGAAACCTCTGATATTCAGGGAGGAACTAGAGAAAGAGAAGGAAAATTTGGACCCGATTCACCCATTAGTGATAGAGATAGGGAATACTCATTCCAGAGTATTGATAAGAAAGAATATCTTCAGTACCTCATCAGAGGAATTGTCATGTGTATGGGTGAGGAATATTATCACCATGTAAAAAATGATTAATAGATCCATCAGAGAGTTGGAATCAAATGAGGAATGGGCCTAGAAGATGCAAGATCACATTAACAAAATCATTTAGAAACTTGGAGTACCCGTGATGGAAGAAAATACAACTGCAGATGAGTTGTTGAGTCCATTTGAAGAACATGTTAAGAAATAAACTGGAGACCCACTAAATTTCAATGAATAAACCTTGGATTAACTATCTAGGATTCAAGCCTCCATTGCATTCATCAAAAAGAAACATCAGTCATGGTTTGAGTAATGCAAAGATATCAATGATGCTACTGATGGTTGGATAAAATCCCAGAGTTACATGCACATCCCTCTAACAAACAAGGTGGCATCTGCAGTGGATCAATTCAAGAAAGAGTTCAAAGGAGTTGAGATTTCCTAGTTTTATATGGTTTGAGAGTGGTCAGGTAGAAAAGTAGGATCAGCGGGAGTGGCTTCTTCATCGGCATAGTATTCTCTCTCTTCTCCACCTTCTTTCTCTCCCCCCGGTGTTCTATTTCTTCATTGGGGGTTACACTTTTTCATAATGCCTTATTTTTTGTAATTAAAAAGTGACTTTAGGATTATAATTTAATAATTCACCTTTATTTTATAAAAAAGGACTTGAACCTTTCCTAAGCATTCATAAGTCACAAGTTATGTAAAAGCATGTGAAGGGTCATTTGGGGGTGAACGAAGAGTCATTTTAAAGTTATATAAATTGTAAAGGCAACCTCTTTCCAAATGGTTTTCATTTCTATGAGTTCATGAGAAAGTGATCCTTATGAAGAAACAAAGAGATAAAATTTTATTATACTTCTCATTTTCTACATTCTTCTCACTCTTGTCATGTACAATTTTTCTCAAGAATCAATGAAAGAAGAAGTTTATGCCTTTTTTGACTAGGAGAGTTATTGATACTTTTTGCTCATAAATCTTAACTAGTCTTGTTTCCATTTGCTTAATTATTTCTTGTAAATTTACATGTGTTGGAAATTTCTAATTAATGAGTTTAGGACTCTAATTTTCTACCTTCAACATTAATCCATCTCCCTTTTTCTCTCTTTCCCTTTCTTTTTCTCTTGCAAAGTCATCTCTAACAATAAATTACTAGATTTTTCCATAGGGTTAGTGGATTGCCCATGTTGGATCTCTAGCCACAAGGTCACCACAGAAACTACATTTCACACGTGCATGTAAACACAGACCTGCACCATTCAAGTAGAGGGAATTATATTCCTAGAGAATTGGAAAGAAGTCATCCTATTTTTCTACCTGACAAATTTTCTTGCCAACAAGGTAGTTATCTTTAATTGATGCTTTGTTCATATTTCTAAAATCCACACAAAGCCTTGTGTCCCAATTCTTCTTTTTGACTGGCACTTAGTTAGCTACCCATGAAGAGTATCTAGTGGGCTTAATTATCCCACTATCTCATAGTTTAGTCATTTATTATTTCATTTTGGTTACAAGAAGGGGATTGACATGCATTTTTTTTCTCTGAAGGGATTGGAGTGAGGCTCCAATGGTATCTCATGGCGAAATAAGTATTCTATGTAAGCTTTTAGTTCTGAATAACACCAGGCTAGGTAATCTTGGTATTTCTTTAACAACTTGGTATAATCCTATTTTCCTTCTTTATTCATACTACTCCCCAACCAAACCTTTCTTGGGTTTTGAGAAGCTCCCAAGTTTTACACTTCAACATCTCTAGATGCATAGATAGGATTGCTTATAACTTGGTCTTCACTATCAAACTTTGATTCCACGCTGACAAGTCCTCTAGGAATGATATTTGTTTTTAGTTGAATTATATCCTCTCCAAAGAGAGTCTCCTTTCCTTTACACATTTACACCATGGGTTCAATATCAGTGAGCTGATTATTGAACTCATCTTTACAAGTTAGAAACCTATGAATCTAAGCATCATCCTCAAAAACTTTCCAATATTGAATTTTGTCTGGAACTGAAGTTCTGACTAACACTTCTACTTCATAATGGAAGTAAGGAGATACAACTTCATTGTCATACTGGGAACACCACAATATCCATTTTTTCAATCACTGCATTCTGAGCTCTTTCATGATAAAGGATATTAAAATAATCAAAAAATTCGATGAAATCCTAGACTACATGCTTATACTATTTAAATATCTTATTCTTAGTTGCATAAAATTTTCTGACTTTCTTTACAATCAATTTTTAATTTCCTTTAACAATGATGTCCTTTATCACATGCTTCCATGCAATTTTTAATTCAAGGAGCAATGCCTCATATTCAGAAATGTTGTTAGTACATTCAAACTTCAGTTTTAAAGAGAAGTTAGAAGAAACCTGATTTGGAGACGTCAAAACCACACCAACTCCATTTCCATTATTGGAACACGCTCCATCAAACATCATAGTACAAGGGTCCTTGACATATTCTATGTGTGAATTATAATCCATACAATGATATTCAAAATATACATTTTGTAAGAAGTTTCCCAAATCAGTATCAACAAACAATACTTCATATGAGGAATTCATGGGATCCTCAATAAGATGGAGAATTTTCTTTTCTCCATGCAATTTGACTAGATTCCCTTATAATGGTATATAGGTATAAGACATATCCATCTGAATGCTGCCTCCTATACTAGTAACCCACTTTCTTAATAGAAACATACCCCATTTAACAAGGGAATCAACTATAACTTGTTAATGGTCATATATTTACCAGGATAGGCAGTAAGATGTACTACTAAACCTATGCCATACCCTACTATGAGTAGTTATCTTAAATCCATGGCATAACATGTCCCAAATGTTGTTTTTATATTTATTTCTAATTTATTCATGACCTCTAAAGGCGTGACATTACATGAAGCTCCTGAATCAAACATATAATTGTGAAGAAACCACCCATTGAAAATGAAGTTAGTAAAGAAAGGATCCACATCCAATTGATATTATACCAAGGATGTTCCTAAATACAATTTTGGGGGTTCCTCCATGTTCTCTAATTCTTTCTTTATCTTAACTTCAACAACACTTGGGGGAGTTACTACATAATTTGTACTCGTCTCCTTGATAACCATATCATCCTTCAGTCCCAAATACTCAAATGCCCTCTTTTTATGCTTTGGAATCATAATTAACTCTACAATATTGACTGTAAATTTTATCTGACTTAGAATCTAAGACATGTCACATACAATATACTTTAGCAGGGTTCTATTAGAGGCAAGGGTAACAATTCTTTATGATTGGATTCCATCCTTTACTACTTGGGAAATAATATAAGTACTTGGCTTTGTAGCACTATCAAGACCTTTCTCAGACATGTTTTTCTTAGGAAAATATTTGGGAATATTGGTCAACATAGGAATTTTTGGTTTAGGATTAAGGACATATCCTTTGACCTATCTATTTTGAAGGTTATAATCCTTTTTTTTAGCAACAACAACATTCATTAATAGTTATCTATATTCTTCATAAGGGATTCCAACATCATACTTCTTAATTGTTAACACTTTTAAATACTCAAATTCATGATTTGGAAGATCAAATGACTATGCCATATCTATATCAACATTACCAATAGAAGGTAATAAAAATATCTAATTTATGTGAGCCCAAAATTCCTCCACATTCCTAACATATAAGAGATTAGTTGAAGTGGATCCTGGTATTGAGTCTTTTAGACATTCCATCATACATATGTCATTAAAACCAACTTCATTAGCAACATCATCATCTCCAACAAGTGGCTCATAAGGGAAGCATTCCAATAAGCACTTATCACATCATTCAATGATGTGATCTTCCTCTACTAATGATACCCTTACTATTAATGGATCTGAGACATTTTTTTTCTCTGAGGCTTTTTGTTTATTCCCTGAACCCATAGGTCCTTTTCCTCTGTCATCATCCTGGTGATATCCTTTGGGATGATTCCCAAATATATTTTTTTCTTGGGCTTGGTGATAAAGTTGATGATTTGAAACCAATCCTTTCTTTGCTCTAGCAAGCTTGTAGGAAATTTCTTTGACTACTCTAGCCATAGTTTTAACCAATTATTATAAGTCCATTGTCTTACTTATCTGTGGATTTTGTGGATTACTTATCTTGACACCTTCCCTCTTTGGAGGCTTCACAGCTGCTTTAATATTGTTATCAATTTGGAAAATTATAGAGAAATTCTGCCTCAAAGTTCTATGTTTTTTCTCCCTTAGCTAATAAGTTTTTTTTTTTCAAAGTCATCTAAGTACTTGAGAAAACAAGAATCATCACTAGGCCTTAGATTAATAGGCAATCTAGTTAGAGTTTTATTAAACCTAGTGTTAAATTCCTGCATAGACTCATTAGGATTTTTCTTTATATTTTCAAAACTAGTCTAAAGAAACCTAGGATCAATCTTATCACCACATTGCAACTTGAAAGAATTTTTCATTTATGTCCAGGATTCAATTGAATTTTTAGAAATAAAATTATACCATTCCCTAGCATCTCCCTCTAAAGTATGTATGAATAACTTGACATAAACATCTTCATATTCTACTTCATAGTAATCGATAATATTTTGACAAAATCTAAGACGTTGATCTCTACTTATGGCATTATTCCCTTGAAATTTAGACAATTTGTTTTTTATTTCATGTGGTAATTAATTTAGATAGCCTATCATTCCAATAAATCTTATTGGTGTATAGGTAGCAACCATAAAAGAAGTTCTAGGTGGAGCTTGTGCCATATTATTTAGTAGAGGAGTTTCAAAAGAAAGATTGAAATGGTGGGGAAATGAGGGTATTTGAGGAAAAGGAGTATGATCCATAAATATGAATCCTTCAAGGACTTAGTTTCATAAAATACCCTATTATAAGGAGTCAACAAAGGAGGGAGATGAAAAATACCTTTGTTACTTGTAGATGTTAAACATTCTTAAAACAAAGTATGAAAATATGCTTGAGGGGTACTTGATTCAGAGCTGTCAGGTGTACTCAAATAGTCCTCCACCAAAGGATGATCAAATTCAAGAGTTAGAACAATATTTTATTCTGACCTTGGACCACCCATTGGTTTCCAAATCTTCTTTCTTCTTGAATTTGTACTTTCCAGTTCTGGAAGCAACATTCTAATAGGATCAAACTTGAAGAAGGATCTTATTCCTTCCAAATTTACAAAATTAAAGAGTTAATCAACAAGGAGTAAATAATTTTCATTGGTATATGCCATATTTTATTTTAAACAATGAAGCCATCACTAAGGTATTACACCTTAGATGTATAGATCAACTAAAATAGCTCTTGAAATGATAGCTTTAAAAACTGGTAGACATATATTTTTATATCTTTATGATTTTTACCATTATTTTCCCAACATAGTCAAATGTAATGGAAATCCTACTTAGACTGAGAAAAATTTGGGATAATACGTTGAGAATGGACTATACTTTGGCAAATCTTAATAAATGGAAGAATCATAAACCTCAATTTGGATATGACACCTAGTAGTGCTGCCAGAAAATTTCATATTTTGACTTAGTCCCTAACAACGGCACCAAAAAGCATGTTGGTCCTTAAATTTTCCTCCCATATTGGATTGAAAACAATTTATTCTTAATGGAAAGGGGGGACGACTTGGAATGGTGGTAGACCATGTTTGTGTGTTGTTTTGTAGCTGAGGAGGGGTCTAACAATTTCCTTGGGATCAAGCCTTGGGATGATTGAGGAGAACATACTAAGGATATGGCCTTTTTTCTGCTATTTTTGGTCCTGCCTTGAACCAGGGTGAGAGGACCACGGGTGTAACCTGAAATGCTAAGGGGAAAAGGAATATATGTTCCCTTAATTTATTTTCAAAGGGTGGGTCAATCCGAGATAAACATGGCTAAGGACACAATTCACTCTGATGAGTTATCACATAAAGTGTTATATATGCTTAATGCACCAGAAATATGTTACTATAAACAATAAAGTTCAGTTGCTCTTGCATTTTCTTGATAATAGAATTAAGGCTAAAAGACATCTTCAGTGATATTTAGAAAACAACAAGGTATTAGATAGAGAAAATAAACATTTAGCAATGGTGGGATGGGGTCAATTATGAAAATTGTAACTTCAAAGAGGGGGAATTATAGGTAGAGAGACATTCATTGTAACATAATATTTAACACTTAAAGCAGCCTACAATCTTGTAAAGTATAGAAAATTGAATAAAGAAGTAACCGTTTCTATAAATAAATATTTGCATTCATTGATACTCAACAGATGAAAATTTTCAACTCAATCTCTAAAATACTTAACATGTGACCTCATGCAAGAATTCTAATGAAGTGATTACTGTTTCTACTCTTTCACACCCAAGATACACTCCAAGGCTAATAAAAATCTATCAACACAAAATAGTTATGACAAGGATTTTACAATCAGGTCCAATATTACAAAGGGAATGCTCACAACACAACATCAAACTTAATGAACAAATCACAAACATTAAGGATGGATCTAGTGTAGGACAAAGTGAAGAAGTAAGCACAAAATTGCAGTAGAAAATATGACTCGTTAATCAAAAATTTGACATAAAGAACCCAAAAGACAACATTTAAACTCAAAATTAGACATAATTCATTTAGATATTAGAATTTATCAATAAGTTAACATCATACAAATAATCTCAAAGCTTATCAATGGATATACACTCGCAACCACCTTGACACAGAAGTTTAGGAAAATGAATTCTATATGCATTTCACAAAAGAAACATTAAGTATTCACAAATATATCTCTAGAACTCTTCATGAATTGAAATATTAAATCCATTTTTATTAGAATACCAAAACTAACTCCCTTAATTATGAGGAAAAGCCCATATTTATACAAATTTGATGTTTTCTTACAATTTGATTTTACCCCCAAAACAACAAGTGAATATTCTCTTTGTTCACAAAGAAATATCTTCTTAATTAGAGCGGGAATGTAACTTGTTTAACTGACAATATCTGCTTTCCAGTTAGCATTTGGGATTGATTCTTGATTCCATGTCTTTACTACCACATACCCAAAAATAGTTAGTTGATACTACCAGGTGTGTCTGTGGCCTTTTCTATTCTCATTTTCTCTCAAGAAATTCCATCAATTTCTAAATAAGATGATGAAAACTTCAATAGCTAAAGTATACCTTTCTAATGAGACCATTTTTTCTTTATTTGGAGCTCTAGATTGAAATTTATGGCCATTTGAAGTTTTTTATGTTGGGATGAACAAGAGAGTGACATGTTGCAGCCTTTGATTGGCTCAAGAATTTCCCCTGCTTACATTTGCATTTCCTTTCCTTTTCTATGTGTATTATGTGAATTTGAATGCAGTTTAGTTCCTTTAGAAAATGTGAGCCAATAAGAAAATGCCACATCCCTTCACATTCTTTAAACTATTCTCTTATTTATACTAGCTACTACAAAATACGAGCTAATGAAAAAGATCTAGTTCTTTTTTTAGTTTCATGCTTTTCTTTTACTTGTACTAGCCATCTTGAAACATGATCTAATGAAAAAGCTCCATGTTTTCTTCACAATTCAAATTATTCTTTTACTTAAATTCCTGCCACGAAACTTGAGCCAATTAGAGAGCTCCACATTATTTGCATTCTCAGTCTATTTGATAATCTTGAATGACACCAGCGAGACACGAGCCAATGGGAAAGCTCCATGTTTTTATCATTTTAAAAATACCATATCATTTTTATGAAAAAAAAAAACAATGAGAAAGCTCCACGCTCTTTGCATTGTAAGTTTATTTGATAAGATCAAATGATCCCCACGAAACTTGCACCAATGAGAAAGCTACACATTCTTTGCAATGCTAGAATATTTGATAATCTTGACTAACAATAACAAAACACAAGCTAATGAGAAATCTCCATGCTTTTATAATTTTACAAAGACCTTTTCATTTTTGTGAAGTAAAAACTAATGAAATGGATCCACACACCTTTGCATTATTAGCCTTGTCAAAATGCAAAGCATAAACCAATCAAAAAGTTCCATGCATCTTTACATTTATTGGCCTTGTCAGAATGCATAGCATAAACCAATGAAAAAGCTCCATGCTTTTCACAATTTAGAATCTATCAGGGTACGAATCGTAGACAAATGAGAAAGGTCCATGTTGTTTTGCAATGTTAGGTTTTCTCTTTGCGACCTTTAGCTAGGCAAACTTTATTGTTGGATTCATAAAAATATTTTCACGTATCAATTTTGACTTATCAAACCACCTAGACATGACACTTTATCAAACTTAATTATTTTCTTGGACTTAATATTTCATGAAGTGAAACTCATCTTTTTCCTTGTCGTGGACCCAAAGATTTATGAAATTTAGTACATTCTGCAGACTTGAAGTTCGTGAAACTTGAATATCTTAGAAAGGCCAAGAATCTTACCATGTGTCTTTTGCCTTGCTAAGTTTGAAATTTGAAGGCCAAATGAACGTCTATCAAGAATTTTAAATAGAGCCCACTAATGATTTAAAACATAATCTCCCACGGGTTTTCAAATTCCCATGACCAGTGCTTTTGAGAGGTATATTTTTACAGCCGTATGAACGTTTTCTACTCTTAAAAACAACTAAGTCCATTTTAATTTATTTAACTGGTCTTGTAGATTTATATCTCATGGTCAGGCTGCATTCTTTTTGGGCCTTTGGAGCTTCGGATTTTGGAGCAGTTTGGAACATTTTGTGTTGATTTGCAGGTTATTTTCCTCTTTAAACATATCCTAATCCTCTTCGAGTCTAAAGATCTTATAATTTGATTAGCCAGTCCATTTAAACTAGTTCCCTGACATTTCTACTAAATCTCCTATTTTATTTGGCTAAGGCGTAAAGCTTCTTAGAATTTGACGCTCCTCCTGGAATCAGGCTAAACTTTAAAGCATGGGGAGAAATATGAAACACATAGAACAATTATATTTTCAAAGCATTAATGAAAAATATGTGCTTGATCCAAGGAACTGGATTGAGCATCAACAAATTAAACACCCAAGAATGAAGTGAAGCAAGAGAAAACTCAAGAATCAGTTGAAGAAATTTCCCCTACTCTTAAACAAGTATCACAACTTTCAAAAGAAGAAGTAAAATAAAATGAAGAGAGAAAGGACGTATCAGAGAAAGAGCTTGAAGAATAAAAGAATGATGAAGAGAGTGAAGAAGAGAAAAAAGGTGGTGAGGAAGGTGAGGATGAGGAAGATGAAGTAGCATTCGTAGATAGAGTCATAGAAAATCTAGTGCCTCAAGGACTAAGCTTGAATTCAGGAGACCCTCTGGTTCTTTCATTAAAACTCCTACTCTTAAGACATCCACCTCTCAACCTCTTGGTCCTCCCAATGTCCTTGCATTAATACCTTTAATTGCTCCATCTTCTGGTGATTTGTTCACATGGGTCTAGCCCATGATTGAATGTAAGAAAATGAAGTATTCTTCACAAATTGTTGTTCCAATATTTAATGCAGTGGTTGCTTTACTTGGTACAACTCCTCCTCCTCCAAAGAAATCCAAAACAACCTCCTATTTGGTTTTAGATGCTACAGGTCAGCAATTTCTGGAAATTGCTGAACCAAAGGGAGATAAAAATGAAAAAGAAATAATTATTGTAGATTTTGAGTTGATGAGGGTTTCACTTGGAGAATCCGATCCTAAAGGAGAAGTACAAATCTTAAGGATATTGTATCAAAAGTAATTGATAGGGTAGAAAAAGGGAAGAAAACACAAGAACATCTTGAGGAACAAGTACATGTCCCCTCAAACTTTATTAAATCCTTTCTCTCAAATAAAAAAACCCCTCTAGATCCCACTAGTCTTTCTTCACTACCTCTTGCAAATGTTCTTTCTAAAGATGATATTAAATCCATAATAGAAATCCATGAACATGCATCATTTGGTATAGCTATTGAATCTTGGGTATAAGGAATGTTGATTTCTTGTTTGAGTATCATTGATGAAGCATACAAAATGTATGATAACATCTCTTCAACAAAATATCAATTCAATGCAACAATCAGTGCCATTGACAAAAAACTCAAGATTTGGGTGGATAGTATGCAAGATTTCATAATCATGAGTACCATTAATGAGAAGATTTTACTGTCTCATAATATTTTTGATGATTCTAAAAATAACCTATCCAAGAAATGGGTTTACAATGTTGAATGGTGGATCAGAGTCCTTGAGGAAGATGGGCGTAAAATGAAGAATATGGTACATAAAGGTGAATCTATGAAATCAGAAATCTTTGTTGATATGCAAGCTCTCTTTTGCCAATTCTATAAAGAAAATTACGTGGAGAGAAACTCAGATGATGAAGTCAAATAAAAATTCAATACATTTATAAAAGAAGATTTGTTCAAAGCATGGTCAGTCAACAAAGATAAAATGGAAGATCTCTCTAAGTTGCACAATGTCATTGTGGAATCCACCAAAGGATTACTGTAGAATGATGAAATAATAAAGGAGATGGAGCTCTCTCTTGGAATTTGGTTGGCTCCCATGTCTAACATAATTATCCCCAAGGTCATGGAAATTTATGATATTGTAACTAGATTTAAGGTTCAAGTTCTCAAGATGAAGGTTCCATCTACACCTCTTTCCAATGTTCCTTCTTCTCTTGGCTTGTGACTTTCTTCTATCTAATTTTTATGTTTTGAGGTTGGCTTTATTATTTTTTAAATGAAATTGTAAAATAAAGCCACCTTTTGTAATTCACTAATTAAGTGTTTAACACTTAATTAAAATAAAATTAGTTAGAAAGGTAGTTACATCCTTCCCTCAGTCTATATAAGGATTCTCTCCTATTTGTAAAGGGGTAGGATATTGGTACTCCTGGATGTAAATACATAATTTTGATCAATACAGAAGAAGAGACATCTCTTTCTCTCATATGTGTTCTTTCCTTCTCTTTTTGGAAATTTGTAAATGTGAAGATTAATATATGCAAATTCTGAAACTTTGTGTTTAATCCATAAGATATGGTGTGGAGAAATTTGTGTCTGTCTTCATTTATATTATATGGGTTTTTTATGTATATTGAATCATAATTTCCAAATATCTCTTGCATGCATTAGTAAGGTATATATTTGCATTCTCTGTATCTGAAAGTGTTTCCTTCTTCACTTCCTTCTTTACAGTAGTGGGAAATCTTGCACAACCAAGGAGGGTGCTTATATCCTTGATAAATGAGTTAGTCTGAAGTTTGTTTCCCTAATTTATATTTTCTTTCCCATATAAGCTACAATTTCTTCCTCAAAACCCTATCCCTTATTTTTATTCTATATTGAGAATATTGAATCATTCACATACACCACTATCCTCATTCATATATGATTAGATTGTACATTTGTAAATAATTAGAGTTCTAAGTTTTTGGTGAATTAAGGGAACCTCCCTATAAAGAAGAGAGATTGATATCCCCTAAACTATTGATTGTTTCCAATGACTAAATTTTAAACCAACAATTTTTTAGCATGCACCGTGGGGCACGTATCATGCTTCCCATAGAATAATATTAAAAAAAACTAGTAATTACAACACATTGGATGAAATAAGATATACATGAGGAAAAATATCTCGAGGTGTAGAGGATCCTACTTTCCAACTGAAACAACAACAAAGTTTCCAGTTATCTCTAGAGAAAAGAGGTAGGAACAAAAGATCAACAAGTACACCTCCTACCAAAGGAAGGAGTGGTTCATCTTTACAGGAAAGTGTAAACTACTCAGGCATTGCTTCTATCCCGCATTACTATCCCTTTACAAGATTTATTTTCAATAATGGTTGCACCAGTACCTTGGGGCCAACAAGTTGGGCCCCTATCCCTTGCACAACATTTGCATGATTTACCTAAGGGGAATCAGAAGAATTTTCCTAAATTTAGAGGTAATGGAAAATTACATCTAGATGAACACATTGCACCCTTTATTGTTACATGTGGGGTCCTTGGAGTTAAGCATGAGGATGTATCAATTAGACTACTCGTTGAGACTCTATAGGAAAGTGTTGCAGAATGGTTCTATCATCTTCTGCGTAGTACTATCACTAATTGGAATACCATACAAACTTAATTTGAGAACCGGTTCAAGCCCATGGAATATTCTCATGCACTTCTAGCCCAACTCTCCCAAATGAAGAAATTTCCTTTTGAGTATATGCAGGAGTTTGTTTCCAAATTCAACAAACGGGTTAACAAGATTCTATCTTCTTCCCGTCTCACTGAAAAAAATCTGAAGTGTTTCTTTATTAATGCCCAATTACTAAAGGTGAGTTATATACTAAGAAGAGAAAACATTTCCATAAGTGTAGAATAGTACCTAATTATGTCTGGTAAGTTGAGAAAAGAACCACTCAAGGCTAAAGCCTCTACTTAAAGTTCATCAAGTTCTGAACAATTGGTCCAAAATCTATCCAATGAATTGATTTCCATTAAGAAATAATTGACACAGAATGTGCCATACAAGTATATCCCAAGAAGAAAAAACTAGCCAAGGAATCACCTCCCTATTATCCAACCAAAGTTGGCTATTGAATCTTTTCCTGTGAAAGTTCCAGTCAATGCAACATGCGAAGTATAGGAAGCTGAAGATGAAGTAGTAGTAAAAGAGATTAAAGAAGAAGAAGAAGAAGAAACTAAAGAATTATAAGAGGAAGAAAATGATTCTAAGATCAATTATCTCATTTATGAATTAAATGATGACGATTATGATGATGTAGTTGTTGACATGAATAGTGAATCATATGTTGTTATGACTAGAGAGAAGTTGAGAAAGAAGAAGGATGTTGTACAACCTACGAAGAAGGATGAATCTGTAGACACCTAAATTCCACTTTTGTAATCTTATTTTCAAAATGCACGCAAATCACTCTTATTCTTGCCATTTCCACTATAATTAGTGATCTTTACTAATTAGCTAACATTTCTTGCCACTTTGGTAGGTTAACAAGCACTTCGTTGATCACCAAACCTCTTTCACATTCAGGATGAGGCTTTACAACAAATCATAAGTCTGAATCCTCTTCGACACAAACAATTAGTGATTATAAGCTAAATAAGCCTATTTTTCCCTTGCTTTGGTCAATATACCCTACTATTGACTTAAACCCCTCTTCCAACCAATCAAAATCACCCCATTCACCCCCACAATGTCTCATCAAGCTTCAAAAGCTTATCCTAGCCTCCTAGTTGCCCCTAAGTGGTTGAATAAGGATTCATACCTTTTAATCACTTGGTAATTCACTAATTGTGATTAACAAGGCCTAATCACGATTAGCAATTCTAATCTAATTAGGGGCTTTTAGTCTCGCATGCCCCAAAATAAAATTTTCTCCCAAAAGGAAAACTATAAAAAGAGTGCACCTCATTCCTTTATACTTTACACCGTGCTTTGATTTGCATCTCATATAATGCATATAATTCATAGTCTGGTTTAAATCCTTGCCTAAAACCTTCAACAAGGTTAGTAGATGAATAATCTAAAGTGACTTAACAAGTCATTTGGAGAGGTCATTTCACCATTTTTTGGAGTAGTAACCATAACCATTTAATTTCCCTCTTCGGTCTATTTAGGCCCATGTTAGGTAATTCAAGCATATTAGTAGGCATGTTTAGTTAGATCTTGAATTTTTTCATACTAGTTAAGCATTCATTTTTGCTTCTATCTTAATGTTTCATTCCTAGACTTAAAACCTTAGCTATTAGGTGGCAATGGTGTTAGCATTCCTTGATTAGCTTTGCAATTTTCTTTGAAGAGTTTAGGGTGTTCACATTTGGCCCGCCCAGTGGGACAATACCCCATTGCATTTAATTTTTAAATCTTTTTAACTTAGTTTCGAAGTTTTTCATTTCAAGTTATAGATTAGTTTCAAGTTTCCTAGATTATTTTCAAGTTTTCTAGTTTACTTTCAAGCATTCTAATGTACTTTCAAGCTTTCTAGTGTACTTTCAAGCTTTTTAGATTAGTTTCTCAAGATTTTTAGATTAATTTCAAAGTTTTTGAGTAATTTTCAAAGCTTTATAGGTCAATTTCCATTTTTGAAAGTTGTTTCAACTAGATTAGTGGTAGAAGTTGTGTTTTCATGTTTTTTAAGGATATAAGAAGGCGAAGCCCAGTCAAAATTGCCAAGAAATCCCAAAGATTGGAACTTTTTCCAAGAAATTTTCTCCAAAACTCATATTTTTGACCACCTATAGGAAAAATTCACCTGTGAATGACTATGAGCACCCGTGCATGAATATGAGTGCCCTTGTATACACTAAATTTTTGGTTCTAAGTAAAAAATTCCTTGTGCATGCAAAAGAGTGTATGTGCCTCACTGGAAGCACCCATGTGTCATTGATTGTGTGAAAAATGACATAGGGGCACTTGTGCATGATTGTGAGTGCATGTGCATGACTGTGAGTGTCTGTGCACTAAGAGGGGTGCCCATGCATCAAGGTACAATTTTCTCAAATTCTAGAATTTCAATTTTATGATTCCTGTTAGTTTTTAAAGGTTTTTAGATGTTGTTTTTGTCAAATTATTGATTTTAGAGCAATATTCCTAACATAATTGTCCTAGGGTTTGATAAAAGAGTTTTGAATAAATTGGGTTAGGGTTTGAGTATTAATTGTGTTTTCATACTTTGATTGAGTTTGGAATAGAGTTGTGTATCCTCTTCTCTTGCACCTAGTGTGATCTTGAGAACCAAAATCACATCTAAACCATTCTTTTTGCTTCTTGGGTGTAAGGAGGAATAATTATCATTCATTTTGCGCTTAAGAGAATAAACCTTCATTTTTTTGCATATGCTTGATCTTTTAGTTTAAGAGCTTTTCCACTTAATAAATAAATCAAGGCTAAAATTTGTGTATGCTCTTCCCTTGCACCTAGTGTGATCTTAAGAATCAAAATAAATTTTATCCTTTCATTAAGAAGCACTTGGATAAATTGGGAATAAACCTTGTTTTTGAAAAGTTTGATGATAGTTAGTTGATTTACAAACATTTTTCATTGTTCTTTTCCTATGATATTGTGAATATTTTTTTGGAACTACTAACCATTTGTGTGAAGGACGTAATGTTAGTCAAAGAAAGGAGGACTCAAACAATTTTTCTAACTACATGTGTGATTGTAAGTTTCCAAAAGGAGTGCGACAAAATCCACATTATGTCTAAAAGATAAAAACACACCATAATCATCACATTGTATTTGTAGGTTTCGGTTAAGAGCTACGGCTCATCCGCTTAACTAGGACATAACCTCTTTGGCATAAGCCTTAAGCTACAAAAATGGGGGTGGTCCTAGGAACCCTTACATAGTTCACACAAGAGGTAACCTTGTGAATGAAACAAGAAATTACTCCACACTATTGAATTGACTAGTACTCTTTGAAAGTTTAAAGTTAAAAATATCCATATTGCGGCCTCAGTGAAAGTATAAATGAACGCAATTTGGTGCTCATTATAATTAAGGGGGTAAAGTAAAGTCGAGATAACCCCAAACTATTCAGTGTAATTTTTTGGGTAAATCGAGCTCGCTCTAGATATTTTGTGACACCTAGAGAAAGAACCCCTAGGAAATCTTGTCGGCTTGGATCCAATTTTGTCTTAGAT
Source organism: Taxus chinensis (assembly GCA_019776745.2). NCBI lineage: Eukaryota > Viridiplantae > Streptophyta > Pinopsida > Cupressales > Taxaceae > Taxus > Taxus chinensis. Next base: position 153,731,892 of record CM034156.1, read on the forward strand.
AGTATACTTAAGTGATCTTACAAAGTGACAAATTTGTTGGATTCAAACTCTTGTTTTTTGAAAAAGTGAAATAATATTTTAAAGTTAGAACGACATGACATTTCATCACGAAATCTATTTTAGTGTTACTTTGACCTAGTTTTTCACTTGTCATAAGACAAGGCGAAACTCTGTCAAAGTTACACTAATTTTTTTTCACCACCAGTTGGTCTATCCATTTTCTTCTTGTTGCTCATTTTTGAGACAAAATAAGAACAAACATATATGAATACCTACTATATATAATCATGTCCACCACTTTTGCAGTCTTCTTGGATGACCATGTTGTGGTAGGTATGTAAGAGTTTAAAGTGTGAATGGTGCATCTTCACGATCTAGTAACCCCTTGTGTCTCAAAACCCATATTTGAGACTTACTATCATTTTAGTTATGTTTCTTATCATTATATTCTCTAGATTTTTTATGCTGCCCACATTATATCCATTCAATTGTTACATTTATATCTTGTTTCCATTGTGAAACTTGGCCTAAATCTTTATATTGTATCGTTAAGCTGCTCACACACTTAATAATTCCTTGCTATACTTAGACATAGTTTTTACATCCTAGCCTTGTCTTTAATTTTGTAATTGTTGAGGTTACTTTTTTAGCATCACTATAATTCCATTTTGATACTAAAATCTCGCTTTCTTGCAAATCTTGATTATGTGTCCAAATAGTGTTTTTACGCTGCTCACATTTATGTCGTCCATTTTACAAAACTTAGGCTTTGTTAGTGTTTAGAAACTTGTTTTTAATATATCTTATTAGAAGGTCGCGTCAACATTATATTATCATTTAGGCCTTGTTTGTTTTAAACTTGACTTAACTGGTGATATTGTGTTTTTATTATTTGGTTTCAAACCTATCTAGATAAATTTTAGGGAATAGATTATTTGTTGTGACTAAATTTTGAGTACTATACATCATCGTATTGTTCTCAAAAAACTTGTGTCATATACTATCTTGCTAGGGTAACTTATTCTTTAATTCTTAGGTTCACATTGACCTAGTGAATTTGTGGTTATTTTATAATCACCATTGTTTTTGATGACTTAGGGTCATTACACTGCACAAATTTGACTAGGGTCCCTTGTTAATAAACCTTAGTGGAAATATTTTGTGGTGTACCTTCTATTCTAAGTAATTCCTACTACGAGAATGGGATCACGAAAGTTAGAAGCCAATATATTTGGAGTTGAAAACCCTTTTTTAGAGGATAATCTCATGGTTGAATTATGGTGGAGAGAACGATTCTTCTCATGCAAATGCAGAGATTCATTCCGCCCATTTTGACGACTACATTTTTCATCAAAAAACATGAAGTTCTTATGCGGGTTGTGGAACTAGGGGCCAAATTACCTTCCATAGTAGACCCTTCTCTTATCACCATCATGGTTCGGGGAGAAGAAGAAGACGACCACCCTCGTCGCACTCTTAATGAAATATTGAACCTAGGTCATGTCTCTACTGCTGGAAAAAGAAATAATGAGGAAATGCCTTTTGAAAATAATGGGGACTATCACATACCTACAGTTAGGTTTCATTGTGAAGATGATGAAGACCTTGTTCATCCTACACAACCTCATCCTAACAAATATCTTCATGAAATACCTATTAAAGAGGTGATGTTAGAACAATTCTAAGCCCTCACTTGCTAATTAGAAAGTTTGGCATCACATATACATAAGGAACAACCAAATTTTTTGAAACAGGCTATACCAAAAGTGAAACCAAAAGCTTTGTTTTACAAGTTCCTAATAAACACTCCACGATGGGAGGCACAAAGAGATCCTTATGAAGATATTCTCGCAATAAATAGATGTGGGAATACACCTAGGTTTAATCCTTCATATAGGCCTGCACCACCCACGAAAGATCCAATTTTTAATCAAGAATGGTCAACTATTACGAGAGGGCCAAACTGGTAACAATAAAAAGAAATACCAGTTTGATGAGTTATGTCCTTACCCTTTTGAAAAATCCATGCTACAAGTACCTTTCCCAACAAAATTTGATTTTCTAAAATTTGATAAATATAAGGGAAAATGTGACCCTCGTGACCATATAAAAGACTTTTATATGGCATGCTAAGAGGTTACATATAGCGATAATTATCCTATCCACTTGTTTCCATGAATTTTAGGAGAAACGATGCTAGAATGGTTTGTACACATCACTAAGGGATCCATATCAACATGGCCAAAACTAGTAGAAAGTTTTGTATGAAACTTTTATTTCAATATAGAAAATGACATTACCATGATAGATCTCTGCAATACCAAGAAATGAAACAATGAAAACTTCACTACATTTTTACAATGATGGAGAGGATTAGCTAGATATTTTCCTTGCTCTATACATGAAAATAAATTAATAAGCATATTTGTTCCTAACCTCAATCTAGAAATTACATTCCACTTGAAAATGCCTTGTGGAAACACATTTGAAGAGATAATATAAAAAGGGAGTCAAATTGAAACAACATTGCTAGCTAGGGGGACTCTAAATCTAATGATAAACCAAAATTTATTCAGAATAAAAATAATCACATTATTAGTGATGGGATATTAGATTCTAAGTGGGTGCAAGCCGTTCAGAACCATACACCTTTGAAACTCGCAAAGGGTAATCCACCTAGTTTGTTTAAACACCGTACGTTTACCCATCTATCTGAATCCATATAGTCTATACTAAAATAGTTAGAGGTTGTAAACATGGTTAAATACCATAAAAAAAAACCCTACGAGGATGATACACCTAAACCATCATGGTTTAGGGAGAATTAATTCTATGGGTTCCACCATGTAAAGGGTCACAAAACAAACAAGTGTTTAAGATTAAAACACTATATTCAAGACCTAGTCGATAATGGGGATATTGAAGTAGATTCTGCTGCAAAATCTCCAAATGAAAACTTAGGGATCTTCAAAAATCCTTTTCCCAATCACGAAGAAAAGAAAAATTTGGATCAGGGACAATTGTCTCAGAATAATAATGCTAACTATGTGTCAAACAAAGACCATTTTGACACCTTGATAGGTTTATTGACCCACTCATTGAGAAAATCAATATGGTTAGAATTAAGACAAGAGATTGTGTCGTGGCAAAACAATGGGATCATCTTGTTATAAGTTTTGAACCTACTCCCCCTCCTCCTCAAGAGAGTCACTATGGTGTGTTAGATCAACTAGAAAAGACTACAGCTAAGATTTCCATCTTAGACCTTCTAAATATATCTAGCATCCATAAAGATATACTTTACAAAGCCTTACAGGGATCAGGAGTATCCATTGATGTTGACCCAACACATTTACAGGCCATGGTAGCATGACTCGCTCCCTTAGAACATATAAATTTTATCCATATAGAAACCTTAGTTAAAGATCCTTCACATAACCTATGCTTGCATATTGAGGTTATCATCAAACGTAAGAAGGTTAAGAGAGTGCTTGTGGATGGCAGATCAGGTCTTAACATATGTACTCTCAAACTAGTACATCAACTGGGTTGCACAAAAGATGATATGGAAACAAAATTCATCCCCATTAAGTCATATGAGTAAAGAACGAAAATCAGCTCTAATGATCACTTTCTCATTGGAAGTAGGTACCATAACACATGATACAAAATTCCATGTCTTGGACCTAAAACTCCCTTACAATTTCTTGCTTGATATCCCATGGATTCATGCCATGTAGGCCGTGCCATCAACATATCATCAATGTTTAAAGTTACAACATGAGGGACAAACACTTAGCATACAGGGGGAACCCCAACCATTTTATCATTGTAGAGGGTTGTTGGGCTATTTTCCTATAATCTGTGAGTGTCCATCTATAGAGACTGCCATTCCTATTTAGTTAGTGGCCCTCACTTCACGAGTGGATCCAGATACCTTGTCTACCAATGACAATGGTGCTTCCACCTCATAAACTCATTTTGCTACATAGGAAATGAGGGTTAAACCAAAAATTCGTACAACATTACCTAATGGTTCACAATGGTCCACTATCAGCTGAAGCACATGGTAGGCCATGTTTCAAAGTCTAAAGATCAAGAGAGACTTTCCATTTCGAAAAATTTACTCCTGGCAGCTTACTAGAGGATGATAAGTTTCTTATAGACATTGTGTCTCATCTTGATGATGATGACATGACTACATGCTAGAAGTCAACTAAATACCCTATTCCTAATTAGATAATTCTTACCATGAGGTATAAAGGACACGGTTGTGGCTGCCATGAACAAGGTCCTTTAGAGGCTCTTGAAATACCTCATCGTATAGTGGGTAAGTCAGGTATAGGAATCCATTTATATGAGTTACACTCTTCACATAATGAATATGCCTCTTTTGAGAGTGAGGATAGTTTATCCATAAATGAAAGTGAAACAGATTCTTGATGTAGTATTTACAAAGACCTTACCTCTATGAACCCATTCACCAATATGGCTATCCTTACTATAACCCCTGTTATACCCACCCTATCCCCTATTACTACGGCATTAAACCTCATCTACCCATCACTCGTGAATTGGGATAAAAAACAACATGTACCTATTGACGTTTTTCAAAATGATGAGACCATTTGGTGAGTTATTGAGAATCAGAGATAATATTCCAAGAAATGATCACAAGAAGGGGTTCTCCATTCAGCTTAACGCATGCGTGTAGTTTGGAGAGGAGGTAGAGTTGTGTGGACATTTAAGTAAAAAAGTAAGCAAGGGAAAAATTTCCAAATAAAATCCTTGCGGAAATAAAAAGGGTAAGTCCTATAATGAAAACCTCTTTGAGGTGCTTGTGGAAAAACTGTAACATTCCCATTTTAAGACTTTAGAAACAAGGGGGAAAAAAATTTACATAATGTTTTCTGTTCTAAATAAAGCATTATTTAGAACACACATTCCATGCCAATCAATCTCAAATAGATAACCATATGCAGCTGTAAATGACTCGGTGATCCACCGATCTATTCATTTCATAACTCGGTGATCTACTGATCTATTTATTTCATAACTTGGTGATCTACCGATCTATTTATTTCATGACTCAGTGATCCATTGATCTATTCATTTCATAACTCGGTGATCCACCAATCTATTTATGTTATCTTTAAGGATTAAATACTTATCATATACTTCGTATTCTTGGTTTTCCTACCCTAAACCGGGTACTAAGTGATCTGTTTAAAAAATATATCTGAATATTTGTTACTGATATTCATCTAATATCACGTTGTTTTAAACTTGGTGACATAGGACAACGTAACTAGCAGCTTGCAATACTTTGGCCAAAGATTATCAATATATTTTGTATGTCACTATTCCTAGACGACATACTCGTCATTTCAGAATACATCCTTTACCTCACTCCTTTGTTATCAAGACTGGTCTTTATTGACTACCGTCAGTCCACATACCCAAGGTTTAACCCTATACCTGGTTAGAAACATATATTATTATAGGAAGATGCTCACAATGACTTAGGGTATATGGGCATACTCGGTTGACCTAAGTCAACCGGGTGTGCCAAGGTACCCTGAGCCATTGAAAGCTACTACCTATCCTAAACATGCCACTAACTTGACCTAGAGAGAAACTAAGTTCAAGTCCTTATTGTGTGTAGATCTAGATGATCAATGTAGAAGGGTGTTGTCACATGTCAACTACAACGTTGTATCCTCAAGAAAACCCTTGTCTTCTCGAAGGTACAATCCTACAATTGGCGTGTGCCAACATCCTACAGAAACTTCCTCTTCAAGATGTACATACCCCTAGGAGGTTATTAATACATTGTTAATTTGGATTATAACTTGATTACAGCAACCCTGCTAAACCCTAATCCAACACTCCCTAAGTTCTTTTCTAAATTTTATTCATTTAGTCATTGAAGAACTTCCTTAACTTATGATTGCTTTTAATGTTTGTTTACTTAGTTTAACAAGAAGTCAACCAAAACAGGACAGCAATATCATAAGTTTTCAATAAAATGTACTTTAACATTCAGGAAGGTTTAGCAACCACATAGGTCCAACTAAAGTAGACTTCATACAAAATGAATTCTAATGATTAATAATCATATCTCCAATCCTTTTTGGTTTACATTCATTTGAGAGAGGAAGATTCTTCCTCTACATGATTAAGTGTTAGGGTTTATCATTCACAATATCCATAGTTCTTACTGCATGTTCATTACGCATCACATTACTATGTTAAATTGTTTAGATAATACACATCATCTTATGTAACTTAACAAGTTGCATCATTATAAGGGAAATTAAACTAATTCCTTTTATCCATCTTATCAAAGGATAACAAGATAAGCATAATATGATATGAAGAATATCAACAAGATAGAACTTCCATCTCCTTCATAAAAGTACAAGATAATTTACACAACCAATACAAATAAATCACAACTCGCAATTCATCATTATAGACTTATAAATTTACAAGACTATGTACTTCATACGTACTGCATAACAACAGCCTTCATTCTAAAAAGTATGCAACTTTTATTTTTCAATACAACTAAAGAATGAATCAGAATTCTTTACAAAGAATCAGACTTATATCAGACAATGCATCATATAAGTTTTTGCCTTCTTTTATCACTTACGATGTCCATCTGCAAAAATTGCTAGCACGGGTCAGTTCAATGAACTGAGCATGATAAGCACTAAGCATTAAAACGAAGTGCATTCCACTAATTGTTTCATTAAAGCAACACTGCTTTAATGAGATAATTAATATATCATACAATAAGCATAAGTGATACCAAACGGTAAAGAAGTACAATAATAAATCAAGATCCACTTTTAAGAGAAGAGCAAAATATAATCCACAACATCTACCTAAAAACTTAAAGGTTAATTGATCCTATCAATAACTTTTAAACAAACAATAGATCTTGCTAACCCATTTTTTCATAATTCTATCCTAATAGAATACAACATTTATCTTTTTTATAAGACAAAAGAAGTGTTTACAACATGGTTCATTCTAGGATGATTCATCTAAATCTTAAGCAAAGAATAAGAAGATCCATTATGTGCCATAACCAAACTTATAACATCCAAAAAACAAATCAGGTTCATAACATGAATTATCTGTTTCCTTTTCGAGATAACAATCTTATAAATTCAACATTTAAGATATACCTCTAAACAAAATTTCATAACAATCCAAGAAGGTATAGAAAATCAATACAGTCTAACTACAATTCTAATTCTACTTGTGCATGTCAAAAGTTATAAATCAAATATCTGACACCAACATTCACAAATCAAAGTAGTCCCATACAGGAGTTAATCTCTATTCGAGTTCACCCAAAAAGATAGAGTACAAGAGACAAAACCTACTCCTATCCCTCCAAATAAAACAAGGCTTATTCAACAACAGTCGATCTAACAAGTATGCATTCACTTATCAGCAGAACCGACTTAGCTACTATCTTTCTACATCATTACAACAAATGATTTGAACAAGGTAGACCGTCATACCATAAGGAAATCACCATCTCATAAGAGAATCGAGTACTGAGGAGTTCAGTCAATGAACTTATCCAAAAGACAGAGAAAAGGAACCTCTAATAGGAAAGGTCCAAATAAACAATCATTTTATTATACTTAACAAATGAATTTTTTGTTCCAATTCAAATCAGAATGAAAAACATATTACAGTCCCAAAAAAACATACTGATCCCAAAAGAATATATATTTTCTCTCTTTACAAGAAACCCAAGGACTCATTCATTATATCCAACAAGAATAGAATCCCAAAATAGTAAGCTAACAAGTTCAGAATTAACCATGAACTCAAGACTGAAGACTCACAAATGCTTCACAACTTAATACAAAGAGTAAGTAGTTCATGATTCAAAAAGAACTAAACATAAAACAATTGAACGGAGAAAGTAATCCTTCCCTTTAAAATTTAGTGTATAAGGGTAATAACTCAACCTTCCAATGAGACCCAAACTTATTTTAAAGGATCTGAAGAGAGAGAAAGAAACCCAAAAATGTTTAAGTCAGAAGATGTCCCATTCTATCTCCAATGCAAATGAAACAGAAATCTGAAACAAGACTTTCACAACCACAAAATTGCCACAGAGGAGACTTAGTTTCAAACAAAATAGTCAACCCATAATGTGGGTTTCCTCAAAACATAAGGAAAAGAACATCCCCCCCCCAAATCTCATGCCATTACCATCTCAGAGAAGATGATACCGTCATAAAAATAGAAGTACCACATTCTTTTAAACAAGATGTTTTCAACTCCATATATCGAAGAGATTACAAAACGACTCCTGTCAAGATATCACCAAGTTTTCTGGTGAGTAAGTTGCTTAATAAAATAATTATAAGTTTTAAACTTTTAATAAAAAATAATCTAACACAAAAATACCATAACATAATCAAATACATCGATCCAAATAAAAGCTCATAACACTCAAGTGTCAAATAAGAGTACAGTGTTGAACACGAGCTTCACACAAAAGTTCAGAACTTCACATGTAATAAAATATGAGTACAGTGCCAAATATGAACTTCAAGCAATAGCTCAGCGTTGCATAAGTTTCCAAACACTGGTTCCAAACAACACGAAGCCCCAACACAAGTTTATATCAAAACACGAAGCCTAAAAACAAGATCAAATGGAACTCAAGGTTCCCATAAAGTTCAAAACCCAATAATTCAATGAAGGTCTATACAAAATACAACAACCTCGAATACAAGTTCCATAATGAAAAACAGAGCTACAGAAACAAGTTTCGCATACAAGCTTCACATGCATGTTGTCATTGAACTTGCACAGAAAGAAATTTTCCAAAACAACATTATTTTTGCCATGGATTCATATCCAAACATCATGGAGATTCATAAAACCCAACAAGAAAATAACCAGTCAAACATGAAAACATGAATCTCATGAGAGAAAAGTTGTTTTAATGAATCATTTAGAAGAAAGCAAAGAATATTAATGGTTAGAGCATATCATGCCTGATAGTGCTTCTGCCAAATCGAATGAGACTTCCAACCGAGCTTCCAACTCTTTTTCTCCTCCACGAAAGATCAACAATCAAACATATTTTCTTCCTATGCCTCATATACTTTCCTTTGATCAAAAATAGACTGTAGAAACCAAAAATAGCTTTGAAGTGAAGGTCAAACTGCTGGTTCGAAGAACCAGATAGCTCCATCCAGAGAAAAATCCACAATGCATGCAAAACCAAATAACCTCCTACAAACCCGCCTTCCAAGTTTCCAAGATGGTTTGCACACAAAAAATGAGGCCCGTCAATGCCATTAATTATCTTTCCTTTTCACTGCCTCCTAAAACTGGTGAATGCCAATTCCATCCTTAGTGGAGCTTCCACGTATGTCTCCACTAAATTTAACTAGCCCCTGCCAAAATTGGAAGTACCACCATCCATTAAACTCTATCAACTCACTTAAATGTCATTCAAACTGTCGCCTTAAAGACATGCGACCCTTAGGTTCCCTTTTAATAGTTTAGGATGGATCCCATAAAACTTAGGTTGGTCTAGCAATAACCACCTTAGGTCTCAAAACATTGCCAATATTAATTCCCACCTTAGGTTAGATTCAATTCATAACCATTTAGTATTAGGTATTAGTTAAAAATAGCCTAGCATTACTTTAGTAATCCCTCCCTTATTCGTTTAGCACAATGCTTAGGTTAGGATGCCAACCCAACAAAATAGAATAAGAGGAATAGATTAGAATGAAATCTAAATAAGTAGATGTAGCTAGCACATACATGTTATTACCTAGCTTAGGATACTATTAGGATAATCCTTAGGTTTTAGGACTCTAAACTCCTCCTTTGTCATGAAATAAATTGAATTTTGCTTACGTCCTTAATGTCCTGCCAAGATCAATCACCAAAGACCCGAGCACAAACATACAGCTGAACGAAAACACGTTCACATAAGACCAAGGAATTCATAACATACAAATTTTAGTCCACTATGTCGCTTAAACTACTAAATTTCAATTTACCATTCAGTCAATGAAGAAGATTTAAAACATTCCTTGGATCACTAAAATTGATCCAAGGATGAGTCAGAAGAAGGGATAAGTCTACAACTCTTAAATCCAGATTGCAACTCACCTTTCCAAAGTGAAAATGAATTCTTGATAGCCATACTATTTTAGTCTAATGATTTTTAAGAACAGAAATGATTTATCCTTATCAAGCATGATCTTCAACAGTCAAAAGAACACATATTTATCCAGAAAATCACATGTCAACACTTGAAATGTAAAAGAGGAATATAACAGTTGTTGAGGGTGTTACACAAACAAGAAGAACAAACTATGGAAAATATAGTATACCCACTTAAATATGAGGATCTCCTTGAGCCACCTTTTGTAGAATAGGACCTCAATATTCCTCCTGATCCCACGTGCATGGGGAATGAGTCAAAGTTACTAGTAGAAGATACAATAGACATTAAAATTAGCACAGAGAAGTGGTTGATGATAGTTAAGTTAGGAGCTTCACTCTCGAAAAAGAACATAAAACATTCACAGGACTCTTGAGAGAGTATGCAGACAGCTTCACTTGGTCTTATGTTGACATGCCAAGACTTGATCCTACATTAGTGGTACAAAATCTTTTTTTACACCTAGATGTCAAGCCTAACAAATAAAAGCTCTGAAAGATGCATCCTCGCATCGCCTTACTAGTAAAGGCGGAGCTAGAAAGGTTACTAGAAGTAGGCTTCATTAGGCCTATCGACTACTCAGAGTGGATCTCCAATGTGGTCCTGGTTCAAGATAAGTTAGTCGGTATTAGAGTGTGTACTAATTTTAGAGATATAAATAAAGCTTGTCCCAAGGATGATTTTCCTCTTCCAAACATCAACATGATTTTTGATTCTACAACAGGTTATGAGATACTTTCACTCATGGATGGCTTCTCAGGTTATATTCAGATAAATATTGTGGAATAAGATCAACACAAGATGGATTTCACAACCCCATGGGGGACGTTATGTTACCAAGTCATGCCTTTCGGTCTTAAAAATTCAAATGTTAAATATCAAATGGAGATGACTGTAATATTTCATGATATGATAAGTGACATCATGAAAGATATTGCAGATGATATACTGGATAAATCTAGAACCCGAGAGGAACACCCATAAATTTTGCGGCGTGTCTTTTAGTGCCTAAGGGATTACAAAGTTGGACTTAACCCGAAGAAGTGTGTCTATGGTGTGCTATCTGGGAAATTACTAGGATTCATTGTTTCAAGGATAGGAATAGAAGTGGACCTTGCAAAGGTCATGGATATCATGGAAATTTCTCCTCTTAAGAATATTAGACAACTGTGTAGCTTACAGGGAAAATTCAGGCCATCAGAAGGTTTATTTCACAATTAGCAAACAAGTGTCATACATGTACACATCTTATTAAGAAGAATATTAATTTCAATTGGGGACCAAAACAACAAGTGTTTTCTTTGCTAAAATAATAATTGGACAAACCCCCTGTTATCATGCCACCCATGATAGGAGAACCCTTGTTACTTTATATCTCTACTACACATTTTGCAATTGGGGAACCGTTGGCCTTATATGATAAAGAACAAAGAGAAAAGGGTATATACTACTTGAGAAGGACTTTGGTAGCATATGAGCTAAATTATCCACAAATTGAGAAATATTTCCTAGCCATGGTATTTTCTTTCTAGAATCTACGTCACTATATGCTTAACAAAAAAATCAAGCTTGTTTCAAAGGTTGACCCTCTAAAGTACTTATTATCCAAACCAACATTAACCAGAAAGATGGCTAACTGGATCATCTTATTAAGTTATTTTGACATTAAGTACACTCATCAAAAGTCAGGAAAGGGACATGTGTTAGTAGATCAACTGGGAGAAGCTCCGGTACCAGGTACTGAAGCCTTGAGTTTAGAACTACCAGATGCATCCATTATTCACCTCATAGAATCTATACTTTGGTAATTATACTTTGATGGATCTTTTACCTTTCATGGTTCAGGTGTTGGAGTTGTGCTAATCACTCCCATAGGAGACTTGATTCCATAGGTGTTTTGACTTGGGTTCCCTTGCACCAATAATATAATTGAGTGTGAAGCTCTCATAGTAGGGATGAAGCTATCTATCTAATGGAATATCAAACAAATAAAATGCATTGGTGATTCAATTTTTATTATCGAAAAGGTCACTGATGAACATAAGGTCAAGGATGAAAAGTTTCTTCCATATAAAAGAATGGTCGATTCCTTGAAATAATTCTTTGAGCAGATACCAAGATCTCATAATAGAGCAGAAGATGCCATGGCTATGGTAGAATATATGTTGAGAATTCTGCTAGGGAATAATTATATGCCATTCTTTGTTAAAAATATAAGAACAACAACATATGACATGCTAGACTCTTGTTTAGTGTGCAAAATTGTTGGTCCCTTTTCACTGTGGTACATTGAAATCTTTAACTATATCCACAATGGAAACTTCCCTACTAAAATTTCCCTTGTTGAAAACTGCAACCTCATCTAGTGTATAGCCCACTATACCCTACTTAGGGGCACCCTCTTCCACCGAGGCTATGATGGGAATTTGTTGCACTGTTTAATTTTTGACGAATCTATCCATGAAATTAAGGAGGTGCACAAAGTAATATATGGAGCTCATACTAATGGGACTATCCTTCCAAAGAAAATACTTAGAGTAGGCTACTATTGGCCTACCATGGAGCATGATTGTTGTCAACATGTGAAGAAGTGCGTGGATTGTCAAAAGTATGAAAACTTGATACATGTGTCGACACAATCCTTGCAATCACAATCCTTGCAATCAATCATGACACCCTGGTTGTTCTCAAAGTGGGGTCTCGATCTAATAGAGAAATTTAATAATGTCTCCTCAAATGTCCATAATTTCATTATAATGGCCATTGAGTACTTTACAAAATGGGTAGAGGTTGTTCCTCTTACCTATTAAAAAAGGTCCCCAAATCTCTAATTTTATAATGATTCATAGCATCTGCCGATATGGTATCGCTTCTTCTATTATCACTGATAATGGTAAGTTGTTCAAGAATAAAAATTTGAAAGCAATCTGCAAATGCTTTCAAATTTCCCTTAAGTTTTCGACCCCTTATTACCCTCAAGGTAATGGGCAAGCTGAAGCTTCCAACAAAACCTTAATTCACATTATGGAGAAGATGGTGAATACCACATGTTGTAATTGGAATCTGTAGAGTCACCCTACCCTTTGGGAATTCAAAACTTCTATCCACACTCCTATAGGTACAACTCCATTTATTTAGTATTCGTTTCAGAAGTTGTCTTACCTTTAGATATAGAGATCTCTTCTTTGTGTATCGAGCTAATGGATTACATGAATGAAGAGGAGGACTATAGAGTAGCCTGACAGGTAGAGTTAGAGCTATTGGATGAGAAACACCTTCGTGCCCTCAACCACCTTAAAGTGTATCATGATCAAGTGCGATGAAGCTACAAAAAAAGGGTCATAACTTGTTAGTTTGAGGTAGGAGACATGGTGTTGAAAGAAAATAAGAATAACACCAATAAGGATCAAGAAAAGAAAAGGGAATTTAAGGCCAATCGGCTAGGACCATATATTGTGGTTTCCAAATTTGGTTCCGGTGCCTATAAGCTTGCCTATTTAGATGGCCAAGAGCTTCAAGAACCCATGAATGCAATGCATCTTACACTTTTATGCTTAAGTATGGGGTCTCTAAAAAATAAAGAAAAGCAAAAAAGTATAAAAATAGAAAAAGATAAATAACACATGCATCCAATAGTGAAAACCACACAATGGTGGCACTTTGGATAATTATTTTGGTGAAAATTGGCTTCCGACACCAAGGTAGGGTCTGTTTTTCACAATTATTTCAATTTTAGGAGTACAATGAATTTTTTCATAAGTTGGTCTTTACCTTTTTCTAAGTCCCTTGTGAGCCTATCCTTCTTTTTCCTGATCCGGATAATCCAACCTTTTGAATGTGGAGAACTTAACTTTGAATGAACCCATTTAATGCTAGGGAAAACTTTGCAAGCTCCACTTCTTGAATATATCATGTGGCATGCTTCCCTTGTACATCACATCTAATGCTGGGGGCATCCACATTTCTTCATTTCCTTGCATGTTCGCTTTAGAAAATTATGGAGAAAATATAAAAAACATTCAAATAACTTTTGAAAATCCCAAAACATATAGATATGTCCTTTGAAAAAATCAAAACATTCAAATGCATCTCGTATAAAAATCCAAAACAATAGAAGATTGTCTTAGAGATAAAACCAAAAACATCGAAAAAAGTCCCAAAAATGTCCCACAAGAACAAAGTAGTAGTTTGTTTACTTTTAGTTGTTGGTTTATATGGTTTTTAGTTGCATTAATTTTTTGTATTGTGTGCTTTAAATTGAAATCACTTTTTTACTTAGATTGAATGTTGCTTTAATATGTGGTTCATTGCTCTGAGTTCATTTTTATCTTGCATGTTTATAGATAAATGTGTTCCTTTGATTAGGTTTGTTAACTCATGATTGACAATATTTACTTGTACATTGTGTTATCATTTCATCATCATATCACATTTATACATCATATATCAATAAATGCTAAGTCTACATCATGCATGTATGATAAAGCTAATCATCAAGTACCATGTCACCAATGGTGCAAGAGGGGTCATGCATGATCAAAAGTCTATCCCCCCACACCAATAAAAAAAATATAAACATGTTTTACTCAAATTATTTCATCAACATATATTATGATAGTAGCTAAGGTTATCTCATAATATTACATGTGATACAAACATAAAGAAATAGATTAAGCATGGTATATCATAAATAATATGTGGTACATCGGTAATCCACCTATCATCATATATTATTGAAAATATAAATGTCCATGTACATCTGATATAACAAGTCATCATGGGAATCTATGCAAAAAGTACCTTCATCATGAGGCATGATAAAATATAATACGCATACATCCATGTAAAAGTATGCCTTCATCATGAGTAAATATACCAAAAAGAAAGTAATACATCTAGTACATTAATAAGAGATTCAACCATGAATCTCACCCACACGGGGGTTGCCTAGTCTGGGTACGCCACTAGGCGGGTACATCCAAGGTGCTAAACGTGTATAAGGTATTACGTCATGGTAAAGTGACCCGTGTTGAACTGCATCAGGATGGACTGACTCGTGCTACTTTGAAGTCATCTTTCTTGAAGGACCCTCTATGGATTGCATCAGTCGTGATGATATGTGATGGTATGTTATCTGACCATACTCAGGAACTCTGGTTTGAATAGGCACATAATACTACATCCTATAATAGGTGGCGTCACTTGCTACAGTAGCACTATGCCCAGTCATCAACTACATCCATAAGGACATGTTTTCCTGTTGTAGTATGTCACGCTCAGCACTCATGCTACCTAGTGCTATCCGCAACTGAGACTGATATGTTATGGCATGATCCTACTATGTCTGTAGTTGTAGTTGATTTGCTATAACCTGAGATCGTTCTAATTTAGCCTAATCCCACTCTTCTTGTAGTTTTAACCACTCTGTTATAGCTTGATCTCGCTCTATCTGTAGTTGTAACTGATCTACAATAACCTGAGCCCCATCTTCTATAGCTTGATCCCGCTCTGCCTATAGCTGTAATTAATCAGCTATCACATGGTATCACTCTATCAGGGTTTGTAATATCTATGTCCTGGCCTGGTCTCACTTTATCACAAGATGATCCCCATCTGTGAGGGATTGATCTCTCTCACCGAGGGATTGTATTCTCTCTGTAATGGACTGATCCATCTCAACTGCCATATGGAGTGGTAAGGCTATCACCTACTGTAACTACTACTACAAAGAAACCATCTGCCCACTAGCCTATGCATCTTGTATATTTTAAAAATCCTCCTCCATATCCTCATCATCACAGCCATCTCCTCCACCTCGTGGTGGACTATGTCGTGGACTCATGTAAAGGGCTGATAAAGGTGCTTGCATTGGATCTTGCACTCGCAACCATGGTGCCAACACTTGTGGCTGCATCACTACCTAGTAATGTACTAAGATATACTCATTAAATAGTACCTACTACACTAGTACCCCCATGTATGTTCTTTCTTATGTATGTGCCTTTAACTTTGGATCTGGACCTTTTTCCTCCTACTTTGTTGCATCTAATATCTCATGGGGAATAGTCAATATACCTGGCAGCACTAACACATACCATGTTGCATATTCTAGTGTAGTCCTCGGATCTACTATCTATATCTGTTGTACCCAAGGCTGTGGGGCTACCTATGAAAAGCTTGTATGGGCTTAGCCTGACCTAATTTGGGGTCCCATATCAAAAACCTCTCTATACCGACGTGCATACCACATCTCATTTCCTAGAATCCCCTAGATGAGACTAAACTGATGTTGGATCCTGTCTAACCTTTACCACTCTAAGATGTAGCTCATGCTCCCAATGATGAAATGGTCCACTACAATTATCCTCAACTTGTCTACATCATGTGGTTACTGATATAGCATGTATGGATTCCATGTGATCATATGGGGCTGTAACTTGTCAAACGCTTGCCGGTAGTAATCTATATCTCCCCTGTCGCTGCGAATATCATCTCCATCTAGCACCTAGCCAATGAGGGAAGGCTCTCCAATGATTTGAGCTCTAAAATATCCTAAGGGGTGACCTATAACAATATGATCCCAGGCCTAGATCTGTAGTAAAGTAGTAGGACCCAATGTTCGTTTTCCATGATAAGCTATCAAGTGTAGATTTATGTATAAGTGCGCCAATATGCAATGACCCCAACAGTAAACCTCTCCCTATAGAAGGTCGTGAATCACTCCAATAAGGCCAAGGGGAAACCTAGAATCAGTCTTGTTAGGAAAAAATATTCCACTAACAAGAGCTAATAGAAACACCTCCTAACTAAAACTAACATACCTCGGTGAGGTATATCTTTCACTCCAAATGCCAAGGCTGAGTATCGCTCAATCCGGTCCTAGTGACCATTGTAAGTGACCAAACAGCCCTGAATTGGAACTCACAAGATCCGCAAAACATCCTCCAGTGTGATACTCATCTCACTAGTAGGGAGTCAGAATGATTGACCATGCACCTTCTAACGAGAACTACCATACCTCGGTGAGATATATCTTTCACTCCAAATGCCAAGGATGAGTATCACTCAATCCAGTCCTAGCGACCATTGTAAGTGACCAAACAGCCCTGAATTGGAACTCACAAGATCCACCAAACATCATCAAGTGTCACACTCATTTCACCAGTAGGGAGTCAGAAATTCTGGCTTTCACTGTGCCATCTCTCAACTAAGGTTGTGAGAAGACTATGAAAAAAAGTGATATGTGGCATATGACCTATGTATGCTAAACCTATCACCTCCAGGGTGATCTCTAGGAAAATCCAGTCTTGGTGTCCGAAGGTCGCCTCATAGGCATGGAGCCGCGTGTGCTGCTCCCGCGTCCCTAACGCATCTAGGTACATTTGTGAAACCATTCAAGTCAATTATTATAATTTGTCTTATATTCTACCATATACTTTCTTCTAAAAATCTAGTTTATCATGTTATTTCTTATGTTCCATCATTAAATACTTCTATAATTCATTTGTTTCCTCTATGTAGGGTTTGTAAAAAATAATTTTTTTCCTAAAAGAAAATTTTAATTGTCTTTTGTGCATGGGCACCCCCCTGCATGCACCAGCGCTATATTTTCATCATATGCACATGAGCGCTCATGCACTGGGAAAAATAAAAATAAAAAATACTAAAAAAAATTTAGCATAGGCAATCAGGTGCTCATGCTACCAAAAAAATAAAAAAATGTAAAAAAATTTGCCAGCATACACACCACCCATGCTGCAAACAAAATCAAAAAAGTAAAAAAAATTGTTAGCATAGGCACCCAGACGCCCATACTACCAAACCAAATATAAAAAATTTAAAAAATTACCATCATTGATGCCCAGGTGCCCATGCTACAAACTAAAATGTAAAAAAAACAAAAAACCATGCCAATATAGGCACCCAGGCGCCCATGCTGCAAAACCAAAAAAACCAAAAATGCTTGCATGCATAGGCGCCCATGTTGCAAGGCAAAATCCAAAAAAATGCCAACATAGGCGCCTAAGCACCCATGTTATAAGAAAAATAAAAAATGCTAAAATATGTGCATGCATAGGCACCTAGGTGCCCATACTACACCAACATAGGTGCCCAGGCACCCATGTTGCTCTAGCATAGGTACCCCCCAGTTTTTCCCTAATTTAGCCTTAAATACATGTTTTTAGATAAAAATTCACAAATGTGAATTACTAGGGTAAAAATAATAGTTGTGTACCTGTGTTCCATCCACTGGAAACCTTAGGTAATCCCTCATGTGGTCTGCATGGTGCCTTCGGTTCACTATCCTTGTCATTTCCTCTCGTAAGTTAGAGCTCAAAATCAATGGTCAAATAGTAAGCAAAGGTGGTAAATAACTTGTCGCGGTGGCTTATATACTCATTTTTACCTTTCACGGTATGTTTATCACTCCCAAAGTGCCATGAAACTGTCATATTTCTTCTAAAAAATTCCTCTACCACTTGCAACGATGATTATTTTAAATAAATAATTATTTTCGGCACATTTTCGCTATGTTGGGGCATATTTTTTCTTCCCATTGGACTTTTGTAATACATGGGGCATTTTTTTTGCGTTACAGTCACTTCTAACATTGTCTACCAACTTCATTAGTTCTTCTATAATATTTTATTTCATAAAAATTAAAAAAAAATTACAACAATAAAAAAATTTCAAAAAAATTGATGAAATCATTAAAATTCCAAAAAAAATGTAAAAATTTAATTTTTTTCAAAAAATGGTAAACAACATATACTCAGCTAAATCTTGTGTCAATTACATTATCCTCGAACATTGAAATATGTCCTACAAACACATATTTATAATGTTCTTTCTTTTTATGGTCTCAAACGACTTGCGGATCATCGTGATCTACTGCATTAACAAAATCTGGACTGCATGCTACGTCGGTACTCCGGTGTAATAGTGAGTTTTCAGAGACTGTGTCGTAGTGCATGAAATATTTTATGTAGGACTACTTGTGTCCTCCATTTTTCCCTCGAATGTGTTATTGCTTGGGGAAATTTTTTTAACCCTTGTCATTATAACAAAAACATTTGGGAACTGCAGCTTGATAACAAAAACATTGGTGCAACACATTGTTTGTTTGAGTACGTGTGATTGTACTGCTTTTTCTGTTAGGCGAGATAGTTTAATTTCTCGTATTGCATTGCATTTTGTATGTTGCATGAAGCTAAATATCATAATGTTGCATTTGGTTTTAATTTGTCGTATTGCATTGCATAATGTATGTTGCATGGAGTTATGTATTTTTAGAAATAAACAATTGTTAATAATTTATCTTTTCATGTTATCTTACACTTTTTTTTATTTTAAATAAAGGTCGATGATGTAGACCTAGGGGAAAAATGATATAAACATGTTTTTTTATAGAAAGGTTAGATGCAAAGATTGGGTTTGTCCTATATTCTTCATTATCATTTATTATCACTACTAATTTTTCTTTTAATCATCACCCAAGGAAATAAACAATCACATTTATTCCTATTCTTTTCCCTTCTAAATAACCAAGGGTTTCACACCCATTCTAACCTATTTTCTTCTATTCATTTCGATAATATTTTCGATCATCGATTGACTTCTTCTATCTGTTAGAGTAGGTATTTACCTTATCTCATGTTCACCTAGGTACTTTATTTACCTTTATTGTATTTATCCTCACCCACTTATGTGTGTGGATATTTCGTTTATCTTATTTAGATATTAGGAGATATTATCTAGTTGTTAGGTATAGTTCTTTCCTTGATCTATGGTACTGACTCGATCCTTGATGTCTAGTTCTCTCCTAAATCTATGGTTTTGACTAGTTCTTTGATTTCTAGTTATTTCCTTGATTTATGGCTTGATCTACGACCTTGACTGGTTCTTAGATTATTATTCCTTGCTTATTTAAGCAAGGCTCATTCTCAATGTATTACATTGAGTTCCATAATAATATATTATATTGTTGTTCATTTGTTTGCAAAGGTTTTGTGTAAAGTTATTTTGGTGAATTGGTTTCATCTTATTGATTGTGGTGTTTGATTAGCATCTGTGTTCTTGGCTTGGTACGATCTGGTTATCGTTCTTTTTACTATCACCCCATCAACATTCGAGGGGGCATCTTTCATCCTACTAATTTTAATTTAAAAATTTACCTGTTTATACTTGTCTACTATGTTTGAAGTGAAGTCACTAACTTCACCTCAAACATAGGCAAATTTAGACACCTAAATTATGTTTTTCAATCTCATTGCCAAAATGCACACAAATAACTCTTATTCTTGCCAATTCTGCTATAATTAGTGATCTTTACTAATTAACTAATGTTTCTTGCCACTTTGGTCGATTAATAAGCAATTAGTTGATCACCAAACCTCTTTTGCATTAAGGAAGCTGCTTTACAACGAATCATAAGCCAGAATCCTCTTCAAAACGGATAATTAACTATTATAAGCTAATTAAGCCTATTTTTCCCTTTTTTTGGTCAATATACCCTACTATTGACTTAAACCCCTCTTCCAACCACTCAAAATCACCCCATTCACCCCCACAACGTCTCAACGAGCTTCAAAAGTTTATCCTAGCCTCTTAGTTTCCCCTAAGTGGTTGATTAACGCTCTATACCTCTTAATCACTTAGTAATTCACTAATTGTGATTAGTAAGGCCTAATCATGATTAACAATTCTAATCTAATTTAGGGATTTTAGTCCCACATGCAACAAAATACAAGTTTCTCCCAAAATGAAAACTATACAAAGGGTGCAACTCATTCCTTTATACTTTACACCATGCTTTGATTTACATCTCATATAATACATATGATTTATAGTCAAGTTCAAATCCTTTCCTAAAACCTTCAACAAGGTTAGTAGATGAATAATCTAAAGTGAATTAACAAGTCATTTGGAGAGGTCATTTCACCATTATTTGGAGTAGCAACCATAACCATTTGATTTCCCTCTTAGGTCTATTTGGCACATGTTAGGTAATTCAAGCATATTAGTACGAATGTTTAATTAGATCTTACATTGTTTTCATACCGGTTAAGCATTCATTTTAGCTTCTATCTTAATGTTTCATTCTTAGAATTAGAACCTTAATTATTATGTGGTAATGGTGTTAGCCTTCTTTGATTAGCTTTGCAATTTTCTTTGAAGAGTTTAGGGTGTTAAAAAAATCTAAAGAAGCTCTAACTGTCATCCCAGTGGTTGTAAAAATAGGAGCACACATTCCTACCACTACTAAGAAAATAAGTTTTTTGCCTTCATCTAGTACTCCTCCTCCTCCTTCTTTCGCGCCTAAAGCATCAACCACCAAACATGTATCAAAATCACCTTAAGCCCCAAAATATTATAAGCTTAAATCCCTTGTTATTTCTATACAAGAAGATCCATCAATTCGGGGTCTTTTGATATTATTGATCATATCAAAAATACTAATATTCATATCTCTAAAGTTGAATTTTATCAGACTCACCATGAGGCATTTTCCCAAGTAGTAAAATTTGTCAATTCTAATCATAATCAATCTTCCACGTCTTTTAATAGTATTTTACCTACCCCTAACTCTCCATCCCCATAAAAACTAATGGCTTCTGCACATTCCACCTCTTAAAATATTGATCCTTTCTATATAACGTTGTTAACAGCTGGGAAAAAACTCAGTAACTTTGTCATTGACTTTAGAGCATTAAACAATTTGATTCCTGTAAAAATTTCTCATGTACTTTGTCTCACCTTTACCCAAACCTTTTGTTCCTATTATTTAATAGAGACTAAGGAGGTTCCCCTAGTTATAAGGATAGAGGATGCTCAAGTGGATTTTACTACTTTCATTTAGAAATGAGTCAAGGCCACTATCCTTGTTGCTTACATACCTCATCTTATGGTATGTTTTTTAGCAGAAACTTCTATAGAGAAGTGGGAAGTGAAATCCAAATTGACTGGTCTCAAGCACTCATCCCAGTCAATGAAGAGATGATGAAACTATTTCCGGAGAGGCAAGGTAAATATATTGTTTAAAAAATGGATGACCCCAAGACAAAAAATTTGTATGAAGACTTGGGTCATGGAAACTATATGGTGATGTCTGATTTTGAAATCAAAACTCCCAAGGTTGTTGAAGAAAATAAAAATGACATATGGAATCTTGAGGTCGATGAGATTCATTCCATAATGGGATATGGAGGAGAGATTGTATTGGTTTCATCTGATGGAAAGCTCTACCCATTCTCCTATAAACTCCAGTTTTCCAATACCAATAATACTGCTAAGTATAAGGCCCTTGTTCTCAGCTTAGAAACAATAAAGGATATGGGGATATAGAACCTCCATGCATAGGGTGATGTTGAACTCATTGTCAAGCAATTACAAGGAGCATTTCAAGTGACGAATGAAATAATCAACCACTACCACAACAAGGTATGGGATTCTATTAAATTTTTATATGCCTTTTCTATTGGTGTGAGTAACCATTCCACATCATTAGGTGATTCAT
This sequence comes from Taxus chinensis, assembly GCA_019776745.2. Lineage (NCBI taxonomy): Eukaryota > Viridiplantae > Streptophyta > Pinopsida > Cupressales > Taxaceae > Taxus > Taxus chinensis. Next base: position 153,754,640 of record CM034156.1, read on the forward strand.
ATCATTTAGGTGAGATCGTAGGTCTGAGTGTCATTCAGGTGTCATTATGGATTCCCTTATACGTTAGTGCGACAATGCGTCATATGCGTCATTGGGAATTACTTTCCTATTATGGGAATGTAACTCCCCCTCTCCACTCAAGTTTTCATGATTGCAACACTGGGGGTTACTCAACACCTCCTATTTCTACACCCCATTTGATCTATGAGATAGAGAGAGAGAGAGAGAGAGAGAGAGTTTTGTGGCCTAACGAGGTTCGGTATGTTTTTGAGAAGAAACTTCTATAGAGAAGTGGGAAGTGAAATCCAAATGGACTGGTCTCGAGCACTCATCCCAGTCAATGAAGAAATGAAGAAACTATTTTTGGAGAGGTAAGGTGAATATATTGTTTAAAAAATGGATGACCCCAAGGCACAAATTTTGTATGAAGACATGGGTCGTGGAAACTATATGGTGATGTCTGAGTCTAAAATAAAAACTCCCAAGGTTTTTCAAGAAAATCAAAATGACATATGGAATCTTGAATTTGATGGGAGTTATTTCAAAATAGGCTCTGGAGGAGGGATCGTATTAATTTCATTTGATGGAAAGCTCCACCCATTCTCCTATAAACTCTAGTTTTTCAATACCAATAATACTGTTGAGTATGAGGCCCTTGTTCTCTACTTATAAATAGTAAAGGAGATGGGGAAACAAAAACCTCCATGCATAGGGTGATGTTGAATTCATTGTCAAGTAATTATAGGGAGAATTTCAAGTGAAGAATGAAATACTCAAGCACTACCATAATATGCCTTTTCAATCAATTTTTTTTATCAAGAGGCAACAACACTAGAGCAGATGCTCTATTAGTATCTGGGTCTTTACTCATACCTCATCTATATTTTATTCAAGACAAGTTCACAGTTGAGATGATATTCAGACCTAGTGTTCTTGATAACACAGACAACTAAAAAGTATTTAATGACGACTAGAATTTGATTTCCTTCCTTGAATTAAGTGATAATTTTAGTCAATTATATTTTGAAGGAAGTGAGTGTGGCTATCATGAATCCACTACCTATTTTGTGCTTGAGGAAGGAGTTGATAAATAATTTGATCAATATGGAATAATCAAACTCAAGGGTAATAAGATACCTAAGGGTCTTGTGAGTTTAGAAGATTTTTTTGATAAACATGATAGATGTATACAAGGAAGAGTGTCACAAGATACAAGCCAATCATATGAGTTTGAAAAGTTTAATTTAGTAAGTGATGTGGATCAAAAATTCGTAAACATAGGGAAGTGTTGTTCTAGTGAAGAAAGAAGAAGGACAGTTGAACTTTTGATGAAATATATAGATGTGCTAGCATAATCCTATGACGAGTTGAGAAATTTTAAGCCAAGGGATATGTAACACTATATTCCACTAAAACCAGGCATTCAACCATTTCTCCAAAATAAAAAACAACACAATCCAAAGATTACAAGTATTATTTACCTAGAGATCCAAAAAATTCTAAATGCCAAGATAATCTTTCATAGCCATCATTTAGCTTGGGTTTCCAATATTGTGCCTATGAGGAAGAAAATATGAGAAATTCAAATTTGTGTTAATTTGAGAAATATAAATTAGGCCTCCCTAAAGGATAATTACCCACTTCCTATGATGGATGAATGTTGTTATATTGTTCTTGTTCAATTCAAGTTAAATGAGTTAGCTACTAAAGAAAGATAAACAAATCAAGACATGAAGGGGTATGGTACCTCAAATGTGATGTGGAAGAATGAGCACAAAAGTGATTGTGGATCCTCGTTGCGAGCTTGATGAACTACAAATAATAATCACTGAAGAAAAATTGATTAGATGTTATATACAAGGGATGCTCGACAAAGCCGGTTCCAAGAAATACTACCTTCCTTTCATGGATGTCAATCCTTGTTTGATAATAAAAAGCAAAGTAAAGGATAGATAAGAAGATAGCATGCATCAACTTAAGGAATACAAAATACAAAAATAACAGAAGTAGATTAGAGAGCTCTAATCTAATCTAAATAAATTTAAAACAAGGTTACCTGGCTGGGTTGACGACGACTTGGGTATGTGAAGATATGGAAAGAAAAATATGCATACCTGCAAGGATTTGAGTGCAAACTAGACACATCAGAATCCTATGAAGGTTGGAGTCAACTTGTAGAAGATGACCTAAGGGATGAAACACCAGAGAATAAGGGAATGTAGAGATTTGGAAGGGTAAATTGATAAATATGACCTTGTTCAACGACAACCTGGGTGGGGAGACACTGAATGAGATGTAGATAAGCTAGTTTTTATGTAACAAAGAAGCTCTGTGATGGATCTGGAAAGCTGAGGTAGAGACAAGACATAGGAAGAGGTTGCAGAAGGCTCTAGAGATGGAAAACACAATGAAAAAAGGACAAGTCAATAACAACCTGAGTTGGGCGATGGTGACTATGGCATAGTGAGGCAAGGATGAGGAGAAATGAGTTGGAAGAGTGACTTGCAAGTATAAATACTGGAAGAATAACTTGATAATGGAGTGACGATGGCTATAGAACCTGCAAGATGTTAATATTAACAAGATAATGGTAAAAATGATATAAGATGGAACTAGAAAGTACTATAACCTCCCGATGTCACGAAAGCAATAAGAAAAATCTCCTAAGGGCTCTAAGAAGGTTTATGAGATGCTTTGGTTTGAAGGTGGATTCATAGAGTGTAAGAAAATATGGTGTATGTCTCATTTATCGCACATGTGTTCTATTTTGGGAAAGTAATGAACTCGGCCTCATAGGGTCAATGACAATTGGGCTGGGTCAATGCTAACTAAAAGGAATCATTCCCTAACGCGGTGGATTTTTTAACTTAGTCAGGATTTCAGGTTTTGATGAATGCGAAAAGATTCTTTAAATATTGTAGGTAGGAATAGGTTATTTAGGGATGAATCATGGGTAGTTAGGGGATAAGAATAGGTAGGAAAAAAGCTAGGAAAAAAATAGGGGTGGATATTTATAATAGAAATCATCCTAAAAGGAAAGTCCATTAGGGCATGTAGATAGTAATTAATTAATTAATTAATGTTGATTAATAAAGATTAATATGTAACGAGATAATAAATAGGAATTTAATTAAATTAAGGGGGTTGTTGGCATGGGAATTTGTCAACTGGACAAATTTGTGAATTCCTTGCCAATGCTCTGGGAATCTAAGTTCCTCTACTTAACCAGTGCAGCTGTCATGTATGCATGCGTGAAAAAGTGTGGATTTATGTGGTGACCTTTTGGCCGAGGATCCAATAGGGGCACTCCACTGACCCTGTGGAAAATGTTTCCAGTTATCTACAAGGGGGAAATTTTCTATGAACGTGGGAAATGGAGTGAGAAAATAAGTAAGAGAACTAATGTTGCAGGTAGAAAATCATATTCCTGCACACATTAGTTAGAAACTTTAACACATGCATTTATGAGAAGAAACAACCCTAAAAATGGAAACAAGACGAGATAAGATTGCGAAATCAAAGTTTCTAAAATCTCCTCATCAAAAAGGCTACAAAATCCTTCTTCTTGTATTGATGCTTAAATACAAGTTATACATAATGTGGGAATGAAAGAAATTTGAGATTGGAGGAAAGTAGAAGAAAATTGGCTATCTCCTTTGCTTTCTCTAGGTACAATGCACTCTGGAGTTTACAAGATCAATCGCCAACCCTTACAATGGCGTGAAGAAGCCATTAAATATCTTGCAAGAAACGGTTAAAACTTATTCTTTGTTAGCAAGAAATGGTTTACAATCTTTTCAGTCATTCGTGTCCATTCAAATTCTTGGTTCATGAAGAAACGCCAATGGTGGAAAACCAGACTTTTCATAATGCAGTCGTTACATTCATTTTATAACTTTGAATTTGAACCGTTCATCTTGCCTTTGAAAATTTAAACCAGAGCCATCCACGTGGGAGAAATTTACTGGAGTGAGGCGTGGAGGATGCCTTTTGTATTTTGTGACTTTATAGAGATTCAGCATTTTTTACATTTTTGGTCCGCTCACCCGCTTTTGATATGGTCTTGACACATGGATTCACTTGAGTGGAGACAAATTTGTGGGTCACTTTATGAATTTTAACCTTTTTTACAAAAAATCTCAAAAACACAAATTTTTCTATCGACCCGCTTCCCCACTTCAAATTTCCAACGGTGGGCTCAAGATTTGACTTTTTCCTTTGTGTTTGGCAGGGTTGTGGGTCACTTTATGACTTTTAGCCTTTTTTACAAAGAGGCTCAAAACCTCAAAGTTCTCCACCGACACGCTTCCAATTAGATTTTTCCACGTACCCATGGATAATGGAGATAAAATTTGATGAGGAAGAAAATGCTTGTCATTCCCGACTATGGAAAAAATGTAGAGAAGAAGAAAACTCCACCATTTTGTGCCTGATTTTCAAATTTCTTTCGCGAACCAAGGAATTGAAAACAATACAAGGTTTGACGATCCATGGCCATAGAAAGATTGAAAATTTCATTCAAATGAGGACTATAATAAAAATTTTACACGTCCAAATAGGAAAATGAAAAATTTATCAAAATGTGCAGACTGGAGAGTTTAAACAACTTCAAAGCATGAATTTCTCTATCTTTTCAGACTTCCAACTTTACTTGAACACTTATGGAGGGCGGGAGTTCAAAATCTTTGAATTTGACTTAGAAAATGAGGGGGGGATTTTGAGGGCGACAACAGCTGGCTCTAGCTTAGGGGCATGACATGGACTGAGCATAGTGAAGACATGACATGGGAATCCAGAATCTTAATCTCTAGACCCTGTAATTCATTTACCAGTGTCTTATCCATTGGGCCTTACAAATTCCTGTATAACTTCGAGAAAGACAGATCAGAAGAAGGAAACACACAAACACACAACGGGAAGGAAACACATGACATGCAATAGAAGGGGAAAGAAAATCACACAATGAAAAGGGGAACAGACCTAAAAATCACCTATGGTACAAGGTGGGGGACAACCCGCTTTCACTTATAATACAATTTAAAGTATTGCCCACTCTGAGGAAATTCTAGTAGTGTTCCATCAAAATATGAGAGAATAAAAGTGATCTCGCCACATAGCTTCATGAATCTGGAATGGGCTGAGCCATAATGAATTCAAACTTTCCATGGCTACCTTTTGGTTCTCTTCTCTTGTCCCATATCAGGATGAAGTCTCCAACTTTTAATTCTCTTACCTTGGCCTTCTTATCAAAAATATTCTTTACTTTCAATTGGTTCTCATTAATGAGATCCACCACTTGGAGTCAATTTTCTTCCAGCTTCTTAAGAAATAGGATCCTCTTGTCAATGGAATCCTTGTACTGACCATCTTCTATTGCCTATAGTAGCTTGAGAGTTGGCATCTCGATCATGAGAGGATTTTCTGCTTCGACTCCATACAATAGTTGGAATGGTGACATACCTATTGCCTTCTTGGGAGTGATCTTATCCACCCATAATGCATCGTAAAACCTTTTGTGCCAATTCCTTTGATTCTCATTTATAAGCTTGTGGATAATGGTCACCATGTTCTTGTTGCTTGATTCGGCTTATTCGTTTCCTTGTGGAAAGCAATCAGAAGAATGAGATAGGAAGATTCTGTAGCCATAGAAAAAATCATTCAACTCTCTTGAAGATAAATAGGTAGCATTATCTGCTACAATCTTCTGTGGCACTCTGAAACGGACTATGATATTCTCCTTGATGAAGTTACATATTGTTTCAGTGTTGGCTTGTTTGGCCGGAATGGCTTCCACCCATTTGGGTAAGTAGTCTGTTGTTGTGAGTACATAGGTGTGCCCTGCGCTTGAGTGAGGGTTTAGAACACCAATGAAGTTTAACCCCCACTATTGAAATGGTTATTCAATAACCAAAGGCATGAGTGGTAATGCAGTGAGTTGTGGTCTTCCAATGAACTATTGGCATGCTTTGCATTTAGAAACCCAATCTTGAGTGTCTACAAATATGGTGGGCCAATAATACCTTCCTCGAAGGATCTTGTGTGTAATGACCATTGCTAAAAAATGTCCACCACATGCTTGGTCATGGTATGCTTTAAGAAACTTTTCTTGTTGCTCTTTATCTACGCATCTGAGGAAACAACTATCCATGCCTCTTTTGTAAAGCGCATGATTCCAAATTAAAAATTTAGCTACCTTTAGCTTGAGTGTTCTCCTTTTCTTATAATCAAGATGGGGAGGGCATTATCCATAAGTCAGGTAATAGGCAATATCAGCATACCACTCATCAGTAGTGGTGATAAAGAGAACATGTGGGTTATCTTCTGAACAAGTTGAGCAAGCACAGTTTTCTTCACCATGTTGAACTTTGAGTGTTTCATCTTCAGCAATCAACTTACACAAGCCATTTCCCCTTACCACATTGCAGGGTCAAATCTCCAAGTAATATTCTTGAGCCTTTGCAATACAATTTCCTCTTTTAGCTCCGGGATCCTGCTGTGTCAAGATGGACTTGATTGCACTGCCGGGGACCATCACCACCGTATGGGAATTGAGGAAGTAAATCCTGAAGTTTTTTACAACTTTGACCACTGCATATGCATGCTTCTCCAATTGGTTGTATTTTAGCTTATGTTTTTTCAAAGGACAACTCGTGAAGGTAATTGGTGCTTCCACACCTTCATAATTTTTTTGAACGAGAATGACAGAGAGTGTATGTTCCGATTCATAACAATACATGATGAATTCTTTGTTAAAATCTAGAGATACAAGAGTCAGAGCTTTAGCAATGGATTTCTTGATCTCTTCTAATGTTGCCTTCCCTTCATTGTTCCATTTGAAGTTTTCTTGTGGTTTCATCATGGAAGTGATGTGATTCATCAACTCAACAAACTCAGGCACAAAACAATGAAGAAAGTTCACCTTTCTGAAGAATGAATGAACTCCATTCTTGCTTATGGGCAGGGCCAATGCTTGATTGTATGTAATCCTCTCAAGATCAATGTGTGCTCCATGTTTATTCATAATTTTCCCCAATAACTTTCCTTCTATGACTCCAAAAATACACCTTTCTGGATTTAGTGATATGCCATGTTTCCTACACCTTGCAAGTACATATTCCAAGTGATAGATATGATCTCCCCTCTTCTTTGAAAATATTGTGAGATCTTTAATATATATGACAATGCAATTCTTTAGATATTTGAAGGCCAAATCCATCGCCCTTTGGAATGTAGCTCCTGCATTGATTAGGCCAAAAGGCATTCTGTTGTAGGAAAAAGTGCCCCAAGGTGTTGTAAAGGTTGTCTTGGTGCAGTCCTCCTCTGCCACTTTGATTTGATTATACCCTGAGAATCCATCAAGTAATGAAAGCATTTTAGATCCATTGAATATTTGTAGGATATGGTCCATGATAGGAAAAGGATAATCATCCTTTAGTTATGCTTGGTTCAGGTTACGAAAATCTACACATATCCTTATTTCACCATTCTTCTTCCACACTGGCACAATGTTAGCCACCCACATTGAATGGTGGATGGGAAATATTATCCTTGCATTAAGCATCTTCATTACCTCCTCCTTGATAGTATCAGGAATCTTTGGGTTGTACGGCCTTTGTTTTTTCTTGAAGGGCTTAACACCCTACTTCAAAGGAATTGAGTGATGCATTTCCTTTGGTTGGAAGGCTTTGAGTTCATCATAAGAGTAGGCCGAGACATCTAAGTATTTCTTGAGTAATGCAACAAACCTTCTTTTTTCTTCAGGTGAGAAAAATTCCAATATTGACCATCCTCGATTCCTCTAGGGTACCAATGTTATCTTTATCAAAATCAATTGGGCACCGAGAAGATTGCTTTTCTTTCTCTTGAATGAATCTGTCATGTTTGTCAAAGAGGTCTTCTAAAGAGACTAGGCCTTTGATAATTTTGTTCCCTTTCAATTTGATTACTCCCTCATCATCAATCCCTTCAATTCCTTCTTTCCCTTCTTTGGGGACTACTTCTCGGTGTGGATTTTCACCTCCTTCAAAGAAGAGATTATTGAAATTATCCCTTTGCTCTAAAAAGGCTAGAATTTGGTTATCATCATTGAAGACTTGCCAATGATTTGCATTATTTGGTACACTGGGAAAATAATGCCCCAACGGGGAATAAGTATGGCCAAAAAGGTGGACTTCATGCACAGATTGGAGGGGATTGTAAAAAAATGCCTAAAGAGGGAGTAAATATGGACACAAAGGGGGACTTTGGGGGTAGATAGGGTTAGTTTGAATGAGGTAGATGTTAAATTAAATGCCTAGAGGAAAAATAAATATGGCTACAAATGTGGAATCCAATAGAAAAGAGGATGATTTGAATGTTGGATTAAAATGCTCGGAGGGAAATGAAATATGGTCACAAATGTGGACTTCGAGAGAAAAAGGGAAAATTCAAAATATTGAAATAAAATGTTGTAAGGGGAGAAATATGTATGGCCACTTATGTATATTTTGAGAGAATATTAAATAATATTATGAAATAAAATGCCCCAAGGGAGATTAAATATGGCCACAAAGGTGGACTTTGAGACAATATGAAATGAGAAAATTTTGCCGCAAAACAACATGAAGATGACAAAAAATGTGAGATAGGAAAATGTGTGGTATAATTCTCAAATATGGCCACAAAAGTGGACTTAGGATGAGATATATTGGATAAGAGTTGACAAGATAAAAAAATGTGTAATCGGATGATAGATGAGACAATATGTGAAGCAAGATGAGATATGACCAAAGGGTAAAAACAATTCTACATCATATCGAGGAATGTGTAGGGAAATAATTCCTCCAATCACATTGCAGGTTAAGAAGAGGGGGATCCAGGTAACGTAAGGCACATGTGACGAAAATAAAAGTTAGCATATAACCAACAATAGTTAGTTATACCAAAGATCATGAGATAAAGGTATGAAATAAATTCATAAACCTAACACTGACATGAAAAAGGGGTTTGTGATGTAACTTGTGGAAGAGGGTTCTCCATAAGCAGTGTTCCCTAAATCTATGCCCCAGCTCTGGGAAGGGGAAAGAGCAAATTAATCAATGCGGGAAGTTTACTAGAAGAAAATTGATCAATGTGGGAAGCTTTCTTAGGATGTTAATGAAATGTAAGGCTAATCAATACGAAATCCTTCAATTCCATAATACAAAAGAGTAGCCATCCTTCAAGGGTATGGTATACTTTATACATATATGATATGCATGCTAGTAATCCTTCAAGGGATCATTCTATTTATTTGATTTAATTGATATTTTTTTATATGAACAATTTTCCTTCAAGGGAGCATTCTATATTTTATATCTTTGATTTAGATAAGATCATCCATTGATTTTTGACTTTAACAAGGTGAAGAGTTGGGAATAGCTAGGTAGACCATTTAGGAGGGGATAATGAGTGTATAAGAGACACCCGTGCACCTTTTTCATGGTTTCAATAGATAAACAAGAGGGTGATGGGTGTAATGATCACAGATTCCTCACCAAGAAGGGACAACCTATCCATAAGTAAAATTCCATGGGAAGAACCGTGGTGCCCATATTTAAGTTCATGTCTAAGAAAGTAATGGTAGACCATATAGTTCCAAATCATTTCAATGATAGATGGAAGAGGCTAATGATGGAGGGATGATCGAAAGATACAACTAAGTTCTCACTGGTAGTGTGCTAACAATAAAATGGTTGCAAGTGCAAAGTGTCAAGTGGTTCCACTTTTAGTTTACCATCAAGGGAGGAAAAATGATAGGATCCTGACCCATCCTTATGTGTGATAATGTATGGTCCAATCTAGTTGGGGAAAAAATTTTGCATTGGCTCCTCTCTAGAGTAATGATGTGTTATAAGTACAAGAATAATAAGAGGGGGGGTGAATCAGTATTCAAAAAATTTAAAATTTGTATCCAACTTATTGATTTTTTCCACACTTAATAAGATCTTAAAATCTGAAAATAAAATGAGAGCATACACAAAAATCAAATGCACATAACACCAAATATACCATGGTTCACTCAGTGTGGGCTACGTCCACCAAAATAAAACTGCTTGGATCTACTGTCCAAATCCATCCAAAATAAACTAGTGTTTACAAGGTGTGAGCACAAACTCAAAGAATGCATCAATCTCCAAGACGAACACCAATTCAACCATTGAATGCAAACACCACTAGTTGTGGAATCTCTTATTCAAAGCACCAATTTCTAGAGACAGCACTCCCCAATCCGAAGCACCCACTCCAGAAAATATGCAATAAAAATTAATAATATTTATTCTTATTTATTTTCTCTCTCACATAATCATACTCACTTAAGAGATTTATAATATAAACTCACATACATATCACTCTCATACAAAATTCTCTTTCTTTTTCACTCACATAAAAATGTGCACACCACACTTGCTTATATAGAAATAAGGAGAGGAAAAACCACTTGTGGTTTCCTTAAAACCATGTGCCCATACTATGGGCCAATTTTGGTGCACATATTATAATTTAAATCTCTTACATGAAAAACAATGTGTCATAAACAAGCCACGTCACTTGGAGGTTACAACAATATTAAATCTTTGCTCCAAATAGCAATATTCTCTTACACATGTAAGAGTAACTCCTCTTACACATCATAAACCTTCTTACACTTCCCTTACACCTCTTTAATGATCCACCAAGAGAAATTTTCACATCATTTGGAGATATTCCCTTTTACACCTCTTAAGTAACTCCTCTTACGCGTCATAGAATCTCTTACATGTCATAAGCTATCATAGAATTTCTTACGTGTCATAAATTGTCATAGAATCTCTTACGCATCCCACCATGTGTCGTAAGATTCCTTGGTGATGTTGAATGTTAAAATATTCAATTTTTGACAATAATGCCACATACTCTGCCTCCTCAACTATTGTTCCCTAGTTGGGCCAACTCACTTATCTATGTATCATGTAGGTCCTATCACATTGTTTGAATAATAAATTATTCAACTTGCACCCTAATGTGTAACTTGAACCTTTGACATGAATAAATATTTTACACACACTAATGTTGTAATGTTTAATATTAAAAAAAATCAAATGTCAATAATTCCACCAACACTAATGTCATACCTTTGACATCAATGATGAAAATAATCAACAAACTCCCCCTTTTTCATTGATGGAAAACCCTTGCTAAAAATAGACATGAAAACTTGTTTGCTCTGAAAACCAATTTTCTACCTCTAAGATCTTTCTGTATTGCTGCATTGTACATGTTCTTTACAACTCTCCCCCATGCTGCAATTATCCCCCATTCTACAATTCTCCCCCTTTGACATCAATAGTAAAGGGATAATATAATGTGTCACCTGAACCTGTACTCAAAGTTGAAGATAATGCAATGTGTAGGTCCCCCTATGTCCATACTCCCCCTGAGATGGTCAATGAGTAAGAGTGACAAAAATCACTCCTAACTTTTTTTTGAGTGAATCAAAATATTCCTTCAGTAGGGTTTTTGTAAATATATCAACAATTTGATCCTTAGTCCCAATATATTCCAATTTCACCTGCTGATATACAACTTTCTCTCTCAAAAAGTGATACTTAATAGGAATGTGCTTTGTCTTGGAATGCATGACTATATTTTTTGAGATGTTAATAACACTCGTATTGTCACAGATAATGGAAATAGGATGTTCATACTCTACCTTCATGTCCTTCAATGTTTTCTTCATCCAAAGCACCAGTGTACAACATGCCACTGCTGCAATATACTCTACCTCTTCTGTAAACAATGAAACTAAGGCCTATTTCTTGCTAAACTATGACACAAATCTGTCGACAAGATTAAAATCTCCCCCACTTGTAATTTTCCTGTCATCAACACTTCCTGCCCAATTTTCATCTGTGAATGTTGTAAGAGTGAAATCATCACTCTTTGGATACAATAAACCATAATCCAACGTACCTTTCAAATATTTGAAAATTATTTTCACTATTACCACATGAGTTTCCTTTGGTGCCACCTGAAACTGTGCAACTAATCCAACAACCTACAGAATATCTAGTCTAGATGATATGGTATATAGCAAGCTTCCTATCACAGACCTATACAAGGTATGATTAGCATAAGGAGACTCATCATTCTTACTCAACTTGTAACCTGTAATCATGGGTGTACTAACTGGATTGCAATATTCCATTCTAAAAAATTTCAACATCTCTTTTATATACTTGGTTTGTGAAATATAAATGCCTTGACTAGACTTTTTAATTTACAAACCAAGAAAATAAGAAAAATCACCAAGTATAGACATCTCAAACTCCTTCTGCATCTCTTCAGTGAATTCTTTGCATAATCTCCTACAACTGCTTCCAAAAATAATGTCATCCACATAAACCACAACTATCACCTGATGTTCTCCATTTGTCTTGATGTAAAAATTGTTATCCAAAATTCCTTTTCTGAATCCCTATTCCTGCAAGTACTTATCCAATCTAAAGTACCAAGCTCTAGGATCTTGCTTCAAGCCATAAAGGGCCTTTTTTAACTTGCATACAAAATCTGAATTTTTTGATAGAATGAAACCTTATGGTTGCTCTATATAAACTTCTTCCTCTAAGTTTCCATTCAATAATGCTGATTTTACATCCATTTGATAAAATTTAAAATTCTTGAAAAAAACAAATGCTAAGAACATTCTTACCACCTCCATGCAAGCAATAGGTGCAAATGTCTCCTTGAAATCAATTCCTTCAACTTGTGAGTGGCCTTTCAACACTAATCTAACCTTGTTTATGATAAATTATCCATCTTCATTCATCTTGTTTCTTAAGACCCACTTGGTACCAATGATATTCTTGTCATTTGGCCTTAGCACCAACTCCCATGTGTCATTATTTTCTATCTGATTAAGTTCCTCTTCCATGGATTTTATCCAAAACTTATCCTTGATAGCTTCATCAAAATTACTTGGTTCAACTTTTGATAATAAAGAAAATTTTACCTCTTGTGGTGCACTTTCTAGTGTTTCTAATGATCTGATCTGCTAGATGATTCTTCTAAACATATCTGGATAGTTTCTTTGTGTCTTCTCATTTAGATTCTTCTTCTTCTTCATCTTCTTCTTCTTATTGTTCTTGTTCTTCCTCTTTCTTAGATTTGATTTCTTCGTCCTCTTTCTGCATCGCTGAGTGTCTTGTTTTCTTCTTCAGCTTCTAGTTTTCAAATTTCATATGTATACTTTCTACAGTCTCTTATTATAGAACTTGTAAGCGTTTCTTCTTGATGAATAACCAAGGAATATGCCCTCATCTGCTCTGGAATCAAATTTTCCTTGTTCATCTTCATCATCTCTCTTAATGTAGCACTTACTTTCGAACACTTTGAAGTGTTTCATGGAAGTTGGTCTTCCCTTCCATAGCTTGTATGGTGTCTTTTCTGTATTTACTCGAATCTTTGCTCTATTTAGAATATACAACGTTGTGTATACTTCCTTTTTCCAAAAATCATCTGGTAACTTGGACTCATTTAGCATTATTTTGGCCATTTCCTGCACTGTTCTATTTTTCTATTCAACTACACCATTTTGGTGTGGTGTTCTTATTGCAGAAAATTGTCTTCTGATTCCATGCTCTTAACAAAACTCATCAAAATCGTTAAACATAAAGTTGCTTCCTTTGTTTGATCTCAAACACTTGATCCTAGATTTTTTTCTCATTCTCAATCAAAGCTTTAAATTTTTTGAATTAATCAAAAGCTTCTGATTTTTCCTCTAGAAATGCAACCCATGTCATTCTAGTAAAGTCAGCAATTAACAACATAAAATAAGAATCACCTTGCAAGATTTTTGTTCTTGTTTACCCACAGAGATTAGTATGAATTAGCTTTAATGGATTCATTATAAAGTACTCCTTTGTCCTGAATCTGAGCCTTGTCTGCTTCCCATGTTGACATTTGTCTGTAGATAGTACTTTATGATTTTGTGATCTTGGGTGAATCTCTCACTACTTTTTTTGAGCTGATTTTGACCATGTTGTCAAAATTAATGTGACCCAATCTCTTATGAAAAATAAAAACTCCATCAATCTGACTCATGCAACACTTTTCTCCCTTCACGTCACTCAACATGTATAGGTTTTTCCTTGATCTATTTGCATCTTCAACCCATTTACCTGTATCCTTCTTTCTAATTTCACAACATTCAACATAAAATTTGAGTGTATAACCTTGATAACACATTTGATTGAAACTCAAAAGATTATGTTTTAGTCCATAAACGAGTAAAACATTTTCAACTTTAGCTTGACCATTCAATTTTATGTTACTTCTTCCTGTGATCTTGGCTATAGTGTTATCTCCAAACTTTATTGTACCTCTACTAGCCTTTTTCAGCTTCAAGAACTTCTTTCTATCACCCCTCATATGGTTGGAACATCCACTATCAATGTACCAAGGTTTTTATTCATCTTGTGCACAAATTTCCGTTTGCACCAACATAGCCTCTTCCTTTTCTCCCTCCTTTCTCTTTTGCCACACTTTCTTATTGTTGGCTTTCTATATGACTTGTTTTAGTTTTTTTTTCTTTGACTTTTCTATAATCTTACTCCTAAAAAATCTTTCTATGTGGCCAACTTGATTGCATTCATAACATCTAATCTCATGCTCATTTAAATTTTACAATGGAGGAAAAGAATTTTAGTTTTTAGCATGAAAGTTTTGATTCCAACTCTGAAACTTCAATCTATAGTCCATCATCTTATGACCAAAATTGTGACAAGAAAAACAATAACCATGAAAAGAATGCCTTGTCATGTAGGGTTTCCTCTAATAAGATTAACTTCTTAAATTTTTTATTGGCACCTTCTTCTACTTTCTCTCTTCTTTGTTGTTGTTCTGTGGAGGTTGATCTTCTTGTTTCTTATTGTTTTCTCCTTTACTAGATCCTTTTAGGACATTTGCATAGATGGATTTCTTCGCTGGTTCTTTGGTCTCTTTATTTTTTGCTTCATTGAATCCAAGACCACCTTTGGCTGATTTTGGTTTCTATTCACTCATAATGTTACTCAACACCTCATAAATATTTTCAAACTTGAGTCTCTTGTTCAAATTTTCAGTTTCCTATCTTAGTGCAACAATCTCTGACTCTAATCTCTTGCATTCTTCTTCTTTCAATTTCAGCTATTCTCTTATCACTTCCTCTATTCTTTTTACCTCTTCAACTTGGTTCTTTAGATCATTAATAGACTTCTCACATTCTTTGTCAGCGTGTGGATTTTTCTTTGCTTCTTGATAATCTTGAAGTTGCACTTTCTACTTCAGGGTCTTCTTTTTGAGTCTCTTGATCTCACCCAAAGCACAAATGAGTTCTTCTTCCAATTTTACCTCACCTTCTTCATCAACTACATATTCAACTTCCACTTCTCCATCTTTAAGATCCATGAAAAAAATTTCTTCAATGTCACCTTCTAAGCAATATTCCTCTGAGCTATCATCTTCTCTAGTGCATATACTCTCTTGTTTCGGTTCCAATTATTCTTCTTTTCAAGCTTCCCTTGCTTGAAATAATTTTGTTAGAAAGGCTTCCCTTTCTTTTCTTTAACAAGATCTTAATCATCACTCTCATTTTTTGCATGTGGACACTTAGTTGCAAAATGTCCAATCTCACCATAGTTATAACATTTAAAAGGAATTTTACTTTTATACTTGTCAGATCCTATTTTCAGATTTTTCACCAACATGGCTTCTTCTTCCTTATCGGATACATCATCCGATTCAACCTTCTTCTCCTTTCCTTTTGAAGCTTTGAAATCATATTCCCTTTTCCCTAGATTATCTGGTTCTGTTCTCATCTCATAAGTCGTGAGTATTCCATGTAACTCATCCATTTTCATTTTATCTAAATCCTTAAGTTCTTCAATAGTTGAAACTTTAGCATCAAATCTAGGAAGTAGAGATCATAATACCTTTTTTACTATTACTAGGTCTTCCATATCTTCACCCAAGCCTCTGATCATGTTTAAGGTCCCATCCACACGGAGTAGATATGCTGTAATGTTCTCTTCCTCCTTCATCTTTAGACTTTCAAACAAGGTTTTTTTTAGTGGCGAATATTCATAATATGGAAAATATTTCATTTTTGAAAAAATTGAAAAGGTGAATTTTCGGGTGTAGGTCAATGACCTGTTCACCTAAAAAATTATAGTTTAATTTTTTTTAGGGGTCGGATTCACCTACCCTTGAAAATATCCCCGATATAATCCTAGATTATTTTCCAAGTAGAACACTACTAGCTCACTCATACCACCTGGGGGCATATGTATTATCAAGTATAATAAACGTGCGACAGAAGGGCAGAGGCTATAGACGCACGACAAAGAGTTTGTTGATGCACGATAGGAGGGAAAAGGCTGCAGAAGAATGACAAAGAGTTTTTGATGCATGATATGGAGATTTTTTTGGCACACGACAAGAGTGCGGAGGATGCAGATGCATGACAAAGAGTTTATATACGCATGACACAGAGATTTTGTTAACGCGCAACATGAGGGTGAATGCTGCAGACGCGCAACATGATATTTTCTATCATTCAACAATAAACCTCCAGTCACACATCAATAAACTTTTTATCGCATGACAGTAAACCTCATCTCACGCATCAACAAGGTTGTTTTCGCGCGACAACAAACTTGTTGTTGCATGACAATAGCCTTGTTGATGCATGACAAAAGCTTTGTTGTCGCGTGATAAAAAAAAAATTGTTGTATGAAAAAAAATTTGTCTATAGCATTTTTTTCATACCACTTGAAAATTAGGCAAAAAATTTGCAAATAAACCCCAAAAAATTTTCCTTCCCACGAAACTGGTTCCGGGGATATACGCCAGGTATTTTCCACCTCCGATTTCCAAGAGGTCTCTTAAAATGAACCCTACTTTCAAAATTTCTTCTGTGTGTGTGAAGCTTTTCCATCTTTACTTTAGAATCTCCTTCATATAAACTATTGAGCTTATCCCACATTTCCTTAACAAATTTACAAATCATAATATTTACAAAATCCAAATCTCCTACACCACACAAAATAACATTAATAGCTTTAGCATTATTTTCACATGCTCTCTTACCAGCATGATCTATCGGTGGATTTACTAGTGTCGTATAGCCATTCTCAACTAACTGCCATATGTCGTGTCCAAGATAATTCAAATAGGTTTGCATCCTTATGCTCCAAAAGGCATAGTTTGATCCATAAAACAATGGAGCTTTGTTTGTGGAGAATCCTTCTTGAGCTGCCATCGTGCTTTCTGATCTACCTTCTAGCTATTAAGCTACACAGAAGGAACATGCTCTAATACCAATTGTTAAAATCACGAGAATACTGAGAGGGGGTGAATCAATATTCATAAATTTTTAAAAAATTATCTAACTTATTAATTTTTTCCACACTTAATACGATATTCAAATCTGAAAATAAAATGAGAGCATACACAAAATCAAATGCACATAACACTAGATATACCATGGTTCACCCAGTGCGAGCTACATCCACCAAAAAGAGACTACTTAGATTTATTAGACCTAAATCCAGAAAAAATAAAATAATGTTTACAAGGTGTGAGCACCAACTCATATAAGACACAAATCTTCAAGTTGAACACCAATTCATCTCTTGAATACAAACACCATTGACTGTGCAATCTTTGATTCAAAGCACCAACTTCTGGAGACACCAATCCCCAATCCGAAGCACCCACTCCAGAAAATTTGCAATACAAATCAATAATATTTCTCCTTCTATATTTTCTCTCTCAAATAATCATAATAACTTAGTAGATTTATAATATCAACTCACATACATATCACTATCATATAAAATACTCTCTCTTTTTTGCTCACATAAAAATGTGCACACCACACTTGCTTATATAGAAATAAGGAGAGGAAAAACCATTTATGGTTTCCCTAAAACCATGTGCCCATACCATGGGTGAATTTTAGCATCCATATTGCAATTTAAATCTCTTACATGAAAAAAAAATGTGCCATAAGCAAGCCACATCACTTGGCGGTTACAACAATGTTAAATCTTTACTCCAAATAGCAATATTCTCTTACACATGTAAGAGTAACTCCTCTTACGCGTCATAAAACTTATTACACTTCCCGTACACCTCTTTAATGATCTACTAATAGAAAATTTCACCCCATTTGGAGATATTCCCTCTTACACCTCTTAATTAACTCTTCTTACGCATCATAAGCTATCATATAATTTCTTACGCGTCATAAGATGTCTTAAAATCTCTTACGCATCTCCCCAAGTGTCGTAAGATTCCTTGGTGATGTTGAATATTAAAATATTCAAATTTTGACAATAATGCCACATACTCTACCACCTCAGGTATTGTTCTCCACTTGGTCCAACTCATTTGTCCATGTGTCATGTAGGTCCTATCACATTGTTTGAATAATAAATTATTCAACTTGCACCATGATGTGTAACTTGAACCTTTGACATGAATAAATATTTTATGCACACTAATGTTGTAATGTTGAATATCAAACAAATATTCAAACCTCAATAATTCCACCAACACTAATGTTCTACCTTTGACATAAATGACAAAAATATTGAACATGAAGTTCTTATTTTCTCTAAGGATGAGATCACCGAAATTAAATTCATTCTCTTTGAGGTGCTTATTGTAAGCAAACTTGATGTGCTCTTGATAAACATGATGGTGTACAAGAGTGAGGAGGTGATGTTCATCTAGCAATTTGAGTTATGCTAGACACTCCTGACAGTAATCTTCATCAGAGATGAAGTCGTGAAGAGACACACACAAGGATGGAATTTAAAATTCGAGAGGGACAGATTCAGATCTATACATGAGAGAAAAGGGAATAGATACTTTTGAAGTGTGGATGCTATTCTAATAAGACTAAAGAGAAAAGGGGATATGAAGATGCAAATCATGACCAAACTAGTCAATAGTCTTGGAAAGGATGTTTCAAAAGGTTTTATTAGATGCTTTGGCTTGGCCGTTAACTTTTGAATGATATAGTGAAGATAAAACTAAGTTGGATATTAATTTAGTCACAAAATTTCTTGATATCCTTCTTTTTAAAGGAATTTTCGTTGTCCATGATGAGTTTGTGAGGGATGCCAAAGAGGAAAATGATGTGCTAGTATATGAAGTTAATAATTGGACTAGATGTTGAAGTGATGGGAATTTCTTTCACCCACTTCATGAAGTATTCAGTTGCGGTGATGATAGAGTGATGTTGTTGTGAAGATTGAGGATTGATGAGACCAATGAGATTAATACCCCATTGTGAGAAGGGCAAAAGGTTCTGAGCTAGCTACAAAGCTTGACTAGGAATGTGAATAAGATTGGAATGCTACTAACATTTTTCACATTTTTTAATGTACTCGTAGCAATCATGATTGAGGGAAGGCTAGTAATATCGAAGATGAAGAGTGCTCTTAGCAATGCCTAATCTAGTAAAGTTTCCACCATAAATACCATCATGAACTTCTTGGATAGCATAAGAAGATTCATGGGATTTAAGCCACTGAAGGAGAATATTGTTAAATCTGCGCTTATAAAGAATGTCACCAAGTATAACATAGTGGTTAGCATGTTCAAGGAAATATCACCTAGCATTCTTAAATAGATCAAGTGGAATGATGGACTTGGATAAATAATCAAAGATTTGGGAATACCAAAGATCTGAAGAACCAGACTCAGCGAGATCAACGTGAGGTAAGTCATGTATGTCAATCACAGTGATGAGAAATGACATAAAGTTTATATTCTTTTGTTATCAATGGGATGAGAGCTGCAAGGGATGCCATCATATCAGCGAAATGATTGGATGACTGAGGAAAAACTTGGATAGTGTAAGAATCAAATGCCTCAAGGAAGATATGAAAAATGTCTCGATATATT
This sequence comes from Taxus chinensis, assembly GCA_019776745.2. NCBI lineage: Eukaryota > Viridiplantae > Streptophyta > Pinopsida > Cupressales > Taxaceae > Taxus > Taxus chinensis. The sequence continues at coordinate 153,774,593 of CM034156.1, forward strand.
TAAAGAGTGATAGTTTTACATTGATACACCTGTGACTTATTTGATGATTTGTTCAGAATCTCCATAGATGTCAAGAACGTGAATGCTTAGAAAGAGAGTGGTTTCAAGACCTAAGCTAAGGGCTTCATATTCCGTCATATTATTTGTGCACTCAAAATTAATCTTGTATGTGACGGGAATAGGATTATCCCAAGGAGGAATGAGAACGATGTTGATACCTCCCCCTTGGTGACATTTGGAACATTCAAATAAGAGAATCATTTTAAGGGTTTTGTACTCATGATGAAAGTGATTAATAGATTCGTTTGGAAATTTCTCATGAGGTAGATGCTCACTAGGAAGAGGGGCTTCTGTTAACTAGTTTGAAATAGCTTATTCCTTAATGGATTTTTGAGAAATGAAGTTGAGGTTAAACTCAGTCATGAGCATGAGCCATCGAGTGATGTGATTGTTTTGATAAGGTTTAGAATCCATCATCTTAAGAAGATGAAATCTAGTAACGACATAAGTCTTATGATTAAGGAGATAGTGTCGAACTTTAGAGGTGGAAAAGAAGAGAGTGCAGCACAACTTTTCAACTTCATTTTAGCGAGTCTCATAGTCATGAAGGATGTGACTAATGTAATAAACACCCTTCTCATGACCTTGGTCATCACGATGTGCTAATATATCCCCTAGGGCTTGCTACGTAGCATAAATGTATAGATAAAAAGTCTCCCCCTCGCATGGACGTGTAAACACTGGTGAAGATAAGAAATATTTTTTAAGGTCATCGAAATTATTTTGGAAATTATGATCCCAATTGAAGTCTATGTTCTTACGAAGGTGATGGTGAAAGGGTTGGAAACAATCTAAAAGTTGGGAAATGAAGTGGTGGACTAATTGAAGTTGGCCTTGAAGATTATGAAATTGCTTAAGATTAGAACGAGGAGGCATTTTCAATGATTACTTTGATATTTTCAACGTCAAATTCAATTTCCCTAATAGATACGATAAAGCCAAGGAGTTTTCTAGTTAATAATCCAAACACACACATGGTTGGATTGAGATGAACGAAAAAGTGAATAAGGTGCTTGAAAAGGACTTCAAGAATAGAAAGATGGTCATGTCGATGTTTAGATTTACCTAAAATATAACCGATGTAGTATTCTATGGTTTTTTGGATGAGATCATGAAAAATTTAAGTCATGTCTTGCTGATAAGTGGCTCTAGAATTTTTTAGACCAAAGGGAATGACACGGTAGAAAAATATCCCAAATGGGGTGATGAAGGAAGTATTATGTTGGTATTATGAGGTGATAAGTATCTAATTATAACAAAAAAACCATCCATAAGAGAAATCATCTCATGACCTACTATAAGCTCCACAAGTTGATCAATGTTGGGAAGAGTAAAGTCATCTTCAAGGAAAGCAAGATTGATATCTCGAAAGTCAATGCATATACAAAGTTTGTCAGATGCTTTAGCGATAGGTATGGTAATAGAAACCCATTAGGGATAGTCAATGGGGATGATGAAATTGATATAAAAGAGACATTGCAACTCCTCTTTGACAAGGAGGGAAACTTGAGGGTGCATGTGGCGAAGCTTCTGCTTAAGCAGTTTGGCACTAGGAATGGTGACGATATTGTGGACAATGATAGAACGGTCAATACCTTGAATATTTGAATATGACCATGCAAATGCATAGCTATCACGAAAGAGGAATTTGGTGAAAGACTCAAGCTTGTGTGGATTAAGGGATTGACCTACTTTAAGGATGTGAGGCTCTTGGGGAGTCCTGATATTGATTTTTAGGGTGGACTCATTGAGAAGAGCGGATGTATCAGATGGTAAAGTCTTATGAAGATAATAATCTTCTACCCTCGTGTGAGACAAAATGGCTTCATAGTTGGTGCACTGAAGAATTTTGATGGTAGAAGAATCTTCTTCTATCATCTCTGGATGGAGGAGGGGAAGAGACCTATTATGGTCCTCACACTGAAAAGTGATCGGTCCCAAAGTGATGGTCGAGACTAATTTTTTTAGAGGAAATAGACATGGTGTCATCCATATCCATAGACTCATGTGATGACGAAGATGGAGAAGGCATATCCATGCACATCTTAGATGGTGGGACAAGGTCATAGGGTTACTCCTAATATCCTAACCTGAACCTTTTGTGAGGCTTGCAGAATTGATCGATAATAAGGCCATGTGGCCCTTTCTCATAACATCCCATTCTAAATCCTTTCCATACACAATAATGAAGATAAGTGTGGGTGAAGGATGGTTTTTTGAGGAATCCAAAACCACTAGTATAAGTTTTGGTAGGTGGAAGATTAGCGATGTGAGAGAAAGGGGCATTGAAACTACCATAGATGACATTGCTTCAAAGATGAGGTGGCCTAAAAGGAATGACATCCCTGACATTGGATTGGTACATTGGATCTTGATCAGGTCTACCAAGGCGGTGAGGATTGGGCTAGTTATTGAGTGTAAGAAGACGATACTCACCCAACGCATGTTTGTCCATTAATTTATCCAAGGAGTCATCTTTGGGAAGTTTGGTTGAAGGGATGGATGAGCTAGTGGATGCTTTATATGGATTGTTCTTGGGAATGAGGACATCATTAAGTCTATATTTAATGTTTCACATTCAAAAGGGAGGAACATCCCTAGGAAGTGTCAAGATCTTCCCCTTATGCTCATATTTAAGACAGTGATGAAGTGTTGAAGGCACACAACACATAATGCAGATCCAAGGTCATCCAAGGAGAAAATTATACTAAAATTATTCCTCTATGATATAGAAGACCTCATTGATGAGCTTCTCACCAATGTGGATGGGAAGGATAATGATTCCAGAGGTAGGAGTGATATTGTCTTTGAAAGCACTAAGGACCGCAGTTGTTTGGGAAATTGTGGATTTTGGAATCTTAAGCTGATAAATAGTATGTGATGGGATGATGTTAATACTTTCCCCAATATAGATCATGGATCATCGAAGGAAAGTATCATTGATCTTAACTGTGATGAAAATTGGAAGGTCATGCTCTTCCGGTGTGATGTCTAGAATCTTAGTATCATCAAATGAGATAGCATCAGAAGTTGTGAGTGTCCCTATAAGATATGTGAAGGTTTGAACCTCATCACTAGATGTCAGAATACATTTCAAGGCTTCAAGGAGGGCCTATCTATGGTCTGGTGAGCTTTGGATGAGCTCATAAAGTGACATCTTAACTAGGGCATGATGAAGTTGTTTGAAGATACTTTGTTCAATAGGATGAGGGGTAGCTAAGATGAGAACCTTAGGTTTTGATGATGGTGTGAGCTCCTCAGGAAGAGGAATGGTGACAAAGTTTTTGTATTTCAGATAGCAATTTTATTTGGGATCATGTGGGCTGGATCAAGTGGATATCCAAACTGCATTGATGAACAAAGGGGGACCATTCTAAAAATAATTTTCATTTGGAGGTGGAATGGCCACAAAAGTACATGATGAACGAGGGGACTAATGAATTTGGATGGATGAGGTCGAAGGTGTGGGTGTGGAAGGAGAAGATTGGTTTACTTCAATAAGAAGGTTATCTTCTTCAATGATATTGTGGACAAGGGTTTGGAGTGATCTGCAGTGCTCGGTATCATGTTCGGGAGTATGATAGTAGGAACAAATGAGGTTTGAATTGAGCCACAATGGCTTATTACTATTTGGGTCAAATTCCTTAATAGGTGGAAGTGTGACGACAAACAAATTGGATTAAATTTCAAAATTCTGCATAAGATTCGATTAAAGTATTAGAAGGAACTTTGTCTTTGTGAGATGTCTTGGTCTTGAAAGAAGAAGTGGATACTTGGGATGATATAGATGTAAAATTTGAAGTTTGACTATTTCGATTTTTTGGTGTCTTAGTTTTGGCTTTGGTGATGATGAGTTGTCTAGAGGAAGAAGCGTTGGATGGTTTTGGCTTGATTTGGTTGGTAGTTTGAAGCATCTTTGATGGAGGGGATGGTCTAAGAAGATATTTCCCTAGGATAGATTATGCACTTTTTGTTTTTCTAATATTAGGAAGGGGGATATCAATTTTCTTATGAGGTTGTGAGAGAGAACATTGGGGATATGTGCCAAGGGTCCTAGACCTTGTCTGTGAAGAAGCACCCTCAGGAGGGATGAAAACAATTTCCACTAGAGGACCTGAAGGTGGTGTTGTGGTTGATATAGGTGGAGGAAGTATTTTTTGCATGATTAGGTCTAAAGAAGGAGAATATTGACTTGATGTAGAAGTGTTTGATTATGTATATGAGATGGGAGGATCATTTGAAGTCAAGGTGAGTTGGAGCACTCTCATAAATTCTTCAAATGATGAAAGTGACGTGGAAGATGATGTAGATGTGGTGACACTATTTGATGTGGTTGGTACGGTAAAAGGTGTGGAAAAAGGAATTGGGATTTATGCTAAGGATGGTATAACTAGTAAAGGAGGGATAAATGTGGGTAATGTGGTTGAATCTAATGAAGTGGGTTTGATAAGTGATTGAGTTGATGGGATAAGTAATGAAGTGGATGTTGAACCAATGTTGGATGTGGAAGTAGGTGGGAATGGTTGTTTTATGAACGTTTCAAGGGGTAAGCATGATATGTGGGAAAATGGGGTTGATCTAGTGGTTATAGATGTAGGAATGGATGATGAGTTAGGTATAGGTATGATTGGTTCAGTTGTAGGGATAAGTGTTAATGTGCTTGTAGATGAAGGAACAATGTCTAAACGAGTGGACGTGATAGCTGATGAAGAGGGTGTAGTTGTTGATGGGGTAGGATCTTGATTAGTGGTATGGATTGTGTTTATGGTATGAGCATTGGGTACTTGGGATGTAGAATAAGTGGTGACTTGAGTTGTTGGTGCATGCTTAGGAAATGGTTGTCTGAAGATGTCAATTAGTTGGTTGGATGATGCATTTGAATTGTTGACTTGAAGGTTGCCTTGATCGATGTGTATTTGGACTAGGTATTTAAAGGTTCAAAACCTCTCTATGTCATGTCCTTAGACTTGGTGGTATTTACAATAATAATTATCACAATACAACAAAGGTTTTGGTCTAGATTCATCAAATGGTCATATTGGAGGAAGTTTGATAAGATTAAATTCCAATAGGTTATCAAATATTAAACTATACGATTCTCCAAGAGGATTATAGTTGGGCGTTTGTCTAGGGGCTCAGTGTTGTGGCCATGTGCTAGATGTGGGTGTAGAAGAAGACTTGACAACCACAAAATTTTCTACACTCTTATAATTATCGTTGTGTGCACATGGTTTGGTGAACTAAGCTTTGGGATTGTTCAATTTAAGTTTTAATTGGCCTTTCTCAAGGGCACAAATTTTGAGTTTGCAAGCCATGGTGAAGACTTCTTTGAATATTTGGAAAGATTAGATTTGCAATGTAGATTAAATATGCTTCACACATGAACATGAGAAGAGTTCAATGAGTTTGGTTTGTGGAAGAGTAAATGATAGTTGATTTATGATGCCACACCATCATGAGAAAAAATATGTAATAGACTCATCCTCAAACTGTCTAATGGCATATAATTCATTGATAGTGATCTTGAGCACAATATTAATCAAAAAATTATCTAGGAATAATTGCGCAAGATGGGTGAAGGAGAATAAGGAATGTTAAGGAATTTCATTGTACCAATATAATGCTGGAATGGATGAGGACATGGGGAAGGTGTAAAACATAAGATCATGATCCTATGTGATAAGGTAACATGCGTGTTTAAATGCATGGAGATGTTGTTGGGGATATTCCTTGCTGTTGAACTTAGTAAACATGGGAAACTCCTAATGAGGAGGGTAAGGTTTTATTAGAAGTGGTGGATGAACTGGTTCATTACAGATTTTTTTTAACATATTGTAACCTTGGGTCCCAAGGTGGCAGCCTCTAGACTAGCCAACCTATTCATTAAGGTATGGATAGGATTGTTCGATGTGATGATAGGTTGGGATTGGATTAGTTGTGTAGCATGGAAAGTAGTTTGATAAGGTGGTTGATAATTTTTTGGATATGTGGGGGTTTGAGGAACCATCTCATAAGGAGGTTGTTACAATGTTTGATGTTGCAATTGTTAGGATTAGGTTGGCTATTGAATCGGAATGTAAGTATTTATAGGCAGAAATTGTTGATGAGGTGGATTAGACACCACATATTGTAAAGAACTCGTAATGGGAGATTGGTAAGAAATTACATGTATGTGTGATGTGAGAGGAAAATAAGACTTAAACTATTTAGATATTGGATACGACATCTGGGCAGATGGGGTCGGGACACTAGTGATGATAGTGATCGCAGAAGTAATAGGAATGGTTATAGTGATAGTTGTGTTGATTGGAGGAATGTGGGGAGGAATGGGTGTCACTAAATGATTGATTTTATGTGGTTGGGGAATTTTAGAGGATGAAGAAAAATCATATTGGGCTGTAGCAAGTTGTGAGGAGGGAAATTGGGTGATTTCAAGATTTGATTGATAAGGATAAAGTTGTTGAAAAGGTGGACCATCAACTGGAAGTTGGGTTGAATTCCTAATGAGGTAGTCTTGAAGAGCTAATGGATTGGAATCAAGAAGCTCTTTGAATTCTAAACTACCATGAGGGATAATAGGAGGCCCAAAATGTTGAGATGCAAGAGATAGAGGAGTGGTTGGTCGAGATGGGATTGGATAATGATAAAAGAAAGGATTAGTTTCATCTATGGTAGTAATTTAAATTAAATTCCCTTAGTGAGAAACATCTATGAGAGGTTGGGTGCTTATGAAAGAGGTAAGCAAGGGTACATAGTATACACAAGTCATGAAAAAAAATTGAGATGAGATTGTAGGATTGTTTGAAGCTAGTTTTTTTTCCATCCTCTTGGCTACTGAATGAATAAATATGTGCATGAAACAAAAAACAAAGTTTATAATAACTAAACAAATAAATTGAAGTAAAAAAATTATTTTTTATGTTCTTGATTTATTAAGAAAGTGTGAAAAAGAAAAGGGAATGGATACCAAGGTACTTAGGAGAAGGCAATCTATGTCTAGTTTCAGATTTTTTATGGCTAGGGAAGTCTTGAGTGGCTTCTTGTTGGGTGATGAAATCCCAATCAGTCAACCATGTAATAAGATTCATAGATGTGTGATTTTTAGGTCATGTCTGATAGAATGTGAGATGTAGCAAGTTAAACCATTACTTATATTATCAAACAGGATAAAGAAAAGAAAAGTTATTTTAAAACCAAATACAGATGTGATCTTTCGATGAGGACACACACAAGAAAGGGAAATATGATGCAAAAAAGGAGAAAATAGGGGAAAATGAGAAATACCTAGATAAAGCTTTTCCTTTTTATCTGAACTTTAAGTGAAGAGTGATCCAAGCAGCCGAACCCAACACGAGAAAGCAAAAAGCAAAGCCTTGTGCTGTAGTGTTAGTAGAAGACAAAAGAAACAAAAAATAAAAAGAAATGCAAGGGATCACCTAAAGGGTGGTCCACACCGGGCATGCCAGAATGTTTTTATAGTTTTCTCATTCGATTCAAGTTAAATGAGTTCACTACTAAAGAAATATAAACAACTCATAACATGGAGGGTTTATCGTATCTCGAATGTGATTTGGAGGAATGGGCGCAAAAGGTATGATGGATTGTTGTTGCGAGCTTGATTACCTGCAAATAAGAATCACTGAAGAAAATTTGATTAGATGGTATATGCAGGGGATTCTCGATAAAGCTGGTTCTAAGAAGTATTATCTTCCTTTCTCAAATGTCAACCCCTGTTTGATAACAAAAATCAAACTAAATGATAGATAAGAAGATAACATGCAGAAACTGATGAAGTACATAATATTAAAATAACATAAGTAGTTGTGAAAGATGAGATTTAATCTAAATAAATTTAAACAAGGTTACCTACCTAGGTCGATAGCAACCAAGACTGTGTAGAGGTAGGTCAACATTGACCTAGATATGTGAATATCTAGACAACAAAGTCATTATACAGACCTACAAGGATTTGAGTGCAAACTAGATGTAGCAGAAGCATGTGAATGCTGGAGTCAACCTACAAAAGATAGCCCGGGGGATAAAACACTAGATAGTAAGGGAAAGTAGGGATTTGGAAGCTTAAATTGATAAATATGACCCTATTTGATAGTGACGTGGGTGGGGCGATAGTGACTAGGATGCAAATAAGCTAGTTTTTTATGTAACAGAGAAGCTCTGTGATGGATCTGGAAAGAAGAGGTAGAGACAGAACATAGGAAGAGGTTGAAGAACGATCTAGAGATGAAAAACACAGTGATTGAAGGCCAAATCGATAGATACCTATGCTAGATGATGGCAACTATAGCATAGTAAGGAAAGACCGAGGAGAAATGAGCTAGAAGAGTGACCTACAAGTATAAATATTGGAAGAACAACTTGATAATGGAGTGAGAATAGCTATAGAACCTACAAGATGTTATTCTTAACAAGATAAAAAAGGAAATGATATAAGATGGCACTAAAAAGTAATATAACCTCTTGATGTCACTTAAGAAATTTAAACAATCTCCCAAGGGTGGCAAAAAGGTTTTTGAGATGCTCTGGTTCGAAGGTGGATTCACATAGTGCAAGAAAATCAAGTGTATGTCTCATTTGTCGCGCATGTGTTCCATTTTGGGAAAGGAATGAACTCAACCTTATAGGGTCGATGGCGACTGGGCTGGGTCACCGCTGAATATGGGGAAACATTCCCCAATGCTGTGGATTTTGTGATTTAGTCAGGATTTCAGGTTTTGATGAATAGGAAAATTTACTTTAAAGCTTATAGGTGGGAATAGGTTATTTAAGGATGAATCATGGGTAGTTAATGGATAAGGATAGGTAGGAAAAAAGTTTGGAAAAAGCATGGGGGGATATTTAGAATTAAAAACATCCTAAAAGGAAATTCTATTAGGGTATGTGGATAGTATTTAATTAATAGTAATTAATTAATGTTGATTATTAAAGTTTAATAGGTGATGAGATAATAAGCGGAAATTTAATTAAATTAAGGGGGTTTGGGTAGAATCATGGAGAAATATGTGCACACGAGCAGACCAAGGTAGAGATACCATATTTATGTGTCTACAATCAAATTTTGCAAGCTGTGATTGGTTTTGAAATGTTTTCCATTCTTGAGGAGTTTTAGGGTTATAACAAGATTGAGTTGGATGTGCAAGATCAACAAAAAAATGCATTCACAACTCCTTAGGGCACATTTTCTTATCAAAGGATGCATTTCGGCTTAATCAACGCAAGTGTAAATTTTTAGAGGGCAATGTATTTGGCTAGTAGAGATCTAAATAATAAGCGCATAATTGTTGGGAATATTATTATAGTGTAAACATTATATTATGTAATAAATTATGAGTTGTAATAAACAAACTCATAATATCAGGTTAGTATATTATATACGTGAGTTGTTTGGGAGTTATAACAACTCACACACACACACACACACACACACACACACACACACACACACACACACACACACACACACACACACACACACACACACACACACACACACACATATATTTGGTTGAGTTGTTTCCTACTTAATAGGAAACTATCTCCCTATATATTTCAAGCTTGTTCATTATGTAATGATCCGGAATGAATGTAATAGAATATCATTATTCTGTGCATTAATCTAAACAGTTTTATTGTGTTGAATAGAATATATTTTGTTGTGATTAAATATGGTTATGTGCTTACATTTGGATAGGTAGGAAAAAAGTTAGGAAAAAGCATGGGGGGGATATTTAGAATAAAAAACATCCTAAAAGGAAATTCTATTAGGGTATGTGGATAGTATTTAATTAATATTAATTAATTAATGTTGATTAATAAATATTCAAATAGCTAAACATCTTGATTTGATTCACTTGTGAGCTCTCCATTCATTGGATAACTGAAATTCGATCCACATTGGTCTTAGTTTGAGCATTGAAAAAGGTAATATATGTTCTAATGCATGTTTATTACCAACGTGTAAATTACATGTGGTTTTTATCAAAGGGACTGTACATGTATTTTGGGTACAACCGACAGTGCAGATATTTGGTTTTGGAATAATCTTTGGTTTGACTCACTTCTATAGCGGCAGATATTTTAAACATTCCTCTATATCAGAATTGCATTAGTCTTTCCCGTGCATGGTTGACACGTCTATACAGAATTGGATTATCTACAATTCTCTTCTCAGCTGAATTCACCCCTCGACAAGTGCATCCTCCACTTGATCCATTAGAGCCTCTTGGCATTTAAGTGAGTCTTTCTGTCAAATGTTAGATATTCAAAGTCAATTTCAAGTCTATTGTTTACTTTGCATATGAGTCTTTGTAGAATGTCACTAATCATAGAGTCTCCATTTTTGTCAAAATTATATGTTAAAAGTCAAAAATTGTAAAAGAGTCTTTTTTAAAAAAGTAATCTCATTTTATTACTTTTTACAATTTTAGTTGTGTCCTCTTGTCGAAGTTGTAAAAGTTGTGTCATTGTATTAAGTCCGAAAAATAAAAAAAATTTCCCACATTTCAATTTTGGATGCATTTTCGCTTGTACGCGATGTCCAAATTATTGAAGGTATTTTGAAGCTTCATGATCACATCCAGCTAAACTAGCAGCATGATACTGGAGGTAGGAGGAAATGGAGGATGGAGGCTACTCAGTGCCTCTCGTCAATCGCCAACGACAAGGTCATATTTTGTGGTGGTGACATATTTATTTCTAGTTGTGTGTTTATTTTATCTGGTGTGCAGAATAAAGAGCAATATTTTGTGTATGTTTGCTTGGTACATGCGAGTATTCCTATATGTTCTCTTGAAGTGTTGTGATGTGGCGTAGAAGGTGTCAGTCACTTAAACAGTTGTATAGGAGGGCAGTTGGTGTCCAGAGGAGAGGAGCATTATGTAGACCTAAAAATATGCGTAGGCATATGATTCTGGTTTCAACTACACTTCACCCCATGTTCACACTAAGGGGGTGTATGTTGGGAATATTATTATAGTGTAAACATTATATTATGTAATATATTATGAGTTGTAATAAACAAACTCATAATATCATGTTAGTATATTATATACGTGAGTTGTTTGGGAGTTATAACAACTCACATATATATATTTGTGGTTGAGTTGTTTCCTACTTAATAGGAAACTATCTCCCTATATATTTGAAGCTTGTTCATTATGTAATGATCCGGAATGAATGTAATAGAATATCATTATTTCGTGCATTAATCTAAACAGTTTTATTGTGTTGAATAGAATATCTTTTGTTGTGATTAAATCTGGTTTTGTGCTTACAATAATGATTTACTTGGACTATCTTATTATCTTCTCCAAGAAGAGAGAGTATAATTTTCAGAATCTCAAGTCATTTCTTGAAAGATGTAGAGATCATGGCATCTCGTTGAATCTAGAGAACTTTGTCTTCGGCATAATGGAAGGAAAAATTCTTGGGCACATTTTTTTGAAGGATGGAATAAATATTGATGTTGAGTGTGTTCAAGAAATTCAAAATATTTCTCTTCCCACAAATAAGCAAGGTTTTCACTCCTTCGAAAAGATCAATTTCCTTAGAAGATTTATTCCTAATTTTGCATATTTGACAAGAAGCATAGCCAAAAATGATGAAGCAAAAGCAATATTTTCATTGGAATGGTGAAGGGAAGATATACTTTGAAAATATAAAGAAGGCTATTGCTAGAGAACCTATTTTTGTTTGCCCAAATTTTGAGAAGGATTTCATAATCTAATGTTATTCCTCTACTATCTTCGTCCAAAAGAACTTTCAGGGTTTTGAATATCCCATTACCTTCATGATTTGAAAGATCACGAGTTAAAGTAATTACAATTGGAAAATATTTCTTTTGTTGTAATGAAGGATGTGAAACAATTCCACTTCTAAATTTTGAACTCACACTCCATTGTGATTTTACTTGATATAGTACTGAAGTATATCCTCACTCAGCAAGAGTTTGAATCAAAACAAGGTAATTGGGTGTCCAAAGTCCAGGAGTATGATTTCGACATCAATCCAACCAAGATGTTTTGAGGTAAGGGTCCGTGTCAATTGATTGTTGAATGTTCGAAGAGTGATTCGTGTGAAAATGATACTACTGAGATTTCTATTGTAATTTTCTTAAGTTCAACCAATGAGTGGTATTCAAATATATCTCATTTCCTTACCTATGAATAATTCTTGACGCATATCAGTGCCAAGGAAAAGAGATCCATAAATCTTAGAGTTATACATTATGTCCTTTGGGATAGTTCTTTGTTCAAGAAAGGAGTTGATGGATTATTTCTCAGGTGTGTGAACAAGAAACAACAAAAGAGGTTACTAAGAGATTTTCATCATCAAGCATGTGGAGGCCATTTTTTTCCCTCAGTAACAACTCAAAAAATTATTTATGGATGGCACTACTAGATAAATCTATTTCAGGATGGAACAAAGTGGGTTTCAAAATGTGAAGCATGTGAGACTTTTTTTGGTAGACCCAAGTTCGCCACTTTTCCTTTGAAACTAGTTGTCATTGAAGAACCCTTCCAACAGTGGGGGTTATATTTTATCAAAACTCTCAATCCAAGTTAAATTTGATGTCACACTCACATTCTAACTTCCACTAATTTCTTTATGAAGTGGTTTGAAGAAATTACAGTCAAAAGAATCACTTCTAAATTTGTTTGTGATTTTATCAAGGAAAACATATTGGTTAGATTTGGGGTCCCAAACAACATTGTGATAGATAATGTCCCTAACTTCTCTTCTCATGATCTTATTAATTTTTTTATGGGTATGGAATTTCCCTTACACATTTTTCAGACTATTATCCATAAGGGAATAAACATTATGAGTCAACCAATAAGAACCTGATAACCATTATCAGGAAGCTATTGGATGAGTCAGAAAGAAACTGACACAAGAAGCTATATGATGCTCTTTGAGCTAACAGAATCACACTAAAAAGAGCCATTAGAATGTCTCCATTTCATTTGGTTTATAGAGTGGAAGCTTAGTTTCCATTCATAGTGGAGTTTCTTGCATTGCACATTGTTAAATCCATTGAAGATGAACAATTATAAGATGCCATGGAGAAGAGAGTCATTTACCTAAAAAATCTAGATGAGGAAAGATTGCAACTAGTAGATAGAATCTCTTCACATCAGCAAAAGAGTCAAACAACTTTTTGATAAATATATCAAGCCTAAAAACTTCCAAGTTGGAGATATGGTCCTACTCTGGGATAAAGGCCGTGAACCTCACGGAAGTCATGGTAAGTTTGACTCACTCTGGATTGGTCCTTTTAAAATTTGGCAGTTTGCTGGTGAGAACTGCTATTATTTAACTACATGGATGGAACCTCCCTTCTATTTCCTTATAGTGGTCAGTATCAGTAGTTATTCAAGTCATTAGTGGATATCAATCCTTTGTATATACTTTTTTATATAGTCTTGTATAGTCTTTGTTTTGGTTTGTGTTATGTGTCTTTATTCCCTTCTATGTGGTCTTGTTTTGTATTTACCCAATGGAGGTATGCTCTGGTCTTCGTAACCATAGATTATGAGGTTTTTTGCTTTTTCTTGTTTTCACTATGTGTCAAGTTAAGTCAAGTCCCAGAAAGAGCTAGCTATTTTCACTCACCCAAAAATGTGGAACTTTTGATTTTTTTTTTAATTTTAGGCTAAGTGACTCTTTTTCCTTGATGTATTTATCCTTCTTGATGTCTAAGGAGTGATAAAAATCCAATAGTTACTTTATTTTTAGCTAATTTGGGTATTTTCTAGTACTTTTTGGTAATTTCATACATTGGAGGAATAGGAGGAACAGTTCCTCCGTTCCTCCTATTCTCGTATCACCTACAATAGAAACAGTTCTATCAGACCCCCTTGTTCCCCAAAAATCCTAGTTCTCTACATTCCTTTGTTCCCCATGCAACACTTCCTTTTTGCATTCCATCATTCATCCATCTTGGTGGAAATATTTCAAACTTTTTCCTATTGGCCCTCAATTCCTTACACACTTGTTTTCCCCACATTGTTTTTTTTATTACAGACAAAGTAGAGATTATTGGAACCCACGGAACTTATTCCATCCAACTCTTGGTTCCCCATACCTCATGGTTCCCCACATTTCTCCCTAACCTACAAGCCTTATCTTTCACAGTTATGAAGAAATTTTAATATTGGGTGGAACTATTCCCTAGCGAGACTTGTTCCTCGTGGCCTTTAATCTCGCACAAATCAATTTATTTCTTTGTATTGCAGATGAAAAGGAACCTTTTGGAACACGAGGAACTTGTTCCCTCAAGACCTCCATTCCCCGCATCCTCATTATATATTCATTTTAAGGAAATTTTTTTAAATGAGTTCCTAAAAGGATGCCAACACCCGCATTCCACTATGTGACTCGAATTAACCCCATTTTTGAAATAATTTTCTAATAAAATTTTAAATGTAATCTAGCGGTTGTGAAATCCCATCATATTCAGGGAGTCAAGGATTCACTAGGAATTTTGGGTCGGAGAAGTGGCAGATCAAAATATGGCACAAAAAAGTCATTTTCCAAATAGAGAGAACTATAGGGTAGGGAACATAAAATATAGATCATCTGGACTATCTGAGGACCCTTATCTGAACTATAGGTACCTACCCAACTTCTATTGCACAATATGTTTTTCACTCTCATACCCTAAACGAGGCTTTTTCAACGATAAATTGCTCATTTATTTTCCAAATTTAAAAATTCGAACTTCATTGGGACCGTTGTGTAAGCACCGTTATTTTCATACTAAAGGTGAGTCATTTCATGCCATATTAGTTTAATTTAGTGGTATTTTGTGTTTTTTCATCCTCTCCTTCAAATAGTTCCTGAAAATCACTTTTGAACCTCCATTCTTCTTGAGTTTTCTCTCACGCCTCCATAATGAAGTTCTAATACGGAGGATATGAACACATTTCTTCTCTTGAGACTTATGTGCCCAATATTGGTGATAGTGACGTAAGGCATATGAACTTAGATGACTTCTAGGTCCGTAATTTTGAGGATACTCGTACCATCACTGCCCAATGAATTAAAAATAGTGGAACTTCCTATGCAATAGGGTTTCCTCTCTCTATCTAATGCACTAAAACCATTTTGGCTTATGCTTTAAGTTTTTTCCCAAAAACCAAGGACATCAAATATCCTCAAGATCAAATACTTTCTAAGCTAGATGCCAATTATATAAATGTAGCTCTAAGGATCCCCAATTTGGAGAACTCCAATACTGTAACTAGGGCTCAGGATAAAAAGCTCTTTGATCAAGACATAGATAGGTATAAAAAATGATATACAAGTCTTGGCTTAAGTCCCACAAGAAAAGAGCTTCTAAGTTTCCTAAAGTCCTATATAGGCCAAACTTTGAAGAAGAATTGTCAGACATGATCACTCTTCTTGCAAGATTAATGGGCCTTCCTTCCACAAATGAATTTCAATAATGGATGTGTGTATATCAATCTCATTTGTGAGGAAAAATAAAGGATAAATTGGGGGAAATATCATTTGTGAGAACCTGAGTGAACAATTGGTAAATGCGCAACAAAAAAAAACTTTCTATATGACATCCTACCTAATTTACACCATTGCAACCTACATGGTATGGATAGGATTATCACCACAAGGTGTGAATAAGAATGCACTAGTGTATGAGTTTTTCCCTCAACTCACATATGAAAAAAACAAGAGTCACCATTGGAAATTCAATGATCCCTATACCATGTTCATATCCATGAAACTAGAGGAAAATGTGGTTAAGAGGGTCTTTAAAAAATAAAGGAAATTTATTTGCACATGTGACAACATTTTCATCCAATTTAGAAAGTTCTCATGTATCATATTGGCTGGTTTTGAAGGTGCTCCTGATAAATTTACCGTGTATTGTAACGACAAGCTAGTGCTAATGGAATTTTTCAAGTAATTGGACATGTTACACAGAACTTGTAGAGACAATAAAATCACATGTATTCAATTTCCTATCTCCTTGAGAACTACACATGCAATTCTACTTTAGATGCACATAATGTGGAGAGGATAATCCTAGAATTCAAGTTTCAGACTTATCAAAGGAGGTCTCCCTTTGATAGTAAGGGTTTCATCTCTAAGCATCTACAAATGACTTACTATCATGTTCCTTAAATTGAGGACTATTGAGAAGACTGTAAAAATGAGTATAAAGTAAGGTAAAGGTACTTTGGAAGGTTAAAACTTAAGCAAATCAAGTATTTCACTGTGTGTCATGTCTTGGAGGACCTTGAAGATGATGACGATGATTTTTACTCCGTAGAATACATCAGGACCATTCAACATATGCCTATCCTAACCATTGATTGGTATCAAAATGAAAGAGATGATCCTACTAAGATGAAGAATCCTATAATTGTGAGGACAAGGAAATGGTTTAATAGAAAAATGAAAGAACAGAAAGAAAGTATGAAGACATCTTCCTCACAGGAACCCTCCACCTCTCATAAAGAAGTTCAAACTTAATTGACACTTTCTTCCTCACCCTAGAGTTCAGTAACCAAGGTGTATTTAAAGAAAGATAAAATAAAAGAGGTATAGAAGATTGAGGAAACACTTGAGAAATAAGTGGAGCAAGAGAAAAGTCAAGAATCAGTTGAAGAAATTTCCCCTACTCTTGGAAAAGTATCACAGCATTTAGAAGAAGTTAATGCAACATAAGAGAGAAAGGTGTTGCTGTGAGTTATCCTATGTGTCCTCCACTCACATATAGAGGGTCATCTCACATGGGTTAGATTTAGGGTTTGCTATTGAGTCACACACTAGGGTTACTCAGCACCCTATATGTATCCCTTCATTTGACATTTATGAGCATGTCAAGACACTTTGCTGTCTTTTCTCTATATGTGCAAGCTTTGTTCTGTTATGCAAGTTATTCGGTTATTGATTGATTCTTCCTTGTGATTATGTTGGAACCATTATGATTGAACTAGAGTACAACTTCATCGTGGTGCACAATTTCCAATATGATCCATCAACTCTTTCATGGTATCAGAGCTGCACAACTTTCCATCACACCAAAAGCTCGAACTGATGGTGGAGAGGGATCTCATCGTGTTAATCAATTTGCTAAGCCAATACCCTCCCACATGATGGAGCCGGGTATACACCCAATCAGCCCCAACAGCATTAGGAGGAAGTGACACCGGGAATTTCCTAGGAGGTCGCCCATCCCAACACTATTCTGGGGTTGGCACACTTAACTGCCTGGTATCAGAGCTGCACGACTTGCCTGGTATTAAAAAAAATCTTAATTCATTTCTCATATTTAATTAAATTTTTTTAATTAGATATTAAATAATCGTAATTAATTAAAAAAATTGCAATTATAATTTACGATTAGATAATTAAAATCGTTCTTTACAATAATGTTAAATTGTCTTTCTTTAAAAAAAACTCCTATAGATTTAAAATTAGCTAAATTAGGTGTTCCAAATTGATAATTTTTTAGGTGTTATTGGCTTTTTTTTCTAATCATGTGCTCAAGTGTGCAAAGACACTCCAAGTACCTATTCACCTTCTGAGCACTTTTTCGGTGTTTTGAAGATCATCAGAACTCATCCTGAGTTCATCTAAACATTGTAAATTACCCTTATTATTGTTTGCAACTAGTGAATGCATCCGCCACAGTTTGCAGCAAGGGGGTATCCATTGCGACGTGAGACACTTTTTCTCACAACCAGGTTTCAATTTTGCCTCCTTCCTAATTTTTAGCATTGTGCTTGTGTACGGAATCCCTTTTCTATGCTTCCCGAAACATGATTGTGGTCTCCTCTCTTACACATTATTACGATGATTGCAAGGTAAGTTACCAAGTGTTTCCAGATGCATGCTCGGACCCGATTGTATTCAATGCACTAAACTATAAAGTGCCAAAAGTAGGGGGTTATCATATTGTCCTGGGTGGTTGTGTTTCTTTTCTACATTTCTTCTTTCTCTCTTCTCTATGGATGCACTTTCAATTCCTTTGCTTATGTCATTTAACTTTTTCAAATGGAGATCGAAAATAATAATGAAACTAAGGGGTAAAGGGTTATTCTGCATCACCATGGGAACTGAGACTGAACCAGACAATGAACCTGAAAAATCTAAGTGGTTAAACCGTAGTGATGAAGCTTTAGGTCTTCTTTGCATGTTTGTTTCTCCTGACTTGCTCTTCCACATTGAGTCATCTGAAACACCTAAGTCTGCATGGACAACGTTAGATGAAATTTTTGGACAACACGATAACATGAGAGCGCATGAGTTGGAAAACAAACTACTAGGGTTAAATCTTAGTGATTTTGAAAACCTACAAGCATTCTTCTCAAATTTTGTCCACACTAGATCGTTGTTAAAGGAATGCCAAGTAGCGAAGAAAGATTCTCAACTGATCTTGTCGATTCTCTCTAAGTTATCACCTAAATATTTTTTCTTTGTGTCAACTTTTTAAGCTACAAAATTTGCCTTGGGAAAGGATTGGAATATGCCCTCCTTTGACTATTTTTCACCCCAACTCATTCGAGAATAGGAAAAACTCATTCAAATGGGGTCTCTCAAGTCCAAGTCACATGCCCTTGTAGCAAGTACTAGCAAGGAAAAGAAGAAAGAAAAAAAGGATCAACCTAAGAAAGAAACCAAGACCAATACTAAAAATAACACAAACACTTCAACTTCTGAGCCTAGAACACACAAAGACATGTATTTGTGTTCCTATTGCAATAATCTTGGTCATAAAGAGCATACATGTATGAGAAAACAAATTTATCACCTTACTCAATTACTTGAGAAAAATAAAATAGGTGTTCCTGAGTCTATCAAACAAAATGCTCTGAAGACCGAGTCTTCCACTACAAAAGTTCTAAATCTGATAAGAAGAAAGGAAAGGCCCTTGTAGCCAAATTTTCTCCTTCATCGACGTGGATTATATATTATGGTGCCTTGCACCACATGGGTTCTTCACATGTTGAGTTCTCCAACATCGAGCCTTGTGGAATGTCCCAAATCACAATGGGTAATGACACGACAATGTCAATTTCTAGTAGTGGATCGGTAGAGATGGATGGGGGAACATTCAACCAAGTGTTGAACTTTCCTGATCTCTCTACCAATCTCCTATCAGTTTACCAAATTACTCACCTTGGTGAAGGAATGTGAGTATAATTTGGTCCTAACTCGGTGATTATTCGTGAGCTTAACGATGACACTACAGTGGCTGAGGGAAAGGCAGATCACCGTTCACGGTTGTATACCTTTTCCCACTTTACTTTTGATTCTACGCCCACTGCCTTGCTCACTCATGCAAATGAGGTTAGTAATCTATGGCATGAGCAATTCAGACATCTAAATTATCGCTACCTTAAACAATTGAGCCAAAACGAAATGGTCAACGGATTACCCCACGTAAAGTTTTTTAAGGGTCTTTGTGAGGCTTGTACCCTTGGAAATCATCCTGAAAATATATTTAACAAAGGGAAATCCTGGAGAGCTACTCGTCCCTTGGATTTTGTTCACAATGATATTTCTGGTCCATTTCCTTCTCCTTCATTTACTAGAGCTCTTTATGTGTTAACCTTCATTGATGACTATTCATGATATACTTGGGTATATTTTCTTAAGTTTAAGTTTGAAGTCTTTGAACATTTTCAGGACTTTAAGACTCTTGCTAAGAAACAAGCAAAACGGTCTATCAAGGTTCTTCGAACCGACAATGGAGGTGAATATGTAAACAATAGGTTCATGGATTTTTGTACTATTGAAGGGATCTCTTTGCAGCATACAGTTTCTTATAGCCCTTCACAGAATGGAGTCACAGAAAGAAATAACTATACTCTGAAGGAGATGGCCACTTGTATGATTCATTCGAAGTCTCTTCCTCCACAATATTAGGCTAAAGCAGTGAATTGTGCTAATTGCATTCAGAATCATGTTCCACACAAGGCAGTAAGAGGGATGACACCCTTTAAAGCCTAGTTTAGAGGAGAACCTGATCACTTCCGAGTCTAAAGATCCAAGGCTATGGCTCAGATTCCCAAGAAGAAATGCAAGGCCTTGGAACCATAATCCAAACCTTGTATCTTTGTAGGGTATCCTGATGGCATGAAGGGATATTGAGTGATGAATCCTACTTCTCATGAGTTGTATATTGAGACAAGTGTTAAGTTCGATGAGTCTTCTTTAGCTTCTACTTCTCCACCTATTGAGGTTCTTTAGCTCACTGATTCGGATTCTGACTCATCAGATGATGATAATGTTGAGTGTGCTCCTCTTCCTGATCCTCCCAACCATCAGACCTTTGAGTCTTCTGATTCTGACAGTAGTGATGATGAGGACTATGTCCCTTCTCACTCAAGTGAAGAATCTTCTGACTTTGAGCTTGATCCTCCTAGTCCTCTTTGGGCTAGGAAAACTTTACAAAGTGATGGAGATTTAGTTGGAGATACTTCGGATATGAGATGAAATTGCTCATATTTCGCTGGATCCCACTCCTTATTCGCCTCTACTTCTGATCTATAGTCTTTCCGAGAGGATTCTGGTATTCCGGAGTGGAATTTTGCCATGGATGAGGAGTATTCCTCTCTCATGAAGAACGATACTTGGGATCTCACCCCTCTTCCGAAAGGAAGAAAAATCGTACGGTGTAAGTGGGTGTTCCGAACAAAGTATGGAGTAGATGGAGATGTCGAAAATTTTAAAGCACGATTAGTAGCTAAGGGTTTCTCCCAGATAGTTGGGGTTTATTATATTGAAACCTTTGCTCCGGTTGCGAAGATGACTTCTATTCAATTGACCCTAGCCATTGTCATAGCAAATAGATGGAAATTCCATCAAATGGACGTTAAGAGTGCCTTCCTTCATGGGGACCTAGAGGAAGAGATTTACATGGAACAACCTCTGGGTTATGTCCATGATCCCTCCCTTGTTTGTAAGTTAAAGAAGTTTCTTTATGGCCTTAAACAAGCCCCTCGGGATTGGTATGTCAAGATGGGATCCTTTTTACTTATGTCAGGGTTTACTAGGTGTCACTCTGATCCAAATGTTTATATTCTACGGAAAGATGACTCCATACTCATTCTCGTTCTCTATGTTGATTACTTGTTGATCATAGGTAGTTCTTCCTCTATTATTGATTCTGTGAAGATCACCTTGGCCAACAAGTTTTCTATGACTAACTTAGGTCTGCTTCATTAATTTCTTGGGATCCAGATTTCACAATTTGACTCGGGAATTTTGATTTTGCAACCTAAGTATGCTCTTAATTTTCTAGCTCGTTTTCAGCTATGTCCGATTGCAAGTCTTCTCCTAATCCTTTTCTTTCTCGAGGTTAAGTTGGTTTCTGATTTCTCTACTCCCTTGGTTAATGGTACCCTTTATCGACAGTTTTTGGGGAGCTTGATTTACTTGACTGACACTCAAACAGATTTATCCTATGTTGTTGGGATCGTGTCTAGATTCATGTAGAAGCCACATGAACTGCATTGGGAAGCAACTAAACAGATCCTTCATTATGTTCGTGGCACTTATACTGATGGCATTCACTATCATGGAGGGGTAGATATTACCTTGATTGGGTTCACAGATTTTGATTGGGTTGGTGACTTAGATCATCGTAAATCTATTTCTGGCTACAGTTTCTCTCTTGGTTCGGGTCCTATTATTTGATCTAGCAAGAAGCAGAATGTAATTGTGATATCATCTACAGAGGCAAAATACAAAGGATAAGTTAACAGTTACCACAGAAGCTATTTGGCTACAGAGTATTCTAACAGAGTTTGGCATCCACTTTTGGCAACCTACCATTATCTACTATGATAACACGAGCACTATCTCTATTTACATAAATCCAGTTCAGCATCAGTGGACAAAGCACATTGAGATCCATATGCACTTCATATGAGAGCTTATTCATGATGGTATCATTGACATTCAATACATTCAGACAACTGATCAGATTGCAGATTTATTTACCAAGCCCTTCACTAAGATGAAGTTTCTTCACTTACGGTCTCTTCTTGGGGTGAGGTCTTATGTAGATTCTCATCTTCTTCAAGCTATGTAGTCCTTCCTTCTTCTTCTTCTTCTTCTAGGAAAATTATGTTTGTATATGGGCACCTTATTAGGCCTTTAGTTATCAGGCCCCATTAACACATCTTTCTTAGTTATTTAGGGGTGTATTCTCTATTTTCGTCTAACTCATCATAGCCACTACCCCAGCTTCGATGAAGGGGGGGTGTTGGTGTGAGTTATCCTATGTTTCCTCCACTCACATATGGAGGGTCATCTCACATGGGTTAGGTTTAGGGTTATGTTTATGGTTTTCTATTGAGTAAAGCACTAGGATTACTCAGCACCCTATATATATCCCTTCATTTGACATTTATGAGCATGCCAAGACACTTCGTTTTCTTTTCTCTATATGTGCAAGCTTTGTTCTTTTATGCAATTTATTCAGTTATTGATTGATTATTCCTTGTGATTACGTTGGAGCCATTACGATTGAACCAGAGTGCAACTTCATCGTGGTGCACAGTTTTCAATACGATCCATCAACTCTTTCAAAAGGATGAATATGAACAAGAACTTGAAGAACAAAATAATGATGAAGAGAGTGAAAAATAGAAAGAAGGTGATGAGGAAGGTGAATATGACGAAGTTTAATTATAAATCATAGAGCCAAACATAGATAAATCTAGTGCCTCAAGACCCAAGCTTGAAGTAAAGATACCATCTACTTATTCTATTGAAATTCATACTCTTGAGATCTCTACCTCTCAACCTCTCGATCCTCCCAATGTCCTACATTGACACCTCCTCTAGCTCCACCTCTTGATTCATTCACATGAGTCCAAACCATGATTGATAGTAAAAAAGGAAGTCTTCTTCAAAAATTATTGTTCCAGGATTTGATGCAATGGATGCTTTACTTAGTAAAACTCATCCTCCTCCTCTAAAAAAATCCAAAAAAACCTCCCATTTGGTTTCAGATGCTACATGCCAAAAATTTCTAGAAATTGCTAAACCAAAAGGAGATAAAAATGAAAATTAAATGACTATTTTAGATTTGGAGTTGACAAGGATTTCACTTGGAGAATCCACTCCTGAAAGAGAAGTACAAAATCTTAAGGAGATTGTCTCAAAAGTAATTGAGAGGGTAGAGAAAGGAAAACAAACACGAGACCATCTTGATGAACAAGTATAGGTTCTCTCAAACTATATTAAATCCTTTCTCTCAACTGACAAAACTCCTCTGGATCCCACTACTCTTTCTTCAGTACCTCCTATAACCGTTATTTCTGAAGATGATATTAAAGCAATAATAGAAATTCAAAAGCATGCATAGTTTAGTAGAGATTTTGAAGCTTCGGTATAAGGAATACTGATTTCTAGTCTAAGTTTCATTGATAAATGTTGGGCTGAAAAAAATAGCCTAAGTTTTGGGTGCACAAATGTAGGGTGCAGGAAGATCACGCAACACTACAGTAAGGATGAAGCACCCAGGGTCAGAACTCAACCATTTTGTTGTGAGGGCTATTTTTGGAGTTAGCGTGTTGAGCACATAAAGACATGAAGTCTTGCAGTTCACACAAGGATATTTTGGTAATAAGCATCAGTTCAAGTGCCATGCATAGTTTAGTCTAATAATAGGATTTCTACTCAGAGTTAACTATAAGAAGTCTATTGTTAGAGTACTTGCATGTTTTTGTATCCTCTTATAAAGGTGTGTGGTTATTATTAGCATGCAGCCTATTTTTGGAAGGTGCATGGGAGGTGAAGGGTAAGTCCCCACCCCTATATATATAAATATATATGTATTTATTTGCACGGTTTGGAGAGTCCTAATCATTGTAGAGTTATGTTGTTGGTTTTGTTGTGTGCATGACTCATGATGGTTCTTTTTAAATGTGTGAAGATTCTGTGTTTTATAGTATTTAATACATCAAATTATATTAGATGGATAATGGTGTAAGACATGATTAAATCTGGTACTTGTATAGTAAATCTTATTATGGTACTTGTATGGTATATCATTCATATATCCTAGATCTATATCTAGTTTATGAACTATGGATTGTTTACTATCTGTCATGAATCTAAATATTTATATGCACCATCATGCTAACATTCTATATAAGCAACTCTAAAGAGTGACTTGACACCTTTACATACTTCGGGTGAGTGCTCAACTCAGTTTGAGTGATGTGCCAACACGCCTGGGTTATTTATAAGGAATTATAGGCTAAATCATTGGTTTTGTTTCCAGGACCTCTTTCTCATCTATTTTTTAGGATGTTGCTTGATGAAGACATACCGGTTGACCTTAGCAAGTGTTGAGGAGTGGATAGTAGATCTATAAGAATAATATTCTTGGAGATTCAACACTAGATCTGAGTTTAATGCACACGCGTGGGTTGAGTATAATTTGTATGACTGCTTATATGAGAGCTTTTATGCTATCTTTCCCATAGAGTTGTACGAGTGGATGGTTTCTTATGCATCTAAAAGGAATTAGAGGTTTTTTTGCTTGTCTAGACGTAGGAAGAATTTGATGCCCTCTACAATGCTGGTTTGATTTGGACGCACGTTGTGGATACTTGGTTCTGTGGGGTTTTGAATAGCTATATTTTGGAGTATGCCATTTCCACTTACTCTTGACTAGAGGTTGATGAGAATAATTTTTTGACGAGATCCCAGAGGATCGTATTTGCATAATATTCCACTAGAAATCAAGACCTTGAGTGTAACCCTAAATTTGGAAGAGAAGATGATGGCTAACTAAACCCCACCACACGCAGGGGTAGGAGTAAGTGTGGTGAAATATGGTGGACCTAGCGGTAGAGAGGAAAAGAGAAGAAAGGAGACTTAAGTTCAATGAGTCATGTGAGAGGGATTTAGAGAAACAACGTGAGGTTACAAAATAGATGGCATTATGGAGAGAGATGGCTTGTGAAATATTTGGAGCTCACAAAAAGGACATAGAGCCAGAGCAGCTAGAACTCCCCCTTTTGGGAAAGCATGATAGGGAACCCTCCTTGGCCTCCTATGAGAGTGCACCAAAAGAGATGACATAGGTCATAGGTGCACATCTGAATCTACCTGGTGACCTAGCCCTTGTACTTAGTTTTCTAATTTCTATGACAGTCGTTAATCAGTAAACTAGTTTTGGCAATAGAGTAGTAAGAGATAAAGTTAACTCATTAGCAAGTTTAGGACTAAATCAAGTAGTAAGTACGTCTATGGCAGGGTAGAATTCTTCCTTGTTATTTGGAGGTTTTGTTGGAGGTAAATTTTCAGGCGCGTCGTCAACGCAAAACACGGGCGCACAAAAATTTGGACTTACCTTTGGGAGTGGTACAACTTCACAGACTGTGGGAGTTTATTTTAGCACCAATGTTGGAACACAAGGAAATGCATCCTCTGGTTCACTTCCTACTACATGGGGAGGATCAGAAGGATCAAGTGGCTAGGGATCTGGTGGATCTATAGGCAGAGGAAACACATGAGGTTCTGGATTTGGTGGGCATTGTCCTCACTATCACTTGAATATTTACATAGAGATGTCACTTCATCAATCAGAGTATAGAGGAATAGAAGATGTTATTGAGCACTTGCATATGTGAGAGATATTATGGTGTGTAAAATGGATTATGGATTCAGAGCAGAAGGCAACTCAATTTTCAACTACATTGCAGGGGCACACACACAATTAGTACAGGAAATTTGATCATGATCAGACTTGTGTGGATTATACAATGTTGTAAGATGCTTTCATAAAATAATTTTATATCCCTAAGTTCAAGAATAAAATCATAAGTGCACTCGAGGATATCAAGTAGGGCACTATTGAGAGTGTTCAGGAATATGATGCTCAGTTTAAAACACTTCTGTCTAAACTTTTTTTTGATATCCATGCATGTCAACAAGCACAGTGGTTTATCGAAGGCCTAATCATGCCTTTTACGAGAGTGATCTAACATAAGACTTATACAGATCCGTGTGAGGTGCTTGAAGTAGATCTACACGTTGAGGAAGTTGGAAGCATAGACACTAGAGTGAGCCCATTCTTGGAAGCTCAAATGGTAGCAATGACAAAATAGTTAGAGAAATTATCAGCTATATCAGCACATGAGATGCGCAGTGGAATTTTGTGCACAGATTGTAAAGTAGAGGGGCATAAAAAGGATAGTTGTCCTCACAAATTGGTGTGCTTCTTATTGTTGGATTGTGAGATCTATCATTTATACCATGATGCGAGCCCCTGCCCATTTTTGCAACGCATGATAAGGAAGAGAATGTCCTGCTACTGCAAAATTTTTAGTTCCAAAAATCACAATACTAAATATTGCATGTTGATTGATAAAATCCATGATGTCATTTATATTGGTGTATGACAGACTGGAGTTACGAATAACTCTAAGGATAAAAGTGAGAAATGTGATCATAATCATAATCAACGGTGTTATGATCATAATGACGGGAACTTCGAGGGAGGCATTGGTAGAGGTCAATGATACCGTGATGGGTTCAGAGGTCAAGGACACAGTGGTGGACGAGGTGAGTTCCCTCATGGGACATGTTATACATGTGGATCTCCTGACCATTACAAGCGTGAGTGTCCTCAAAGCATTTTTTTTTTGCAGAAAGAACCATAACTATGAAGAGTGCCTGGATTTATATGAATATCTAAGCAAGAAGCACAAATAGGAGAACAAGGATTTGAGGATGGTTAGAGTACAATGCGTTGTGGAAGACCAATGGATTCCAAAGTTAGCATTGGATCCTGAGATGGTACCTGTGAAGATTAATACACATGCTTAGGCTATGCGCGCCAGAGAAACATTGAAACAGAATCTTACCATTACTAAGGAGGAGGTTTTGCATGCAAAGTTTCTAGACCCTACACATCAGAAGGAGATTTATCAGGAAACAATGGAGGTAATTTGAAATCTATATGGTGAGATACAATGTTTAAAAGAATAGTCGTGGAATTTGGAATAATAAAAGGCATTTGGAACTCTCCAGTCAGATGTTGATGATCTAAAAGAATTATGCAAGATGTTGTGTCAAGAGAAAATTATTCCATTATTAGTGATTTTGCTGAAGGTAAATACTCCATGTGCTAGTATTGAGAACAGACGGAAGATTTTTCATGCTAATCTCCCTCCTCATAGTTTGGATTATGATAAGGAGATCACTCTGAATGTTTTTTTGGATGGTTAGCTTCTGAGCAATATTTTGATTGACATAGGTGTGGAAGTGAATGTGCTTACTTTAGATGCATGGGTTCAAATGGGAAGACCTCTATTGCAACCATCTTCTAATGTGTTGTTTATGGAACATCAGACTAAGGCCATTCCAATTGGAGTCTTAAAAGATGCATCAATTACTATACAGGGAGCCAAGTACACTGTGGACTTTGAGGTTATAGAGCTTACAGAGGTAGACAACTTCCAAACACTACTTGGGTGCCGTTGGTGCTATGAAAATAATGTTGATCTACGTTTCAATAAGGGATACATGAGTTTTGAGAACAAGGAGGAACGAGTTATTATCCCTTTGACTATTGAGCCTTTAAGTGAAGAATATTTGAAAAAAAAATTATGTGCGCACTATTCGAGATCCAGTAGTGCTTGATCCATCTAAGGAAGGAGTTCTCTAGTGGGATGATGCATAGTTCATTAGTGATACTACAAGTATTTCCTATGAAAATTGGGCACATGACAGTTATGAGATGGTTGGAGGTGAGGTAAGAAGCACAATTGTGTGCGTAAGCAGGCCACGCTATGTTAGGCGGTTAGGCAATAACCAGGTACCTCGGTACACTGGAAAAGGAAACCATGAAGTGTTCATGTAAGCTATGGAAGTATAATGGAAGGATCAGGTGGAAATAAGGAACATGTTATTCTATACATTACACGGGACAACAGTGCGCTAGTGGATGGTTTATAGGGATAATCTCATAGAATGGAGAGAAGAGAGAATTGCCTCATCAGTAAGTTTTCTCAGAAGTAATGCACCTACTCATATATGTGAATATCATGGTAAGAATCCTATTCAATACCACATTCAAAAGTTTTAGAGACACTAGATAAAGGGACAGGAATATTTACCGCCTTTGTTATGGGTGAGAAAAAACTATTTCACCTTACAAGGCTACATGTGTGCATGGCATGTTTATGTGGAGTTAAATAGAGAGAATTGAAATTAGCAAGAAGTAACTTCATGTATGATCCAGGATTTTGAATATTTTTCCACTAAACCTTCGGTAAATGAGGCATTACAGGTTATGAAGTGCTTAACCATGGGAGATAGTACAAAAGTGAAATAACTTATTCAGGAGTTACCTGGGGAGTCAGACCTAGAAGCATGTTCTGGAGAAGTATAAGAGACAGGTGTAGAACAACTTGAATGCATTTTCCTAAAGAAGGAAAAAGGGAAGATGGTCTACATCATGGATGATGAGGAAGTGGAAAATGTGTATATAGATCATTCAGAGGGTACATGTGAGGTCTTAGATAGTGTAAATGAGATGGTGCACACCTATCATGAGCCTATGAAGACAAAGAAAGTGAACATTAGAACGAATGTTGAACTTATGGAGGCCATCATTAGAGATTACTGGTCTAACTCTGAAGTGGCTAAGATAATTGAGTTGTTGCATGATTTCCAGGATATGTTTCCTAGGGGATATCGTGAATTAAAAGGAGTGCAAGAATATTTGGATGAGATGAAGACTAATTTTAAGGAAGGTGCATGCCTGGTTAGGAAGAGACCTTACAGGATGAACCCTAACCTGTGTGTAAAAGTTAAAGAAGAAATTGACAAGATGTTGAAATCTGGCATCATTGAGCCCATAGAGCAATCAGATTGGTTAGCCCAATGGTAATCAACATAAATAAAGATGGAAGAATCAGGATTTTTGTGGACTCCAGGGAGATGAATTTTGCATGTGTGATTGATCCCTTCCATACACCATTTACCTAAGAAATATTGGAAGGTATTGCAGGGTGTGAAATTTACTCCTTTACTTATGGGTTTTCTAGGTATCATCAAGTGAGGATAGGTAAAGAGGATCAAGAGATGACAACTTTCACCACTGAATGAGGAATTTTTGCATACATGGTGATGCCCTTTGGATTGAAGAATGCACCTACATTATTTTCACGCGTTGTTGTTTAAGCATTCCATGATTTCATTTACAAGTTCTTGCGGGTTTACTTGGATGATTGAACAATGTATGCGATTGTAAAGGATTATTGTGATAATTTGAGGTTATTGTTTGAAATATGCAGGTAGTTGAGAATATTTTAAAATATTAAGAAGTGCATATTTTATACACCCTTTAGGACTCTTTTAGGAAATATTATCTACAAGGAGGGTTTGTTAGTAGATCCAGCTAAGGTTGCAGTCATCTTAGGCTTGGAGGAGCCAACTAGTCAGAGTGAGGTGCATAGATTCTTGGGTCACACAGGGTACTGCAAAAAAATTATCAAAGGATATGCAAAGATTTCCATGCCCGTGGAGGATTTATTAAAAGGTAAAGGTAGGTTTTGTTGGGGATAACCACAACAACACGCTTTTGCAGCATTAAAGTAAAGGCTTACTACATGCCTATTATGCATTTTCCTTCATGGAATATACCTTTTCATGTACATGTGGACACCTCTACCATGGCCATTGGAAAAATATCAGCTCAACCTAGGGAAGGTATTGTAGATCATCTGATTTTCTTCACCAACAGAAATTTGACTCTAGCAGAACAAAATTATATGACTACGGAGCGTGAGGCTTTGTCGATGATCTACGCATTGCATAATTTTAGACAATACTTGATGGCAACACCTTTTTTCTATACATATCACATGGAATTGAAATACTTAGTGAACAAGCCCGTTTTAAAGGGGCACATATGTTGATGTGTTATATTATTCCAGGAGTTTGACTTTATAGTTGTGGTGAAGCCAAGTAAAAGTAATTCTAGTCCAAATCATTTATCAAGGATCCAATCAGGAGAGGACGTGTAAAGTATTGAAGATATAATTCTAGATGCACCGTTTTTTAGTTTAAACCACGCACCCTGAGATCTAGAGGATATTGTTGTCTTTTTACGTATAGGTGTGGTTCCCAAAGGAATGAAGGCCCTAGAAAAGAAACAACTTGCAAATCACACAACGCCTTTCATGTTGATCAGTGGGGACTTATAAAAACTAGGACGAGATGAAGTTTTGTGCTGGTGTGTACTTGAGCATGAGAAAACCGCAACTATAGAGGAGGCTCATGGCAGTATTGCAGGTGGACACTATACAGGAGACGCCACCATGCATAAGATTCTCCTAGCTGGTCTATGGTGGGAAACCTTCTACAAGGACTACAAAGAATATTGTAAGGCATGTGATCATTGTCAGTGCCTTTGAAAACCTGGTTAGAGAGATGAAATGCCTTTGAGTCCTATTTCTAGCGCAGAACCTTTTGAGAAGTGGGAAATAGAATTTGTGGGTCCTATCTCCCCAGTCGCACACAACTAGATTGTGCTACGTCATCACTTGTATAGATTATCTTACAAGGTGTGTGGAAGCAGAACCTACAAAGGATTGTATAGTAACTACAACAGCAAGGTTCTTGTATGAAAATATTATTACCAGGTATGGATGTCCTTTAAGTTTGATAAGTGCTAGGGGCACTCATTTTCTTATTGAGAGTCATGATATTATTGGATGAATTTATGGTTTTTCATCATAAGACAACACCTTATTATCCTCAAGAAAATGGAACTACTGAGGCTTTCAATAAGTTATTGAGCCAAACTTTAACAAAACTTTGTGATGTTAGAAGGAAAGACTAGGATGACAATGCTTCTGTTGTGCTTTGGGCATATAGAACAACCTACAAATGGTTGAATAAAGCAACACCCTTTCAGTTGGTGTTTGGCATAGAAGCAATTCTCCCCATGGAATTCATGTTGCCTTTTATACATATTGCATGCATAGGAGGTCTGGTTGATGAGCAAGAATTGGAAGAAATAATTGAAAAGTTGATACAGCTGGATGAGATGTGTGTCATAGCACGATGGAGTAAGAACCAAGAAAAAACAAGGAAGAAGGCATGTCATGACATGCACAATAAAGACAAGAAGCTTGAGGTTGGGCAGATAGAACTTCTATATGATTCAAATTTTCTATGCCACCCAGGAAAGCTTAAGGTACATTGGTTGGGATTGTGTGTTATCACTCATATACTTGACTTGGGTGCTTGCCAATTAGAGGTGCTGGATGGAACATAGTTGCTCAATTATTTTAATGGGAGTAGGCCGAATCCCTACTATAAATAATCCTTCTTGGTGTTTGTAACGAGGCAGTATTTCCATGTAGATTAGGTTTCCTTTATATGTGTTTCCTTCATCGTTGTTATGCTTTGTCCATTTAGTTCAGGGTTTTGTGTAATAATCGCGCTTGTGCATCGAAATTTGATTACTATCTCAAGTGTTTTCATACGTAGAGGACTGTGAATAACCTTAGTGTGGGGTGGAAAAAGAAGGTTATTCTGGTGCAGAAAAGAAATAAACTCATGGGAGGGACATGCTTTAAAAAAAAACAATGAAAAGTTCAAGAGGATTGCTCAAAGTTAAGACCACGCATAAGGCGATGAATGCTCAGTATAAAACAAAGGATGTTGTAACATTGGAGACTATGTAAGATGGGTCACATTGAATAAGTACTTTGGCACAAGGAAGCGTGGGTAGAGGAGATTTGTGACACAAAAGTATTAGGTGCGCTAAAAATTTATGATTGAGGCGCGAGAGTTTGAGGCGTGAAATAAAGAAGTGCAAAATGCACGGAAGTGGAATTAATGTTGCATACCGTGGTAGGTGGAGAAATTAATGAAGGGGATTTTTGAAACTTGTAATAAATCCATCGTTTGAAATGTCATTTGTTACCTTGCGATTTCGAAGAGTGAGAAGTGAGAAGAAGGGATGAAGATTACGAGCACTCTGCAGATCAACTAAGCCTATCAGGAATCGAAGCACGTTGTTGAGCATTTAGGCACGAAATTAAGATTCAGGAAGTGGTGTGTGTGCATGGATAAGGGTTTAAGTATGACTTAGGTTTACATAAGCTAGGGTTTCGTTCACACTTACAGGATTGAAAGGAGCAATGGCACCACAAAGGTCTTGAGCTGTTGAGAAGAAGGTTGACAAACAAGCAGAAGAATGGTTGGTAGAAATGCTATACCTAGAAGAAGTGATCGAGGGGTGGCCATGGAAGTCGAAAATAACAGTGTAGGGTTTCTTACATCAACCACCAAACTGATAAATGCATGAAGGAAATTGCAGTAGAGGTCTACAGGAATACTAACCGGTGGTTGGCAGATGACACTAGGGTTTTGGACACCTTTATGAAAAAACTACTCGACAGCGTGGGGGTCATGCAAATCCTTAAATTACTTTAATTTGGGAAGCCTAATCAATTGTATCAATGGATTATGTTGCACGTACATGAATATTTCTTCTACTTCGCATTCAGAAGAATGTGAATCACCTCCAAGTTGATTAGGAAGATGAAAGGGTTACGTGACTCTAGCTCAGAGATTGCTGGTGATTTATCAGACGATGAGGGCATCAATGCAATGACCACCATATATAAGTATAAGAAGGGGGGTCAAGCTTTTAAATTGACCAAAATTATAGATATGGCCACCAGGGTTGTAGCACGCCTAGCAGGAAGCAAGTTGGGTACCACAGAGTGGTGGAATGAGGTAAATATGCACTAGTTGCACATAGTGTACAAGATGGTGAATAATACATACTATACCATTGTTGGGTAGTATTCAATGAAATTGGTGTGCCTCACAGACCAAGGGAGAACATCTGGGAGTTCCCTTTGGAAAAAAAATCTCCAGAAAATAAACTTGCGAAGTATACTCTGTGTGGAACTGTTTCCAATCCATATAAGGAGCACTTGGAGAAATGGTTTAGGAGGCTGTGTAAGGTATTTTAAGGAGAATGGCATATCGCGTGTGAACTACCCAAAGTGCTAGATGGAGAAGATGAATTCACATTCTACCAACATTTCAGCATGGGGCACTTCCACATGAAGTAAGGCGAGAAAATCCCTTGGTGTAAGTTACCATTTTCCTTCACTACAAGGTATTTGAGAGATTCTGTGAATAGGTTCCACGATGTGCATAAACTTCATTTTGACGCCGATAAAGTAGACGTAAATGTTCACATTCTACATAAGACTTACGTATGGTCAGGTAAAGAGGCATATATAGAAAAAATGGAGGCTGACAATTTAGATATTACACTGGAGAGTTTGGCCATAGGATAGATTGAACCAACACGCGTATATATCTATTTGAGGCCAAGTTTAAAGGATGGTAAGGTAGTAAAAGGCGAGGATATGGATCTTCCAGGACCTCTAAAGAAGGGGCAGATAGTAATAACCGCAAGGCAAGTTACATCTACATCCCCCACCCAGGAAGATCCAGTTCCTACAGGTTTAGAGAATGTCCTATAGCAGGAGGAACAAGAAGATAATGCCGGATTGGATCACATAAGGAGAGTCCTATGGAGGAGGAGCACATCAAGGGACACTAGAGTAGGGACTTCACATCCAATAAATATATATTTTTTCCTAACTCCGGTGAAAAATGAGGAAGAACACAGGAAAAAGCGTAGAATATATGTTCCGGTGAAGGATAGTGAGGAGGATAAGTCCCCTCAGAAATGTGCACGAGATGAGGAGGCCACTCCAAGTATGTGAGGGTAATGAAAAGAGGCCACCCCTAGTGTTGAAATACAAGAGGATGAGGATATTGGAGACCAATTAGTTTATGAGGTCATTGACCAAAGTATAAGTCTCCATGAACAATGCTTGAGTGAGGAGGAAAATAGTGCCAGTGGAGACACAGAGGTCATAGTATGCCCCGTGCCTAAAGAAGGAGAGAATGAAGAGGAAGTAGACCAAAATATGGGCAGTGCAGTATAGCAGAATGTGGGTGTTGAAGTGCAACAAGATGAATGCGTGTGTACTCATGAGGACATTAGGGAGCATACAGGTCAGCATGGGGAAGAAGAGGTGGCAAGGACTCAGAATTTGGGCTACATAGATGACCAGAATAAAATTATTTGTGCCTGCTTTCATATTACCCTACCCAATAAGTAGTTATATGGCTAGGATTGGATGGACCCAGACATGGCGAATACGTGCACTCGCTAGCAACTATCATGGAGTATGCAAACTCACATGGATGAGCCTAATTTTGATATCTACGAGGAGGTGTGTAGTTTAAATAAAATGAGAAAGGTGCCACATACCCACCATATAAAAATAAAGCCTACACATTTCTCGAATGAATAGGTTAGTAATGCACTTGTTAAAGTGTCAACAGAGGTAGTGTGGTGAAATATTGATAAGGCATCGACTATCAGGCCGCTCCTGGATGATAAAAAGGATAAGTACACTAAAGTAAAGTGACTTACCAAGGAGTGGGATAAGGTAGTGGCCGAGGCACAGAATGTTAAGAAGATGGTCGAGTAGATAGCTGATGAAATCATGCAGAAAAGGCCCGACTTTCAAGAAAAAGTGCCAAGGGATTTTAAATCCAAAATTCATTATCTACGCACAAGAACTCATTTTCTTTTGGAGGAAGGACCAGTGTGCCTACCCAAATCAAAGGATGCTGCAGAAGAAGCATCGAGAGCCAAGGCTATAGTTTTTAGGAAACTATCTAGTTATGAGGCCATTCTGCAATCCTTGAAGGATAAAATGAAGAAGGCAGATTTAGTGTTAGACATGTGTACAATGCCTGATAACATGGTGCAGACAAGAACAAGGGAAAAATAAAATGAAGTTCTGCAAGTGGCGAAGGATGAAACACTCAGGCACACAAAACAGATTACATTGGTAGAGGCGAAGCACGATGTGCTTGATGCTGCTAGGAAGCAACACACGGACCGACTCAAAAGCATTGGAAGGCTTATTGCCACAAATATGGATGTGATGGAAGGGATGGTCTCAGGTATGGCCAATATACTCATGATTTTGAAGAGTGAGGGTGGAAACATGACTCTAGATGAGTTAGACGGCGTAGTTGTGGACATCCTGTTGAAAATTTCTGCACTTGAGCAAAAATGGGCAACTCAAAACATTGTTATGATGGATGACATTGCTGAAATGGACCTAAGCTAGGGGAGGTTCATTCAGTTTAATATTTGTTTCGTCACATTAAATTAATGATTACACGTAATTTGCAGTTGTGTGTGTTGTTACAAAATGTAACAAATCACATAGTCTGTAATTTCATGTTTATCTTCAGCAAGAGAAAACAAAATCCCTAAAGACAGATGTATTAGCTTGATGAAGACTAGAATTACGGAATAAGTGGAGTGTCAATTTTTAGGAACAACAGACAGAGTTGCAGATTACAGTAATTGAGAGTTCGTTTCTAAAGTTTTAGGTATTTTAAAATTTCTTTCCTTCATGATTAAATACTACCGTTTATTTCAGCTTATGGAGGTTCATCACAATGGATTAATTATAACTTTGAAGCTAAGATCAACAGAGTGCATACATCAAAGCAAGTGTTCTACAAACATCACTAAA
This sequence comes from Taxus chinensis, assembly GCA_019776745.2. Classification (NCBI taxonomy): domain Eukaryota; kingdom Viridiplantae; phylum Streptophyta; class Pinopsida; order Cupressales; family Taxaceae; genus Taxus; species Taxus chinensis. Next base: position 153,810,283 of record CM034156.1, read on the forward strand.
AGAATCGACTTACAATAGTGCCTTGATTTAATAAGTTCAACAACATTGATTCACTAATAAATGATTAAGTACAATATTTGAAACAATTTGGTATTGGAGCTACAAAAGAGAGAAAGTGAACCAGTTCAGAAAGTGGAAGATTTTCAAATGAATTTAATACACTTTTTTAAGAAGCAACCAATTCAGATATATGGAGGTAGAGTTAACATATCTAAGGCACATAGTTACAGTTTTGTGACAAAAGGTTCAAGTTATAGTGATGCCGAGAATATAGTGCCTTATCAAAAGGATGTAACAGGTCTAACAAGCAGAGCTCAAAATTCCAACTACCATGCAAAGAGTTAAGCATATAAAGCTTTAGGAGGTGATTTTAGTTAAGTTGAGCTTGTGAATGCACCATAGTTACAAAAATGCAAAACTATTTTGGGTATGAATGGTATGTTAAGTAACTATCTTAAGAGTAGTTGAAGAGCCAAAGTACAAAAATATAATGAAAAGACATAGCAGTATTCATCAATGTAGAAGTTCCTAACATCTACATTGATTATCATAATACCAAACTAAATCAAATATGTAGCTCTTCATTGTGAAGTCAACTGAGTTCATGTTCCCACTCATGACAACAGAGTTACAATGATAGTACACCACTCAAGAGTAAAGAAAAGTAGAATTGATTCTACAACATTCAAGCCGATTTGAATGGAAAATCCCAAATTTCAAACCCTCAAAATAGTTACAAGCATAGTTTGTAAAAATCAAATTAAAGTCTAAAGTGATAGAGACAGTCAATGAAACAAAGCTTAAATTGCAGACACATAGCTTTATGACAAAATATCAATTCATAGTGATCCTAAAAGAATGAAAGTTTTAGAAAAGTTACAACAAATTCCCAGAAGCTCGAAATCGAGCATTCAACTATAAAAATCATCAAAATACAAACCCAATTTGGGTACGAATGGGATATTAAAAGATACATTAAAAGAGAGGGTACCCATTAAGGATGACACAATGATTTATCTCCTTCAAGTTCAAGTAAAACACAAGCACATAGTTTTAAAGTTACTTTCAGATTAAGTGGCACCAGTTATCATTTGTAATCAAAGGCATATTACAGCAAGCTTACAGAGCTGAAAGAACCAAACAAAATACAAAGTACCCAATATCATCTTTGAGAAAACAATCAAGGATGCACAAGTTTTAGGTAAAAGAAAAATCTATTCTCTTCAAAGGTCGTTTCAAGTTCCACAAGTTTTGCAAAAGATTTCGAAGAAGGCATAAGAACTTACCATTTCGAAGCCAAGTTTTCCAAACCCTCAAAATATCTTTGAATGCAAAAAGATTTGTGAATACCCAGAAAAAAAATTTGAACTCGAAAATGCCAGAGAACATAGGGAGAACAAATATTTCAAAGTATCAGTGTCATTGAAGTCAAAGAATGTCAGCAATGAAATAGTCACAGTGGTCAATGAACAAAGGCTTACCATTTTATCAAACAACAATCAAATCAAAATGAAATTCTAGTTTAAGCTTGAGTTAGAGCTCAAAACGATAAAAAGTGGCGGTCGTGGCAGTTCACAGAACCAAAAAAACTTCAAGCAAAGCCTTTGAAAACTCAAAAAATGAAAAATTATGCATGCATGGTGCCTCAAAATCAACCAGACCGAGATCGAGCACTCAACAATGGCGGCCTGAGGAAAATTTTTCAGGGCTTTTCCCTCTAAAACAAAGTTTTCATACAAATGATTAAATTTTAGGGTACAAATAAAATATCACCAACTATCCCATAACCTAACTCAACCAGTGAGTTAAATATCAACAGTGCTAGATCAACCATGCAAAGATCAACGATGCCAGATAATAACCCGAGCCAACCACCAAGTGACAAATAAATGGTTCAAGATCAACAGAGGACAGAGATCAAACAGCCGAGGATCAAGCACAAAGCCACAATCAATACAAAGCCATATGCTCAGAAGATCGACAGTTCAACATGATCATGGTACAAAGATCAACAGTGCACAGTAAAACTCCAAACTCAACCAGGGTTAGCAATGAATACACATGTCGAAGCCACAGTGAACCCTAACTTAACTCAAGGTTAAGATCACCGACATGCAATAACGAAGGGGTGAGTCATCATGATGTGGGGGACAAGCCCCGAATAAATTAAATCATTCGCATTTGACCTATCAAAAGGTCCAAAACTATAGTCCAACCCCATGATCAAATGCCGACGGTAATAAGTACCAAAAGGTGAGCAATTCCAAACCTTATAAGATGACATGGTCCGAGCACATATACAATACATTCCAAAGTCCAAACCAATAATTATATGTTAAGGTTAACATTTCCACCTTAAATTTTCCATAAGTACCTTAATCTTGTCAAAATCTCGTGCCAAGGGGGATATAGAGTAAAAGGAGAATATTATTTTTGCATAAAGGTGGTCCCCACAGTGGGAAAATTGGAAATTTCAATAACTTTTACTTACAGAAAAGTATTTTGCATATTATCCACTAGAAGACAAGCTGATGTCAACATCATAACTTACAAGTGGACCTCACAGTGGATGGAGGACATGGATAATGTTTTGCAAAAGTGTTGTAAGTAAAATAATTATTTTTCTCACATAGGGAGGTAATTTTTGCATGTGCATCCAAGGAGGTAGAATTAAAGGATGCCAAAATTATCTTTGCAATTAGATCAAGTTGTAAGTGTCACATCTAACAGAAGAAGACAAAGATTGCATGCACATTAGAGGAGACTTACACAACAAGCAAGGGCTATTATTAGCCAAATTATTCATCCAACTTTGTTAAAAATAGAACAGTCAACTACAATTTGAATGAGATGTATTTTTGTAATCAAGGCTATTAATGCCTCGTTATATTAGCATAGTTATTTTATTCCTTTATTTATTCATGATAAAGGATAAAAATAGGATGCATGGGTGAGCACAAATCTTATCATATTTTTAAGATGGGTGGGATTAATAAACTTATTATATATTGTGTGTAATTACAAGGCACAAAGGAGGACTTTTTGGACACAAGAGCGTTGAAGCAGATTTTTCCATTTTTTCCCTTTGAATAAAAATTGATTTCTTCCTTTCTAATTATTTTCAGTGTTGTGTATATCCTATTAATTCTTGTGAATGTCAAATTCCCTGATTAATCATCTTACCTTGCTACAAATTTAGTAGTTACTGCATAATATTAATGTGCATGTTTTCTTGTTATATTGTTGTGATTTATTCCCTCAACACACCAAATGTTTTACCTTAATATTCTACTGAAACCCTATTGATTTGTGCATCTAGAATCCATTCTCAAATTGATTGTGCATGTACTCAATCAAGGCCCTCAACAAGTTTGGTGTATTACCCCAGTTTTTAATTCATTTATAGTCATCTTTTTTACCCTCAAAACGCCTAAAAATTAGTTTAGGATACCTAAAAAAGGAACCGACCTTGATACCAGACACTCACCTCAACAATAGGTATACCCACAAACCTAAGGTGTTTCCATTGTATCTAGGAAAGAGAGAGATCCAGAGCAAGCTTAGAACACCTGCAGTCATCTCTCTACATGGTGCACTTTCAAGAGATAACACATCCCAAACAACACAAATGCAGCTCTAAATGATTGGCATGCGTTCGAGGAAGAAATACAGAGTGAATATTCATAGTTCATTCTGTTAGAATAAGAAGGAGGTACCAAGTAAGAATACTTAGTGTTGGGGGGATTGTTCTTTGAATGCAATTCTCTATTCTTTCATTCATTATTCTATATTCTTTGGAGCAACAATGTGACTAGCCATTGTTGAGGCGGAAATCCATTTTAGTGTGGGGTAATGTTGGGCTAACAAAAGTAGCCTAAGTGTTGGGCATGCAAATGTAGAGTGCGAGAAGAGTGTGCGACACTACAGTAACGTTGAAGCGCCCAGAATCAGAACTCAGTCGTTATTGTGAAGGCTATTTTTGGAGTTAGTGTGCTGAGCACACAAAGACAAGAAGACTTACAATTCATGCAAGGATATTTTGGGAACAAGCATCAGCTCAAGCTCCATGCATAGTTTAGTCTAATAATAGGTTTTTTACTCGAGGTTAACTATAGGAAGTCTATTGTTAGAGTAATTTCATGTTTTTGTATCCTCTTGTAAAGGGGCATAACTATTATTATCATGCATCCTATTTTTGGAAGGTGCATGGGCAGTGAAGGGAAAGTCTCCACCCCTATATATGTATTGATTTGCATGGTTTAGAGAGTCCTAATCATTGTAGAGTTATGTTGTTAGTTTTATTGCGTGCATGACTCATGATGTTACTTTTGTAATTTGTGAAGCTTATGTGTTATATAGTATTTAATACAATGGATCACATTAGCTGGATAATGGTGTTAGACATGATTGAATCTGGTACTTGTATGGTAAATCTTATTATGGTCATTGTTTAATTCTATCATTCATATGTCCTATATCTAAATCTGGTTTATGAATTATGGATTGTTTATTATCTGTCATGAATCTGAATATTTATATGCACCATCATGCTAACATTATGTACAAGCAACTCTAAAGAGGGACTTGGTACCTTTGTGCACTTCGAGTGAGCGCTCAACTCAGGATGAGTGATGTGCCAGTGTGCATGTATTATTTATAGTGAATTCTAGGCTACACCAATAAAGCATACAAAATGTTTGATAACATCTCTTCAGCACAAGATCAATTCAATGCAAAAATCATTACCATTAAAAAAACTCAAGATTTGGGTGGATAGTATTTAATATCTCAAAATCATGAGTACAACTGACGAGAATATTTTACTATCCCATAATATTTTAGATGATTTTAAATAACACTATCCAAGAAATAGGTTTACAGTGTTGAATGGAGGATCAAAGTCTTTGAGGAAGCTTCAAGTGAATTGAAGAATATGGTACAAAATTGTGAATCTATGAAATTAGAGATCTTTTCTAATCTACAAGCTCTATGTTTCCAATTCTATAAAGATAATTCTATGGAGAGAAACTTATTTGTTGAAGTCAAAGAAAAATTTAATTCATTGATAAAAGAATATTTATTCAAAGTAGATCCATTTAGTAAAGATAAAATGAAGAACTCTCTGAGTTGCAAAATGTTGTTGTGGAAGCCACCAAAGGCCTGCTAAAGAATGGTGGAATAGAAAAGGATGCAGAGTTCTCTCTCAGATGTTGATTGGCTGCCATGTCTAACACAATTATCCCTAAGGTCAGGGAAATTTTTGATACTGTAACTAGATTTAGGGTTCAAGTTCTCAAGATGAAGGTTCCAATTGTACCTCTTTCCAATGTTCCTACTTCTCCTAGCTCATGACTTTATTCTATCTAATTGTTATGTTTTGAGGTTGGATTTATTATTTTGAAAATGAAATTGTAAAATAAAGCAAACTTGTGTAATTGACTAATTAAGTGTTTAGCGCTTAATTAAAAGACAATTAGTTTGAAAGGTAGTTACATCATCCCCTTAGTCTATATGAGGATTCTCTCTCATTTGTAAAGGGATTGAATATTGGTACTCTTGAATGTAAAAATATAATTTTGATCAATATAGAAGAATACATTTCTTTTTCTCTCATTTGTGTTATTTCCTTCTCTTTCTGGAAATTTGTGAATGTGAAGATTAATATATTTGAATTCTGAAACTTTGTGTTTAATCCATAGGATATGGTGTGAAGAAATTTTTGTTTGTCTACATTTATATTATATGGATTTTCATGTATATTTGCCCACATGTTCTAAATCTCTCTTGCATGCATCAATAAGATATATAGTTGCATTCTTTGTATATGAAAGTGTTGTCTTCTTCACTTCCTTCTTTATAGTAGTGGGTAATCTTGCACAACCAAGGAGGTTACTCGTATCATTGATAAGTGAGTGAGTCTAAACTTTTTTTCCCTAATTCATACTTCTTACCCATATAAGTTACGGTTTCTTCCTCAAAACCATATTTCTTGTTTGTCTTTTTTATTGAGAATATGGAATCATTCATATGCACCACTATTCTCATTAAGATATTATTAGATTGTACATTTGTAAATATTTAGAGTTATAAATTTTTGGTGAAATAAGGGAACCTCCCCATAAATATGAGGGAATGGTGTTCCCTGAACTGTTGATGGTTTCCAACGACTAAATTTCCAACCAATAGTTTTTAAGATAGAATTTATTAGGTTGAAAGATTGAGGTAAATGAGGCATGTTTTAGATTGTTTGATGCTTTCTATATATTTCAGAGTGAAGAGGGATGAAAATTTTTCCTATTCAAGGAATTTGGAAGTCTTGAAAGTGTCAAAAAGGGTGCAAACCATTTGAGTTTGTAAAACTACTTTTTGGGAAACTTAGTTTGGTGAAGAGGAAAGTTCGAAAAGTGAAAATACCCACTTAAAAAAACTTGAGTATTTTTACAATGGGGGTACTTTCTATTTTTACAGTTACAATTCTATATATTGTGTGTCCAACCTTGAACCCTACATAAAGGGAATATGTAAGGTATCAGGGGAATGTGGGTCCTTAAATAAGTTTTTTAATTTTTGCAAAAGATTGTAAATTACAATTACAATTCCAAACCCTATAAAATGAATATTCATGTACTATTCCCTCGACCGCTCACTTATTTGGAAAATTCAAAGTTACTGTAAAACTGCAAGTTGTGATTCCATCCCCAAGGCATGAAAATGAATATTCTTCGAATCTGAGAACTATAGAGAAAACATGCATCTTCACAGTTGAGTACTTGGAAACTTTGTAGTTATTATAATTATGACAAGGATTGAAGATTGTTATCTCAAGGACAGGGTGCTCTACCAATGGGGGAAGCTTTGTGTGCCGAAAGAAGAAAGACTTCTATTGATGAGGGAAGCGCATACCTTGAAAGTAGTGGGACATTTCAGTGTTGGTAAGACCCTAGCCCACTTGCAAATGGCACGTGTATTGGCCCAATATGCAAGAAGAAGTATCAAAATTTATACGTGGATGTAATCTTTTTTTACCAGCAAGCCTAAGACTAGGAAGGAGGGCTTGTATATGCCTTTGTCAGTACCTACTCGTTCGTGGGAGGACATTTCTATGGATTTTGTAGGAGAATTACCTATGTCTAAACATGGCCATGATTATCTCTATGTTGTTGATATATTCAGTAAGATGTGTATTCTTATGGCATGTAAAAAGACAGTAAAAGTATATAAGGCAACAGATCTTTTCTTTTGCTAATGTATGAGTGCATTTTGGCTTGCCAAAGTCTATTGTTTCTGACAGGGATTCCAGGTTCTTGGGAAAGTTTTGGACTACTTTGTGGGACAAGATGGATACCAGGTTACAGAGGAGTATAGCTTTCCATCCACAGATAGATGGACAAACAAAGGTGGTTAACAAAATTTTGGTACAATTGATCAGAGGGTATAATAGCAAATACTCAAGGACTTGGAATGAGTCCTTAGCCTACATTCAACATTCCTACAACCGGGCAATACACACATCCTCTATGAAGTCACTATTTGAATCATGTTTGGGATATCTACCTACAAATCCATTGGACATAGCAGTTGGGCAACAAGATGAGTAGTAAACACAGAGGTGACTAGAGCACACAAATTCATTGAGAGGATCCGGCAAATCCATCTCAAAGTCAAAGAACAGTTACAGGAATTTCAAGCCAAGTACAAGGCTAGACGCAATCAGCACAGGAGAGAGCATAAGCTTCATGTTGGAGACAAAGTTTGGCTTTACATGAGCAAGGAGCGACTACAAGGTCAGGCACGAAAGCTCAAGCCACTACAATATGGACCCTTCGCCATATTGGAGCAGGTTGGAGAAAATGTCTTTCGGCTTGATTTGCCACCATTTATGCAAATGTACTCCGTACTAAAGTGTGAGAACTTGCACCTATATGAGCCATCCATGCTTGATGAAGATGAAGGATTACAGGTGCTACCTTCTATTGAGGATTGCGTTTTGGACTCATGAGGCAAATTGGAGGAGGATGTAGTGTTACAGCAGAATGTCAGAAAGATGAGAAGAGGTCCGCATGAGTCTTGGCAGGTTAGACTAAAAGGGAAGACACCAAGGCAAGTCCGGTGGTACTCAAAGGAGAAAGTGAGGGAATTATTTCCTCATCTACTCCCCCACTAAGCTTTTGTGGGACCAAAAGCCTCCTAAACATGGGAGGTGTGGTCCGTAGGGATCTAAAATAACTCTACTTCATCAAATCAGCCAGCACCAAAGAAGGAAAATGAAGAAATGGAAGCTTTGTTTGTATCTTAACAAAACCGCCGCTCTGTGCAGAGCAACGGTTACAAAACCACTACCCAGCCTGGGCGATGGTCCTGTGACCACCGATCTGCATCGGGGTGGCGGTGTTGTCACTTTTGGACATAAAATAAAAATTCAAAACGAACAATCCCAAAATAGGAAAGGTTGTCCATGTCTCTTCTTCTCCACAACCTTTCTCATCCTCCAATGCACATGAAGACATGAGAAAGCCTATAAATACATGTAGGAAGGAGAGTTTTTTATCATCAGAAGCAAGAGACTTCATCGGAGTAAGTGCAAGAGTTCCAAGTGATAGAAATTGAGCTAGTAGAAGAAAGAGTTTGAGAACAATTAGTCAAGTAGTTGGGAGGAAGTATGAGACATTGTCAATTTCCTTTCTCACTTATTGGAAAGTATGTATCTCTTATATTTTGAATTGACCAATAAAACAAAAAGGGAAGAAAGAGATGTTTGCCCTTCCCAACTGGTTTTCTTCCTCTGGAGGTTTCTAGGATAAAAATCCTTTGCGTATGTGTGTTTTGATTCATTTCTCTCTGCAAATTGTCTTTCGGCTTGATTTGCCACCATTTATGCAAATGTACTCCGTACTAAATTGTGAGAACTTGCACCTATATGAGCCATCCATGCTTGATGAAGATGAAGGATTACAGGTGCTACCTTCCATTGAGGATTGCATTTTGGACTCACGAAGCAAATTGGAGGAAGATGTAGTATTGCAACAGAAGGTCGGAGAGATGAGAAGAGGTCTGTAAGAGTCTTGGCAGGTTGGACTAAAAGGGAAGACACCATGTCAAGTCTGGTGGTACTCGAAGGAACAAGTGAGGGAGTTATTTCCTCATCTACTCCCCCACTAAGCTTTTGTGAGACCAAAAGCCTCCTAAACATGGGAGGTGTGATCCGTAGGGATCTAAAATAACTCTACTTCATCAAATCAGCCAGCACCAAAAAAGGAAAATGAAGAAACAGAAGTTTTGTTTGTATCTTAACAAAATCGCCGCTTTGTGCATAGCAACGGTTACAAAACCACCACCCAGCCTGGGCGATGGTCCTGTGACCACCGATCTACATTTGTCACTTTTGGACATAAAATAAAAATTCAAAACAAATAATCTCATAATAGGAAAGGTTGTTCGTGTCTCTTCTTCTCCACGACCTTTCCCATCCTCCAATGCACATGAAGACATGAGAAAGCCTATAAATACATGTAGGAAGGAGAGTTTTTTATCATCAGAAGCAAGAGACTTCATCGGAGTAAGTGCAAGAGTTCTAAGTGATAGAAATTGAGTTTGTAGAAGAAAGAGTTTGAGAACAGAGCAATCAAGTAGTTGGGAGGAAGTATGAGACATTGTCAATTTCCTTTCTCACTTATTGTAAAGTATGTATCTCTTATATTTTGAATTGATCAATAAAACAAAAAGGGAAGAAATACATGTTTGCCCTTCCCAACTGGTTTTCCTCCTCTGGAGGTTTCCAGGATAAAAATCCTTTGCGTATGTGTGTTTTGATTCATTTCTCTCTGCAAATTGTCTTTCGGCTTGATTTGCCACCATTTATGCAAATGTACTCCGTACTAAATTGTGAGAACTTGCACCTATATGAGCCATCCATGCTTGATGAAGATGAAGGATTACAAGTGCTACCTTCCATTGAGGATTGCATTTTGGACTCACGAAGCAAATTGAGGAAGATGTAGTATTGCAACAGAAGGTCGGAGAGATGAGAAGAGGTCTGCAAGAGTCTTGGCAGGTTTGACTAAAAGGGAAGACACCATGTCAAGTCTGGTGGTACTCGAAGGAACAAGTGAGGGAGTTATTTCCTCATCTACTCCCCCACTAAGCTTTTGTGGGACCAAAAACCTCCTAAACATGGGAGGTGTGATCCGTAGGGATCTAAAATAACTCTACTTCATCAAATCAGCCAGCACCAAAAAAGGAAAATGAAGAAACAAAAGTTTTGTTTGTATCTTAACAAAACCGCCGCTTTGTGCATAGCAACGGTTACAAAACCACCACCCAGCCTGGGCGATGGTCCTGTGACCACCGATCTACATTTGTCACTTTTGGACATAAAATAAAAATTCAAAACGAATAATCTCATAATAGGAAAGGTTGTTCGTGTCTCTTCTTCTCCACGACCTTTCCCATCCTCCAATGCACATGAAAACATGAGAAAGCCTATAAATACATGTAGGAAGGAGAGTTTTTTATTATCAGAAGCAAGAGACTTCATCGGAGTAAGTGCAAGAGTTCTAAGTGATAGAAATTGAGTTTGTAGAAGAAAGAGTTTGAGAACAGAGCAATCAAGTAGTTGGGAGGAAGTATGAGACATTGTCAATTTCCTTTCTCACTTATTGTAAAGTATGTATCTCTTATATTTTGAATTGACCAATAAAACAAAAAGGGAAGAAATACATGTTTGCCCTTCCCAACTGGTTTTCCTCCTCTGGAGGTTTCCAGGATAAAAATCCTTTGCGTATGTGTGTTTTGATTCATTTCTCTCTGCAAATTCTAGTTCTAAGGCATAAATAATTCAATCACTAGCTCAACTATCATTTTCTCTTTGAAAGTAGAACAACAGTATAATTGTGGTTTTGTGAACAATTTCCAATATATAAAGTTTACAAATCAGGGAGTACACGAGAAGGTTGTGTTGACCAACAAATTTACTTCCAAAGCATTTGCCCCATCTCACCGAGTCACCTCATATTCCAACTCGAACTTTGTATCCTCTTTATTAGGCGCCTTTCTAGTGTGTGTATTCTTACTCATGTCTCTAATTTGTGCCCTTATCATAATGTTTCTTGATGTTTTAGACCAAAGTCTGACTCACTAATTTCTTAGTAAGAGTGTGTATCTACAAATCCAAAAGTTCAAAGAACGTACCCCAACTAATTTTTTTGATCATTTCAAAAATATGAAGTAATTGGAAAAATACAGAAATTTTCACTTAGTATATCAATTTAATTAAAAGAACTAAAATCGCAATAACCAAGACCAAAATCATCGCAAAAATCTAAAAATCGACTATAGCTTGAACAAATCTTTTACATCCCATATAAATGCAGGAAAAACACAATGGTTTGTAAAATATGTACGTCTTCAAAATCAATATTTCATCCTTGTATGACTTTATTGAAATTATTTCAAAGTAATCAGAAGAACACAATATTGGTTGTCACCAAGTCACTTTAAGGAGGCAATCTCCAAAACCTTACAGTAAGAAAATAATTCAGAATTTGATGATATGGATAAAAACCCATTCGTCCTAAAACATATAAAACTAATATAGCCTTCAAGTAGCATAACATAAGTCAACTTTATGGGAGGCGAAAAGAGGGGTACGAATCACCCGGCTATTACCTATTAGAAATTTAATAAGATTGTTTAGTTTTTTCTAGCTGGGTTAACGAGTTTCTTCCTTCATGCAGATTATTAGGATGCCACTGTGGTGCTGCCAACTGGAGTTGAAGACCTTGGCCTTCACTGCTTTTGAAACCATTATTACTTTCGATGGTTTCTTTACTTTTTATAATATTACAGACTCTCAACTCTTCTTGATGTATTGTGTGGAACGTCAATACTTTTCATTTATTAGTTGAACAATGTAATTTTCGAACTAGTTTGCACTAAGAGATGAAAAGCCACTTATGGCGCATTTAATCTATCAAAAATTATCAAGAAACAAACATAATTATAAAATTACAGTTATCTTTAGTAAGGTAACCAGAGTACTTAAGTACTAGAATAGACGATAATTACGATTTTAAAATGATAATCAGATTTAGAATCATTCGTACGAGATTAAAAACCAGTCCACATCACAAAACAAAATAGACCCAAAGAAAAAATTAAAGCAATATTTAAACATCTCAGCCATAACCTCACAAGTATATATACAGTTCAGCCATAAACATACAAGTCTAACAGATAAATCTTGGTACTCTATTCTATTTGACCATCTCAGCCGTAACCGTGCAGGTACAAATATGGCTCAGCCATAACGATGTGAGTACAACTCTAGTTGCTCAAAGATACAAAAATCTTTTGCAACTAAAAAATCTAATAGAACAATCTTGATACCCTGCCCCTAGGCTCCTAAAGCCTCCCACTTTCACATAATTAAGTCGCTCAAAGATTGTTCTCCTTCCTCCTAAACTTTATCCAACATCAACACCTTGCAAAATACTTAAAAGAATAAGGTGCAGAGTCAGATGCACAACTCAATCACACCCCTTAAAAAGTCTTGACATCAACACTAAAAAGGTTAAGGGGAAATGTATGCAAGTATCCCAACCCTAGTAATAAATGTTATATGCTCTTCAAATAAATTCTCTCCTCTTACAACTTCAATATCACATTTCTGCAAATATAAATTATCTATTTGTCAAGATTCATACACCACAAGAGTCCAAATGGGTCAAGGCACTACAAAACCAGTGGTCGCATTAACATTCAATTGAACCTCCAATTTATCCAAAACATGAGCAAAGATAAATTAGAGACCTTTGGGTTGACTGCTTTTCCCATTATTTTACAAACACAGTGGGGAGTTACCCCTGCCAATCATATGCACATAAACCATGTGAAATGCTAAAAACAATACCATACAGATTTGCAAACACATATTAACGTTGAGAAAATTCTGAGCATAGCCTATACAACTGATGATGATCCCATCTCCGAGCTTGGTGCAGAATATCATAATCCATTTAATAGATGCTCTCAAATGCCGCTACAAAACTCGATGCTTCCCAACAATTTTCAGAAACAGTACATATATTGTTTTGGAAAACCCTCATTCTGAAAGCAAGTATAAACGTTTCTGTGAAATTGCTAGTTCATACATGGTATTCTTAATCAGGACCAATCCTTTTAGTATCTAACATGAAAATTTATGTTCCAAACCAATCCGTCACATTAGACCATATGGGCTTTATCAATTCATACATTCTTTACAAGCACCCTTTATTTTACAGTAATTTCATTTTCTATATGGTAGCCTTTTAAAGAAGATGGCTTGAAATCATCTTCTAGGTAAAGTATATACTAAATAGGAGAGTGTTAAGAAAGTTGCTCCAGAAAATACCTAACTGCAATTAAAATGCTAACAGCTTGAAATCATCTTCTAGGTAAGTATACCAAACAAATACTAAATTAGGACAGCGTTAAGACTTGAAAAAAAACTTGAAGTGTACTTAAAATGCAAAACAAAAACACTACCAAATCACGAGATAATAGCAAGATCAAGCTTCTACAATCACGCTACACTACACTAAAGGGAACCTCGCGGAGGGAATATAAAAACCGCATTGATCTTATTCATTTACCTCTTGCACACTACACTAAAGGGAACTTCCAGACGAAATACTAAAACCACATTATTCTTACCCATTTACCCCTCGCATGCTACAAATAACAAGCAAAAGTGTAAAAATTTCAATCGGAGAAGAAAAGCTTTTAGTAGTGTTTACATTAAACAGAGTGACAAACAAATCCTCTCCAATTCTCAACCCGAGACAGTCTGAAGTAACACAGTATTACATATCTTGATAGACAAAAGTCACATTTCTAGATTTACAAAGTAGAGAAGAACACTTCAACTAACACAGCAGTAAACCCTCGTCCATAAAATCCACTATCCAAGCCTCAGCCACAATAACAAAGTGTCAAATACATCCAGAATATAGTACAAACATTACAACACCACTTTCCAAATAGACACAATTCACAACAAAGCATTATAAAAATCATAGAAAAGAAACCATTACCAATTCGTGAGTTCTTATTAACAGTTCATTTATACATCAAGCCACAACATTCAGGCCATCCAGAAATTTTCCAAGTAGCTTTGGCCTTCTCCTTTCCAAAGGAAATAAAACTAAATCACAGGCAACCTTTATCTTTGAAAGGATTTCTCTCTAATAGTCTACACAACCCAAACCTACAATTTAGCCTATCATGCTTAGAAAGCTGAGAAGTTTCTAGTTCCAGATCATTATTGGAATGCAAAAGCCAATAAAAAGAACAAGTTTGTTGCACCATACCCAATGTAAATTCTGAAATTTTTTATTATGCGGCATAAACTTCCACGACCATTTACATTAACATGTACGGTAAGTTTGTATGTTGACCATATATAATCCAATGATGTCGCAGTTCATGGTGTGACAGCCTCTAAAGCTTAACGCTGGTTGTTAGTTCCAGATTGCACATTGCTTTGTACAGGACGTTCCATGTTACTTGGTGGTGGAGTTGGTGATGGTCGCTGGTAAGCATTGTTCCGCATTTCCCTTCGCCTCTCGAAGTTCCTTGACCGATCAAAGTTCCTTGGTCTATCATTAGATCGCCTCTCATTGCAGCGTGCATTGTTCCTCACCCACTCTTCATGGTACTTGGGGTCATAAGGTACTGCTTGTCCATTAATGAAAGGCTCCCCTAAAAAATTACAATATACTTTAAAGTTAGCATCCCAATCTCATCAGAACTGCAGTGAAAGTAATAAGTTCATAAATCCTGAAAAAGAGTTCCAATTAAATAGCCGACACACTACAATAGCATGTTCACAAATTAACGAGGATAAAAATGAGATAAGAATGTGAAACTACAAGAAAGTGGGAAAGTATTGGTGGCTTTACTGGTCCACCAATAGTCGATTCAAGAGTATGACATTAGATCCACTCTTATACAGAAGGAATATATATAAGCAATCAAGGAAGATGAGACAATTCAAATCGATGCCAACAGAAGTCTTGTACAATTTGGTTCGGTAATATAGTTTTCTTTGAGCCACCAATAATAATCTTAAGCCAAATGCTTATTAAGAGTATGACATTAGATCCACTCTTATACAGAAAGAATACATACAAGCAATCAGGAAGACAAAACAATTCAAACCAATGCCAACAAAAGTCTTGTACAATTTGGTTCGGTAATATAGTTCTGATTTTTCATTGAGCCACCAATAATAATCTTAAGCCAAATGCTAATCACCTTCCCCTGCCTTACCCATGTATAAATATAGTTAAAATTAAAAAACATTAGAGACAGTTTGGGTTTTCGGAAGTCATCTAAATTTTGATCTATAAATCGCCCTACATCTCTCAAATTATTGCAGTTTTTTAGAACCCCCATAATTATCTAAGGAGAACGCTACACCCCCTTACCCATCCTTTCACCTTCCCTGTGTATGATTGAACCCTAATCATCATAACACAATGTTCAAAACCAAGTAATCCACAACATTAGTAAAGTATAGCACTTATCACTAAAGAGAGGGAAAAATGAGAGCACTTTCAAACACATGGTGTTTCACCAGATAATGATAAGTTTAACTCCCCACCCAACCCTCGACAGCTACAGCCTACCGTCAAGATGGAATCTAATTTTATATTTTTTTCAAGCTGTGCACAATCAAGCATTTAACGTCTTCGTCACTGCACCACACACAATATAACAAGAAACAAAGATATAGAGTTTTCTTAGATTTTCCTCTGTTGATTCAATCCTGTTTCTTATTTTCCCCAGTTCTGTGCTTTTCCAGGTTCCCTACAGAAATAATGCCCATGTAGCCAACATAAGAATTCTCCAATAGCCCTAACCCCCAATTAAATACATTTCCTATTACCACTTCCAAACCTCAGTACAGCTTGGGTTGTAAACAATTCCTGAAAACAGTGGCCAAAAACCTATAACCAAAACAGCTAAAACATGCCAAAGATCATCTCAAGCCACAATAATTACATAAACCCATCCATGTCTTCAACATCCAAAAACAATTACTATATAGAGCCAATAATGTTAGAAAGTATTCCATGTCCATCATGTATCTGGAAAAACATATAATAAACAAGTGAGTTTGTGTCCATGCACTATACCTAATAGTGTTCTGGGCACCATTCTTACCTCCATAGGACTTGGTACGAGGGTCCAAGTATGAATCAGGTAACACCCAGCGAACATTAGGAAGTGCTGCAATTAAAGACAAAAAGGCCATTAAAACCTCCATTATTTCATTAAAATAGATGTGAAGAAAATGCATGTCTATTAACATCAAAGAACAACACATACGCTTAAGCTTGTACGACAGTTCCTCCGAGACCAAGCAACCAAAAGCAAAATAGTGCTTTGTCGACACAGAGTAAATCTTCATTCTAGCTTCCTCCTCACTGTAAAAACAAAACCATTTCAACAAACATAGAACTCCCATAAGCCGGCCCTC
The DNA here is from genome assembly GCA_019776745.2 of Taxus chinensis. Taxonomy (NCBI): domain Eukaryota; kingdom Viridiplantae; phylum Streptophyta; class Pinopsida; order Cupressales; family Taxaceae; genus Taxus; species Taxus chinensis. The sequence goes on from CM034156.1 coordinate 153,826,805, forward strand.
AAATATGTAAGAGTAAATTGCGTATATATCGACCTCCTGTGCTATTGCATTATCCCAGTAACCAGGAGACAGGGATGGGTCTAGCTCATGGGGACGCCGTTTTTCAGATATTGGGTATGAGGGTTACTTGGAAATGGAAAAAGAAATAAACTCGTAATCAGGGATCAAATTTGAAGGGCTAGTCAAAATTTTATCTTGACGGGCATATTTTAAAGTAGCCCTTCCATGATGAAAAATAATATAAAAATTTGCACTTCATATGGCAAGAGAAATTCTAGTATACACGTCCTAAAAATTAAGAACATTTTTTAAAGTAAGTAATTATATGAAATCACAAAAACTTTGGTTCATAGAACTATGGATACAATCAAGCAAATGATGCATTATATGTTAAGTTCCAACCCCTTTCAAATATCTCGAGTTAACCCTTATCTACTTGTTTTGTGTATCAAACACAAATAACATTTTTGTGCTTCTTTATATGGTTCAATTCTTTGACAATCCTCCGAGGCTCCACATTTGGTTGCCTTATTTTTCCTAGTCATGCACAACTATTTTTGAGCAGCCTCACTCTCATTAATTTATCTCTACTTAACTACAATATCATTGTGGAAATATTCTACCAATTTTTCACTTAATTGTTCAATATCATCTTTCAGTTTTTCACATATCCAAAGCATCATAATCCAACCTTCTTCTATTCTATCTTGTGGGATTGGGTCTGCACAATCACCTTAATAAGGTTCTCTACCTTCAGCTCTTATAACTCTTTTTCTACACTTTCCTTCCCTATCTTTACCTAGAGCATGATGGACCCCTTAGATATTTGAGAACTCTCTCAACCTTGGTCGTTCTTCAAACAAAAAATTTCAAGAACCTAACCATTTTAGTATCAACCCAGTTCCTGGTCTAATTAGTCCATCGATTAGACCATCTTCATGAAATCTTCTCACTCATGTGTAACCCCACCCAATTATTTCATCAGAATCTTGCATCTATTTTGTTTTAGACAAAGTTATTGCACTTATCTTTGTACCAAACAATTTCCTCTTCATCAGTCATTAGTCTGTAGTGAAAACATAGAATGGGTTTCTTATTGCCAAGTTGGAAAGGGATAATATGATTGAGCATGCATTTGGGAATCAGAATTTCTCTCTAGGAAGCATATGATGAAATTTCATTGGATTTTCTTAATCGTACTAGGAACTTGTAGGAAGAGCACAATGACGAATTCCTACATGTCATCAACAAGCATTGGAATTTGGAAGAAGCAACGAAAGTCATGTTTTATAAAGAATTTTAATCGGTCATATTTCAATGATGAGTGTTTGATATTATGGAGTTAGAGAACACACTGCATTGCATCACATTATCCTACACCGTGCGCGTGACATCAAGGTAGCATTAGTCAACAGTCAGATCTTTAAGCTCGTAAAGATATCAAAGAAGAACTATTGACATCAATTATTGGTGCAACACTTACAAGCTACAGTATTGGTGCGCGTCTATACTGTGTGCAGAAGGTTACTTCTTAGCATAATTCTTCATCCCAAATAAAGAAAGAAATCGTATACTTGGCGTACAAACAAATCTTTTTGCATGAAGTTGGGAACTTGCCACAGACCCATGAAAACATCATTATATGTCACACTAAGGGCTTGCCTTTTGTCTATGTTAATCTCTTCTTCATATCCTCTAAATTTTAAACATACAGCAGCTCAAGTTTTGCATCTAACCTGAATCGCAGTTCCATTGCAGAACATGCAGTTGACCTGCATCGCATTCTCCATCTACGCATTCATTTATTGTGCATATTTTGTGGTTCATTGACAAATCACCTACCTAAGTCTGGTAGTGTTCATGGTAAAGAACTCAGCAGTAGCACTTATTGAGAAAATGGTATTATAAATTTATAATTAATGTATACTGCTTGGCGCAATCTACCTGTCTATGTCTATGTTCCTTTGAGATTGGAATTTGGTAGTCTATTCTGGATCTGGCTGCCAACGGATGTTAAGATTTAGTTGTACATTTAACAACCAGAAGTTTTAATTTGAAGTCTAATCTGGAGTGGGCTGCCAACAGATGAAGGAGTGACAGGACACCACTACCACCATATTCAAACAAATGTTTTTAATACAACCAACAACCGAGTGTCTAGTTTCCAACTTTATATGCCTGCAGATTAGATACTAAGAAAATTAATGTTTGATTTAGTCAAACAATTCTCAAAGGCTGCTCTGTTTGAGTTGGAAGGATTAATAAATGGGTATGATTTCTGATTGTGGTTGATGGGCATTTTAACACCCAACCCTTCTTTTGACATTTTTATTAATGTTATGTACTTCAAAATTGTCATTTAAATTTAACTTTCTGAATTTTTATTGACATGCAATTTTCTTATACCACTTTTGTGACCGGTTTGGACCCCTGGAACAGGCATGGACTTAAAACATAGCCAATGTCAAGGATTCTTGGAATGTAACAGGTTGCGATATGTTGAGATATAGCTGGTCTGATATGTGTCAAAGGTCTTTATTTAATGTCTCGGTGTATTGCCCTCAAGGAATATCTTTTTTGAAAGTGATCGACACCATGAACCACAAATATACTTCAAAGTTTATTTTCAAAATTTTGGATGAAGCAATTCTATTGTCACTAATAATGCCACTAATTGTATAGGCACTTCAAAAATTATTATGGATAACTATCCACAAATTTCTCGGAGCCCTTTTGTAGCTCATTGCCTTAATTTTCTATTTCAAGACTTAGTCGAATTTCCATGGGTTCATAAAACAATTCAAAGGAGGAAGGCAATTGCAAAGTTCATAACGAACCAATACCTTACATTGAGCATCTAAGGAGTTCTTAAGGCCTTATGAAACAAGAGTTGCCTCTTTTTAAATCACTTCGAAAAGAGTAGTTTTAGAGAAAGTAGCAATAAAATTGGTGATTTGTTGCAATGAGTGGAAAACATATATGCTTTCAACAAGCTCTAAAGTAAAGCCCGCAAAACAAATCATTATAAACTCCAACTTTTGGGCAAGAGCAAACAAAGTTCTAAAAGTGTAATTTCCCCTTCCCATTCGAAGACCTTTGGCTTATTTTGTCAACCCAACGGCCAAAGGAAAAATATAAGGGTGACTTAAGATTTATTAATTTTATTATATTGTGCAAAAAATAAAAATACAATAGCACATATAATAAATTAATAAACTTAACATTAAAATAGAACCTAGAAAAGTGCATAAAAAGAAAAGCACTTATTTAATTTGTATTTGCTAGGAAAAATGGCAACTTGCCTTAAGGGGGAATAATGGAAACTTAGAAAGGATAAAACATTTCTATTTTGTTTTCCCTCTAGGGAAAAGCAACCAGCCTTGGGAGAGAAGAAAATAATTATTAAATGTCTTTTGTATTCTCCCTAAGACAAATGGAGGGTAATGTATCGAAAGAATCATGCAAGCTAATTGGTGGCCTTGAAGGTTGTTTTGGGTCTCTTCTTCCTTTAAAAGGAGAAGTAGACTTGCTTGAGAGGCATTCCATATTCAATTGATATATTCTTAATTGTGTTGAAGCTTGAAGCTTTCACCAAAAATATTTTAAGGACGAAAACCCTCTTCGACATTAGGAGGAATTTCTACACTAGATTTTCCATAGAGTTTACAAAGAATTTCAGTATTTCTAGCAGTAGTTGAGGAGTTTTTGCAATAAAGGTTTGAAGAACTTATTTGCAGCAGTGTAATTGCATTTTTCTGAGTTGAAGTGACCCATCTTTGACCTAATTCGAAGCTGTTTTGGAGACATATGGATCTGCACTTTTTGATCTTTTATTGTACTGATTTTTGGGAATCAAAGCAAAGTATTTTCAGATTTTTCGACAGGTTTAAGAGGTATTTTCAGTCATATTTGTATGCAGATTTGAGAATTGTTTTGCAGTCATTATTAGCCTCTAAAAATCAAATTTAATGCATATTTGGGCTTCTAAAAATATAGTGATCAGTTTATGATAGAAAGAAAATTCTTTGATTGCTATTTGTGTGGATTTTACAATCAAACCCTAGTCACCATTCTAGGTTATTTATTGCAGAAGTCAAAAATAAATTTGTATGGTCTTATACATCATCCTAAAGTCTGATTTTGGCCTTGAAAATTCTGCATTTTAGTTTGGCATGAAAAGGGGTTTGGTTACTTGCTAATTTTCATGAGATTTCATATCTGCCCTAGTTGCATTTATCATACTTTATTTCAGATCTGCAGTGTTTGATTTGGTAAATATTTTATTATTTCGTGTTTGTGGTGTTGGATTTGCCTAAAATCGAATTTGGGAGTAAAATATGTCCATTGGGGACATTACAAAAAGTCTGATTTTGGCCTTGAAAATTCTGCATTTTAGTTTGGCATGAAAAGGGGTTTGGTTACTTGCTCATTTTCATGAGATTTCATATCTGCCCTAGTCGCATTTATCATACTTTAATTCAGATCTGCAGTGTTTGATTTGGTAAATATTTTATTATTTCGTTCTTATGGTGTTGGATTTGCCTAAAATCGAATTTGGGAGTAAAATATGTCCATTGGGGACATTACAAAAAGTGTGTGAACCTAAAGCGGATGAGCTTCACATAGTTGATGGTGTCACTGCCACCCCTTGTCTAGGCATAGTTTATAAGACTATGGGTCGTTGCAAGAAATCCATTCAAAAGGCATTCAATGATATAAAGACTAAGTAGAAATAAATATGGGTTGTGATTAATGTAAGATATACAATGATGCACACACCCTTGCATGCAACAGCTTTTTATCTAAAGCCTAGGTTCTTTCACATAGATAAAGAGAATGATTCTAGAGCGATGAGTGGACTTTATAATGTCGGTGACAAGCTTGTCCCATTTTCTGACCTTGTAAGCATAATTAGGTACCAAACAAGAGCATTTCAGGCATAAAAGCGGTATTTACAAAATGAGGAGCCAAGGATGATATATTGCATCTTGAGGGATACAAATGGTGAAAATATATGGATCAAGCGCAAAGGAACTACAACGCTTTTCTCTTAGAATTTAGAGTCAATGCGTCAGCGTGTGAAGGAATTGGATTTTTGCTGACCACATCCAATATAACAAATGAAATGGATTACTATCGGATAAGTTTGTTCGCAGCATTTTGTGGATGTTCATAAGAAAAATGGAAAATGAATCTTCTTCTTCACAATCCTAACCCTTTCCAACAAACTTGGAGGATGTAGGTTATCCCGACTTCCTTTGTGATGAATCAAGTGATGATGATGATGATGTTGAAGAGCCAAGTGCTCTTGATTATATGGATCATTGATGTAACAAGTAGCTTATAAGACTATAGGGTGTATTGCCTCTTGATAATATGGAACTTTTTGATGCAACAAGTAGCACTTTCGGCTAAATGCTAGGTAGCCGGTACGTGCCCTAGGGACAGCAGGTATCAGTTTGGTACATCCCGGGTACAGGGTTCGATTTTGGTTCGCAAGGGATACAACTGGGTTCTTCCTGCAAGGTCCAGGTATGTCCGGGTACGTCTGTGGGTGTACCCAAGCCCTGCAGGAAGAACCATGCTCGTATCCAGACGTACCCACCAAATTTACACGAATTTTTTTTTAAAAAAATATTTTTTGGTAAAAAAAAAAAGTCAAACCGACTTTTCAAACAATAAATTATTCTTTTAAACCCTAATTTGTGCCCCTAAACTCTATATCAACAAAAACAAGTCATTTACCTCACATTTGCATTTTTGCCTCTTATTTGCATCCTTGACTCTCACATTCAATTTTTTCCACTATTTTCAATTGCTTAGGGTTGATTTCAAGTGCCATATAGTTGAAGGAGCTTGCAATAAGTGCCAAGGAGTTTAAGGAGCTTGCATTATTGGTGTTGGTGTATTGAAGTAAGTATTTTGTGATTTTTTTGAAGTATTGTAGTTTGTATAATTGTATTTAATATTTTATTATTTTTTAGTTGTTTTTTTTTGTTTGTTTATTGTTATTGTTTTAAGCTTCATTTTTCTTCATTTGATTTCATTTAAATTTAAATTTTAAAGTTTCAACATTTTCTCAAGACTAAATTTGTTTTCATTTTTTTAAAATGCATTGTGCAGTTAAAAACTTAAAATGGTTGCGAGTTCTAGTTCTGTGGGTCAAGGTAGTAAAGGTGTCCTTAACAAAAGTGATCCATCCTCCCCACTTTCGAGCCATGTCAAACAACTAGAACAATTACCAGGTGGAGGGGGCTTTGTTTGGGTTTGCTCACAATGTAATATGCAATTTAAGAGCTCCTACAGTCGGGTGAAAGCCCATTTGTGTGGGGCTATTGGCCACAAAATTAGAACATGTGGAGGGTTGGATGGAAAGGGGTTGCCACGTGCAAAGACCCTTGCATACATCAAAGAGCAGGAGGAAGCAGATGCAACAGTTGCATTAAAATCCAATCATCCTATGGCAAGAAAAGGAAGATCACATAGCATTAGCAAGCCACATGTTTCTCCTTTTGTTGATGTTGTGGCCCCAGATCACCCATTTTTGTCTACACCTATTACAACTGGAGGGGAAGAGGATTCACCTCTTTCTCACAAAAGAACAAAAGATGTAGGCCCATTGGAAAGGGCATTCCAGAATGAAAGCAGCGACATAGCTAACCAAAGTGTTGGACGCTTTATTTATGCATGTGGTGTCCCATTTAATGTTGTTAGATCACCATACTGGCAAGATATGGTGAGATGTATTAATGAAGCCCCTAAAGGGTACATTAGCCCAGGGTATGAAAAGGTGCACACCACCTTATTGTCAAAAGAAAGAAAAAAAGTTGAAGACTCATTGTTAGCCATCAAGAATCAATGGCTCGCAATAGGAGTGTCCATCGTTTCTAACAGATGGAAAGATATAGCAAATAGGCCATTGATCAATGTGGTTGTCGTGTGTCCTAAAGGGGCAATGTTTCTCAGGGCTATTGATTGTGAGGGGCAAGTGAAGGATGCCCAATTCATTGCCAACATCCTCATAGAATCTATTGAGGCGGTGGGGCCTCAAAATGTTGTCCAAGTTGTAACGAACAATGCAAAAAATTGTAGAGCTGCAGGGTTGTTGGTTGAGGCACGGTATGGACACATATTCTGGACACCTTGTGCGGTTCATTCCCTCAACTTAATGTTACAAAAATTGGGCACAAAAATTGCTTGGATCAAACAAGTATATGAGGTAAGTGAGATTCAAATGTTCGTCAGCAACCACCACATGTCGTCCCAAGCCATCTTTTGTAAATTCTCGACATTGCAGCTATTGAAGGTAACCCGTAACATTCTTTTTAATTTTTTTAATTTTTTAATAATTAATTATTAGTTTTTAAAATTCATTTTTATAAATTCATTAAATTAATTTTATAAGTTTGTAATTTGTAGAATTTTGAATGTTTTAAATTTACTTGTCTTAATTTTTTATTTCTTTTGATTTCTTATTAGGTTGCTGAGACTCGATTTGCCTCGCACACGCTCGTCTTGAGACGGCTTGTGAAGGTGCGAGAGGCATTGAGTGGCATGGTTATCAGTGACCTTTGGAGTATATGGAGGCAAGCAAACAGTGAGAGGGCTAGAAATGTGAAATTGTTGATCCTGGATGAAGCATGGTGGGATCCTGTGGATTACTTGCTTAGTTTTACTGGGCCCATCGTGAGTATGTTGAGATTTGTTGATATGGATCATCCATGCATGGGTGGAGATTTATGATGGAATTGACTCAATGATTGAGTCAATTACGACCATCATAAATGCCAAAGAGCAAGATCCTATAGAGACCTTCTTCAAAGAAGTGCAGTCACATCTCAATGAAAGGTGGAACAAAATGACTACTCCATTGCATCTTCTTGCTTTTGCCTTGACTCCAAAATACTATAGCGCAGAGATCCTTTCTTTGCCTAGGAGGGTCCCACCATATAGGGATGTTGAAGTTAGTGAGAGGTATAAGGCGGTATTTTCTAGAATCTTCCCAGATCCAGAAGTAGAAGACATGGTTAGAGGTGAGTTTGTGAATTTCATATCCTCCAGGGATCACTCCATTAGCGCTCTTCGTGACAAATACAGGATGGATGCTTATTCGTGGTGGTACCTCCATGGACAAGCATACACCTACCTCATGCCACTTGCAATAAAAGTTTTATCAAAAGTAAGATTTTAATTTTTTTTATTTCTTAACTCTTTCTTTTTACTTTTATAAATTTAAAATTTTAATTTTGCATTGACTTTGCGGCTTGCCTCAATAGGTTGCGAGTTCTTCTTTAGCTGAGAGGAATTGGGGTACATATTCATTTATCCACTCGGTTAACCGCAACAAGTTGGGAGCAAAAAAGGCGGAGGATTTGGTCTTTGTGCATTCTAACCTACGCCTTCTATCACATAAGAAGGATGAGTACAGGAAAGGGCCAACAAAGTGTTGGGATATAGACCCAGAGACTCCAAACTTGGATGTTCCCATTGCCCAACTTTCATTGCTAGACCTGGATCCAGATAGTACTTTGTGTGAGCTGCAAAGTGGGGCTAGCGGGAGCGGCATTGCTGGATAGTTCTGGTTGTACTCCTGGTGCTTGTGGTTTTAATGATCCACGTGATGGTAGTGATGCTCTCATTGAAGACATTGGTGAAGATGCAGAGCCATTAGACTATTACTAATTAGAATGTTGATGTATCTTCATTTTTGTGTTTACAATGTTACATAATACATTGTAACATTTTGATTTGAACAATGTACTGCTTATAAGTTCGAACAATGAATTATCAATATGTTTTAACTTTTGTTGCTATTTCACCTATGTATATTTCAGATTTGTTTAATCTATGCATGTGTAAGGCTGGAATTTTGCTTATCTTGTTACTTTTCAAAATATTTTTAATATTTTATATGTATATTGTACTGCCGTACCCAAGTGCCGTACCCGGGCCCCCAAAAAAATTGTTGTACCAGCGTACCGAATCCCTATACCCATACCTGTATCCAGCACCGTACTTACGTACCGACTACCTAAGTCAAGAACCTTACCAAATGTTTTTTTTGTTTTCCTTCAAGGAGCCCTTGCAAGTTCAAGCACTTCTCGCTAAGTCAAGTTGTTGGTTCTTGCAAACCTCACTCCTTGTCCTTTCACATTTTTCTATCATGTAGTGGTTATTTTTTTCAAACTTTACCCGATGTGCAAGCTTCTATTTCCATTAATTTCACTATTTAGTATTTACTATTTTACTCGGTGCAAATTCAAAAAACGATGTTAGATGCACCCTCCAATATCCCAAATTTGTAGTTGAGCATTTCAAAAAACTCTCAAAATAAACTAACATGAAAAGCAAACCTATGCCAGTTTCCATTAGTTTTTAGTGTTTATTAGCATTCTCAACGTGAAAATTGAAAAAACAGTGTTAGTTTTACCCTCAAATATCCCAAAAATTGTAGTTGAGCATTTCAAAAAACTCTCAAATAAACTAACATTAAAAGCTGAATAGAACATAAACTGACATTTGAAGCTGAATAAAACATAAACTGGTATTAAAAGTTGATTACAGATTAGATCAGCAGATAAAGGCCTACTTTACACAATTCCTTTCTACATTTATAAAATCAAAAGCAACATAGTTGAACAATTGTAGCTTCATCTTAAGGAATCCAATTCAACTTATGAGTACAACAATTTCAACCATTTTCCTTTATCAACTATTGCAATCGAGTATAACTATAAAATAATATGGGTGAAAATAACACACAATATTTAGACAGCTATAACTGCAATCTATTTATTGAATTATTTGTGAATACAGATGTCCACGCTTTCCTATTTACCTAATTTTTCAAGCAAACAAACAATGACACGTACATCAAATAGGTCAGGATGCTTTATCTATGATACAAAGATTCACAACAAATGCAAAGCAAAGACACCATGAGCAAACAATCACCTGTTTCTAATTTCATGTTATAAATACCAGTTGTACTGAGGCAACTGACAATTACAGCTTCATGTTAGGGACTTTACTCAATTTTTGAGAAACAATAACACCAATTTAAAAATACCGAGTACCGCAATCAAATATACAAAAGTATGGGACAAAATAACACAGAGGGTCTAGCCAAAGCTGGATTTAAAATTTATTGTCTAAAAGTAGCGTTTAGCTAAAAACAGTTGGTGCTAAAATAGCGTTTGGCTAAAAAGAGTTTAGCTAAAAATGGAAGTGCTAAAAATAGAAGTTCAGTTTTATTTTTAGGACTGCATGAAAGGATAAGATTGGTTTAATAAATTTAGCAAGTGCAGTCCTATAATTGGCACCAAAGGGGTTGAAGGAGTAAATAAAAATAGCATGCAGACAAGCTATTTTTGGGGACGCAGGAGTCTATATAGGCTGATTTCTATTGTAAAAAATATATATACACATTGTGGCTTGTTTTGCTCTAGCAATCGACTAGCATTTGTACTTGCACCTCTGAATAAAAAAACTCCATTTTGCCCTCTCATAGCTGTTGTTTTCTGATTTTTCATCGTGTTTGATAGGAATCAAATTGTGAAAACTCTACGTATGCCAATTTAGAACAAGCAGAACCTCTACCACTGTCCTTTCTGCTAAATCCCCATGCCTACGAATTAATTTTGTAATAATACCCATTAGAGTTGTGCAGGTGTGTGGATCCTTGAATATCTCTGTGTCCCAGAGTTACATGCATGTGTTAAATTATTGGTGTATCACCCTTATTTCCCATTTCCCAGCAATCCTAGATCCCCTTTCCTTGTCAACAAGTTGTGCAAGCGTCTTGAATTTAGGTGATTCACAAGGGAACTAGCCCTCTCTAGCGAGGTTGCACCTCAGACATAGGTTACCCATAGACCTTGAGCCAGTGTTTCGTAATTTTGTCACACGGGAGAGAGAGTACAACACACCATAGTCTCTATCAGGGTGCAACGATTACTCCAGTTGGACAACAGGATCCATTCACAGATGAAGTCGTTGGGTATCGTTAGCATAGCGTAGGAATGTTGAAAGATCCCCCAACCAGATCTTTTTGCCAGAAATCGAATTTTTCTCCCCTCACAAATATAAACACATACCATTTCGAAATAGCTACGGACGAGGATAAAGCTGAGGACGATGAATCTGATTTAAGGCCTTTAGAGGCTAATGCGACTAGGGTTTGGAATGAGAGAGACCCAATGCGAAATGCACTCTCAAAAAATTGAGTACTCTTTTCACAGAATTGATCGGCCATATTTTATGAAGCCCACCATATATTAAAAACAGAATTTGTTAGAAGCCACGAAATAAGATTAGAAATCTTAGATCTGCAGATCTGATTATAAAATTGTTTGAAAACCACTGTGAGAACCCTCTAAAAATTATAAAGATGAGGGTTTGAGCTTCACTGTGGAGCGTAAAAATCTGTAGATGATTTGACAATTAAAAATCAAGATTTAAATACTTCAAAGAACATGCCAGTTATCAGTCTCAACTGCGGTCATGTTTTCTCAATAGCAAGAACTGCTGCAATTTATTTTCCAACAAGTACCCTCAAAAAACTAGTACGGTTGTAAGAGATGTGTGCGACTTGCATAAGGGTAAGATTCTGAAAATCTGGGATTACAATCACTCATGGTGCACCCAATTTCTGAGTGAGACTAAACCCATTCTAAAAACTCTTAGGGTTTTCGTCCACAAGAGGTAGAATTCATAAGGAGTTTCATCCTTAGAATTATCTAATGCAAAAGCTAAAACTCCTATGCAAGAGAAAATATGACATATAACCCACCGTACATACTTCGTAATGGAAGAGTGCAAGTCGTCACAATTTTCGAGTTTTAAAAGAAAAGGGCCAACATACCAACCTACTAAAACACCCCACCTATTACTATTTTTGCTGCCACATATTACTAAATACTCCACTATTTTCGAGGACACCGAAATCTACGCATGTAGATATGGTATTAAATAAAATCTGGAATGTCGTGTAAATATAGCAAAACAGTTCTTAATGTGTACAGTGCGGATTGATTTATTGACATTGAATGCACCAGCGACCACCTCACCGCCATCCAGTTGTTGCGTGGAGTTTCCCGCTTGAACCTCGCGGTGGGCAGCGAATTCATGGAACAAAACGGATCTGGTGATTAGCAGCTATATTCACGCATACTCCTCAGCAGATTCATGTGGTGGAATCGTATCATGCAAGGAGGATTCTTTAACTCCACTTCTGTTAACTACGAATGTAGAAGGAAAGCGATTTTTTGAACTTTTGCACTTCTGCTTACTGTTTTCGCTGGAAAATTTAACTCCACTTCTGCTTACTGTTTTGGCCTGATAATTTTGTTCTCAGTTGTTTATAGATGAATCAATGTAACCATGTTATTCAGGGTCTCTATTGCTTGTAACCATTTACCATTATTTCGGGAATACCCAGCTAAAATTTGAGCAGCATGGGTTATTGCTTGTACAGAAGCTCTGTATCGAGTAGGTTTTTGTTTATCTGACTATGGGGAAATGTAATAATTTCTATAAAACCATATACTGACCACCTTTGTGTTGGGAGCTAGTCATAGTAATAAGTGTATTGCCTAGGTATTCGTTTTGTGGGAATGACGTTTATAATGGGTTATACTGACGTTTTATTTTAAACCCGTTTGGGGGTTTTAGGGTGTACTGTGTATTGAGAAAGTCCATCTCCATTCATATCTAATGCTTGTTAAGTTTTGATCACCTCTGTTTGTTTATCTTTGTACCATCGATCTCTAATGAGTTGGAAAAATGGATTTACGGTTTGTTACAGGGTTTTCAAAAAGTGACCTCATCCAAAGCTTGTGTTTGCAAAGAATACGAACCATCACCATCATATTTGTAGGTGATGTTTTACATCTTCCACCACCTCCTCACACACAGGGTTTTAACAGTTTCGGTAATATAGATTTTGTTTTTGCAGATGGTCCTTGTATAATTTGGTGATTTTACATATTAAAAATTGATAGTATTTTTTGTACATGTCTTATAGTGGTGTTGTTATGCTTGTTGGAGTGACTCAGATTAGAAGTGCAGATGCAGAGCATAATTTCAATTGTGTTTATCAACACATCAAATAAGTTTGGAAATTGTTTGATTCTCTTTGAATATCTACACTCCATACGGTTATAATAGGTGAGGTTTTTACCCTCATTGAGGCAATGATAGAAACTATTACATATTTTTCTTTTCTACTGGTAGATTGTGTTATTGGCTTCTGGCTGTTACATTACTAGCAAATTGCATATTGTCATTTACTATTTTCTGTTTCTCAATGTAATTTTCAGAAACAATAGGAGTTTAAATCTTTGAAAAAAAAAATCACATAGCTTGGAAGACATATATTCATTCAGTAAACATTTCCATTGTCCATTACAAAAACATGGCCATACAATATACTTGGGCCATATAACTACTATTACTATATTGTAGTTTTTAAATCGAAAGGCCAATTCCACACATCAAAAATTCAGCCCTCAAAAATAAATATTTACTTTCGATAATATCATTTCCAAAATCTGAGGAAGGGCGGTGTTGAATCTGCAGTTGAGGTTGAAGCTGGGGTGTTACTTTGCAATTGCCTCCCCATGTTGACATCCCTCACAGGTGTAGTTGGGAATGGATCAGAACTTGGAGAAGCATTCACTCCAACTGCAAAATTATGTGTTGAAACTGATAAAGGGCAATGTATGCCCATTAATTCTCTTAACATTGGGTGTTGATCAGGAAAATAATTAATTGGACTACTCAATCTCCTTTTCCTTTCTAACTCTCTTCTTGCCTTCTCAAACTCCTCCTCCTTTATCTATTGATCCCTTTGAATCCTTTCCTATTCCTTTCTCTATTCCCTTTCTTGCCTTTGAATCAACTTTCGGTGCTCCTTTATTTTCCTTCTATATTCTTTTTCAATCTTTTCCTGCTCCTTCCTTTCCCTTTCAACAATTTGTTCAGCCTTCTTCTACTGGATTTGTTCCTTTTTTCTTTGCTTCAATTCATCTATTTCTTTTTTTTTGTTCTCTTTCTCAACCAGAAGCTCTATGTACTGATCTACGGTGATTAGTAGAGATTCCCTACTCAATCTTATACCAGAAGCACTATTTGACCTTGATGATTCTCTAACCTTTTTCACAGGGAGTTTCAAGAATCTACCAAGAGTTTTTTGTCCTTGGTTTGCCTCACAAGTTTGGTTTGAATCTTCCCCTAATACCCCTACTGCCTCTAACTGTGAATCTGCATCATTTTCTTTAGCTTGACTGCCAACATAGTAGTGCACCAAATCTGAGTCATGAAGTAGTGTTGGATGAGAGGGTAAAGAGAGGTTGACCTCTTCATTATTGAAGTTCAAGTTTACACCAAGATTAAGAGTTGCTTCTTTCATCCAATCGGGAGGGCTATCTTTTATGGGAAGAGATAGTGACTCATTGATTTGATTAATTTTGTTTGGAGTTTCCAATTTTTTAGCAACACATTCATTTGTATTTATCTCCTTCTGTTGAGGTTCTGATTCTTTCTCCAATTGTGTGTTAGGCACCATCTCAACATCTTCACTTTGCTCTAAATCAACCCTAGATAGATGAAACATATTTTTTGTTGCACCAGCATCATCTTGAAAAGATGTGTCAAATGTTCTGCTCGATCACATGTCTTCATATAAGGCATTGGGATTAAGAGGCCATATCCTTGTTCTTTTGAATCTTGATTTAATGTTGCTAGGTGTAAGAGCCATTTTGAATGCTTTGCTCCCTAACTCAGCTAATTCAACCCTTTTCACATCTATCCCATGGTTTGCAATTATCCATTTGCGTCTCTCCTCCTTGAAGTATGTTTTGAATGGAGCAAAGACACTCGCATCCAATGGCTGTAATTTATGAGAGGTGTGTGCAGGCAATGTTAACAAATCAATCCCCAAACTCCTGGCTTCTTGAATTGTCCCCAAAGTAGCATGTGAACCATGGCCATAAAAAATTAGTAACTGCCTATTGGTAGGAGACACTCCACCAGGTATAGACGATGCAAAGTGATGTAACCAGTTCATGAATAAATCTTTTGTCATCCATGCATGTGCTTGTGTTGCCATACAAGCTCCAGGCTCACAACCTGCAATATAATTTTCTAAATGGTTCTTCCCCTTAATAAGATAGAATCCTAGAATGCTTTGCCCAGCAGCATTTATACAACACAATATGGTAATCCATTCTCTGCTTTTTGGGATGATATATGGGACACTCCTACTACCCCTTTTAGCAAGCACTCTCATACTGCAATTCCTTCCAGCGTGTAATCCAGTTTCATCACAAATCCATATTCGGTTTGGTCCATATGGGTTGGCCTCATAAGCTTTAGACAAAGTAATGTAGAAGGAACTGACAATTGATGGCCTCAAACACACTGCTCGATCCTTATCAAGGCCTTCAGTTGTCCTTAATGTTAGATCCGGGTGTCTTTTTTTAAAACCTGCCCACCATGACTTACCTGGAAAACCATCTGTGAATGGGTTAGACCTTGTTTCGCAAATTTGTGCCACACACGTCTTAAGTTGTATACTTTCTAATCCATGTCCCATGTTAGCCATTTCATGACACCAAGCTCACTATCTCCATCTCTTCTTCATCTGTTAGAATTGTTGGTGGACCCTTTCTTTTAGTGGTGGTAATGCCCATCAGCGAAGAAGTAAGGGTGGTTGCTGGCATACCCATTTTTTTGCAGCAGCACGTGTAGAGTATCCATAATCTTCAACATCTTTCATGGCATTATTCATATCAGACTTGTTCCAATCAACTCTTGGCTTTGTCACTTTTTGGGTTGAAGGGCTCACTCTTATTGCTTGGACATTTACTTCTTCATGTGGTATGTCATTGGCATCTTAAGGTGGGGTATTGTTAGCCTCTTCTTCATGTTCTTCACTTGGCAGAAATCTTGCTCCCCTAATTTTGGCACATGCAAGTCTTACTCTTTTTGGAAGCTGCCTTCTCCTCATGATGTCAATAAAAACCTACTAAGATAGATAAATTTACCAAACCGATGTAACTTACAACAATGAGAAGAGATAATATTGAATCAACTAATGTAAAAGGAAGTTCAGCCATTTGATGTGAGTGCTTATGTTCTGAGCAATGGATACTTCAAAGATCAAAGGTGAAAATGGGTCTAGTATAGAGGAAGGCAATGTTATTGAAACAAATACAAATTTGAATTTATGACCAAATATACATCTACATGAAAAAGGCAGCATGCAATATAATTTTATGCTTCCTTTTAATGTAGATGAATATTCACAAGTAATTATGAGCTAAATTAATGAAACCTATAGATGTATGTGTACATGTAAATTTATATTTACAAGTAATTCCAGGATAAATTAATGAAATATGTATATGTATACTTACAAGTAATTACATGTTAGATGTATATTTTATGTTGCCTTTTCTTGTCGTTGTATATTCTGTAGATGTATATTTACATTCAGATGTGTATTTTGTAGATGTATTTTTACAAGTAGATGTATATTTCGTATATATCTATTTGTAAATATAGAGCCTTTCATTAATTTAGCTTGTAATTACTTGTAAATATACGTCTACAGAACATACATCTACTTGTAAATATGAATTACAAATTTCATTAATTTAGCCTGAAATTACTTGTAAATATACATTACAGATTTTATTAATTTAGCCTACAATTACTTTTAAATATACACCTACACATTTCATTAATTTAGCCTAAAATTACTTGTAAATATACATATACAAATTTCATTAATTTAGCCTAGAATTACTTGTTAATATACATCTACATGAAAATGCAGCATAAAGTAAAATTCTAGGAATTTTACCAGTGCTTCCCAATTAATACTTGGGTTAAACACCAAAATAACACTAGCAAAATTCAAAGTATAGTGGAGAACATCCAAAAAATATCTTGAATCAAGCAAGTATTTCTCCTTGTCAAAGCAAGTATGCACTAGCAAGTATGCATGGTGGGTTACAT
The DNA here is from genome assembly GCA_019776745.2 of Taxus chinensis. Taxonomy (NCBI): domain Eukaryota; kingdom Viridiplantae; phylum Streptophyta; class Pinopsida; order Cupressales; family Taxaceae; genus Taxus; species Taxus chinensis. Next base: position 153,843,827 of record CM034156.1, read on the forward strand.
GTCAGATTTGTTTGCAAAGCATATTGGGCTGTAGAGAATTCTCAAGCGCTTCTTTTGATAGATTTTTGGGATTACCAAGTTTTTTATAATGTTTGGTATAGTCTCCCAAAGTTTGGGTGCAGCATGACTGGCTCCCCTCCCATATATAGATTGACAAAAAAATAAAAAAAAAATTAAATGAGTGTGCATCAATATAACAACAGAGTTAAGAACTTACTATGTGGCACTATGATGAAAAATAACAATTGAATATGACAGCTTGGAACTGTAATTTTCATGCACTAGCAAAATAATACTAACTGAATAAAATTTCAGAGCAGTTGAGGAACTGGATTTATAGGAGATATGAAAAGTGTTGTAGTTGATTGATCCTTGTGCTTTTTTTTATTGGGTAAAATTGGTTGATCCTTGTGCTTGTTTTTGATTGGGTGAAATTGATAGGGTTGGATCAAGACTTATGATATTTTATTTCAATACTCATATTTGAAGTTCAATTTGATTTGATTTCTCATTTCAATCAATCTTTGTTTCTTGAGCCTTACATTTTTTGAAAATATTCAGGTACATCATTTATGGGAGTAGCTGGTATAAAAAATGGCGAGAAAGTTAATGCTTAAAAGACAACATGTATTTGAAAATGGTGCACTTTGGACTTATGCTTGTGAGAACCTGCCCCAAAGTTTGTGTATGACAAGATCTTTAACACTATAAAATGGGAACTTAAATTATATGAAAAGTGACATCAAATTGATATAATGATGTGGTATCAATTTTGTATAGGGATGAAATACAATTATATATCCATATATTAAATACATGTTGACTTTAACTTTGGCAAACATGGAAGTATAATATATGTTATTTTATGTTTAAAAATGATATCAAGTATTCTATTGTTGATAGATTCATGGTTGTACATGAAAAGTGACATTTACATCAGTTTTGAAGATTGTTTGTACATTTATAGGATAGTATTCATTCAATTATTAATATTTTATTGTGTAAAAACTGGAGTCAAAGATGTTAACTACCCTCACCACTATTGGGTAATGCTCCATGACTGGCTCCTCTCCCCTAAATCTTTCCAAATGATTTTTTAGAAAAGATTTATTTTTTCAGTGGTTTTTTAATGGATGTTTTCTTATTGTTAAGCCACAATTTTGAGCAAGTTAGATAATAAATAATTTAAAATTATTAATATTATTGTTTTCGCTCTAGACAATTAATTTATGTGAAGGCATATGTAACTTGTATAAAGGAGCATCCATGTTGTCAAAATCACCTAAGGCATGATCTTGGTCACAACCGTTTGACTCTCTATTTGATCCTTGGTGGGTTCATTGAAAGCCATACATCAACACCAATAAACCAAGGACCCTTCGACTGATATTTTTTCTTTGTCAAATCACAATTTTAAACAAGCTAAATAATAAATAATTAAAAATAAAAAATAAAAAAATTATATATCCGTATGTGGTTGAGGACAAGTGCCATTTTGAATGGAGTACACCTAAATTATCACGTCAAATTGTATATGCCTTTGTGAAGTAGGTTTGCAATAACCACGTTGATGGCGATAGAAGGACTCCAAGGCAGTGGACTTGGGCATGGTTTTCTTTCTGCAATTTTTTTATTTTGTGTTTTGCACTTACATTTCTGGCTATGTTTATCCTTATTCTCAAACCAATATACAAAATCTACTTTCTTTTTCATTTTATCCTTTTTTTGTCAGGGTTCATGGTTGATGGCCAATATGATTTGTTTTGTGTGCGGTTTTATGTTTGTAAGTTACTGTGTTCAGATAAATGCAGGATGTATCACCATATGCCTTATTATACCATTGGTAGATGGGGATAAATATAAGGACTTACAAATCTTAATTATTTGTGATCTTTCGAGATTCTAGAATTGTGGGTCTCATTTCCCATTAGTGTGCTTCTTACACACATACATTTGTGCTAAAGAGGGTATCCAATAGTAGCCCTCTTGAACTCTTCTTGTTTCTTGTAACACCTTATCTCTAGAATTGTTTCCAATATAACCAAAATGATTATATGCCTTGAAATATGCACGGCCACAGTGACATTATCTAGCAACTCCTCAACCTTGTGGAAAGGTTGAGTAAAGGCAAGGCCTCCTTTTAAGGTGGGAATTTACATCTTTCAAGTTGGTCATATTGTTGAGGGTTGTGGGGATACAAGTAATCACATATTTTTGATACATGGAAAATGTTCGTGTATTTTTGATAATGTTCTAGTTGAGACAAATATAATTAAGGAAAAGAAGTATTTAATTCTCTATTCATATATATTTTTGGGGGAAATGTCTATTATTTTTTTATGGAGGAATTGATGGGTGTGGTCTAAATAGCACTTTTCACAAAACCAAGGGAAATACATAACAATTTTTATTCCTTTGTGAAAAAATTTTACTTTGTTCAAGGTTGATTCCCATCATCTATTTAATATTGGTAAATTGGATTTCCAAGCAACCTTTTATAAAAAGTTATATTTGTTGTATTTGAAACACCTCCTGAGATTAATTGTCTCCATCCATAGAATATTCATCATATTTATATGATAATTTTATAGGATTTTTTTAATGACAATATCTCTAAATTTGTGATTTATTATGATCCTGATGCAAATTTTAAAATACGAGAATGTAAACGACTTTTATCTATTTACTTGATGGTAAAAAGTTAAGTAAATTTGTGAGAAGGGCATTCACTCCAATTATTTCCTAGGGTGCTCATAACCTTTAATCTAGCTCTGTCATTATGGGCTTCTAACATTGAATATGAGCTACACATATATGCATATGCTGATTTTGTTAGTATTTTTTGTTTCTCTTTATAACTTACAACATAAGTTTGGTCTACAATTGTATACTCATTGAATGTCAATGTTTCCATGAAATGATATATTGGCTTCCCATCGATACAAAATTGACTCTTTTTTTGTCATCTTATTACTCTCCTTGTGAGATCAATTTTGAGCTTATCAGACTAGTTGGTTTTCTTATATTTATAAAACACACAATTTTAAAACTTCCCTGTGTAAAATAGAATAACATGGTCTTCTCGCATAGGTTCTTTTATGCCTTCATTGACGCTCTGTATCATAATGTTCACATAAAATGAAAATTAATCAAATTTTAACCCATTTAATCACAATTTACTAAATAAGAAAATAAATTGATTGAATGAACCATTACAATTTATGATTTTCATTTATAGATTAAGTTTGTATACAATTGAAACGTAATAATTAAAAATAGATAGTCATAATCAATCACAAATATCTTCAAACAAAAGTTATAGCTTACCAAATCCCAAAAAGAAAATTTGTAATTCATTATCCAAAAGTTAATTTATTTTTAACATTAATAAAAAAGCTAATCATGCATTTACACGCCACATTAACAGTAGGTATTGAGGCCCTTGTTACTACTATCGAGAGGAAATTTTATTGGCTTACTTTAAGCCAATTGCTTCGTAGAAATACTTGTGCAAATTTTTTAATAATGTTTATTATGGGCAAAAAATTATTATTGGGGCCTCACCCAAAGAGTTTAAATCTAACAAATTTGTCCCTCTGTGAGAGCTCTCAAGTATAACAACTTAGACAAAAACAATGGCTCCAAGTCGGCAAGCTTCCTAGGTGGCTCTCTCTAGGTGACAAGATATCTATGGCGAGCTCGATTTACCCAACAATTCACACTGACTAATTTGGGAGTATATTGGCTTTACTTTATCCCCTTCAGTATAATAAGCACCGAAGTGCATTCAGTTACACTTTCACTATGATCACAATACGAATATCTTTGACTCTAATCTCACCAAGGCGTATTATACAAGTCGGTAGTATGGAGCACTTTCTTGTTTCGTTCACAAGGTTTCCTCTTGTGTGAACTACTTTAGGATTCCTAGGACCACCCCCATTGTTGTAGCTTAAGGTTTATGCCAAAGGGGTTATGTCCTAGTTAAGCAGACGAGCCGTAGCTCTTAACCGAAACCTTGCAAATATAATGTGATGATTGTGGTGTGTTTTTTATCTTGTATATTTAATGTGGTTTTTGTCGCACTCCTTTTGGTAACCTATAATCACATGTGTAGTTAGAAACATTGTTTAAGTCCTCCTTTCTTTGACTAGTGTTAGGTCCTTTACAAAATTGTTAATAGTTTAAAAAAGATTCACAATATCATAGGAAAATAGCAATGAAAAATGCTTGTAAATCAACTAACTACCATCAAACTTTGCAAAAACAAGGTTTATTCCCAATTCATCTAAGTTATTTTTAATGAAAAGACTAAAATTGTTTTTGATTCCCAAGATCACACTAGGTGCAAGGGAAGAACATACATAAATTTTTTCCTTGATTTCTTTGTTAAGTGAAAAAACTCTTAAACTAAAAGATCAAGCACATGCAAAAAATGAAGGTTTATTCTCTTAAGCACAAAATGAATGATAATTGTTCCTACTTACTCCCAAGAAGTAAAAATAATGGTTTAGAGGTGTTTTTGGTTCTCAAGATCACACTAGGTGCAAGAGAAGAGCATACACAACTCTATTCCAAACTCAATCAAAGTATGAAAACACAATCACTCCTTAAACTCTAACCCAATTTTATCAAGAACCCTTTATCAAACCCTAGGACAACTTTGTTAAGAATATTTCTCTAAAATCAGTAATTTGACAAAAACAACATCTTAAAACCCTTAAAAACTAATAGGAATCATAAAATTGAAGTTTTGGAATTTTGAGAAAATTTTACCTTGATGCACAGGTGCCCCTACTAATGCACAGGCGCTTATAGTCATGCTCAAGCATTCATGCACAGGCACCCCTCTATCATTTTTCACACATTCAATGAGCATGGGCGCTCACAGCAATGCACATGCACCTTTTTCCTGTAGATGCTCAAAAAAATCTTCTGGAGGCCATAATTTTTGCTCCTAATCTCAAAATGAATCCATTTTTTTTATGTTAGAAAGGTATTGAGGAGCTCTACACAATGCCAACATAAATTTGGAGAAAAAATTTACCAAGAATTTAGGGTATTCATTTTTAGAAAACTATTCCTTTCTAACATATCTAAATGCTTTGATGAATGTTGTTTTGAGAAGATTTCTTGAAAAAGGTCCAATTTTTGGTATTTTGAGGGAATTTTGACAGGGCTTCACCTCCTTATATCCTACAAAAAGCATGAAAACACAACTTCTACCACTAATCTATTTGCAAAAACTTTTTTTAAACAGCAATTGATCTATAAAACTTTGAAAATTACTCTAAAACTTTGAAATTAATCTTAAAAGCTTGAGAGACTAATCTAAAAAGCTTGAAAGTACTATAGAAATCTTGAAAGTAAACTAGAAAAATTGAAATTAATCTAGGAAACTTGAAACTAATCTAAAAATTGAAATGAAAAACTTTGAATCTAAGTTAAAAAGCTTTAAAAATTGAATGCAATGGGGTATTCTAAAAAAGCAGGTCCAGATTTACACAGGAAACTAACACAATAATATTATATCTTCTATGTATTTTTCAAACATCCGTAGCATACAAATATATAGGAAAGGTATTCCTATAATTATGGATATTGTTTAACCAACAAATCTCTTAACAAAGTTTATTGTTACTCACGTAACAATATACTATCTAATCACTATGAGTTGTTTTAACAACTCATTTACAATTACATTACATTATATTTACTTCATATAATTACTCCCGTAATTACTCACACTATAATGTAAGCACTAACATAATGATTCCTAACATTCCCCCCCTTAGTGCGAACATGGGAGAACAACAATTGCACTTCCTTCTGCAGCATGCCGCCCGTGTGTGCTCATGATCTGGATGGTTTTTCAGGAAAGCCAACAACCTCAACATGGATGGTTTTACAGGACAGCCAACAACCTCAACATGGGATGGTTTTAAAGGACAACTAACAACCTCAACATGGGATGGTTTTACAGGATAACCAACAACCTCAATATCATGATGCTGCTTTTCTTTTGTGCTTTCATCTGTCCACAATGCTTTTCCTTCAAGTAATTATGTAGGAAATACTGATCACTGATAACAAATATGAAAAAGAGAAAATGGAACATTGAGACCATGTTCCCCCCCTCAATGTGAAAATTTCACTTATTCAAGCCATAACAAGAACACTGAAAAAGAATCATGCTGCACACAACTGAAATCAACTGCAACTCTGAAATAAAAAACAAACTCACACACACACACTATCACCACAGCTTTGTGTGGCCCCGTCATTGGTGACTGACGAGAGGTCGTTGAATGACCTCCAGCCTCATGTGCCTCCATCCTCTAGTAGATGCATTCTTTTTAGAAGAGAAATTCTTCTTCACTATCTTGAGCAGCAACTTCTCTATCATGTGAATGGTTGGATCCTGCTTCCCAATCACTTTCTTCTTCTCTATTTTCAGAAATAAAAGCTTTATTATTCAATTTACCATCCAAAAGATCCCTAGCTTGTTGTTTACAAAACATTATTCCATGTCCAGACACATTACAATAGTGACAAATAAGCCTTTTCTTTGGATCCTGGGAGGTTGAACGTTGCTTGAAAGAATGACTGTATCTCTTTTTACCATGTGTTCCATATAATGATTTTTCTTCTGTTTCAATTTTATTTGTTCTATTTTCGTCCTCTATTAAAGAAGAAATCAAGTCTTCCAGGTCTACTTGGATTGATTTTGCTCAAAGTGAAGACCATATTAGAATAGCTAGGAGGCATACTATTAAGTAAAACTGCTTTTGCATCATCTTCGGGAACATTACTTTGATTTCAGCTAATTGATTCAATACAAAACGAAACTTACTTATGTGTTCCACCATGTTGTCACCTTCCTCCATTTTGAGTCCGAACAACTTTTGTTTTAGTGATATTGTTGCACTTCCTGCTTGCGATCCAAATAGTTTGTTTAGTATAGTCCAAATTATATTTGAGGATTTTGACAAATCTATATGATGTAAATATGCATCAGATAATCCCAATCCAATGATTGCTATGGCTTTTTGATCTTTGATGTCCCATATTGCCACTTCCTCTGCATCTCTTGGTTTCTTTTCTTTGCCATCCACAATCTCCCACAAATCTTTGTTGATTAACAACAATTGAGTTTTCACCTTCCATGTGTAAAAATCTTTTCCTTTGAATTTTTCCATTCGATTCAACTTAGCCATGTTAAAAAAAAATGGACGTCGGTTTCAATTGAAAATGCGTCCGAAGACAATATGACAACTAGACTAAAAAAATTTAAAACTTAATAAACTGAGATTACTTTTTAAATGAAAAACTACTATATAATAAATAAAGACAAAAAATACACCTTTGTTGGACTTCACTGCATGCCTTTTTAGTTTCTACCAAATTGATGTGATGAGACAATGCTGCCAGGTGTCAGTTCGGTGCATGCAAAATTAATGGCTCAATTCCATCCACATGCATAGAGTAGAAATGAGTTCAAGGATTTACTCATCCAATACCATTCGAATGCATGATTCCTTCGACTGCAGGCTTGGACCTTTTGATCACAGTTGGCTATTGCATTCACGACCTGTTACTATCCATACTAAGCTATAACTAATTCTTTATGATCTAAGTGCAGAGGAGACTTAGTGAGGCCGCAAAACTTTGATGCAACCGAGCTCAAGAAAAATGCCATGGTCAAGATGCCAATGCTCCAAAAGAAGATCAGGCCTCTGAATTAGAACTAGATATGGACAAAAAACTCTTTTCCACGTATAGTTTTCCTTCATTGATTTGATAGAAATATGACGCAATTTGGATTATAGGATCTCATACGCTAAAATACATGCAGTTAGAGTTGGATTTTTTTGAGGTTATGTAGATCCAGGCACACTCATGTTGAGTGTAGCTTTCCACATATGTGTGTGTAGAGATCTATTCGCTAGATAGCTCAGGTTCTTGTTATGTCATTGCTGGAATATTTCTACGTAAGAAATTGATCTAGTGCCCACATTTTGAGCTGAGTAACTGAAGATCCCGTGTGCATTCCCAAATATCTACCAAACATGTCCGTAAGAATTAAGACCGAGTTCTTAGATCTGAAAACCCATGCCAATTTAAATAGGACATAACTCACAAATACAAAATGTGATATGATGCAGAGCTAATAGCAAAAGCCAAAACAACAATTCATTTTAATCAAATATGAAATCCATAATTGCAATCCTTATCTCCTTTTGTTTTTGCACCAGAGAATTGTCTCATCTATACATAAGTCGATTTGAGACTGCATGCACTGAGGCTCAAGGCTTGCACAAAACTCTCATACGGAGACCTGATCTGAAACCATTTGAAGAATCAGGTCCAAATTTACACAGGAAACTAACACAATAATATTATATCTTTTATGTATTTTTCAAACATCTGCAACATACAAATATATAGGAAAGGTATTCCTATAATTATGGAGATTGTTTAACCAACAAATCTCTTAACAAAGTGTATTGTTACTCACATAACAATATACTATCTAATCATTATGAGTTGTTTTAACAACTCATTTACAATTACATTACATTATATTTACTTCATATAATTACTCACGTAATTACTCACACTATAATGTAAGCACTAACATAATGATTCCTAAATAGTGGCTCTCCCTCTTGGTAGGGTTCCCAATGAATGCTTCTCAATGCTTTTAGTATCATCATGACTACCGGTGGCTTCCCATTAGGAGCTAAACTCATGCTCATGGTGAAAAATTCAAGCAAGAAATCGTAAGTCATAGTGAAGTTGGACGGAGGTTATTTTGATAGAACTCTTATGATTACCCTACTTTCAGGAGTATGTTGACAATAGGGATGCAAAAAGTCACACAGAACATCCGCCTGGGACTAATATGATCAATTACCTAGACTGCATTAGGCACTGTGAATAGAAAGTGGCAATCCAAATGGTTATCTGTTGAGACTATCAAGCCCAATGGCTATCTCAAGGTAGAAGCTTCTCAACTTGTTAAGTCAAATTGGGATTGCTTCATCCTTGAAAAGTGAGTTGACGATTGCTAATCTGGTATTTGGACTAAGAGATAGCAAATCATACCTACTATCCAATGTGGATGCATCACTTTGCCATGGTGATTATGAAGTAAAATGAAAAGGATGATTGGTACAGATCTTAAGTGATAGATTGATTCCATTTGGTGTACGTAAAACAATTGTATTTTGGTGCATGTGGGACTAAAGATCCCCAAATTATAATATAGAATTTCTAATCATTATGCAGCAGGCCTTGCTAATCACAATTAGTGAATTACCAAGTGATTAAGAGGTACGAAGCCTTAATCAACCGCTTAGGGTCAATTAGGAGGCTAAGATAAGATTTTGAAGCTTGTTGAGACATTGTGGTGGTGAATGGGGTGATTTTGAGTGATTGGAAGAGGGGTTTGAGTCGATACTAGAGCATATTGACCAGATCAAGGGCAAAATAGGCCTAATTAGCTAATAATCACTAATTGTCTGTTTTGAAGAGGATTTTGGCTTATGATTCATCGTAAAGTGGCATCTTGAATGCGAAAGAGGTTTGGTGATCAACAAAGTGCTTGTTAATCAACCAAAGTGGTAAGAAACGTTAGTTAATTAGCAAAGAGCACTAATTATAATGGAATTGGTAAGAATAGGAGTGATTTGTGTGTGTTTTGCCAATAAGATTGTAAAAGCAAATTTTAGGTGTCTAAAATTCTTGTAGTCTTGACTCCATTTATAAATTGGTATCCTACCAAAAATTCCTAAGTCTTCTCAAGAAGGTCATAAATAAGACCAAAATACTGCCAGCGAAAGTAGCTAGAGAAATCAAATCAACAAAGATCCTAAACCACTACGCATGTGAACCTAATGATGAATAGGTTCAAGGAATTGTCAAGTGTTTTCTCGATTTTAGACACAAGTTGGCTGAAGAAGCAGGAAATGAATAAGAAAAGGATGAGGAACCAGATAGATAAAAGAGTGGCATTGACCCTAGCTAGGCATGGAAGCCATTATGGAACAGTCTCCAAGATATGGAACCGATGGAAGCTATAGGGTTGACTCAATTTGAACCTACACCATTTTTTATATTTTCATGGGAAACTATTCCCTAAATATAAATGCATTCTATTTTTAGTATGTAGTATTTAAGAGGCACAACTATACTCACTCAATCCTCTTAGTCTATAAATAGGAGAATGCATTATGTTTAAAATACTTTTAGATATCATTTGTAAGGACGCTCTATCATTTTGGAAAACCAAAAAATAATCTTTAGCCTCAGTATATTCAGAACAATATTTTTCCTTTGAATATTTAATATGTTGTGCATTTAAATGATCCATTGAATATTTTTGAATGTTTTAGTTCCTTGTATGCAATGGTTTATCTTGCTTTCATATTAGTAATATTTCTCAGTTAAATTGCAAGTTGTGGTATGTGGTCTTTACTATTTTAGTTGTGGAAAATATCAATTCCCTTATGTTATTTTAAGTTCATATTCTTTAAAATAATTCATGGAGAAGATTTTAAGGATTTGTGCAAGTTATATAGAGTTCTATAATAATACACTGTGTATATGAGATAGATCTACTTGTTCCTAAAACTTTAGTGCATCACCTTTTTTCCATACATTTTAGCTATATTTATATCCCTTTACCCCCAAGAAATAGATAGATTAACTTTGTTTTAAAAAAAATTAGTTCTGCACCTTGATCTTACATCGGATGCATATAGTTTAGTTGGAGTTAGCCTTCTTTAGAGGTTCATCCCAAGGATCCTGGGTCCCACACCTTTGGGAAGATCCCATGTTTCACTGGTTCACTTAATGATGCAATGGGTGCATGATCCAAGTGATAATTTTTTTGGCACGCCTAGTGGGACAAGCTAAGAGTTGGTACTCCTCTTAGCATTTTCATAAATCAAGGTACCTAGTGACTCTACATTTCTGGATTTTAGGATCTAGTATATTAACTTATGTGAAGAGTTCAGACAAGAGATTCTTCAGAGAAAGGAAACTAATGGAATATTGAGTTTTTTCTCCCCCAAGAAGAAGAAAAGGTGAAGCTTCATTTTCATCATGTAGAGGCCCCTCAACACATCCTTTTGGAAGGTTTCCTTCACCAAGTGACAACCAACTAGTTGTCACCATGGTCGTAATAAACCAAGATTTTCCTGCCTTCAATGGTGGTAGTCCTCTTCTATTAGCCCAAAGTAATGTTATACCCATGGATGCTCTCAAAATTCTACCATTCTACATAGAAGATGCCAAAATTACTCCTATAGAACATATTCAAGATGTGGCTAGCATCTGTGCATTACATAATATCATAGAAAACAATGTTGCAGGTAGAATTTTCGCCATTTCATTTAAGGGAAAAACACTCCAATGGTTTTGCAAGTTTACAGCTGGAATTGTACGCACTTGGGATGATTTGGGAGAAAAGTTATACAAAAATTTCAAGGATAAGAGTGATCAGTTGTCGCTCATGGAGCAATTAACCATTATAAAGAAAGCTCCTCAAGAATTTATGGGGGATTTCAACTTCCAATTCCAGAGGACTTGGAATATGATTCCAACATTGATAAAACCCTCCCCAAACAATGCATTCTTGTACTATATAAGAGCTTTGAATAGTGATGTTATGGTTATGATCCAATCAATGGGATGAATGATGCTTCATGATGCCTATGACATTTTCGTAAGAGCTGAGAATTTCTTCATCCAAGTGGGGAAGATAGCTCCAAGACCACCAATTCCTTTGTATCTTGAGTTTCCCACTAATTAACTAGATATTTCCCCTCTTCCTTATGTGTCTAATCAGCCAACTCTGTTTGTGCCTTCCCCATCAAATGATATTCATGAGGTTAAAACATTGCTTCAAACTTTTGGAAATGAATTGGTAGCCCTTAAGAGGAAACAATCCCAATATGCTCATCCTTACAAACCCCAAAACTAACAATATCAATGTAACAAGCAGCCCTTCCAGAATAACAACCGAACACAGAATTAAGTTACCAATGTTAAACCATTGAGTGTTAAGGCTCCCCTTGTTGTTAGTTCCTCTAGAGCCCTTGTCCATATACAAAATAATTTTGTCCAGGATTATGAATGGTGTTATCTATGCTCTCAGCCACACAACCAAAACATGTGCCCTAACAAAGTACTTAGTCAAGATCTTATGGTCTAGAGCATATCCACACTTTCCAAATAACCAACAAAATCCCCTCCACAAGAAGAGGTTGGTCAATCTCAAACATCAGAGGAATCCATAATATAGAATTGGAAAGAGGAATATTTTTACGGATTCAATATAGAATCTACATCAGTCACTGCTAATAGTCGATAAAAAAAGAGAAATAGAAAACCAGTCACCAAAGGTTGATCAGGCATCCACCTCTCAACCTCATTTGCAAGTGGTTGCAAAAAAATACACAAGGAAGAAGTTTCTAGAAAAACAGGCTATTCAGGCCACAAGGAAAGAAAATTCCTCTAATGTTACAGTAACAAATGCCCATTTTCTAAAAGAAGATGCCAACGCTTAAAGAAACATTGGCAAGGTAGGAAGTATCCCTTTTAACATTGTCAAACAAATGAAGAAGACAAATTTATATGTCATTATGGGGGAAGCATTTTCGATTCCTTCTTAGAGAAATCTGCTACAGGAAGCTCTAAAAAAAATTTGTACACCTAGTGAATCGGTCAAGCAGGGGGCATCGACTGCTGCCAGCTTGTGTCAACCAGAAGGGGAAATGTTTCTAAAACCAATAATCCACCACCATTCTACATTTATTTGATCATTGGTAAGCACTTGGTACACAACGGTATGATCAACTCTGGTGCCAACATCTCCGTAATTCTAAAACATATTACAGATGTGTTGGGTATTCAGTATACACCGGTATCTAAGGGAATTATTCAGTTGGATAGCACATTGGTTCAGACTATTAGAGTTATCAAAGATCTCAATCTTACTATTCATGCGTGTCCAAGCTTGTCGTTTACGCAGGTCATATCAATCATTGATCTTCCACCTTTCTTTTCCATATGTCTATCTAGAAAATTCACTACAAAAATGGGTGGGTTTTTATTTGCTGATTGGTATTACATGCCCCTCAGGACCAGGTATGGAACTAAGGTAACTATAAGGGCAGAACCAATTTGTCAAAATCATATTGAACCCTATACCACTAACACCATTAATGGAAATCATACCATATGTGACCAAGAAGAACACATTGTGGATCATGAGTCCACCACTCCTATGGAAGAAGTCCTTGATATTGTACTTGATGATGTAAGCATGAAACATCAATTTGACCCATACGCTGAAGCATTGACATTAGAATAAGTTGGTTTATTGACATTAGAAGAAACTAGTTTAGGAACTTATTGTATCCATGAAGAAGGAAAAATTATTCCTCACCTTTTCAAGACTCGGGACGATCATGAAGGATTTTGGTGATTCTTCTTCGATGGGTCAAAGAGAAAAAATGGAGTAGGATACTAGTGTTATGCTAATTTCTCCACAAGGTGATAAATATTTCTCATCCTTTTGAATTTAGTTCACTTGCACTAACAATGTGGCCAAATATGAAGCACTAGTGCAAGGAATCTAGTTGGCTTAGAAAAAGGGAATCAAAACATTAGTTGTTTTTTGGAGACAATGAGCTTTGCCGTGCATCAGGTGAGAGCCCAAAGTGCATCAAAAAATTATCTCTTAAGCTCATACAAAAATAGAGTGTGGGATTTGATCAAGGATTTTAAAGCTTTTGGAATCCATGTGGTTCCTAGGAATCGAAACCAAGATGCAGATAGGCTTGCTACATGGTGGGTTCATAGTATGATATCTATTGATATCATGAAAGATAAATGACAGTCCGTCAAAATGTTGTTATATTGACAGTACGGATAATGTAGGTAGTTGGAAGGTTTTCGATAACGATAAGCAAATTATTCTTTTCCTATAGGAGGAAGTCTGAGTTCTGCATCGAAAGAACCAAGCCAAGCTTAAGGAATCATACGATGATCAAATCATACAGTTGAAAACCAATAAATTACTTAAGGGTCTGGTCACTCTTGAATAAATCTTCAATTCAGATGATCAAGTTAAAAGATAAAGTGCCAATATGGTAATCAAGGAAGATGATTTTGAATATGTTCAGGTTGTGGAAGATAGGTTTCTAAATATTGGGAAAGTGTGCTTGCTCAGAAGAAAAATAATCTTTTATTGGTATTTGTCAAGAGTATAGTGATATATTTGCATGGAGCTATGAATATCTTCATGGTTTCGATCTAGTATTGGACGCAACACACTATTGAGCTTCGACCCGAATGCTAAGCCAGTTTGGAAAAAAGTAGAGACTAGTCAACCCCAAGATTGATCCACTTATGAAGAAAAATCTTTCCAATCTCATTGAAGCTAGTATCATCTTCCCAATCAAACATTCTTCCTGGGTGGCTAATCTAGTTCTGGTTAGAAATAAGAATGGGGAAATTAAGGCTATGCATGGACTTCAGAGACTTGAACTGAGCCTCCCTAAAGGATCATTACCCTCTTCCATCTATGGAGTAGATTCTCCAAATAGTGGCAGGAGCAGAAAGGTTTTCCCTACTTGATGGCTACTCAGGTTATAACCATATTTTGGTTAAGGAATCAGATCAATTCAAAACAACCTTTATTACCAAATGGGGCACATATGCCTACAATAAGATTCTGTTTGGATTATCTAATGTTGGGGCTACTTTCCAATGAGCTATGGATATGGATTTCAAAGGCTAATAAATGACATGATCCTTTTTTTATCTTGATGACATAGTGATGTATTACAAGCATATGCAGAAGACCACATAGCCCATTTGGAAAAGATTTTTAAGAGGTGCAAGGAATTTGTTGTCTCACTAAATCCCAAGAAGTGCATTTTTACTGGTTCACGAAGGAAAATTATTAGGGCATATATTGTTTCCACAGAAGGAATCTCTATTGACCCAGAAAGGATTCGTGTCATCTTGGCTCTGTCCCTTCCAAGCCATAAGAAAGGCCTTCAGAGTTTCTTAGGAACCATTAACTTTGTAAGGATGTTTATACCTCAGCTCGCAGCCTTGGCCAAACCATTAACGACCATGTTGAAAAACAATACACCCTTTAGCTGGACCAAAGAAGGGAAAGAGAGTTTCGAAGCTATTAAGATAGCTATTTCCCAGGATCCTACATTGGTGAACCTAGGTATGATAAATATTTCATCCTCTACACCTTTGCAGGATAGGAGAGTATTTCAAGAATCCTCACTCAGCAAAATGATGATTTGATGGAGTAACCAATTTCTTTTTTCAGCCAGTCTCTCAAAGATCATGAACTCAAATACTCGTTTGTTGAGAAGAAGGTTTTTGGTGTTATCCAAACATTAAAGAAGTTCAAACATATGGTTTCCAATAAAAAGATACAGTTGATGGTGTCACATCTAGGAGTTAAATATTTTCTATTGAATAAGGATATGAATGAGAAACGAGCTGGATGGATCACCAAGGTCATGGAGTATGACATGCATATTAAAGTAACTAAGCTAGTTAGAGGGAACGGTTTATGCCAACAACTCATTGATGATTTGGAATCAAAAGATGAAGGAAACATGGTGTTTCATAATCATCCCCAAGAAAATACTTCTACTAACTAGTTATAAAAAATGAAGAATTTTCTTCTATTATGAGAATATCCTCTTGACTTAGATAGAACTCAGAGGTGAATTTTCCGACTCTAGTTCATTCCTTATGTTCTTGTCAATGGTGTACTTTTTCGTAGATATTTGAATGACATGCTCCTCTAATGTATAAGACTAGAACAAGTTGACAAGATACTGGAAGAATTTCATAATGGTTTGTTGGGAGGAAAATTCTTACAAGAACCACTGCTATGAAGATTATGAGGGTTGGTTATTATTATCTAGATCTATTCAAAGATTCCTATCAGTGGGTAAGAAGATGTAGAGAATGTGCCTTCTTCACAAGAAATCAAAAGCTAGATGTTCTTCCCCTTCATCTAATTCAGGTAGCTCAGCCTTTTGTTTAGTGGGGGTTAGATTTTATCAGAATGATCAATCCTCCGTCAAGCGATGGGCATAATTGGGTATTGACAGCAATGAGATTACTTCACTCGAGTGGACAGAAGCTGTAGCGTTAAAAGAAGAAAATGAAAATTTTGTTCTTGACTATTCTAGAGGGTATAATGATCAAGATTTGGTGTCCCTTTCACAGATGATTTGAGATAACACCAACTGAATTTCTTAGGTTTGAAATCTCAGTGAGTGGGCTGTCAAGAATGGAGTGTATCTTGAAGAACTTTTTCTAATTATTACCCGCAAGGTAATGGTTTAGTTGAGTCTAGTAATAAGAACCTCGTACAGGATCATCAAACGAACAATGGACAATAACAAATGGACTTGGCATATGCAACTTAAGACTACCTTATGGGAAGATAAGATCATGTCAAAAAGGTCCATAGGGAATTCCCCTTTCATGTTTGTATATGGTAGGGAGGTAAAACTTCCTTTATCTGTGGAATTTCCCTCTTTGGAGTTAGCACATCAGCTGGAGGTTATGGAAAGTGATCCTATGATGGTAAGGTTTTCCGAATTAATGGAGTTAGAAGAAATTAGGAACAAAGCTATGAAGACTTTGGAGTTACATCAAGCTCAAATGAAGAAGACTTTTGATAAGAAAGTTTCTCATAAGACTTTTCAAGAAGGATATTTGGTCCTCAAAAGGGATGCTGACAGGGCCAAGCCAAGAATGCACGTAAAATTTGATGCTCTCTATAGCGGGCCATACATCATTACAATTTGTAAAGGGGCAAATTCATTTTGCCTATCTAGACTCAATAGAGAAGCACTGCCCATTCCAGTGAATGGGATACATCTCCAGGCTTGTTTTTTAGAAGGTTTCATCTTGTACATTATTAGTCTAGGTTTATTTCCTCCAAGTGCTTTGCACATTGTTTGTTTTGCTTTGTTTGGTTTTGTTTGTTTTTCTTGGTTTTGTTTTTCCTATTTGTGTTATGTTCTAAATGTTTTGAGGTCAAGGACTCATGTGCCCAATGGATTTCTTCAGGTTATTGGACTAATTCTTTACAGGAAAGCATCCCAGAGAGGTCACCAAAAATGTTAACTTTACAAGTTACCCTTGCCAAGGAGGCTTTTAAGAAATTTTCTTGCAATTTCTACCCTTCCCATTCCTTAGTATTTTCAAGAAATTTGTTTCAAAAATTGCCTTAGTATCATTTTTCACCAAATTTTGGACTTTAGAAGTCAACATGTATTTTACATGAAAAATGAGTGTTGAGTTGTAAAACCCGAAGTCCAATCCAATCATATTTTAGAACAGGAAGTCAAAACTACAAGTGTATTTAGCATGTAGTTTTCCTCCAAATTCCGAAGTCTGACTTTGCGCCATTGTTTCGGACTTTGGAGTCCGAAGTGCAAGTTACAATAAAGTTGCACTCCGGTTCCTGAAACCCGAAACCTGATCCCTTTACCATTTAGGAACTTCAAAATTTTGGACTTCGAAGACCGAAGTGTAGCCTCCACGTAGCCTACATGCCGACCTCCAAATTCTGATTTTTCACGGCAATAAATGCCCAACTACCTACACAGTTTCTGACCCGAGTAATTAATTTTTCACTCTCTTATAAATATGTAAGTTTTACTTGTCATTTTTTTACCGGACGAATCAATACTCTGACACGCTTACATACCTTTGCATCCCAATCGTACCCCTAGGTGATTTTTGAAGAATTATTTATATATTTTTCATCATTTTGGGTAAGTTTGCAAGTTTTATTTTTATTTTCATTTTTAGGACTCTGGTTTTGTTATTTTACTTCTCCTTTGTCTTCCATCTTTCCTTTAGATACATTCTCCTCGTCACACCCCACAAATTAAGTTTGTGTCTATGAAGGGATAAGTCGTTAACTAATGACTTCAGTACTTGAAGTTTTGTTTGAATCCTTCAACTTATATAAACTTGTTTTGTTAAATATTGTTGTATAGTTTGCTATAATTAAATGCTCACCTTGTTTAAAATGATCGAGTTAATTAGATCCTTGCATGATATTGTACATGTCATTGATGATTGCAATTTGCATGTCTTGCTGGAAATAATGACTCACAAATATTATAGAATTCATTCAAGGTTACAATGTATTAAATTCTAACCTTGCTTGACATGATGATAATTGACCAACAGTGATGGGACAGTCTTCGATTGGAACAAATAAATCAATGATTTGTCAAGGTAAATAAGACCATGTCCATTTTATCTTATACTTTAGGCCTAAACTATGTGACTAAGGTATGAGGACCATGATTATACTATTACAACTTACCTTGGGTCTCGATGATATTATTAAGATATACAAATTTGGACTACATGTGTTTTTATAATATGATATTGTTTACCAAAGATGCATGAGCTATACATTAAATTTATGTTGCAAGCTATAAGGCATGATCCTTTGAATGATCAAATAGGTCTCCCTACAATTAAAAGCTTAAATTGTGTTTAGCAAGATAAAGATGTGATCCAATCATTATCTTTGATTTATTTGATTTGGTTGACTAACCATGCAAATCAACCTTGGGCCATGGTTATCATTAACAAGGGTGATTATCCATGAAAGTAATGATTGATATTTAAAAACTAATACAAAACCATTAAAATGGAGGGATTGGGAATGACAGTGGCGAGGGTTTCTAGGCCATTATGTGGCATGGAGTAAGTTATATGTATTCAATAAGAGTACCAAACTTTGGGAAGCTCAAAGCTTCTCCAAGAAGCCAATGAATTACATGCTTTTTGTTCTATATTGACCTCGTTATTCAAACTTTTAGCTCTTCCTGGATTTGAGCTTCTGTATTTGATAAATATGTGCATGGAGTTCTGAGTGAGCTATTTTGGTTATATGCATGCATTTTTAAGATGTATATTATATTGAGATCTTTGATGATCCTATCGTGACCGGCCTCGTAGTATCTACCACCATTTATTTATAATCGTTAGTTGGTCTCTCGACTGTCTGGTTTTCATTGTGGGTATTTTTACCTTTCTTTAGCCTGTGAGCATTTTTATGAGTCGACTAGCTAACTATGAAGTCGTATTGTGAAGGGGTTCAAAGAGAAATTTACAGAGGGAGCCAAAAAAATTCATAGGCATGAATCATTCTCTTACCCTCTTGATATATTTTTCCATTTCATATTTGCTTAAAATAAAGCTTTGTTACAAGATATTTGTGTGTGATTTTGTGGATCTAGGTATTTAGGTGTGCAATGCTATTGAGTTTTACTATTGTATTTCAAGGTTAGAATCTGGTAAATTTTATAGATTTGGAGGGCTTATTATTTTATGGTAAAATTTGTATGTTGTTATATATAGTTGAATGGATTAAACCCATTTATGGGTTTCCTTTGTTTACTATTCGAATTGACTACCCATATCGTACTAGCATGCCTAAGATTAGAAAGCTAAAGAACTTTTGGTTCATTTATGGGTTTTTAATCGATTGGTAGAGGATAATATCGATTCAATAATGCTATCCAGTGGCATGAGTATAGACCTCATAATAAAGAATGATGCAAATTGAAGTTTAAAACTAGGAATTATTACGGGATTGCAAGTTTACGTAATGTCATAATGTGTTTGAGAATAATATTCTACTGGTTTATTTTAAACCCATATGAGGGTTTATATAAATATTATTATTACAAAATTTGATAAAATCTAGGTCATAACCAGATTCCTAAAATATTATTCAGTTCTGTGGCAATACTTTTTAGTAGTATGCGTTGCAACTGGTAGTAATTATAGGTTTTTTGGCTTCTTCGTTTAGTCCAACTGGGCATAGTTTCCGTATTTACTTTTAAACCCATAAAGGTCAATTCCATGATAGGTAATGTAGCAAAAATCTATAGTAAAAACCCATAAGGGAAATTTATGATTTGTTCAATTTTGGTTAACTGGTTTTAGTTAGTTATCCTGGAAGAATGTAATGTTGGATGCCAGCACTTAAGTTATATTAATCCAAAATGAAATTACGTGAAGCCTATTTGAGCATGATTGAATGTCTTATGGGTAAAAAATAAGGATAAGTAACATCCTTGTGGCTTGCTGTTAGGAATATTGATGTTAGTAAATTGCTAAAATGGCATTGTAACAACATACAAAAAAAGGATTTTTGAATATGCAAGGAAGAATATCTTAAGAATATAATAATATGATATTATGTTAATATAAGTTCTATTAAGGACTATGATTTATTACAAAACTCAAAATTGCATTGAATATTATGGATGCTTTTAGCGCATGTTATTATGTGGTATGTTCCTATGAATTCCTTTATTAAGGCAAAGAAAATTTGTGAAAATGAATTGTTTGCTACTGGAATCAAAGTGATTATTCTAAAATATAGGATGTTTGATTCTTGCATTATTGTATTGATATTGTGAACTTAACATTGCAACATTTCTTTTAGTCAAATATTAAATGGAAAAAAATGTTATGTGGGTATGAGGACTATTCATGCCACTTTGTATAAAACTGACCATGTTTTAACCATGCAAGTGGAAGGGATCATTGAGTTGGTAATAAAGGAATGGTTGGTTTGATTTGATTAGTTGTACTTATTTCATGAATGAAAATAATGTACAATATTGACTGAAAGTGAAATACATTTTGAGAAAATTCTAACAAAAAGGCCATTAGGCCTATGACATGTATAGACTCAATCTTGACAGTCTCTCTTATTTCATGAGTAGAGAAAACATTTGGTTTAGTGTGAAGGAGTTATCTGACATAATTTAAGGAAATTAAGTTTGTAACATAAGAGGGTCATTTCTGATTGTCTCATATGAAAAATATTAGGATTTACTAATTTTGGGTATGTAAAAAAAAGTATTCCCAAATCATGAAGTTTGTAATAGAAGGCATATTGTATTTCTAATAATGAAATTGTGAAGCATTTATAAGGGTTGGTATTATACGTAAAGTGATTGAAAACTCTTAGATGCTCTTATGTACTTAAAAGTATTAATATAGTATTATGATGTGTTACAAAGTGAATATAAACTATATTGAAGTAAGAACACAAGCTGTCTACTAATGAGGTAATGATAAATAAATAAGTATTGCATAATATTAAGAGTATGAATGAAAGTATGTTGGTATTACATCTTAAGCAATGGAGCATGTATTGTTGTTGTGTATTATCAATATATAGCTAAGTTTCTATGTAATTAAGCAAAGTTATGTATACCAAGGAAAGTGATATTATACCAAAGGGGTTCTTATGAACTTAAAACAAGTAGCATAATAGGTATACAATGAAGATTATGTTTACATTATATATTTTACTAAGGAATCTTTTATATCAAGGTAAAACATATGAGGGATATAATCCAGGATATCTATTGTGATTTGCACATCCAGGCTATTGTTATCAACAGTAGCAACATAAAATAACCAGGGGTTGTGTGAAGATAAGAATGTGCATTCGGTTTGATGGATTTGCATTTTCAACATATGAACATATTATGATATCTTGTGTTATAACCCATATTAAGAATGCATACTGGAAGGAGCTATGAATAAATGATGTATTGATTGTTTATATTTTTATACAAATTGATATATGATTGAGCATTGAGAAACAAAGTTCAATCATGTATTTATTTTTATAGATAAGTATGTAACACAAATCAGTTTTAAAGAGAATCAATTAGATTCTAATAAGTTACATTGAGGGAAACAACTTACACCTGGAATAATCAAGTTTTATTTTCACATAAATAAACCTAGTACCTACTAAAGAACAATATCAGTGGTTAAATTGACGCTATGATTGATTTAAGTCTTGTACTAGTCAAAACATAGCTATTTATCATAAAATGATATAATTGGCTATCAAGATATATTAGGTACACATGTTAAGCAATGTCTCGAAGAGACCAATGCATACCTTTATCATGATTTCTTAAGTTGTTAACTATGAACATAATAAGATGGAAGAGAATCTATATAGCTGAACTAGGTGATGGACAAGTTCATAACAACAAATGTGTCGTCACGGAACCAATCATGGCATACATGTCTCTAAAACTTTGGCTACAGTAGTGTAAGATAATTATTATGGAGTCACCAAGGTTCTAAGATGTCAGATGCCCGATAGGATTCAATGATTGAGTTCCATGTAGACACTTAGAATTCAATATTTGACTATCCTTGATAGATGAAAGAAATCATTAGTATACTTTGTATACACGCTCATACATATTAAATGCACTTGCAAAGAGTGTTTGTGGGGGATAGAGTAGGATCTATATACTCTCATATAGGTGCACACAATTTATGACAGTTATCGGATGGATTCAATTTTAGATTTATGTTGGTATTTTAATAGTGGGTATTTAAATCAGTGAAGCATAACGTTAATGTAAAAAAATCATAGTTGAGAAGCGTAATAAAGAGGGTGTTACATTTTGGTATCAGAGTTGAAAGTTGTAGCTCTTGGAGTTATTGGGTCCTTACGCTTATTGAATTCTAATTTTATTAGCAAGATAAAATAAATAGGAAAAGGATGTACCGTGGAGAACGAACTAGACCAAATTATGCTTCAGGGTCATAGTCAAATAAGTTAGATGACACTCTAACAGTTCTTCGTGACACACTAATCTATAAGGATGTTGGGAACAACTGGTAAAGTGTGAATATGATCAACATAGTTAAACAAATTGAATTGAATGATGAAAATCAACACGAGAGTTGCTTGATTGTTGATTTGTCATGATGATATATTTTGGAACTTGAATTCAACATGATTTAAAAATCCCGTAAAGGGGAGACGAAGTAGATAGGAGTGGAGTATCTACTATAGCAGTAAGGATTAGAAAGGCCAATCAATATATAAGTAAATATACAATAAATTCTAACTCAAAATGAGAAAAAGTATACAAGAGCGTTAGCTCTTCTCCACCTGTAACTTTGGAAAAAGTGGTGGAAACAATGTGGCAGTAAATGTAGACTGCCATAATGATTTCAATAAGAAAGACTTGTTGCAATTTCCATCAAGTAGCATAACAACATTGCGGTGACTAATAAGCTAAGATGAAGGACCGATTTTCTTAATAACATTAAGTAAGTTAAGTAGAACTTCCTATTGTTGCTTTAATTTGATACTAGTATAGTTGAGTTCTTAGTATCTAGTGATTAGTTTAAACAAAATTAGAAATCTAATTTATCCTTTGCATATTAAGAAGGAATTGTAAATCTTTTACTTTCAATGCAACATTGACATTGATGTTGTCTGATCCTCCTCATGGAATTTGGAGTTAAGAAGTTCTTAAAGGACTTAAGACATAGTGATTAACTTTGATTGTTTTAAGGCCCTTGGTGCTGGGAAATATGGGGTTTTTCATCAAATGGTGGTACCCAATGTTTGATCCCCAAAAATTAATCATTAATATTGTTCCTCTTTGGTGCTGGTTACCTGGCCTCCCTATGTAGTTCTAGGATGATGAGATACTGTTGAATATTGCAAGTTTGACCAGCTCTCCCATCGAGTTAGATAGCTCAACTAGGAGTAGATCATGACTGGCTCACAACAAATTTTGTGTCTCTATAGATACTGATCAAGAGCTCTCAAACCACATCGTTCTTCAGACGAAGTTTTACCCTTGGACACAATATGTGATCTATAAATCTTTTCAAATGAGGTTTGTTAAGTGTCATAAACTTGGACATTTCACCAGAAACTGTCCTAGTAAAAATACCCTCCATAAAAAGAAAAAACACATTAAACAAAATGGAAATATGACACCAAGAAAAGGTCAATCAAATGATATGGCTTTCAAAACGCCCACTAAGAAACAACCAACTAGAATATCCCTCTGGGTCCCTAAGACTTCTCTAAAAAAAGTAGATCTAAAGGAAGAGTCCAAGGTGGAAGGTGATAAATTGGTTACCTTGAGCCTTCAGTATGAGGAGGATTCACAAACTATCAAGGTCCTTCTAAAACCTTGTGATAATGGTAGTGTTAAAGACAATGGTTTACCTACTATTCAAGAAGAAATTCCATCTCCAAAAAACCTCTCACAAGCTGAGTTTCAGACTCAAATTGACAACCCTTTTGTAGCTCTCGGGCAGCCCATACCTAAAGAGACATCATCCATTTCAAAAGGCAGCCCCAATATACGTGTGGATAAAACTAGCTATATTCTTGTAAAAGACACACATCAGATGCTTTGCGGACAAATCCTAACTCCTGAAGGCACTAAGGGAGTTAGCAATGTTACACCAATCAAAGAATACTCTTACAGCCTGGTGGATTCACACCCCTTTATGTAGATATCTGAAGGTTTGTTGAAGTCCCCTAATCATGTCAAGGAAGACAGAGAGATCACCCCAGCTTCTAGTCTAGTCCTAAAAGATAACACAAACTCTCCTGAGTTTACTCTTGTCTACAGACAAAAGAGGAAATCTAAAGGATTTGAGAATATACCCGACGCCTTGTTTTTTGATAATAAAAAATATCCTAGTAGCTGGATCACTTCCACATCAAGGGTAACTGGGTATACTATCAGACATGCAAATACAAGTGCTAAAACCACAAAGGGTAGACCTTCCTAAAATGATCAGAGAAAAAAGGAGCTCAACAAAGCCTTGGCTAATGGCACTCAATCTTCTCTAGACCATCTGGTCCACTCCTCTCCTCGAATTTTTTAATGAAGATTGTTTCTTGGAACATCAGAGGCCTTAATGGAAGTGGAAAACAACGTACACTCAAGGATTTGAGGAGTTGTAACCCTTTTATCATGACTATTCAAGAAACTAAAATGAGTTCTGAGAACTTAAAAGTTTGTTGTAAAAAAATCTAGAAAAAGGTTGAATGGGTAGCAGTCGACTCTAGAGGAGCATCAGGAGGAATTTTGGTATTTTGGGATCCTTTCAAGGTTACTAGTAAGCTTATCCTCTCCTCTCACTCCCATTTGGCACTCTCCTTTCATACTGTTGATAACAAATGACAATGGATCTTCTCGGTGATTTATGTGCCTAACACTCTCCATAGAAGAAGACAACTTTGGAAGGATCTATTAACCTTCTATAATTCTTGTCGTAGATAGAACTGGTTTCTCATGGGAGACTTCAACTCCCCCCTTTCCATTACTTGAAAACATGGGGGAGCTTGGGACCACACTGCTGGTATGGATGATCTTGCAGACTTCATTGATCAGGCCAAACCATTAGATCTTGAACTTAATGGAAATCCTTTTACCTCGTCCAACAAGTGAATTGAAAACAATATCATTCAAGTTTGGATGGATCCTTTACTCATATCTGCTAATTGTCTCCTTATTCAAGACTTTCACCTCTCTTCTCTTCCCAAATTTGCCTCTGACCACAATCCCATTGTCATGAATATGGTTACTAATGAGAGACCTGTTCAGTCCTCATTTAAATTCCAAAAAATGTGGTTCGACCACTTATATCTTCTTGATAGGATTAAAGAGTTGCGGGAGATTCAAGTGGAGGGCACAAATCAATATAGAATTGTCCAAAATCTCAAAAATGTCAAAAAAAGTTAGAGACTGGAACAAAGAAGTTTTCGGCAATATCTTCAACCAGAAAAAAAATCTCAAATAAGACATCGATGTTTTGGAAAAGAAAGTGGCTACCTATGGCATGAGTCAAGAGGATTACATTCGTGAAAAAAAATCTTTTAGCAAAGTTCCATACCATATGTGTCAGGGAAGAATCCTATTGGAGACTTAAGTCTAGAGCAATTTGGCTCAAAGATGGAGATAAGAACACGAAGTTATTTCATATATCAGCCCTAAAACATAGAGCCCATAATAAAATATCTAAGGTTACAACTCAAGCTGGCATCATGACATCAGATCCCAACTCCATCAAAGAAGAAGCTGTTATTTTTTACAAAAACCTATTGAATGACTGTCCTCCTTTGTCTCAGGAAGTTGCAAACAAGTTGCTGGAATCTATTCCAAACAACTTGGTTAGGCTTGAAGAGTTTGGTGCTCTTGCTAAACCATCTACCATAAAAGAAATGCATAAGGAAGTTTTCTCCATGGAATGTGACAAAGCCTCGG
Organism: Taxus chinensis; assembly: GCA_019776745.2. Taxonomy (NCBI): domain Eukaryota; kingdom Viridiplantae; phylum Streptophyta; class Pinopsida; order Cupressales; family Taxaceae; genus Taxus; species Taxus chinensis. The sequence continues at coordinate 153,870,001 of CM034156.1, forward strand.
GCCCATAGGGCTTCTTTGCTTTCTTTTATAAAAAAACTTGGGAAACTTGTGTGGATGACCTTCTTAAAGCTATTAATGAATTATTCAGAACAGGTAGAATTCTCAAGGAAATAAAAAATAATTTCATTGTCCTAATTCCAAAAAAGTCTAGGGTGAAGGAATTCAATCACTTTAGAACCATAAGTCTCTCAATGTGCTTTATAAAATCTTCACTAAAATACTAACCTCAAGGCTACAACCACTACTTCCAAAATTAATCTCTAACCAGCTAGGGAGAAATTGTAAAAGGGAGAATTATCCAAGATGGAGTAATTATGGTTCACAAGACCATACACTTGATAGAGAAAAGAAAAAAGGTAGGTATGGTGTTAAAATTGGACATGAACAAAGCCTTTGACAAAGTTTTTTGGTCTTTTCTTAACCAAGTGATGAAAAAATTTGGTTTTGACGAGAGGTTTAGAAAAATCATATGGAACTTTATTTCATCACCAAGATTCTCAATGATTGTCAATATCAGCCTGGTGGGTTTCTTCCCAAGCAGTTGCGACATCGGGAAAGGTGATCCCATCTCTATTATTCTCTTCATCATCATGGCTAACAATCTCAATCACACTATTAATAGAGTTGTTTCATTGGGCTATCTTAATGGTTTTAGACCCTCCACCTTTGACTTAATGGTCTCTGATCTATAGTTCACGAATGACACCATTCTGCTTCTCCTGGCCTCTATCTTTGAAGCCAAAACAATGAAGCATATTTTGCAGTTTTATGAAGAAGCTTCAAGGTAGCAAATCAATTTCGATAAAAGCTCATTATACTTCTTCAACACTCCTCTTGCAAGACAAACAAAAATTGCACAAATCTTGGGTTGTGAAATCAATTATTTACCTACTACATACCTTGGGCTACCTCTTGGCACCAACAAAGTCCAAATGAGTGTGTGGAATACCCTGCTAGATAGGTTTCAAAGAAATCTTGTTGGCTGGAAGAGATCTATTCTTTTAAGTGCTTGGAAATGCCTTCTTATTAAGAGTACGCTTCAAAACTTGTTGATTTATATCATGTCCTTGTTCTTTATTCCTGTAGTTGTTATGGAAAAAATAGAAAGAATCTAAAGAAAATTTCTCTGGATAGGAATTGAAGATAAGAACATGATGCACTTGGTAGCTTGGGACAAAGCATGCAACAACAAAAAATTTGGAGGTTTTGGCATAAAACAAATTCAGATCATGAATGTTGATCTCGTCTCTAAAATGGGGTGGCAATTGGTGAAGGAGGAATAACCATGGACCAATCTCATTAAAGCCAAATATCTAAATCAAGGAAACACCATGGACTATTTCAATAATGACACTTACCTATTGGGATCCATGTTTTGGAACAACATCGTCAAGATCAGGAAACAACTAGCTGTAGGATGAAAATGGACTCTGGGCACACGGGAGAAATTAAATTTCTAGCAGGACAACTGGGCTAATTTTAGCACTTTGTCAAATAACTAACATTGGGAGCAACTTAAAGACAACCTTTCTAGGACAACATGTTTGCAACTATATTCAAAATGCAAAGGGAAAACGGCATTGAAAAAACCTTGAGGCATTTACATCAAACAACAAGGAGCTCCTTCGAAACTTAAAACCACCTTAAACCTCATCCCCATCAATCAAACCCAAAACCAAGACGAGTTTAATTGGGTTTCTTCATTTGATGGTAACTACACAGTGAGATGAGGATATCAGTTGTTTTCCAATGAACCCATCAGCAACTTCCCTTGGGACAAAATTTGGTTTAAAGAGCTTACCCCGAAAATTAATCAGTTCCTATGGTTCATGCTCAACAAAGGGATACTCACCATAAAAACCCTCATCAAAAGAGGGTCAACCATATTGAACATATGATATCATTGTAAGATGGACAATGAAACAATCCAACATTTGTTTCTCCACTGTCCAACTGTTAATTCTCTTTGGCAACTCATCTTCAAAAGATTTGATGTTAAGTAGTCTTTCCTTGAAGACATCACACAGGCTTGGCTGTAGTGGAAGCCTCCTTTTAAACATGCTTTTCTTTGTAGGCTATGGAAAATCATATTCCCTCACACCATCTGAGAATTTGTAAAGCTAGAAACTCAATCATTTTCAGTGATACTAGCAAGAGCATAAAAATCATCCTCAACAAAATTGCGGTGGCTATGAAGGCAAACATCTTGAAATTTAAACCTAAAAAAAACCAAATATCCCTAGGAGGAGGTCAAATATCTTAAGGCATGGACTATTGATCTAAATCAGTGCACTTCCCCCATCTAAAGCATTGACATGTCTACTGTGTAATGGATTCCACCTTCTAAAGGTTGGTTTAAGCTAAATTTTGATGGTGCCTCTAAAGGAATCCCTGATCTAGATAGAGGAGGTGGTTTGATTAGAAATCACAAGGGTCATCTTATTACAACATATGTTGGTCCCATGCGTAAACAAACTAATCACTTCTATGAGGCCCCAACTACACTTTAGGGAATCAAACTTGCTAAAAAACTCAGCATGGGAAACATCATCATCAAAGGTGACTATATGAATATCATCAAGATTCTTAATAGTTCCTTAACTCCTAGTTGGACCATCCGAGATTTTATTAATGAAGCTCACAACTTATGCAATGGTCTAAATATTATTTTCAAGCACATGTATAGAGAAGGAAACAAATTTGTAGATTCACTTGCTAATATGGGAGTTAGTAGCAATGATTACATAAAGTGGCATGATATCAATGACACTCCTACCGAATTCTGAAACATCATTTCAAATGAAGCGAGCTCACCCATTAGTACACCTCACTCAATGGTGCAAACACGTGTGCAATCCCAAAGATAGATTGTATTGGCATTTCGGGCATGCCCGAATTTACTCTTCCAGGCTCTCAAAAATTGATCACACTAAGTCTTTCAGGGAGAAAGAAGTGGATTTTATCTCTGCTTCACACATACTTACAAACTATCAAAGGGATACTGAGAAGCTTGTTGCTCACAATTTTTAGTTTAATCCGGTGAAATCTCAGGAGGTTCTTAGAATGGGTGGTGCCCCTTACCACGTGGAACCTAAATTTGATCCCCAATGGCAGGAACAAGGAGACCAACAATATGGAGGGCTTCACCGATTTTATCCAACGCATAAAAGGGCATGACCAGTATATCTCCATATAGTTCGTGGTGAATTGGAAATACCATAATGTATCCTTTGGAGATAAGAGCTTTCAAATTACTAGGGAATTCATTTCTTTTATTACCGGTCTTAACATGGAAGGGAATAAATTTTTCAGAAAGAAAATGGATAAAGAAGTAGAAGAAAAGTTGTTCTTGGATGATGGAGAAATGCTTGACATAAAAAAGGAGGGCATTCTAGTTTCCTCTATCCTACATTCATATGATGAGGTGACAAGGATGATGGTACGCTATGTCACTTTAGAAGGGAGGTTATCCACCATTCCACAATACCATATTGTTTTGTTCAACCACTTTTGACATGAGGTGAAGGTAAGCCTCTTATATTACATTATGAAATCAATGGAAAAGTCAATTCTAGAATTTCAGGTTCATAAGAGGATTATCCCCCTCCATCAAGGTGTCACATATCTCATTAGTAAATACTTGTCTAGTGTTTTTGACAATGACCCATGCCCTGCCATGGTTTCTCCCCTCCCCAAGAAAACTTGTATCCATTCTAAAAATCCAATGTATAGAGACTTTGTCTCAGAACCACCCCCAAAACGAGTTCTCTGTAGTAGCTATAAATGTAAGGAATTTGTGGGCTCTAGTTTGAAGGGTGAAGAAATTGTGGTTGATGATAGCCCTCCTCTACTTTCCTTGATATTAAAGTTGGCCCCAATTTAGAGAATAAATTTAACATGCAGGCTAGTGTGGTTAAAACCCTCGAAGAAAATGTGGTTTTTCTACTCAAATCTACTATTAAAGAGATAACCTTGGACCCCAATGCATGCCTCAAAGAAGAAATTGCTGCCTTGGAAACCAAGTTTAAGGCTTTAGAGGACAAATACACCAACTGCTTAGCTATGCACAGTGTTGTAATGGAACTTATATAGGTACACATCTGGAAAATCTGTGACTCCAGTGGCATCTTGGATACGACTTGGAAGAATGGAAAGATCACAAGGAATTTCAAAGCTTCTAACTGGGATCTCACCATCGACATTGCACTGAAACTTTATTAGGTTTTCAGGGAGGTTGTCAAAGTTTTTAGCAAGTCTGTTGGATAATGTTTTTGGTTCCCTATTCTCGGTGTTGTAGTTTTTTGTGTTGTTGTATAGTTGTTGTTTTGCTGTCAATTTGTTGTTACTAGGCTCTTTGTAGGTAGTTGGCCCCTACCTTTACGTTATACTACTTTTTTCTCTTCTGGTTGGGGTGTGGACCCCACAGATCAAAAAACCATAATGTTTCAATTTGCTTATTTTGGATGTTGAGCCTTTTACTATAAACTTGGGTAAGGTCCCACCAAAACCTTTTACCAATAATAATTTTTTTTGACTGTTTTGACATAAATCAATGTTTTTGCTGATATGGAAGATAACCAGTACTTGGAAGCATGCGAAAATAATAATCCTAAAAGGAAAAGAAAGGAACAGTTTGGTTGATTTAAGCAATAATTAACAATGAATGTATGATGAAGATATCTGAAGGGTGAAAACCATAGAAGTGTTTGGATAAAAATAGTTAGAAAAAAAGATCGTTGGATGCATTGCAAATAAAATTGGGAATTGCATAGACTAAGGTCTGGAAAAACAAGCGAGTAACAAAACAAAACAACTTAGGAGACTTGTGGGAAAATGAAAACAGTGATTTCATTATTTGTATTTGTGATATATGGCTTGTTTTTTACTATTTGTTATATACAATAAAAACTATTACATGATTGGCCTGGAGTTATGAACAAATTACATAATATTTTTTGTTTTGCAACAATTTTTGCTTGTTGAAATGTTGTTACATCCAATAAATTTGTGTTTTAGATCTAAATATTGTAAATTTTTTTTGTGAAAAATGAATACTATTCTCCTTAAACTATTAGATGCAACTATGTGATTTATTGCACTCATTGATATTAATAAGTAAAAATCATCGAGATGATGATTCATTAAGGAGGAAGTATGTCACACCCCACAAATTAAGTTTGTGTCTGTGAAGGGATAAGCCATTAACTGATGACTTCGGTGCTTGATGTTCTGTTTGAATCCTTCAACTTATATAAACTTATTGTGTTAAATATTGTTGTATAGTTTGCTATAATGCAATACTCACCTTGTTGAAAATGATCGAGTCAATTGGATGCTTACATGATATTGTACTTGTAATTGATGATTGCAATTTGTCTGTCTTGCTGGAAATAATAACTCGTAGATACTATAGAAGTTATTCAAGGTTGTAATGTATTAAATTGTTATACGAAAATAATGATGAAATTCATAGCTACTAACGTTTCTTAACATGACAATAATTGACCAACAGTGATGGGACAGTCTTCAATTGGAACAAATAAATCAATGATTTGTCAAGATAAATAAGACCATCTTTGTTTTATCTTATAGTTTTGGCCTAAAGTATGTGACTAAGGTATGAGGACCATGATTATATTATTAGTACTTACCTTGGGTCTCAATGATATTATGAAGATATACAAATTTGGACTGTAGACACCAATTTTCGGTATAATGCCCCTCTGTCATCTCTCCTTCATGCAACTTCCCCTCTCGCCTTCCTCTTTCCTAAATTTGAATAAATCTCATCCATTTGATCACCTTATTTAATTAATTATCAAATGGGCTCCATGTGGACCCATTTGATTATTAGAATTTTGGATTTTCTCCCATATCAAATAATTCAATTCATGGGTATTATTATACCCATCTGACACCCCTTTCTTAAATTCAAAAGATGGAATCTTTTATCTCACCTACCATGTCAATCATGCTCCCCACTCCATCTAATAAGTCAAACCGTGGGCCCTTCGTGATCACATCATACCTCTTAACTCAGGTTACTCTACCCAACCCTGTTTACTCTTTAACCCCAATCTAACCTCACCTCTAAGCTATAAATATGGGTTTTACCCCATCTTTCAAAGGACCCCGAAGACCTGGAAGGAGAGAAATGATTTGAACCTAGGCCTGGAAAAACTTGGAAGGAAAGACCTGGACCTAAATCCTGAGAGGAGAAGAAAGAGATTAATTAAGTTTTGCAAGTTTGAGGGAGAAATCTTTGCCATGGTTCGTTATCCTGCCACCATGATGCCCATTTCATCTCCATATTAGAGCACAAGCTAAGTCCCCTTGTCATTTTAGTTACTTGTCATTTTATATTCCATTATTTCTACATGATAGATATTGTTCATGATTTATCGTTATCTTGTTTGACACGGGGGTTGACATCCTCTAAGGGAGTTAACATCCTCTTGGAACCGGTAATGTCTAGGCAACCCTTGCATATTGTTATCTAATATGATCTATTTCAGTTTTAAAGATCTATTTTCTTTGTATCACACATCTATCTTCTTTACGCTCGTAGATCCACATTTGCATATGAGGTCCGAAGCCCTCCATTCGAAGTCGTTGGTGGCTTCCAGTATCGACCTTCTCCCGTGAGAGAATGAGGTTTCCTGTACAACATTTGGCATGCCCCGTGGGACCAGACCCAAGTTCTGGTAATTGTTTTGTTACTTTACTTTACTTGTTTTGTGCAAGTGTTGTAAGGATCATGGTTATCTGGATTCATCATTTTTGTCAAGTTAGATATATTTTACAAATATTTCATTTTTCAACTCACTTTCTTGTAGGGATTTAGTATTATCTTTGTCTATTTGGCATGTTACTTACATTTTGTAGTTTTTCTCCACCTCGAGGTAAGTAGTTTTATTGTTTTTCAAAAAAATAAAAATAGTAGTTTTGTTTTTGTTTTACAAGTAGTATAGAGTTAATTTTTACTATTTAAATAAATAAAAAAGAGATAGTTAATTGTTATTCTCCTAAACTACCCCATCTTACCTATCTTGTCATTCCCCTATTTTTACCATCTTGGCCATCCCACCTCACTCCGTCCACAATCCCGAGCTTCCATCAACTTCCCGAGTTCCCACCTTCCTCTCAACTTGTTCCCAACTCCACAACTCGCACGACTTCCCACTCAGCTCCACACACCTCCACTCGACTCTCCATCCGAATTCATTGCTCTCCCTCATAAAATCTCCATCCGACCTCCCAAATCCACATAACTCACCACGTATTTCTTCCCAAACTACCTGGCTCACCTATCTGCCCTCGCCACTCCCACACCAGCTATCTCATTTGCTTGTTGAGCCCCTCACTCAACACTGACCCTGCCACCATCTCTCTTCCCTCTCGAACAAGCCACTTGGCTCACCCCTACACTCTCCCACTTTAATCAACTGCATCATTTCATTCTTGTCAAAATTCCCATTTAGACATATGTCTGCCACCACTTGCAAGAAATTACTTTATCTATATTGCTTCCATCCCCAATCTATAATATCAGAGTCCGTTATTATTGACTTCCCAGAAGCAAGTTGCAAAGCAATAATTCCAAAGCTATAAACATCCCATTCGGGAGTTGGCTTCCATCTTTTTACCCTAACCTTGGCACTTTGGGGGGATGTATCCATCAGTCCCTGCTGGTTCTGAGCTGTTCTCTCCTCGGCTGATCTCCAAGAGACAGGCGACACCAAAATCCCCCAACTTTGCTTTGAGATTTGTATCCAGAATAATATTACTTAATTTGATGTCTCTATGAATCACTCATACCTTTTATGACATATTATTGTGAAGATAATCTATGGCCAATGCTAAATATTTACAAATTTGATATACAATGCTCCAGGTGAGATCCGAATCCCTCAATTAGAAAATTCGATGGTAAAGATCCCCCTTTTCCATATACTTATAAATGAGGAGGAGCTTGCTTTCCTCATCATACCATCCTATAAACTGGAGTAGGCAATGATGTCATAAATGAGTGATTATATTGATGTTCAATTAATATAATTTGGATCCACGAACTAATCGGTGCCTGATGATTTTGATCACAATGGGATTTTCAGTTGTAGAATTAGGTAGTTGTGCTTTGTACACCATTGGCATTCTCCCATCTCCCAACATTTTCGTAGCTTTGAAGCCTTCAACAACAAATTCTAATTCATTACATTTGAATTCTCTAGGAATTTGTAGGTGTATTGTGGGAGAAGGACCCAGAGATGTCCCTTCTTCTCTAGGATGTAACTCTAGGCCGCACACTATATTTTACTGCCCATCATAAATTTTCTGGGTAGCTAAACCGCCATCTTTCCCCTCATTACCTTCATCTATTTTCTTCGACACTGTTTCATGGTGATACCACATCCCGTATGAAACACTTCCCTTGAATGTATTCTCCTCATTGTCTTCTCTTCTTCTGCTCATAATTTCCCATGATTTACCATGCAAAGAATGTGAATATCTATGCAGATTTACAAGATTCTGATGCTGGGTCCTTTCAATTATTTCCAGCTTAGTTTCAAATTCATGCAAATGTTGTGGATATTGACTGTAATGTATCTTATAGCAGTTGGCTCATAATTCTTGACAAAACATTGATAAACGGTGCTCAAAACACCACTGCCAATTAGACATTATGCTATGCACCTAGGGAAAGGATGTTATGATGTATATGTATTGATGGAGATGCCGACATGTGGTACACATCCCCTTATCTTATTATATCATTCATTTATGATTTATTATGCTTAGGAGGTCGGCCTCAGTATTGGCCATAGGTTAGAATGGTATATATAGGGGTCAGAAGGTTGTAGTTGATCATCATATTAAGTATTGGAGTGTTATTGTATGGTTTGGAGGTTACCCCCTTGAATTGGTATTAAGGTCACCCCCTCGAAGTGGAAAAGCTATTATATGAGCATATTGTCATCATTTATCTATATTTTGGTGTTCTCTCATGTTATCCTGCTGTATATGTTCTAATTTATACAAGTAATATCCTTACACATTACTCACCTCTATTCCTATGATCATTACCATGCATTTGATAGACTATCCTATAGACCTCTTCATCAACACCTAACCCATATATCTAGTATCAGCATTGACCTCTTCACTGTCACGACTACGGTCACTCACCCATGAGCTTGCTAGGTGACATTTTGGTTTACGTCCACATCTCCTTTGTAAGAAGTCTACACTTCTCAATTATCTTTCTGTCTTGTCCTCTCAAAGCCATTATTTGTGTCCTAAAAGTCCACTCTCCCCATCTAATTTTCGTCATTATCTCTTAAAGTCCACGTTCACTCATTATATATGGTTATTATTATTTCTAGTTCATATAAAGAAATGAAATAAAAACAAAATGCACATGTGAATGTCTTATCATTAATAATTTGTATCGTATGCCTTCATAATTAATGAGTTTAACTCATACATCTATTTCATAGTTTATAGTTAGTTTATTGATTTATTTTCACAATTACTCTAACTGATTAGGAATGTTCCAATATATTTTTTTATTAATCTATTAGATTAATTATTTTTATTTTTATATTTATTTCCTACGGAGGTACTTTTTGTAAACAACATTTTTTTTACAACAGTTATATCGGTTTAACCACATCAACTAAATACAGTTATTTTCTTTTTACAGGGTAACATCTACGACCTTGTGGCCACTAAAAATTCACTATCAAAGACCAATTGTTGACACAAAACACACCACCAATCTCATTTTACCAACCTTGTCTGGAATTGTAAATGGCGTAATTTTAAGGTTGGTGGACGCCTCAGGTCAGTGATCAATACGCGATCATCACACGCAATCAAATAACCAAGAAAAGCGTTCTCCAGGTTTCACTCGTTTTTCTCTATTTTCTCTCTTCTGCATTGAATTTTCCTTTTTCTAAGTGATTGTCTGGATCAAATGTCACATTTCATTTTGGCTTAAAAAGAATCTTTCTTTTCTACATCCTACTTGCTCACATAGCCTAATAAGGGGTCTAACTCTTTGCATCACACATTATCACACATAGCCTGAGACTTCACAAAAAAAATAAACACATCAAAACACTCCTTTCACGTGGTTAACTGATTGGGATTTGAACACCCAACATGCAACCATCTTAGACATCTCCCAAGCCAAAACCACCTGAAACCAGCGTTAGACTTCCGTTCTTTAAGCACCTTCATTATCCATCATAATTTTCTTTTCACATCTCATAATTAATCATGATGATAAAAAATATGTTGCTTGATTTGTTTGTCAAAAAATTTCATAAACAAATGCTTGTTTATTTCATGTTTATTGTCACTTTTTCTCAAATCAAAACAACACAGCAATTTGCTCCATCCAATGATGTCACTCCCCCTAATGATTTTTTTCAACAAGATTCTAAACTCAAAACTACGCCTTTAGTTATTCAACCTTCAATCCCCATGGTCTCGCTTCCTGAGAACCACGTTATGCACAATTATCTCTATCTTAAAACTAATCTGCATATCCTTCACCAAGCTAATCTTCTTAAATCAACTGCATCACCATCTCCCGCTCCTCCAGAGACACTGGGGCATCCTCCTAACCCCATATATGATTTCGTATTTCAAAAATATTCCACAATCTCTCAATCCTACCAATCTCCTAAATTGGTGGATCGCATTCCACCCACATCCCATGTTGACAATTCCATTTCATCTGTTACTAATATGCATGTACGACCATCTCAACCTATTCACACTTACATTGCTACCCATCGTATGCTCCACCCATCTCAACCTCTTAATACCCATATCCCCACTTATCATTTACCACAACAACCTATCCAATTTCAATGAACACATCATGTCCCTATTGTTCAAAGTTAGCCTATGTAGCAATCCCAACCCATGACACATGTTAATCCTTACCAAACAATTCACCAAACACCCACACATCTACAAACGTATCATTCACCTTATCAATCTACGTTTCAAACCCCACAACCAATTCAATATAAACCTAACAAAACATCGAGTGATCCAATTCACGCTTTGATGAATCGATTGGTCAATTTAGAAACCATTACCTTAGCACCTAAGAACATCTTATTCTATGAGCACATCTATAATGAACCGATTCATTCGTCGGTTCTAATCAAACCATACCATCCTCATTGGAAACTTCCCGCATTTACTAAGTTCAACAACAAGGAAGATCCCCAACAACATCTCCTCACATTTAAACATGCATGTTGTCTTATTGCGCATGATCACGATCTACTGCTTCACACTTTCCTTACGTCTTTGTCTAGTCTCGGGTTGGAATGGTACAACAATATTCTGTGACATTCCATATTCTCCTTCAATCAACTTGCATAGTTGTTCTTAGAACACTTTTCAATTAATATTACACGCAAAACCACTATCGCTGACCTATACACCATTTGATAGTTTGAAGACGAGCCCATCGCTGACTTCATCGCATGGTGGCGTGGTGTTATAAACCAACTTTCCTTCACTCTTCCACAAAACAAACTCATCGAATTATTCTCACGTTCATGTGCAAAACATATATCATCTACTTTACAAATCCAATCATTCCAAACCTTTGATGAAGCTTTCACAATGGCTCACAAACTTGAAACCTGTGCCATTGAGAAAGAGCATGGGAATCTACAAGTACCTCTTCTTCATACCCGACCTCTCGAGGTCGTGTCAAGACAGCCGGTGAATGTTGAATGTGAATGGATATGTATAAGCTAATTGGGTAATCTTAAATCCTCAATACGTAATAACGGAATCTGCGAATCTAAGGTGAAGAAGGCCCTCCTAACCTGTATTGGTGTAATGGCTCGTTTAGATATAATGGTTACTCGGAGGGTCCAATTGATGTTGAGCTCTACAGAGATCCTACTTCTTGGTTGTTGGATACATGGGAAGTGACCTATGGGAGCTTTGTATATATCTCCAGACAAGGTCATGAAAGTAGTGGTAGGTGGTTTAGTGGATTTTTTGGTTAGCTATGGGTGGTTTTCTGGTCTAACTCAGAAAATATTATATTGATTGGCTTCTATGTTTAATATGGAAAATTGTGCTATAATATCTGGTGGGAGTGGTGAAGATCTAAACACTAGCATTCGCAAGCCAGTGTCAATACTTGACTGATTTGTAGGCCTGTTAGGTTGTGGGACTTGGGGATCACAACCGTGAGTTCGTGGTTGTCGTGGACCTATTATGGCCATGTGAAGAATCAATCCCTTCTCCCAATTATCCAATAATCGTATGCCTTTTAAGCTTCTATGTTTAGAACTAGAAGTTGTATGATTTTCTCGGAGTACTTAACATGTGTTTTGGCAACTTGGATACGTAAGCTAGTGTCTATGTCAACGAGGAGGTCTCCTGCGTTAGGGTGCGAAACCAAAGGATCGCAACCAAATGTTTGTTCTTGATCAAACCCTTGCATGGTCATTCAGGTGTTTTATCAAGGCAATCTATAATTCAGATGGTTTGACCAGAATGTGTAAGCTTTTTTGTCTTCGATATTCAATCCTCTTAGTTGCTCACTAATTACTTGTAAGTTTGCTATTGCTTGAAAGACTTGTATCCTAAGGTCCTGATCTATATTAGCTAAAGTCGTGGGTAAATTTGGTTGAGGTAATATAGGCTCAAATACATATTCTCTAGGATCTCTAGGTCTTGTGATTGTCATACAAAATGATTCAACTTTTAACCAACATTTAATAAGCTGATTACAAAAGAGGTATTTACACTATGTAAACATCCTGCTATTTTTGTATTTTCAATGATGTATTTTAATGAAATTAAAGAGCAGCTACTCTAGTATATCTATAAAATGAACAACTAATCTAATAACAGAATAAAAACAAGCAACGTAGCCTGCTATGGCTATTCGCATGTGTAGTTGTGATTTTATCCTAAATATCTAAGTAGTTATATCTTTTGAATTTGAAAGGCTCTCAATCCTACCTCAGAAGTGAGGAATGAATCACAGTTTCTTAGAAACTATCAATCCCCACAGCTTCCTTGGTGATATCGAGAGTGAACTTTTAACTGAAATAAAATAATTCACTACTCTATTTGATATGTCGTAACTAGAACTTTGGTCGCTCAAACCTGGCGTTTACAGAACAATGGTAAATCTAGTTGTGTGTGATTTCATCCCCTCAGTGTGATCTCCTCGTTTCTTCATGCCCTCGTGAATCCAGAAAGTGTGTATATGATAGTATCAACATAAGATAACAATCGAACAATGGTAGCTTTGGATATAGACCAAATATAATGCGAGTAGGAAAGGGATAGCGCAAGTGAACAGAGCTTGACTATGTAATTCCTAGTGGGATTTGTTGCAGGAATACAACACAGGTGTACCTAGAGTTTCAAAAATTATCCTTGTGACAAAACAAAACCTGCAACTCTAATGGATTCTAGTCTAGAAATGAAGCTATTCTATGTTAAACTGACTGCATGCAGTAGCAATGGAATAAGACTTGAAACAAGAAGATGATATGACCTCTAAAATTCCAACAATGGAAGCAAAACATGAAACTAACAGAATTCTAAGCAAGGAATTGAAAAACTAAGCAAGGACTTGAGAGGATGAGGGGCCATTTTCTTGAAAACAAGCTGGCTATTTATAACCAATGCATTTACCAGAGGGTAACTCTTATTTGATCTCTTTTACTATAAACAAAGGAAAAACACTATTCCCAGGGATCAGAAAACATTAATGCAAGCCAAAGTGGTTGAAGAAAGTGTGTAAATTTGAAGATTTATGTTTGACGCGATCGTCGGAGGAATTTGGAAAACACGAACAAAACCGCCGCCATGTGCAGGGCGGTAGTTATGGGACCGCCGCTATGCCCTGGGTGGCGGTCACAGGACCGCCTCCCAAGCAGGGCGGTGGTTCCGTCACTGAAGACAAAAATACAAGAAGAAAGGGGGAAAAGGGCAAAACCAAGCATGTGGAGGCTGAGCGGGGCATGCGGGATACAAGCGTATACTTGGCGAACCTTTCTAGATTTTGAACACCTTGCAAGGAGACCTGTATCATCATTTCGACGGTGCAGTACCCTACAATTTCAGGTACATATAGTTATCTTAAACTCAGATCGACTAAACCTAAAGTTTAATCTACCAAACCATTCACACATAATGACAGATTTAAGGATGTGGCCAACAATGTGGGTACTAAACCCTCTTCCCCATCTATGTCCAGCACATGGCCTCAATAAAAAATTCCTCAATCAATAGTCAACTATACCCCCTTTGGAGAATCATATAGCTCTGTGTTTGACAAATTGATGACTGTAAACTCCATCTAACTTCCTCCCATATGACCCATGGACAATTCACAAGCCAATCCTACTTGGTATCATGAAGCCCACTATTGTAAATATCATCAAGTCAAATGTCACGACATTGAGAAATTTTGTTCCTTTAAAGATCGTGTCCAACAACTCATAAATCAAGGGGATATCGAAATCGATAGCTCCACTATTCAAACTTTACCTAATCAACCACTAACAAATCAAGCCATGCTCTTCACATCTCAACTATCAAATGCTTATGTGATTAACACCGTCAATCAAGATCTCATCTTATCACTAACTTCGCATGTTCCTACCTTAGACATTATGCCCACTCCTTATGCAAAACCTGTCGCACCCACAACTATCACACCTATGTCAACTTTTACTATTTGTCATGAATCTACACCTTCTCCTATCCTGATCATATCCACATCAAATTTGACCATACCATCCACTTCCTCCACTTTGATCACATCCACATAAAATTTGAATATATCATCCACTTTCTCCACTTCAAGCACATCCCAATCTACCACATTAGATTCATCCTTAGCACCTATTTCGGTCCCACTGATACCCACACATATTCCTACAACTCTTACATCTATTCCTTCAAACATGTCTACCTCAAACACACCTATTACTATACCTACATTACTCACAACCATCCCAACTAAAATCAATTCTACTACATGCACCTTTACACCCCCACCTTTGACATCAACCCCATTAGCAAAAATATCATTCTTACCCCTTGAAACATTTATGAAACAACCAGTCCCATCTACTTCTACACCTGAAAATACTCCTACATTTGTTGCATTACCCATAATGTTTACTCCATCGGTTACCACATCACCCACATCTCTGAATATCCCAAATATGCTTACATCCCATTTATCTACTCAACTACCCCTATTATCTATCATATCAACACATCCACCTATCCCTACCTTGAAATCTGTACCTATATCCTCACCCATGGCCACATCGCTAGTTTTATCCCAATGTTCTTTACCTAATTCTTCTATCACACCAACCAAACCCTCTCAATCTACAACCCTATCAAAGATACCCATTGAATCATCTACTGACCAACATCATCCACCTAAATCAAATAAAGATGGTTTACATCTCCCTCCAAAGTTAAATATTTCCTTGCCAAAACCTAAACAATCCACATCTCATATAGATCTCATTAATCACATCATACAAACACTTATTTCTCCATTAACATCCTCGTCTTGTTTTGGGACATTTTCTCCATTAATAACCACACCACCACTATCATATCCTCCGATTGATATTATTATCATCCATGCTAGAGGTAAATCTTCTCAGGTTGAAGTCTAAGGCTCGGGGAAAACATCCCTGATAGTCCCCTGTGCATCCTCAAAAACATTCAGGTTTTCCCTCTTCTCAACAATCCAATGCCACAACATCTATTTTAGGATCAGTCTCTCCATCTATGACATCTTGCAATGATCAATCCCAATCCAAACAATATAATCGTTCAACCAAATTTGATTTGTCTTCGAAACACATAATCTACCCATCCAATGTACATCCTCACCTAAATCCCAATCCAAGCAATCCAGTCCTCCAACCAAATTTGATTTATCTAATTTACCCATCCAATCTACATACACTTTTTCTCCTAACTCCAAGCTGAGATATCCTATGAAAACCCACATGAGTTACCTTCCCCATGACACTTCAATGGGCTCTTACACATATATCCTTTGACATTTAACTCGAATATCTGCCATCACACTTCCTCCCATTAAAGCCTTTAATCCCTATGGTCCCAAGCCATCATGGTTCAATCCTAATTGTACTTGCGCTTATCATCATACCCTGGGCCATGACATCGAACATTGTAAGGAATTTCAGACAATCGTCCACAACCTTATTGAGAAAGATGATTTCCTCATTCAGGGGAAAGTTCCTTCTCCATCTACATTGAATCCAATTCATATCCCATCTATTGAGTTTCCCACGATTCCTCCATCCATATCATCCCTTAATATCCCTCCTGCCCATGCCATTCCTCCTAAGGAAGGTCCTCCATTGTTCATCAATACCATTTATCTTGCCAAGCACACTTGTGGTCTCCAACCATTTATCCCATCCAAATCTAAAACAATCTCATCTAAACTCTTTTGACATCCTTTAACTCCTTCACATTTAATTCATTGGGGGATCGACCTTCCCTCGCCTTTGATTATATCATCGGTACAGCTTCCTTATCACTAGGGGACTTCACTTATTGACATTGTTTTGTTTACCTTCTCCAAATTCATCTAATCTAAATTAATTATGTCCAAATCCTCATCTCATTCTAAGTCCACCATTGTGGCCATTTTTGTCCTTCCTTTCGAGGGACATTATTGTTTTTTTTTATCAAAGTCCTCCATTGTGGCCATGTTTGTGCCTCCATTTGGGGCACCATTTATTTCATCAAAGTCCACCATTGTGGCCATATTTTGTCTCTTTTGGGGCACCATTTATTTTCATCAAGTCCTCCTTTGAGGCCATGTTTGTGGCCATATTTTAACCGAAGTCCACCATGGCCATATTTGTGTCTCTCTTGGGGCATCATTCATTTTCATCCAAATCCACATGTTGTGATCATATTTTTGTTTCCTTAAGGACATAATTTTATTTTATTTCCTGCTTATCTATCATCTCATCCTGTGCCAACTTAATGTCTTCCCTCTCTTGGTGGTAAACCAGAGACATAACCTCTTAATGCATTGCACTTACGACCAGTCTACTGTTAACATATCTACCAATGAACACTTAGTTATATCCTTAGATCATTCCTCCATCCTTAGCCCCTTCCATTTTTCATTGTAATGATATGAATTATGTGGTCCGCCTTCACTACTTTGATATGACCCCATAACCATTACATCCATCACCTTCTCATTCTCCTATTGCAGCCATGCAAAGGGTCCAGGGGTGTCTCTTGTACATTCATTATCCCCTCCTAAGTGGTCTACTTCGCTATTCCCAGCTCTCCCCCATGTGAAGCTAAAATTCATGTATGCAAAAGACAAAATCAAAGTTATCAAAAACAAACTGATCCCTTGAAGGACAGTTGTTCATGCAAAAAATAAGAGAAAAAGAAAAAGAAAAGCATACAAATAAAAAATCAAAGCAAAATCAAAAGAAATAGATCGATCCCTTGAAGGATGGCTATCATATTATTCTTGTCATCCATATTATGTATAAAGTAGACCATACCCTCGAAGGATGGCTACTATGTTATTATGGCATATGGAAGGTTTCCCACATTGAGTAGCCTTCATTTTATAAAAAAATTCTGAAAGATTCCCGCATTCATTAGATTTTTGCTATTGTTCCTTCCCTTTCCCAGAGCTGGGGCATAGACTTAAGGAACACCACCTTTAGAGAACCTTCTTCCCAAGTACAAGTTACATCTTCAATCCCTTTGTCATGTCAACATTAGGATTATGAGCATCTTTCATCCATATTTCCCTCATGGTCTTTTGGTATAACTAACTATCGTTGGTTATGTGTTAACACCTGCTATTGGCTGCAAGTGCAATGCCTTGAGTGGTAACCTTTCTTGTTTATCTCCAATCCAGTTCAAAACATAGTTTCCCTGTATGCCCTTGCTACAACTATGTTCCATTCATCTCATCAAGGTAATATTTTATCAAAATCACATCAAATTTCACACTATCTATCCATAATATCCATGAATGTGCTCACAAATACACTTTTCAGTTTGTGAATTCTACTTGATATCTATTGTAGTTTGTGAATCCTACTTGAGGATCCTTCTCAAGGAAAGTTTGTTATCCTGCAGCTCCTTATCTCCCAACATGTTCAACAATGTCTTTGATCCATTGCTCTTCACTCCCCATTTCCACTCATCACCATTTGTCTCCACATCATCCTTCTCACCTTTTTGTCCCCTTACACCACGCCAAATATCTTACTCGTCTTTCCTCTTGAGTTTCCCTTTCACTCTTCCGCTTTCAGTTTGACAATCTTACTTAACCATCCATACAGCTAGAGAATCTTAGTTAAGGTATATCTTCTTCCTTGGATCCTCCTACTGTAGAAGCTTCTCCACCATTTCCTCTTTCAGCAGACGACAATCACCACCACAAACGTCTTTCCACTCCTCCTTTTTCACTTGACACTCTTACATCATCACTCCCACCACGTGGGCATCCCAATTAAGGATTGCCCTTACACTCTCCATCTACACTGCATATGTTCCTCCATCCACTCATGTCACACTCCTTTGTTTCCTTGTTATCACTTTGATATCACCTCCTTTCATCTCTTGTTCCATTTTGGTATACACTGCTTAGTCTTTTCATCATTCTTCTTCTTTTTTTGGCTTGGAGATCCTACTTAACCATCCACGTCGCATGGCAATATTACTTAAGAGTCCCTCTTAAGAATGGTTTTCCATATGACCCTTCCATCTCCCATCATATCTTCCTCATCTTTTGTCTCTCGCCTCTCATCGTACTCATCCACTCCAACCAACCATTCCACACCTATATCCAATACAATGTTGTCTTTCTCCTTCCATATCATCACTATCAGTTTGGTGATCTTACTTAACTCCTCCTACGGCATGGTGATCTTACTTAAGAGTCCCTCTTAAGCATGATCTATCATCTTACACTTGCCCACCACTCCACATTCTCACCATCTACATTTTCTCATCATTCCCCATCATCACATCCTCTCACCTCATCTTTCATTCTCACAAACACCACTTCCTACTTGTCCCTTGTTCATCTCCATTATCCCTTGCTTGGTAATCTTACTTAACCGTTGCTTCTCCATTCATTTCATGTTTTTTTTTTCATTCTTCTCTCATTCATTCTCATCCACTACATCCTCTCCTCACCTTCATCTTCCTACACATCATTATCCCTCCTTTCTTTACTCTTTCCACTCCATCTTCTAGAGTTCTCCCATATATCTACCCCCATACTTACCCGTCATTGTCATTGATCATCCCTAACATTATTTCATCATCATCTTCTGTTTCCGCGCTAATAATTATCGATGGAATTCTCCTAAAAATCACCCATCCCCATTCTACACAGCCTAGATCTTTCTCTTTGACCTTCCCCATTCTATCATTCATTCCTTCCTTCCTCTGTGCCCTCTGATCATTATCGAGGGACTTCTCCTAACGTCCCTTCATTGGCATTCCCCCTTCCATTCCTCTTTTACTTTCCTGCCTCATCTTATCTTTTGTCTCATCCTTTCCTACTGATCATTATCGGTGGATTTATCCTAACATCCATTCAATGGCATTGCCCTCTCTATCCCATCCTCTCTTTTTCCTTGCCACCTCTCCATCTTTCATTATTCCTTGACAATTTCTTCATTGTATTCATCATACACCCTTTCTCTATTTTCTCGTCATTAACTTATCCTCATCTCATGCATCTCCACATCTTTTCCAATCCATTTCATTCCTCCCCTCAAGCTTCTCTTTACGTTCCTTATGCTTCTCACTCTTTATCGAATATCTCTGTTCTTGGTTCCCTTCCTTCTGCATAATTTTATCTGTTTTCCTCTCCTCCTTTCTGATCCTCATCTTATTTCACTTCCTCTATATCATCTTCCTCCCCTTTTTACCTCGCACTTCCTCCTTACTTCCCCGTTGATAACCTGACACTCTTCAGTGTTGTCCCATCTTTTTTATCATCCCACCATCCACATGCATTTCCATGCGGTCAGTTCCATATTATTTGCCTTGGATTTCTTCACTATGATTTGTCTTCCTTCAATTTTCTTTGCTCTATCATCTCTTTTGTTTTCCATTACTTCTCTACCTTCCTCTGCTTCATCCTCCTTCACACCTTTCATTTTAAATAACTCTCTCTCTTTTTCATAATTTCACCCTCTACTCTGTCCTTTTCTTGTCTTCTCTTTGCTTTTCCTTCTTCATTTCCCCCTTTCTTGTATAATCCTTCTTTGTTATCTTCTTCCTCCCCTTTCATTCCTTCTTTTCTCCTCCTCCGTCTCCGTCCCTCTATTCCATACCCCTGTCGCCTTCACATTCGATCTTTCTTACTCTTCTCATAATCAACTAGTCCTCCTGTCCATTCCCTTTTCTCTTTCTCAACATCCCTCACACCTAGCATTCACGATCAATGCCAATGTTTCTCTATTTATGTACCACCGTCGATCCATTTCATTACCGTTCTCGTTCTTCTCTCTGTAGCATTGACCTCTTCTCTTTTTGAGAACCCTGTCACATCTTTTATCTTCGTCAGTCCTCTCACAGGGGCATCATCATATCCATTTCTAAGAATCTCTTCCCATCTTCCTTTGACATTTTTTTCTTGGAGGATACCATAACAGCCATCACCTATCTGATCTTGTTCTCTTCCATGAATATTTGCTCTGCTTTTGTTTTGTCGCAAAAGTATCTTGACTTCTTATCCTACTTATCGAACAAGTAGGATTGCTTTTTATTTTTTCACCTTCTAATTTGCTAACACTTATGCATCTTTCTTATGAAACATGATTACCATCATATTTATCACCCTTTTAGGGCATTCTATCTCACCCTTCTATCCTATTTACTCATCATGTCCACATTATGATTATTCCCCTTGCGGATATCTTATTTGAACATCCATCTATGTCCTATGTTGGGGCACCTTTTCATCCTTGTACTTGTCAATGCATATAACTCACCTTTTTGTTCTCTTCTCGTGCCCTGTGTCTGGGGCATCATTATCTTCATCCTCATCCCTTTTGTGGACGCATGATTTTTTCGCTCGATTCCTCGCCGAAAAATAATTTCACATACTTTTCGCATTCAATTGCGCATATTTTTATGTTTGCTTATGACCCATTGGTCATCACAGCTTCCATCCATACTGCAGTGATATTCACCCACTCACTGACCTATAGAACATTGTTGTCAGTCTCTGTTGAGACCATAATTATCCTCTACTAATGTAATATTGGAGTCACCACCCATATTTTTCATTGATATTGCAATCCTTTTTTTGACTAGGGCATCTTTCCTTTGGTCATGTCTTCATCCATCCTTGGACACATATTTCATCTAACCCTTTTTGTTTTTGTCTCATGGCTTGCTATCGCAAACCACTCAACAAAAAGGGGCAAATGTAGACACCAATTTTTGGTATAACGCCCCTCTTGTTCATCATTCTCCTTCATGCGACTTCCTCTCTCACCTTTTTCTTTCCTAAATTTGAATAAATCCCATCTATTTACTCACCTTATTTAATTAATTATCAAATGGGCTCCATGTGGACCCATTTGATAATTAGAATTTTGGCATTTCTCCCATATCAAATTATTCAATTCATGGGTATTAATATACCCATCCAACACCCCTTTCTTAAATTCAAAAGATGGAATCTGTTATCTCACATACCATGTCAACCATGCTCCCCACTCCATCTAATAAGTCAAACCGTGGGCCCCACTTGATCACATCATACCTCTTAACTCAAGTTACTCTACCCAACCCCGGTTACTTGTTAACCCCAATCTAACCTCACCTCCAAGCTATAAATATGGGTTTTCCCCCCTCTTTAAAGGACCAAAGAGCTAGAAGGACCCCTAGAAATGACCTGGACCTAGGACCTGGAAAACCTAGAAAAAGACCTAGACCTAGACCCAGAGGAGGAGAAGAAAGAGCTTAATTAAGTTCTGCAAGTTTGAGGGAGAAATACTTTTTCATTGGTTATGTTATCCTGACCACCGTGATGCCATTAGTTTCATATCCATATCAAAGCACAAGCTAAGCTCCCTCGTCATTTCAATTACTTGTCATTTTGTATTTCATTATTTTTGCATGATGTCTACTATTCATCATTTATCATTATCTTTCTAGACATGGGGGTTGACATCCTCCAAGGGAGTTAACATCCTCTTAGAACCGAGTATTGTCTGGGAAACCCCTGCATATTGTTATCTAATCCTATCTGTTTCAGTTTTGACAGATCTATCTTCTTTGTATCACACATCTATCTTCTTTGCACTCGTAGATCCACATCTGCATCTGAGGTCCTAAGCCCTCCATCATTCGAAGTTGCTGGTGGCTTCCAGTATTGGCTTTCACCCGTGTGAGAATGAGGTTTCCTGTACAACATGGACTACATGTGCTTTTAGAATATGATCTTGTTTATTAAAGATGCATGAGCTATACATTAAATTTATGTTGTAAGCTATAAGGCATGATCCTTTGAATGATCACATAGGCCGCCCTTCAATTAAAATCTTAAATTTTGTTTAGCAAGATAAATATGTGATCCAATCATTATATTTGATTTATTTTATTTGGATGACTAACCATGTAACTCAACCTTGGGCCATGGTTATCATTAGTGAGGTTGATTAGCCATGCAAGCAATGATTAATATTTAAAAACTAATACAAAACCGCCAAAATGGAGGGATTGGAAATGATGGTGGTGAGGGTTTCTTGGCCATTTTGTGGCATGGAGTAAGTGAAATGCATTCAATAAGAGTACCAAACCTTGGGAAGCTTGAAGCTTCTCCAAGAAGCCATCAAATTGCATGCTTTTTGTTCTATATCAGCATCTCTGTTCAAACTCACAGTTCTTCCTCAATTTGAGCTTCTTTATTTTCTAAATATGTGCATAGAGTTCTAAGTGAACTATTTTGGTTATATACATGCATTTTTAAGATGTATATTATGTTGAGATATTTGATGAGTATATCGTGCATTTTTAAGATGTATATTATGTTGAGATATTTGATGAGTATATCGTGATCGGTCCCGCAGTATCTACCCCCATTTATTTAAAATTTTTAAGGGGTCCCTTGGTTGTCTTGTTTTCATTGTGGGAATATTTACCTTTCTTTAGACCAGGAGAATTTTTCTGAGTTGAATAGATAACTATGAATTCGTATTGTAAATGGGTTTAAATAGAAATTTTTAGAGGGAGAAAACAAATTCAAACGCAGGAATCGTTCTCTTACCCTCTTGATATCTTTTTCCATTTCATATTTTCTTAAAATAAAGTGTTACAATAGGTTATTTGTGTGTGATTCTATGGATTTGGGTATTTGGGTGTGTAAGCAAATGAGTTTTACCGTTGTATTTCGAGGTTAGAATCTGGTAAATTTTATATATTTGGAGGGCTTACTATCTTGTGGTAAATTTTGTATGCTGATATATAGTTGAATGGATTAAACCCATTTCTAGGTTTCCTATATTTACCATTAAAATTGACTACCCATATCGTACTAGGATGCCTAAGATTAGAAAGCTAAAGAAATTCTAGTTCATTTATGGGGTTTTAATTGACTAATAGAGGATAATATCAATTCAATAATGTTATCTAGTGGCATGTGTATAGATCTCTTAATAAATATTGATGGAAATCGAAGTTGAAAACTGGGCATTATTACGGGATTACAAGTTTCCGTAATGTCATAGTGTGTTTGAGAATAATTTTCTGTTGGTGTATTTTAAACCCATATGTAGGGTTTCTATAAATACTATTATTAGGAAATTTGATAAAATCTGGGCCATAACCAGTTGTCTGAATTTTTATTCTATTATGTGGCAATACTGTTTAGTAGTATGCGTTGCAATTGGTAGTAATTATAGGGTTATTAGCTTCTTCGTTTAAGTAGACTGGGTATAGTTTCCGTAATTAATTTCAAACCCATAAATGTTGATTCCTTGATAGGTAACATAACAACAATCTATAACAAACAAACATAAGGGGAATTTTTGATTTGGTCAATTTTGGTTAACTAGTTTTAGTTGGTTAGCCTGGATGTATGTAATGTTGGATACTAGCACTCAAGCTATATTGATCCAAAATGGAATCACAAGAAGCCTATTTAAGCATGAGTAAATGTCTTGTGGATACAAAATAAGGATGAGTAACATCCTTGTGGGTTCCTATTAGGAATAATGCT
This sequence comes from Taxus chinensis, assembly GCA_019776745.2. Taxonomy (NCBI): domain Eukaryota; kingdom Viridiplantae; phylum Streptophyta; class Pinopsida; order Cupressales; family Taxaceae; genus Taxus; species Taxus chinensis. The sequence goes on from CM034156.1 coordinate 153,894,308, forward strand.
TTTAGTAAATTGCCAAAATGGCATTATAACAACATGTAAAAAAAGATCCTTGAATATGGAAGGAAGAATATCTTAAGAATACAATAATATGATATTATGTTTATAGAAGTTTTGTTAAGGACTATGATTTATTACAACATTTAAAATTTCATTGAATATTACGGATGCTTTTACCCTATATTGTTATGTGGTATGTTCCTATGAATTCCTTTATTAAGCAAATCGAATTTGTGATAGTGAATAGTTTGTTGCTGGAATCAAAGTGATTATTCTAAAATATAGTATGTTTGATTCTTGCATTATTGCATTGATATTGTGAACTTAACATTGCAACATGTATTTTAGTCAAATTTTAAATGGAAAAATATGTTATGTGTGTATGAGGACTATTCATGTCATTTTATATAAAATTGACCATGTTTTAACCATGTAGGTGGAAGGGATCATCAAGTTGGTAATAAATGAATGCTTGGCTTGGTTTGATTAGCAGTACTTATTTCATGAATGAAAATAATTTACAATTTTGATTGAAATTGAAATAAATTTTAAGAAAATTCTAACAAAAAGGCCATTGGGTCTATGACATGTATAGATTCAAACTTGAATGTCTCTCTTATTTCATGAATAAAGAAAGCATTTGGTTTAGTGTGAAGCAGTTATATGATATAATTTAAGGAAATTAAGTCTATAACATAAAAAGGTCATTTCTGATGGTCTCATATGAAGAAGATTAGGATTTACTAATTGTGGGTATGTAAACAAAAGTATTCCCAAATCATGAAGTTTGTAATAGAAGGCATATTATATTTCTAATAATGATATTGTGAAGCATTTATAAGGGTTGGGTATTATAAGTAAAGTCATTTAAAACTATTTGATTCTCTTATGTACTTAAAATTGTTTACATCACAGTAAAGTGGTATTATGATGTGGTACACAGTGAATATAAACTATATTGAAGTAAGAACACAAGGTGTCTACTAATGAGGAAATGATAAATAAATAAGTATTGAAGAATATTAAGAGTATGAATGAAAGAATGTTGGTATTACAACTTAAACAATGGAGATTTTATTGTTGTTGTGTATTATCAATATATAACTAAGTTGTTATGTAATTAAGCAAAGTTTGGTATATCAGGGAAAGTGATCTTATACCAAAGGGGTATGAACTTAAAACAAGTAGCATAATAGGTATACAATGAAGATTATGTTTACATCATATATTTCACTAAGAAATATTTTATATCAAGGTAAAACATATGAGGGATATAATCCAAGATATCTATTGTGATCTACACATCTAGGTTGATGTTATCAACAGTAGCAACATAAAATAACCTGGGGTTGTGCGAAGATAATAATGTACACTAGGTTTGATGGATTCACATTTTCAACCTACGAACATATTATAATCTCTTGAGCTATAACCCATAGTAAGAATGCATACTAGAAGGAGCTATGAATAAATGTTGTACTGGTTGATTATATTTTTATATACATTGATATATGATTGAGAATTGAGAAACAAAGTTCAATGATGTATTTATCTATATAGATAAGTATGTGACACAAATCAATTTTAAAGAGAATCAATTAGATTCTAATCAACTACATTGAGGGAAACAACATACACTTGGAAGAATCAAGTTGTATCTTCATATAAACAAACCTAGTACCAAATAATTAGCAATGGTTAAATTGATGTTATGATTGATTTAAGTCTTGTACTATCTAAAACATAGATATATATCGTAAACTGATATAATTGGATATCATGATATATTAGGTACACATGTTAAGTAGTGTCTCGAAGAGACGAATGCATGTCTCTATCATGATTTCTTAAGTTGTTAACTATGAACATAATAAGATGGAAGAGAATCTATATAACTGAACTAGGTGATGGACAAGATCCTAATAACGAATATGCCATCACCGAACCAAGCATGGCATATGTCTCTGAAAATTTGTAGAAAGTGGTGTAAGTTGATGATTACATTATCCCAGAGTCGCCCTGGAGTCACCAATGATCTAAGATGTTGGATACCCAATAAAATTCAATGATTGAGTTCCATGTAGACACTTAGAATGCAATATTTGACTATTCTCAATACTTGAAAGAAACAATTAGTATACTTTGTATACATGCTCATAAAGAGTAAACACACTCGCAAAGAGTGCTTGAGGGGGATCGAGAAGGATCTATATACTCTCATGCAGGTGCACACCATTTATGATAGTTATCATATGGATTTAATTTCATATTTATGCTGGTATTTAAATGTTGGGTATTTAAATTAGTGAAGCATAAAGTTAATGTAAAAATATTCCTATTTGAGAAGAGTAATAAAGAGGGTGTTAGATTTTGGTACATCAGAGCTTAAGGTTGCAACTCTTGGACTTATTGGGTCCTTACACTTAAAGAATTCTAATTTTATTAATAAGACAAAAGGAATGGGAGAAGGATTTACCGTGGAGAGCGAACTAGATCAAGTTATGCTTCAGGTTCAAAGTTCAATAAGCTAGATAGCACTATAATAGTCCTTCATGACACATTAAGCTAGAAGGATGTTGGGAACAACTGGTAAAGTGTGAACATGATCAGCCAAGTTAAGTAACTTGAACTGAATGATGACAATCAGCACGGGAGTTGCTTGATTGTTGAACTTTCGTGATGATAGATTTTGGAACTTGAATCCAACATGATATAAAAAACCCACAAACGGGAGATGAAGTAGATAGGAGTTGAATATCTACTGTAGTAGAACTGATTAGAAAGGCCAATCAAGATATAAGGAAATATGTAATAAATTATGAATCGAAATGAGAAAAATTATACAAGAGCGTTGGAAATATGTAATAAATTATGAATCTAAATGAGAAAAACTATACAAGAGCGCTAGCTCTTTTCCACCTATAACTTTGGAAAAAGTGGTGGAAACAATGTGGCAGCAAATGTAGACTACCATAATGATTTCAACAAGAAATACTTGTAATTTCCATCAAGTAGTAGAAAAACGTTGCGGTGACTAAAAATCTAAGATGAAGGAACAATATTTCATAATAACATTAGATAAGTTAAGTAGAACTTCCTGTTGCTGCTTTAATTTGATACTAGTACATTTAAGTTCTTGGTATCTAGTTAATAGTTTATAGAAAATTAGAAATCTAATTTATCATTTGCATATTAAGAAGGAATTGTAAATCTTTGAATTTCAATGTAACACTAACATTGATGTTGTCTAATCCTCCTCATGGAATTTGGAGTTAAGAAGTTCTTAAAGGACTTAAGACATAGTGATTAACTTTGATTGTTTTGACATAAATCAATGTTTTTGCTAATATGGAAGATAACCAATAACTAGAAGCATGAAAAAACAATAAGAATAAAAAGAAAAGAGAGGAACAATTTGGATGATTTAAGTAATCATTAACCATGAATTTATGATGAAGATATCCGAAGGGTGAAAAACATAGAAGTATTTGGATAAAAATAACCGAAAAAGAAGATGGTTGGGTACATTGCAAAGAAAATTTAGAATTGCACAAAATAAGGTCCAGAAAAACAAGTGAGTAACGAAACAAAATAGCTTAGGAAGACTTGTGGGAAAATGAAAACAATGTTTTCCTTGTTTATATCTATGATATATGGCTTGTTTTTACTATTTGTTATATATAATAAATAATATTACATGATTGACTGGAAGTTATGACAAAATTACATCATATTTTTACTGTGTGACAACTTTTGCTAGTTAAAATGCTATTACAACCAATAAATTTCTGTTTTAGATCAGAAAATTGTAATTTTTTGGGAAAAATGAAGAATGTTCTCCTTATACTATTAGATGCAACTATGTGATTGATTGTACTAATTGATATTAATAAGAAAAAATCATCGGGATGATATTTCATTAAGGGGGAAGTATTCTATTCTCGCATCTCTTTCTCTTAAATTAAATAAAATCCTATCTATTTGTTCACATTATTTGATTGATTATCAATGGACTCCATATGGACCCATTTGATAATTCAATTTTTGGCATCATCCCCCATCTCTCACAAATTATTTAATTCATAATGCATATCTCCGACACTCTTTTTTTAAAAAGAGTTCTTTCTCTTAAATTGAATTATCAATGGGCTCCATATGGACCCATTTGATAATTCAATTTTTGGCATCATCCCCCATCTCTCACAAATTATTTAATTCATAATGCATATCTCCGACACTCTTTTTTTTAAAAGAGTTCTTTCTCTTAAAGAGTTCTTTCTCTTACCCCCCATTCAATTATCAATGGGCTCCACTATGGACCCATTTGATAATTCAATTTTTGGCATCATCCCCCATCTCTCACAAATTATTTAATTCATAATGCATATCTCCGACACTCTTTTTTTTAAAAAGAGTTCTTTCTCTTAAATTGAATTATCAATGGGCTCCATATGGACCCATTTGATAATTCAATTTTTGGCATCATCCCCCATCTCTCACAAATTATTTAATTCATAATGCATATCTCCGACACCTTTTTTTAAAATGAAATCTTTATCTCACCCCCCATTCAAATCATGTCCCCCACTTTCCCCCTAATAAGTCAAAATATAGGACCCACATGATCACATCACATCCCTAACTCAGGTTACTTTACTACACCCTGGGTATCATCTAACTTGCAGTTTAGCCTCACATCTAAACTATAAATATGGGGTTTTCCCCCATATTTAGGGAGAGGGAGATTTTTCAAAGAAGGATATATATTTTTAAGGAGAATATATTTTTAAGGAGAATATTTTTTTAAAAGAAGAGAGGATATACTTTTTTAAAAATAAGAAGGAGAAAGCTCTGACAGTGTCTCTTATCTTGCCATCTTGATGCCCGGTTCATTTCATAGCAGAGACATAAGCTAAGTACTCTTGTTATTTCAGTTGCTTGTCATTTTTTACTACTGTTCACGATCTATTATTATCTTGTCTGACACGGGGGTTGACATCCTCCAAGGGAGTTAAAATCCTCTTGGAACCGGCACTGTCCGGGCAACCCCCGCATATTGTGTTCTAATCTTATATGGTTTAGTTTTGCAGATCTAGCTTCTTGATATCATGCATCTGCTTTCTTTACGCCCGTATCATCCATCTCCATCTCCAAGGTACTAAGCCCTTGTATACTCGACGTGGTCTCGTGTTTCTTGATTACTCGTACACTCACCTGGACAGGAAGCAGGAAACACAGATCTACATTTGGCATGCCCGGTGGGACCAGATCCAAGATCTGGTCGTTTCATTTGTCTTGTTCCTTTATTCATCTCGTGCAGGTATTATAAACATACCGGTTCTCCTGTGTCGTAGTTTTCAAATATCTGTGATAAATATTTCATCTTGTGGACTCACGTTTTTGCAAGATTTGGTGTTATCTTCATCCGTATCAGAGGTTTGTGTCACCTTTAAGGTAAGTACTCTTCTTGTGTTTAACCGGCTTGGTATTTAGTTTCAAGTTTAGTTTTATTATTAAATACATAATCATACTCAAATAAAAATAAAAAAAATTCATATGTTAGGTTCTACTCGCATGGGGAACAAATCCGGAAACTAATCTTATTGTCTTGCTTTTATTTGTGATCTCAGTTGTATAATAGATATAAATTTTCTTTTCCTTTAATGGCCTTTGCTTTGACCTAACAAAATATGTCTATATATTCATCTAGATCTTAATTTCTAACTATGTATAAATCTCACATTTCAAAGCATACTAATCTATGATTACTTGTTTAAAATATAATAATCTATAGTTATTTATTTTAAAACATAATAGACAATATTGATTTATTTAAAAATAACAATTAAAAAAAAAAAACATTATGAAATAACATTAGAATTAAATTATAAAAAAAATGCCATTCAATATTGAAATGTAATCCACATCCATGGAATGTCAACACCATAGTTACTTGTATATGTCCCGTTTAGTTCTCTTTTTCATGTGATTCGCTTTATGTCACCACACATGTAAAAAGTTTGTGTCCATGTGCAGTAGGACCACCTTGGGCATACCTAAAAGTGAATAAATTCTTTTCTCAATAAAAAGGTTTGATAAGATATTGCTCCTCATTTCCTTTTCCTGTCCCATTATTATAGATATCTTATCATTTTCATATCTTGTCGGTCGATTATTGTGGGGTATAAGACATTAATAATTTAATTACTTTATAAGTATTCTTATCGCTAGTTCACTATACAAATAAATGCAACATACACATTTATATTGTTTTGGTAGTATAGTTTATTGTTTAACAACATATTATTTCTTATTTATATTATTTCGTTAATCTGTGATCATTATTTTTAATGTATAGTTCATTCTTATTTACCTTAGTATCTATTAAATTTTTATTAGGTTGATATTATTTAGTTAGTTTAATTTAGTTAGCAACTTAATTAATTTTTATTTTTATTCTTTATTATTATTATTATTATTTTATTTTTTAGAAATTCAGTTATTGACTAGTTTATTTTGCTAATGTCTTATAAATATTGATGTTTAAGTGGTATTGGCTTAAGTTGTGTCATTACACGTAGGTTACCTTTGTTTTCACCCAAAAATTAATTATTTAGAAATTTTTCGCAATATAATTAACTTGATTAGTTATTAAATTTCTTTTCAATACACAAGGTCATTAGGACCATTATATTGCTTTTCTTATCCTGTCATCTGCATGAATTAATTGTTTTATTTACTTCTGCAGGTAAACTCCACGACCTTGCAACCATTAAATCACGCTGTCAAAGACCATTTTGTAAAACAAAACAAAAAAAAACAACAAAAAAGAAAATACTCATTTTTACTGGCCTCATCTGCAACTCTAAACGGTGCCATTTTAGGGTACCTGGGTGTTCCAGGCCACTGACTGGTGCTTCTAAAAACACCATCATCAAGTACAATCACATAACACCAACAAGCGATTCTCCAGGTATTTCTCATTTTTCCCTATTTTCTCTTTTCTACATCAAACTTTCTCTTTCCTGAGTGTCTGTATACATCGAACGTCACATTTCATTTTGGTCTAAAATGAACCTTCTGCATCCTGCCTGATCACATAGCTTAAGTAAAGGATTTAACTCTCTGCATTTCACCTATCACACACTGCCTAAAACTGCACAAACATAATTTACACATCAAAACATTCCTCTCACCTGGTTAATCAATTGGGACTTAAACACCCAACAGACAACCGTCTCAGACATCTCCCAATCCATAACTGCCTGAAACCAGCCTTAGACTCCTTTAGGCACCTCTATTACTTACTTTTCTTTTCTGTTCACATCCTCTAAATTAATCATGAGGCTAAAAAAATTCTGCTTGATTTATTTGTCAACAACATACATAAACAGATGTTTCTTTACTTCACACCTATTGTCGCTCTCTCCCAAATCAAGACAAACAAACAATCTACTTTATCCCATGATATTACTTCCTCTGACGATCTTACTCAACAGGATTCTAAACTCAAAACCACGTCGTCGGTCACCCAATCTCCAGTCTCCATGGTCTCACCTCATGAGAACCATGTCATACAAAATTCTCCCCACCTTGACACCAACCCTCCTATCCCCCGTCAAGCCAGTCTTCCTAAATCAATCGTACCACCATCTCCTGCTCCTCTAGATACATCTGAATCTCCTCCTAACCCCATATATGACTTCTTACTCCAAAAATCTCCTATAATCTCTAAATCCTCCCAATCTCCTCAATTGGTGGATCGCATTCCACCCACATCCCTTTTTGTCAATTCTATTTCATCCGCCACTAGTATGCCCATCAAACAATCTCAGCTTTTGAATACCTACATCCCTACCCATCCTATGCTCCAACAGTCTCAACCCCTTAACACTCATATCCCTACCTACCATCTACCACAACAACCTACCCAGCTTCAACGAACACACCATATTCCTATTATTCAAAGTCAACCTATGCAACAATCTCAACCCATGACACATGTTCATCCTTACCAAGCAGCTCCCCAAACACCCACATATCCACAAATTAATCAATTGTCTTATCAAACCATTCCGCAAACATCCTATCCACAAACTTATCAACCGCTTTATCAGACGCTTCACCAAACACCCACACACCCACAAACACATTATTCACCTTATCAAACTACCTTTCAAACCACACAGCCGATCCAATCTCAACCTTACAATACCTCGACTAATTCAATTCATGCCTTAATGAATCGGTTAGCCAGTTTAGAAACCCTTACCGTACCACCCAAGAACACCTTATCCTATGAACAAATCTGTAACGAACCGATTCATCCATCGGTTCCAATCAAACCTTATCCCCCTCATTGGAAACTTCCTGCATTTAATAAGTTCAATAATAAAGAAGATCCCCAACAACATCTCCTCGCATTTAAACATGCATGTTGTCTTATCGCGCATGATCATGATCTACTTCTTCACACTTTCCCCATGTCTTTGTCTGGTCCCGGGCTGGACTGGTATAACAATATCCCGCGACATTCCTTATTCTCTTTCACCCAACTTGCACAGTTGTTCTTAGAACACTTTTCTATCAATATCACATGCAAAACCACTATCGCTGATCTATATACCATTCGACAGTATGAAAACGAGACCATCGCCGACTTCGTCGCACGATGGCATGCTGTTATAAACCAACTATCCTTCACTATCCCACAAACCGAACTCATCGATTTATTCTCGCGTTCGTGTGCCAAACATATATCATCCACTTTGCAGATCCAATCATTCCAAACCTTTGATGAAGCTTTCACAATGGCTCGCAAGCTTGAAACCCGTGCCATTGAGCAGGGTCATCTTAAATTAAGTTCAACTAAATCAAAAATTGAATCCACTAAACCATTCACACATAATGGCGAGTTCAAGACTGCGGCCAACACTATGGTCACTGAACCCTCATCCCCATCTACACCAAGCACATGGTCTCAACAACGATCTCCTCAATCAACATCCCACTACACTCCTTTAGGAGAATCATACAGTTCCATATTTGATAAGTTGATGAGTGTAAACTCTATCCAACTGCCTCCCATACGACCCGTAGACAACTCGCAAGCCAAGCCTATTTGGTATAACGAGGCCCACTTTTGTAAATATCATCGAGTCAAAGGTCATGACATTGAGAGATGTCGTTCCTTCAAAGATCGTGTCCAACAATTTGTAAATCAAGGGGATATCCAAATTGATACCTCCAGTACAAGACTAATCAACCACCAATGAATCACGTCACCCCCTTTACATCTCAACTATCAAATGCTTGTATGGTTGACACTGTCAATCAAGATCCCATCTTGTCACCAACTCCGCATGTTCCCATAGTGGACATTATTCCCATCTCTTATTCAGAACCTGTAACACCTACATCAACTTTCACTACTTATGTTGAACCTGTACCTTCTCCTATCCTTGCCACATCCACATCAAATTCAACTATATCATCCATTTCCACCACTTCAAACATACCCCAATCTATCACATTAGATTCATCCTTAGCACTTATTTTGGCTCCACTCATATCCACACATATCCCTACGTCTCTCACACCCATTCATTCACCGACATCTTCATCAAATACACCTGTTACTACACCTATATTCTCACAACCATCCCAACTAAACCCAGTTCTACAACATGCACCCTTACAACCCTATCTTCGACATCAATCCCTTTATCAAAAATATCATTCTTACCCCTCGAAACATTTATGAAACAACCAGTCCATCCTACTTCTACATCAAAAAATGCTCCTGCCTTTGCTACATTACCCTTACCCATAAGTTCTACTACATCGGTTATCACATCACTCACATCTCCACATATTCCAAAAGTGCCTACATCTTTATCAATCCCAACTACCCCTATACCTATCATATCAACAAGTCCACCTAGCTCTACCTTGCCCATGGCCACATCACCCAGTCTACCCCAATATTCTTTACCCAATCCTCTCGATCTGCAACCCTACCAAATATACCCCTTGAATCACCTATTGAACCAACACATCCACCTCGATCAAATAAAGATGTTTTACCTTCTCCCTCTAAAAAATCATCTCTTTCCATGCCAAAATTGAAACAATCCATGTCTCACATAGATATCATTAATCACATCATACAAACACCTATATCTTCATTAACATCTTCATCTTGTTTTAGAACAGTTTCTCCATTAATAACCACACCACCGCTATCAGATCCTCCGGTTGAAATTATTGTCATCCCTGCTAAAGGTAAATCTTCTCGGTTGAAGTCTAAGGCTTGGGGAAAACATCCCCGACAGTCCCCTGCACATCCACAGAAACATTCAGGTTTTCCCTCTTCTCAACAATCCAATGCCACAACATCCATGTCAGGATCAGTTTTTCCATCTACGACATCTTGCAATAATCAATCCACATCCAAACAATATCATCCTTCAACCAAATTTGATTTGTCCTCCAAAACATGAAATTCACACATCCAATCTACATCTACGTTTTCTCCTAACTCCAAGTTGAGACATCCTATCAAAACCCACAAGAGTTACCTTCCCCATGACACTTCAATGGGGTCATACGCAGACATCTTTCGACATTTAACTCAAACATCTGCCATCAAACTTCCTCCTATTAAAGCCTTTAATCCATATGGTCCCAAGCCATCATGGTTCAATCCTAATTACAGTTGTGCTTATCATCGTACCCCAGGTCACGACATCGAACATTGTAAGGCCTTTCGGTCAATCGTCCACAACCTTATTGAGAAAGATGATTTCCTCATTCAGGGGAAAGTTCCTTCTTCATCCACCTTGAATCCAATCCATATCCCATCTGTCAGATCTCCCATGATCCCTCCATCCACATCATCCCTTAATATTCATCCAGCCCATGTCATTCCTCCTAAGGAATGCCCGCCATTGTTCATCAATGCCGCTTATCTTGCTAAACACACTTGTGGTCTCCGATCATTTACCCCATCCAAATCTAAAACAATCTCATCTAAGCTCTTTTGACATCCTTTACCTCCTTCATATTTAACTTGTTGGGAGAATAATCTTCCCTCGCCCTTGAACACATCATCTGTACAAATCCCTTGTTACTAGGGGACTTCACTCTTTGACATTTTTTTATCTACCTTATTCACATCCATTCAATCTAAATTAATTATATCCAAATTCTCATCTCATTCTAAGTCCTCCTTTGAGGCCATATTTGTTCTTTTATGTTTGTGCTCCTTTTGGGAGTATCATCTTTTTCATTGAAGCCCTCCTTTGAGGCCATGTTTGTCTCTCCATTGAGGAAGTCCACCACTATATTTGTGTCTCCTTTCGTTTATTTCGTAAGCCCTCCTTTGAGGCCATATTTGTTCTTTTTATGCTCCTTTTGGGGTATCATCTTTTTCTGAAGCCCTCCTTTGAGGCCATATTTGTCTCTTCTGAGGGCACCATCTATTTGTGGCTATAAGTCCACACCATTGTGGCTATATGTGTGTCTCTTTTGGGACATCATTTATTTCATCAAGCCCTCCTTTGAGGCCATGATTGTCCTTCCATGTTTATGTCTCTCTTGGGGCATCATTTATTTTCATCTAAATCCACCATTGTGGTCATATGTTAGTTTTATTTCCTACTTGGCTATCATCTCATCTTATTGCAACTTCACTGTCTTCCCTCTCGTGGTGGTAAACCAGAGACGTAACCTCTTAATGCATTGCACTTGCGACCAATCTACTGTTAGCATATCTACCAATGAGAACTTAGTTACATCCTTAGATTGTTCTGCCATCTTTATCCCCTTCCATTTATCACTATAATAATCTGACTTATGCGGTCCGCCTTCACTACTTTGATGTGATCCCATAACCATTACATCCATTACCTTCTCATTCTCCTATTGCAGCCATGCGAAGGGTCCAGGGTGTCTCTTGTACATTCCTTATCCCTTCTTAAGTGGTTTACTTAGCTATTCCCAGCTCTCCCCCATGTGAAGCTCAAATTCAAGTATGTAAAAGGCAAAATCAAAGTTATAAAAAATAGACTGATCCCTCGAAGGACAACTGTTCATGCAAAAAAAAAAAGTATACAAATCAAAATCCAAGCAAAATCAAAAGAAATAGACCGATCCCTTGAAGGATGGCTATCATATTATTCTTGTCATCTATATTATGTATAAAGTAGACCATACCCTTGAAGGATGGCTACTCTGTTATTATGGCATCTGGAAGGTTTTCCGCATTGATCAACCTTCATTTTATCAACATTTTCTGAAAGCTTCCCGCATTGATCAGCTTTCTGCTATTGTTCTTTCCCTTTCCCAGAGCTGGGGCATAGACTTAAGGAACACCACCTTTGGAGATCCCTCTTCCCATGTACAAGTCACATCTTTGATCCCTTTGTCATGTCAACATTAGGACTACGAGCATCCTTCATCCATATTTCCCTCATGATCTTTTGGTATAACTAACTATCGTTGGTTATGTATTAACACCTGCTATTGGCTACAAGTGCAATGCCTTGAGTGGTAACCCTTTCTTGTTTATCTCCAATCCAGTTTGAAACATAGTTTCCCTGTACACCCTTGCTATAGCTATGTTCCATTCATCTCATCCAAATCATCTTTTATAAAAATCACATCAAATTTCACACTATGAATTTTATATCTATCCATCATCTCCATGAATGTGTTTGTAAATACACTCTTCGGTTTGTGAATTCTACTTGATCACCGTTGCAGTTTGTGAATCCTACTTGAGGGTCCTTCTCAAGGCAAGTTCGTTATCCTGCAGCTCCTTATCTCTCAACATGTTCAACACCATCTTTGATCCATTGCTCCTCGCTCTCCATGTCCACTCATCACCATTTGTCTCCACATCATCCTTCTCACCTTTCTGTCCCCTTGCACGATGCCAGATATCTTACTTGTCTTTCCTCTTGAGTTTCTCTTTTACTCTTCTGCTTTCAGTTTGACAATCTTGCTTAACCATCCATATAGCCAGAGAACCTTAGTTAAGGTATATCTTCTTCCTTGGATCCTCCCATTGTAGAAGCTTCTCCACCATTTCCTCTTTCAACAGATGACAATCACCACCACAAACGTCTTTCCACTCCTCCTTTTCCACTTAACACTCTTGCATCATCACTACCACCACGTGGGCATCCTAGTTAAGGATTACCCTTACACTCTCCATCTACACTGCATATGTTCCTCCATCCATTCATGTCACACTCCTCTGTTTCCTTGTTATCACATTGTTATCACCTCCTTTCATCTCTTGTTCCATTTTGGTATACACTGCTTAGTATTTTCATCATTCTTCTTCTTCTTCGGTTTGGCGATCCTACTTAACCATCTCCGTCGCAGGGAAATCTTACTTAAGAGTTTCTCTTAAGAATGGTTTCCCATCTGATCTTTCCATCTCCCATCATCTCTTCCTCATCTTCTGTCTTCCACCTCTCATCGTACTCATCCATTCCAACCAACCCTTCCACACCTGCATCCAATACAATGTTGTCTTTCTCCTTCCATATCGTCACTGCCGGTTTGGTGATCTTACTTAAATCCTCCTGTGGCATGGCGATCTTACTTAAGAGTCTCTCTTAAGCATGATTTGTCATCCTGCACTCCCCCACTACCCCACATTCTCTCCATCTACATTTTCTCGACATTCCCCATCATCACATCCTCTCACCTCCTCTTTCATTCTCGCAAACACCACTTCCTACTGGTCCCTTTTTCATCTCCATCATCCATCGCTGGGTAATCTTACTTAACCGTTGCTTCTCCATTCATTTCATGTCTTGTTTCTTCATTTCTCTCTCATCCATTCTCATCCACTGCATCCTCTCCTCGTCTTCATCTTCCTACACATCGTTATCCCTCCTTTCTTTACTCTTTTCACTCCATCTTCTAGAGTTCTCCCACATATCTACCCCCATACTTACACGTCATTGTCATTGATCTTCTCCTAACATTCTTTCATCATATCCTTCCGTTTCCGTGCCAGTAATTATCGGTGGACTTCTCCTAAAAATCACTCATCCCCATTCTGCACAGCCTGAATCCTTTTCTTTGACCTCCTCCATTCTATCTTCATTCCTTCCTTCCTCTGTGTCCTCTGATCATTATCGGAGGACTTCTCCTAACGTCCCTTCATTGGCATTCCTCCTCCCGTTCTTCGTTTACTTTCTCCCTTGTCTTATCTTTTGTCCCATCTTTTCCTACTGATCATTATCGGTGGATTTCTCCTAACATCCATTCACTGGCATTGCCTCTCCTATCCCATCCTTTCTTTTTCCTCGCCACCTCTCTATCTGCCATTCTTCCTTGCCAATTTCTTCACTGTCTTCATCATACACCTTCTCTCTATTTTCTTGTCATCAACATATCCTCATCTCATGCATCTCCGTTTCTTTTCCAATCGATGTCATTCCTTCCCTCAAGTTTCTCTTTACGTTCCTTATGCTTCCCACTCTTTACCAAATATCTTCATTCTTGGTTCACTTCCTTCAGCATAATTTTCTTCGTTGTCTTCTCCTCCTTTCTGATCTTCATCTTATTTTACTTCCTCTATATCGTCTTTCTCCCCATTTTACCTCGCACTTCCTCCTTACTTCCCTGTCGAAAACCTGACTCTTCAGCGTTATCCCATTTCCTTTATCATCTCATCATCCACATGCATTTCCATGCGGTCAGTTCCATATTCTTTGCCTTGGATTTCCTCACTATGATCTGTTTCCTTCAATTTTCTTTGCTCTATCATCTCTTTCATTTTCCATTACCTCCCTATTTTCCTCTGCTCCAATCTTCATCACATCTTTCATTTTAAATAACTCTCTTCCTTTTTCATGGTTTCATCCTCTGCTCTGTTCTTTTCTTGTCTTCTCTTTGTTTGTCCTTCTTTATAATCCTTCTTTGTTATCTTCTTCCTCCCCTTTCACTCTTTATTTTCTCCTCTTCCGTCTCGTCCCTCTATTCCATATCCTTGTCACCTTCATATTCAATCTTTCTTGCTCTTCTCATAATCAACCAATCCTCTTGTCTATTCCCTTTTCTCTTTCTCAACATCCCTTACATTTGGTATTCACAGTCAATGCCGATGTTTCTCCATTTATGTATCGTCATCTATCCCTTTCATTACCGTTCTTGTTCTTCTCTTTGCCACATTGACCTCTTCTCTTTTTGAGAACCCTGTCACATCTTTTATCTTCGTCAGTCCTCTCGCAGGGACATCATCATATCCATTTCTAAGAATCTCTTCCCATCTTCTTTTGACATTTTTGTCTTGGAAGATACCATAACGGCCATCACCTATCTAATCTTGTTCTCTTCCTTGAATATTTTCTCTACTTTTGTTTTGTCACAAAAGTATCTTGACTTCTTATACTACTTATCGAACAAGTAAGAGTCTTTTATCTTCTAATTTGCTAACACTTATGCATCTTTCCTATAAAACATGATTTTCATCATATTTATTATCCTTTTAGGGCATTTTATCTCACCTTTCTATCCTATTTGCTCATCTTGTCCACTTTTATGATTATTCTATCTATGTCTTATGTTGGGGCCCCTTTTCATCTTTGTACTTATCAACGCATATAACTCACCTTGTGTCCTTCTCATGCCCTGTGTTGGGGCATCATTATCTTCATCTACGTCCCTTTTGTGGACGCATGATTTTTCACATGATTCCTCGCAGACAAAGGATTGCGCACATCTTTTGCATTTAGTTGCACATATTTTGATGTTTTCCTATGACCCATTGGTCATCTTGGTTTACATCCATACTGCAGTGGTCTTCACCCACTCACTGGTCTGTAGAATGTTGTCATCTGTCTCCGTTGAGACCACAATTGTCCTCTACCGATGTGATATTGGAGTCACCGCCATACTTTTTTTTATTTATTGCGATCCTTTTTTCCTGGGGCATCTTGCCTTTGGTCATGTCTTCATCCATCCTCAGACACATCTTTCATCTAACCCTTTTTGTTTTTGTCTCGTGGCTTGCTATCGCAAACCACTCAACAAAAAGGGGCAAATGTAGACACCTATTTTTCGGTATAGCACCCCTCCGACATCTCACATGCACGTTAATTTTCTATTCTCGCATCTCTTTCTCTTAAATTAAATAAAATCCTATCTATTTGTTCACATTATTTGATTGATTATCAATGGACTCCACATGGACCCATTGATAATTCAATTTTTGGCATCATCCCCCATCTCTCACAAATTATTTAATTCATAATGCATATCTCTGACACTCTTTTTTTAAAAAGAGTTCTTTCTCTTAAATTGAATTATCAATGGGCTCCATATGGACCCATTTGATAATTCAATTTTTGGCATCATCCCCCATCTCTCACAAATTATTTAATTCATAATGCATATCTCCGACACTCTTTTTTTAAAAAGAGTTCTTTCTCTTAAATTGAATTATCAATGGGCTCCATATGGACCCATTTGATAATTCAATTTTTGGCATCATCCCCCATCTCTCACAAATTATTTAATTCATAATGCATATCTCCTGACACTCTTTTTTTTAAAAGAGTTCTTTCTCTTAAATTGAATTATCAATGGGCTCCATAATCAATTTTATCTCACCCCTAATCTCTCACAAATTAAATTCATGACACTTCCATTAAAATGAAATCTTTATCTCACCCCCCATTCAAATCATGTCCCCCACTTTGCCTAATAAGTCAAAATATGGGACCCACATGATCACATCACATCCCTAACTCAGGTTACTTTACTACACCCTGGGTATCATCTAACCTGCAGTTTAGCCTCACATCTAAACTATAAATATGGGGTTTTCCCCCATATTTAGGGAGAGGGAGATTATTTCAAAGGGATATATAGATTTTTAAGGAGAATATTTTTTTAAAGAAGGAGGATATATTTTTAAAAATAAGAAGGAGAAAGCTCTGACAGTGTCTCTTATCTTGCCATCTTGATGCCCGGTTCATTTCATAACAGGACATAAGCTAAGTATTCTTGTTATTTTAGTTGCTTGTCATTTTTTACTACTGTTCACGATCTATTATTATCTTGTCTGACACGGGGGTTGACATCCTCCAAGGGAGTTGAAATCCTCTTGGAACCGGCACTGTCTGGGAAACCCCCGCATATTGTGTTCTAATCTTATCTGGTTTAGTTTTGCAGATCTAGCTTCTTGATATCATGCATCTACTTTCTTTATGCCCGTATCATCCATCTCCATCTCCAAGGTACTAAGCCCTTGTATACTCGACGTGGTCTCGTGTTTCTTGATATAATATTACTACTTACCTTGAGTCTCGATGATATTATTAAGATATAAAAATTTGGACTACATGTGCTTTTAGAATATGATCTTGTTTACCAAATATGCATGAGCTATAAAATAAATTTATGTTGCAAGCTATAAAGCGTGATCCTTTCAACAATATAATAGGTCACCCTTTAATTAAAAGCTTAAATTGTGTTTAGCAAGATAAATAAATTATCTTTGATTTATTTGATTCGGATGACTAACCATGCAACTCAACCTTGAGCCATGGTTGTCATTAGTGAGGCTAGTTAGCCATGCAAGTAATGATTGATATTTAAAAACTAATACAAAACAAGCAAAATGGAGGGATTGGGAATGATAATGGCTAGTGTTTCTAGGCCATTATGTGGCATGGAGTAAGTGAAATGCATTCAATAAGAGCACCAAGCCTTGGGAAGCTTGAAGCTTCTCCAAGAAGCCAAAAAATTACCTGTTTTGTGTTTTATATCGACCTCTCTATTCAAACTCGTAGCTCTTCCTTGATTGGAGCTTCTGTATTTGCTAAGTTAGTGTATGGAGTTCTCAATGAGCTATTTTGGTTTATGCATGCATTTTTAAGATGTATATAATGTTGAAATCTTTGACGACCCTATCATAACTGGCCTCACAATATCTACCCCCTTTTATTTAGAATTGTTAAGGGGTCTATCGGCTGTCTGGTTTGTAATGTGGGCATATTTACCTTTCTTTATCCTGGGAGCATATTTCTGAGTTGGCTGGATAACTATGAATCCGTAAAATGAAGGGGTTAAAAAGATAAAGTTGTAGAGGGAGCCAAAAAATTCCCAGGCATGAATCATTCTCTTACCCTCTTGATATCTTTTTCCATATCGTATTTTCTTAAAATAAAGCTTTGCAACAAGATATTTGTGTGTGATTATGAGGATCTGGGAATTTGGGTGTGTAATGTTATTGAGTTTTACTATTGTATTTGAAGGTTGGAATCTTGTAAAGTTTATATATTTGGAGGGCTTACTGTTTTGTGGTAAAAATTTTACGTTGTTATATATAGTTGAATGGATTAAACCCATTTCTGGGTTTCATGTGATTACTATTCAAATTGACTACCCATATTGTACTAGGATGCCTTAGATTATAAATCTAAAGAACTTTTGGTTCATTTATGGGATTTTAATCAACTAGTAGAGGATAATATCGATTCGATAATGTTATCCAGTGACATGAGTATATACATCGTAATAAAGAATGATGTAAATCAAAGTTGAAAACTAGGAATTATTACGGTATTGCAAGTTTCCATAATGTCATAATGTGTTTGAGAATAATATTTTGTTGGTGTACTTTAAACCTCTATGCAGGGTTTATAGAAATACAATTATTAGGAAATTTGATAAAATCTAGGTCATAACGAGATGCCTAAAATATTATTCGGTTCTGTGCCAATATTATTTAGTAGTATGCTCTACAAATGGTAGTAGTTATAGGTTTCTATATTTTGTTTTTAAGACAACTGGGTGTAGTTTATGTAATTAATTTTGGACCCATAAAGGTTGATTCTATGATAGGAAATGTAGCAACAGTCTATAGTAAAAAACCATAAGGGGAGTTTATGATTTGGTCAGTTTTGGTTAACAGGTTTCAGTTAGTTATCCTGGACCTATGTAATGTTGGATACCAGCACTTAAGTTGTATTGATCCAAACTGAAATTACAAGCAACCTATTTGAGTGTGAGTGAATGTCTTACGGGTATGAAATAAGGATAAGTAACGTCCTTGTGGGTTGTTGTTAGGAACACTTATTTTAGTAAATTGCTAAAATGGCATTGTAACAATATGCAAAAAAAGATCCTTGAATATACAAGGAAGAATATCTCAAGAATATGAAAATATGATATTATGTTAATAGAATTTTTGTTAGGGAATATGATTTATTACATAACTTAAAATTTCATTGAATAGTACAAATTCCTTTACCCCATGTTGTTATGTGGTCTATTCTTATGAATTCCTTTATTAAGACAAATAAAATTTGTGTCAGTGAATAGTTTACTGCCTAAATCAAAGTGATTATTATAAAATATAAGATGTTTGATTCTTGTATTATTGTATTGATATTGTAAAATTAACATTGCAACATTTATTTTATTCAAATATTAAATGGAAAAATATTTTATGTGGGTACGAGGACTATTCATGCCAGTTTGTATAAAACTATCCATGTTTTAGCCATGCAGGTGGAAGTGATCATCGAGTTGGTAATAAAGGAATGGTTGGCTTGGTTTGATTAGATGTACTTATTTTATGAATGAAAAGAATTTAAAATATTGATTGAAATTGAAATTCATTTTGAGAAAATTCTAACGAAAAGGCCATTGGGTCTATGACATGTATAGACTCAAACTTGAAAGTCTCTCTTGTTTCATCAATAAAGAAAGCATTTGGTTTAGTGTGAAGCAATTATATGATATAATTTAAGGAAATTAAGTCTGTAACATAAGAAGGTCATTTCCGATGGTCTCGTATGAAGAAGATTAGGATTTACTAATTGTGGGTATGTAAACAAAAGTATTCCCAAATCATGAAGTTTGTAATAGAAGGCATATTATATTTTCTAATAATGATATTTTGAAGCATTTATAAGGGTTGGGTATTATAAGTAAAGTCATTTAAAACTATTTGATTCTCTTATGTACTTAAAAGTATTTACATAATAGTAAAGTGGTATTATGATGTGGTACATAGTGAATATAAACTATATTGAAGTAAGAACATAAGGTGTCTACTAATGAGGAAAAGATAAATTAATAAGTATTAAAGAATATTAAGAGTATGAATGAAAGCATGTTGGTATTAAATCTTAAACAATGTAGATTTTATTGTTGTTGTGTATTATCAATATATAACTAAGTTGCCATGTAATTAAGAAAAGTTTGGTATATTAGGGAAAGTGATCTGATACCAAAGGGGTTCTTATGAACTTAAAACAAGAAGTATTATAGGTATATAATGAAGATTATGTTTACATTATATATTTCACCAAGAAATATTTTATATCAAGGTAAAACATATGATGGATATAATCTAGGATATGTATTGTGATATGCACATCCAGGTTGTTGTTATCAATAGTAGCAACATAAAATAAGTAGGGGTTGTTCTAAGATAAGAGTGTGCATTAGGTTTGATGGATCTGCATTTTCAACATATGAACATATTATGATCTCTTGATATATAACCCATAGTAAGAATGCATATTGGAAGGAGTTATGAATAAATGAGGTACTGGTTGTTGATATTTTTATATAAATTGATATATGATTGAGCATTGAGAAACAAAGTTCAATGATGTATTTATCTTTATAGATAAGTATGTGATACAAATCAATTTTAAAGAGAATCAATTAGATTCTAATCAATTACAGTGAAGGCAATAACTTACACTAAAAAGAATCAAGTTGTATCTTCACATAAACAAACCTAGTACCTATTAAAGATCAGTAGGAGTGGTTGAATTGGCACTATGATTGATTTAAGTCTTGTACTATTCGAAACATAGCTATATATCATAAAATGATATAATGTGCTATCAATATATATTAGGTACACACATTAAGTAGTGTCTCAAAGAGACCAATGCATACCTCTATCATGATTTCTTAAGTTAACTATGAACATAATAAGATGGAAGAGAATATATATAACTAAACTAGGTGATGGAAAATTTCCTAATGACGAATGTATCATCACGAAACCAAGCATGACATACATGTATTTTAAACTTTCACCAAAATAGTGTAAGTTGTAGATTACATTGTCTTGGAGTCACCAAGGTTCTAAGATGTTAGATGCTTGATGGGATTCAATGATTGAGTTCCATGTAGACACTTAGAATGCAATGTTTGACTATCCTTGATAGATGAAAGAAACCATTAGTATACTCTATATGCACACTCGTAAAGAGTAAAAATACTCGCAAAGAGTGTTTGAGTTGGATTGAGTAGGATCTATATACTCTCATGCACATGGTTTATGACAATTATCAGATGGATTAAATTTTAGATTTATGCTGGTATTTAAATAATGGGTATTTAAATAAGTGAACATAAAATTCATGTAAAAAAATTCCTGTTTTAGAAGCATAATAAAGAGGGTGTTACATTTTGGTATAAGAGTTGAAGGTTGCAGCCCTTGGACTTATTGGGTCCTTACGCTTACTAAATTCTAATTTTATTAACAAGATAAAATTAATGGAAGAAGGATGTACCGTGGAGAATGAACTAGACCAAATTATGCTTTAGGTTTGGTGGTAAATAAGTTAGATAACACTCTAACAGTCTTTCATGACACACTAAGCTAAAAGGATGCTAGGAGCAACTGGTAAAGTGTGAACATGATCAACCAAGTTAAACAACTTAAATTGAATGATGACAATTAGTAAGGGAGTTTCTTGATTGTTGAACTGTCATGATGACATATTTTGGAACTTGAATCCAACATGATATAAAAAATCCGCAAAGGGGGGATGAAGTATATAGGAGTGGACTATCTGTTGTAGCAGTAATGATTAGAAAGGCCAATTAGGCTACAAGGAAATCTGCAATAAATTTTGACTCTAAATGAGAAAAAGTAAGCAAGAGCGTTACCTCTTCTCCACTAACAAATTTGGGAAAAGTGATGGAAACAATGTGGTAGCAAACGTAGACTTCCAGAATGATTTCAACAAGAAAGACTTACTAAGCCAATTTCCATCAAGTAGCAAAACAACGCTGCAATGACCTAATAATTCGCTAAGATGAAGGAACAATTTTCTTAATAACAATCAGGTAAGTTAAGTAGAAATTTCATGTTGTTGCTTTAATTTGATACTGAGTGCGAATTGAATTATTGGTATCTAGTGATTAGATTAAACAAAATTAGAAATCTGATTTATAGCTTTATTTTGAATAAAATTGCAATTTTTTAAATAAATGTCTAATGCAACACAAACATTCCCGAATGTTTTGAGCCTCTTCATGGAATTTGTAGTTAAGGAATTTTTAAAGGACTTCATACGAGTAGTGATTAACTTTGACTATTGACTATAAATGCAATGTTTTTTGCTTGATATGAAGATAACCAGTACTTGGAAGTATGAAAACTACAAGCCTAAAATGAAAAGAGATGAAGAGTTGTGGATGATTTAAGTAATCATCCTCCTGTGTGTTTTTTTTGAATCTTCCCCTCATGGAGAGTGAATCCCCTATAAGTATTTGGTGCTATTCACCACTCTTTGAACTTTGTTTCCCTTTCATGCAATTCTCTCTATTAACCATAGTCCCTTGAGGATATTTTAGGATAAGGCTCAGCTAAGGAGTGAGTTTAACGAATTAGTAAGATTGGTAGAGGAAGTCGGCCTTCTCCTAAGGGCGATCTGAATACACTGTTTTCCAAGTCCTACATTTGAGAGATATGTCTCGTGTTTCACTGAGTGTGTTGATATACAATAAATAGATATCAACAGGGGTGACAACTAGTTACGTGATAACACTAACCTAGCTATCAACCACCTGAGGCCAATCTTCAATTCATAGCTCAAACCTTAATGTATTAGAAAGATAAAGATGTCCCATCTAATCACTTATTTTATGTTTATTTGCCTTTATGTTGTCTAACCAAAAAACTCATACAATATGGGCCTTGGTTCAACATTCAGTGAGACTAGATTAGCCATGCATGTAATGATTCATCAATCTTAAAAACCAATACAAAAACTGCCAATATGGAGGGATTGGGAACAGAAAACTTCCTCACGAGTTTCCACATTCATTATTTGATCTGGAGTAAATAACATGAATCTTACTATCCCCATACTTACGTAAACAAAGGGAAGCTCAATGATTCTCCTAGACTCCAACGAATTGCATGTGCTTCTGTGATTCTACATTGACCTCATGAGTTTGGAAACACTTGAGGAACTTCCTTCGTGTCCCCAAAATAAAGGACATCAAAGGATTTGCTAACTTTGTTCACTAGGTTGTGTCTATTAAAAAGAGTGAGCTCCAAGCTGACTTCCCCATGCACTCCACATTAGGGGAGACTCGTCTCCAATATCAAGATCTGTGATCTCTCCTAAAATCTAGGACTACTATGGGGTCCCCACAATATAAAATTCAGTTTTAAATTTAGTTGTTTCTTTTAGAATTGCTAAGGAGTTTCTCAGATTTCTGGTTTGCATTATGGGCATCTTTACCTTTCTTTAGCTCAGGATAATGTAACTAAGTATGATTAAGGGTAAGGTTGAACAAATAACTACTATTTTGACTAAGATTGCACAACCCATCCAAACTACCACTCTCACTATTGCTATAAGATTTAATGATACATCTTTCTTGGTGGTGGAAAATATTGGACGAAAAGGATAGATCAGTAGGGGGTTGGCTTTGAAAACCTAAGTACATGAGTCTACTAGACCCCTCATTGACTTCTGGCTCCATGCAAATTTAATACAATGAGTCACTATTTTAATAGTCATTTGTTCTGTAGTGCTAGTAAGCGAATGGCATCAAGTCCTCAGTCCGTACAACAAAGTGATAACTTGGCTAAGGCGGGCACTTGAACATGTGGATTGAATCCACTTTAAAGACCTCTACACATCTTTACTTTTAAAGGAGGGCATCTCTAGCATGATGTTACAAAATCCAAAGTTCCCTACAATTATAAAAGAATGTTCTGGAATTCAAAGTTCGGATATTGCAAGAGGTCACATCAAATTTTAAGGAGAAATAAGTTAAAGTAGTTGACAACTTGAATGATATTATGAAATAATTTGACCATATCAATTGCAATTTTCTAGACAAAAATGTTGATATTCTTCCAGTTGATCAGATTATTTCTTATTTCAAGAGTTTGAGTGAAGTGAGAGGATGAGGACATGCAGGACACCTAGAACTTAGTCTTGAATCCTAGGATTATCCATGGGGATCCTACCAGGACAATTCCCCTAGGAAATATCAAGTGAGGATGCATCACCATGGAGCACCAGAAATACTTCTAACGAACCATGTACCAATGCAGAAACCGAATACAGTAGAGAATAGAAACCATTATGCATTCTAGTCGAGCATGATGAAGCCGCTATCATGAATCACCCAAAGTGTTTTCTTGCAACCTTTTACACTAGTGCACCAGACTCGAGTAGAATTCAATACAACATTTTCTAGAAAATTTATATGCTTACCTTGAACTAGATCAGACCAATTTCTTGAACGTTGGCCCGAATCCGGTGGTGTTGCAGATTATCAATACACTCTTTGCACTACAGAACTAATGGAAGTTGCAGGGTTGACTCATTCAAACCTCCACAACCAATTTTATATTTTCATGGGAGAATGTTCCCTAATGCTAAATACATTTTTCTCTGCGTCTTCTGAGTATTGTTATGTAATACAAGAGACACAACTCATTAAGTCATGGCCTTAATGCCTCTTGATTGGCCCTATAAATAGGATGAATGTAGTATGTTTCAACATGATGACATTTCAGAAACTACATGTACAGGAGGCTATGTCGTTGTGGAGATCCAAATCACTAGGTCTTCAAGGGACTCTTAGAACCATTCAACAAGTTAATATTTTTTCTTTTGAATATGGCATGAGACCGTATGGGCTCCACCTTCCCACCAACAGTGATCCATGGTGAATCATTCTATGAATGTTTGTAGTAACTTTGTATCTCAAGAAACAAAAAATCATTATTGATGACCAACCTAGTCAAGTGGGTCTTGTTGTCACCCAGAAGTTGCACCTTGATAGAGAATGGTGTGTACTTCCTCTCTTGTTGACAAAATTGAAACACTTTGAGGTTGTGGGTAACCTATGTCTAAGGTGAACCTCCAGAGAGGGCTGGTTTCCTTGTGAATCACCTAAAACTAATAAAATCGACAAGGAAAAGGGAGAAGGATTGAGGGAAATATAAAATTAAGGTGATACACCAATGATTTGACACACACATGTACTAATGCATACAACCGCATACAAAAAATATAGAGATCCACAACAAAGAAATACAATACCGTGATAAACACGATGAATACTCATAAAACCAACGATATGAGAAGATAAAATGTAGCTTTTCTATTCAGAGATGCAAGTACAAGCTAGGATTTCCAGAGCAAAACAACTGGAAGAGTGTGTATATTTTTTCATAAAAAATAAGCCTTTAAAAGGATGTTTCCCTCCATTATAGACCGTTGTTGTGTATGCAAGAATAAAATAAATTATTTTATTCACCCCTTGACTACTCTCTAAGTATGTAAGTATCATGAAATAATAATAAAAACATATCCCAAGGCCGTTGCTTTGAATTTCAGACCTGTTGCATTGAAAAAAGGCATGTTGGAGTATTTGAAAGCAAGTAAACTTCCCCCTTTTGATTGTTGCGTTGAAAACTCCCCTTTACCTTTTGTCTTTTTCTATTTTTTGTCTTTTCTACTTTTACTTTTTTCATGTTACTTTTTCTTTTGTGCTTGCTACGTAGGCTTCAGACATGCAATGAGTGTTGAAAACAATATAAATTTCCATTAAAACCATTAGCTTGGTGCCACTTTTGGGTATCTTTAGCATAATAATTATAACCACATATTCAATGTTTTAGCGTCCCATTTTTACTAGCTTTAATAACAATTTCTAGCTTTTATTTGTGCCACAAATTTGACTATTTTAACATCCACTTTAGTTCTTATTTTTAGCATAAAAACTCATGCTTTTTCCACCTATTTTTAGTGCCAAAAGCAATTGTCTTTTTGCTCTTTTTAACATCTGCCACTAACCTTCTTTGGTGTCACCTTTCTGCCTATAATTAGCTGCTACTAATTTATGATTTCCTTCACTAATTTTAGTAACTCTTTTCCCTCTTATCTGCAGCCTTTCCATTATCCATGCATGTTATTTCTAACAAACCTTTTTTTATTTTTAGAGTTGCTTATTTGACTTGTCATTACTAATTTTAGCACCTTTATTTTTTTTCACTCACTATTTTCAGCGAACACTAAAAATAGCAACTTTCACTACTCACCCAATGCCCATTTAACACACTTTATTTTTATCAAATTCTAAAAATTGAAAAACACTAAAAAATAGCCATTTTTCCAAAAATGCCCTTACTTGTTCTAGCATGGAAAAATATAGTAACATTTTGGTGACATCAAAGGATTGCTTTCCTCCTAAACAAGAGATTAATATCCTTTTGCATCCATTGGGCTATGGAGTCACATACTTTGTCAATAACTTGTATCATGTGAACAAAAGCGCCAAATTACCTTGTTTAACAAAAGGAAAACATGTGCATGTAAGCACTTCTTGGAAAGAAAACTAACTAAGAAAACTGGAAAAACAATGTGTATGTAAGCACTTATTGAATTGAAATCCTAAACTACCCTACTCTAACCAGACAAAAAGGAAATCCAAACAAAACTACAGACTGGTTGAGAGAAATAACCCCCTTTCCTTAGAAAGTGGGGCCATGAGATCAATTTTGCAACTAGATCACATTGTATGAGTGCAAACATGGATTGCACTATTTATTTTCCCAAAATATCAGCTGCAACATGAATATACACCCCTGTAGGATCTGGATTTTATCTTTGTAGATGTTGAGGTTGATTTTTGACAACTAAAAGCTCTTTCTTATGCTCTGAAATGAGCACAACTGGTGGCAACTCTATGTGTGGCTCTAAACTAGCCAAATATTTTATTGGACATGGTCTTCTCATGATTGACAAACTGATTTTCCTAATCTTCCCCTCTTCTTTCTATATAATTTCATCATTTAGAGTGCTTAAGGACCTTTCCTGCTCATATTGGATGCTTGTAGACTGATTTACAACATTTGTTACCTCATCTTTTGTAAATAACTTCATATTTGATTCCTTTTCAAGCTCAAAGGAATATTTAATAATAAGAGGCCCTTCATAGAAGAAGATAAATGATGGAGGTGTAATACTTACAATTTCTTTTGGTTCTTCTTCATCATTAGATCCTTCTAAGTTTGATAAAACCTCATCCTCTACATGTTGATATGATATTGATATTGGCTCAAGATTGCTGCTATGATCCTTAGAAACACTCACATGCTCTTTTGAATCATTATCTTTACATTGTAGCTCAAGAGATATGAGAAATTTTTTTCTAACCTTGACATGTTGGTCATACTCTTGCTACTCTCTACTTTAACCACTTTCATGCACTTCTTCTCTGTGATAGGCTTATCTAACTATGGAATCTCTATACCCTCAAATTATAAGCTCCATTTTTTTAGATTTGGCTCATTCCATAATAGAATTGGGAATATGAGGGAAGGGGTGGGTTGGGTTGCTAATTTATTTTACAATGGTTCAAATGATTGGAGAGGGGTAAGATCCTGTGGAGGAGTATCTTTAAGAAAGCTAGGAATTTGGAAATGTGATTGAGTGGGTTGGGAAATAGGAATGGGAAGGTTGTATTATGATATTGAAGAATTACCCCATTGACAAGATCTCTCAATACTAGATTGGTAAGCTTCCAATTCTTCATCCCACTTTGATATTTGTGGTATCAATTCAGACACAAAGTCTATCTTCTCTTTAGGGATATACCAGCTTGGTATAGGACCAACCCAAGGGTAGGGTACTCTGAATCCAAGATTTTCTGCTTTGATAGTGCTTATTGCTCTCATCTGTTCCATCTTCAACTCTAAGTGTAGTACCTCCATTTGTAAATCATCATTAAGTATGGAATTACTTCCATAATCTCCATATACCTACTCCTAAAAAACACCATGATTATCAAAATCATACAAATTGTTTGGATCATGGGCATATTCATTATAATAGGGCTCATAGTACTAGTTTTGAGGAATATTTTAAGGAAAGAGAGGTGGAGGGGAGTATTAAATCTCTTAAAACTGGGAATTTCAATGAGGAAGTGAAGTCATGATTGCATAACCTCATAAAATATGAAGGAAAATGGTATGTTATTTGAGAAAATGGGTTTCTTTGATCCAATGGAGTTGCTAGATGCTGAAACACTGGTATTTGTAAAGACTAACATCAACTTCTTTATAAAATTTTGTCCCACCGGGCATGCTAGAAACTGTTGTCACCCAAAAGTGCACCTTGATAGAGAATGGTGTGTGTACTCTCTCCTCTTGAAAAAATTACAACACCTCAAGATTGTGGGTAACCTATGACTAAGGTGAACCTTCATAGAGGGTTGGTTCCATTGTGCATCACATAAAACTAATAAAATTAACAAGGAAAAGGAAGAAGGAATTCAGGAAATATAAAATTGAGGTGATACACCAATGATTTGACACACACATGTACTATTGCATACAAAAAATATAATTATCCACACATACACAACTCTAGGATAATCTACAAAATTAATGCAAAGGTTTAGGTAATAGGGAAGAAAATATACAACAAAACAATACAACACCCTGATAAACACGATTAATACTCAGAAAACCAGCGATATGAGAAGGCAAAATGGAGCTTTTCTATTGAGAGATGCAAGTACAAGCTAGGATTTCTAGAGAAAAATAGCTATAAGAGTGTGTATATTTTTTTTCCTCAAAAATAAGCCTTTAAAAGGCTACTGCGCTCCATTCTATACCCCTATTGCGCATGCAAGAATAAAATAAATTATTTTTTTCACTCCTTGATTGCTCTCCAAGCATGCAAATGTCAAAAAATAATAATAAAAACATATCCCAAGGATGTTGCATTGAATTTCAGACCTGTTGCGCTGAAAAAAGGCATGTTGGAGTGTTTGAAAGCAAGTAAACTTCCCCCTTTTGACTGCTGTGTTGAAAAATCCCCTTTACCTTTTGTCTTTTTTTTGTTTTTTGTTTTTTCTTCTTTTAGTTTTTTCATGCTGCTTTTGATTTTTGTG
Source organism: Taxus chinensis (assembly GCA_019776745.2). Taxonomy (NCBI): domain Eukaryota; kingdom Viridiplantae; phylum Streptophyta; class Pinopsida; order Cupressales; family Taxaceae; genus Taxus; species Taxus chinensis. Next base: position 153,923,522 of record CM034156.1, read on the forward strand.
CTTGCTATGTAGACTTTAGGCATGCAATGAGAGTTGAAAACAATATAGACTGCCCCTTAAAACCCTCAACTTGACGTCACTTTTCGGTATCTTTAGCATGTAACAATTATAACCATAGATTCACTATTTTAGCATACCCTTTTTGATATCTTTAGTAGAAGTTTCTAGATTTTATTTGTGCCACAAATTTAACTATTTTAACAACCACTTTATTTCTTTTTTTTATCATAAAAACTAATGCTTTTTCCACCTATTTCTAGTGCCAAAACAAACTGGTTTGTCGCTATTTTTAGCAGCTACCACTAACCTTCTTTGGTGTTACCTTTGTGCCTATAATTAGCTACTGCTAATTTATGTCTGCCTTCACTATTTTTAGTAGCTCTTTTCCCTCTTGTCTACAACCTTTCCATTATCCATGCATGCTATTTCTAGCACACCGTTTGTTATTTTTAGAGTTTCTTCTTTGAATTTTCATTTCTAATTTTAGCACCTTTATTTTTAGCCACTCACTATTTTTAGCAAACACTAAAAATAACAACTTTCACCACTCCCCCAAATTCCATTTAACACACTTTATTTTTACGAAATGCTAAAAATAACAAAATGCTAAAAATGGCCATTTTTCCAAAAATACCCTTATTCGTCCTTGTATGAAAAAATATGGTAACATAATATTTCTCAGTTAACTTGTAAGTTGTCGTATATGGTATTTACTATTTTATTTGTTGAAATTATAGAGTCCCTTTTGTTATTTTAAGTTCATATTCTTTAAAAGCATTCACAGAGAAGATTGTAAGGATTTGTGAAAGTTATATAAATTTCTACAATAATACTTTGTGTATACGAGATAGATCTACTTGTTCCTAAAAATTTGGTGCATTGCCTCTTTTCTATACATTTTAGTTATTTTCTATTCCTTTGCTCCCAAGAAATAGATAGATTATCTTTGTTTTAAATTTTTGTAGCTCTGCACCTTAATCTTACATTGAATACACATAGTTTTGTAGGATTCGGCCTTCTTCGAAGGTTCATCCCAAGGATCCAGGGTCCCACATGTTGGGGATGTTCCCATGTTACACTAGACCACTTAACGATTCAAAGGGTGCATGATCCAAGTGACAACATTTTTCTCAGCATTGCCAATATCATATGCACCTACTATAGGTCTAGGGAGACCACAGGGTCATGTGCCCTTTTTTAGGCACCCCAGTCTAACTTATTCAACCAGATCTACATTTTCCTGGGTCCCTCTGTGATGTTCTTACCTTCTTGTTCACCTGGTCAACACTTCGATACACTCCATATTTCATTGTGAATTAACTAATCCTTTCTTTACCCTCTATACAAATAGGTTTTCATATTTCATAGCTTAATTTACTTGGGTCATTTAGTGTACTTAATTTTCATTTATTTGCTGCTACACTAACAATTATACTAAGCATTTACATAGGTACAAATCCACATTTTTCTTAATCAGAGAGAGTGAGAGAGAAAGAGAGCAAGATAGAAAGATAGAATGAGAAGGAAAAATAAAGAGAGAGGGAGAGAAGAAGAATAAGGAGAAATAAAAAGGGACAAAAAGAGAAAGAGATGGAAAGAGAGAAAGAGACAGACAAAACAAGAGATAGATAAATAGAGAGTTCTTTTTCACAATCTTTGTGACAAGAACACATTCTCATTTCACCACCTATATCATATGAAATCTCTTTATTTAAAATTTTGTATCTCTTACATATTCTCATTTCATTGATAGCATATAATTTCTCACTAGGAAATGTGGGAACCATTGGTTTGGTGCCATGAGGTGCCAATATTGTATTAATTTTTTAAAAACAATTTTTATATGTGACACTAATGCCAAATAAAGGTTTTTGCGATGTTTCATTCATTTCCACTTGGAAAAAAGGGGAGAGATATGGGATAAACCAAGAAATGATTTTGTAGGTGGACCATATGCACATCCATAGGTTTAGACGAGACATTTCCAAGTGTAGTAGCTTGCTAATTATCACCCGTCAAAGTTTGACAAGTTTTTTCTCTCAAGGTGTTTAAGACACATTGACATACTGATGTATCTCGAAAGGACTAAGATGGTTTGGTAGTAGAACAAAACCATCAATAGCCTTTAACATCCCACTCAAACACATGGGAAACATTGGTTTGGTGCCACGATGTCTCATTTGAAAAATATCACCTTGGTTGCCCTCACATTGAATCTAATTGAAGATTTTTCCATGTTACATTCATTATCACCATGACCAAATGGGAAAAATAGGGGAGCAAAAAAGATAATATTTTATAGGAAGACTATATATGCATCCATAGGTTTAGATGAGACATTCCCAATTGCCATGGCTTGCTAGTTACCACCCATAAAAGTTTGAAAAGTTTTTGTTCTCATGGCGTTTAAGAGGCATTGACAGATTGATATAGCCTAGAAGAATGAGGATTATTTGGAATCAAAAATACACCTTTGATAGTGTTTAATAGCCCATCCGAATGCATGGGAATAGTTGGTTTAGTGCCACGAGGTGTTCATTGTAAAATATCACCGTGGATGCCCTCACATTGACTCTAATTGAAGTATTTTATGGTGTTTCATTTGTTGTCACCATGAAAAAATGGGTGAGAGATGGGAGAAACCAAGACATGGTTTTGTAGGTGGATAATACATGCATCTATAGGTTTAGATGGGACATTCTGAAGTAGCATGGATTGTTAGTTATTACCCATCAAAGTTTGAGATGTTTTTGCTCTCATGGCACTTAAGAGACATTGATAAATCAGTGTATCTCGTAAGGAAAGGGACGGCTTGGTATCATAACAACACAAGTGATAGTGTCTTACATCCCATCTAGATGCATGAGAATAGTCATTTTGGCGCCACGAAGTGTCCATTGCAAAATATCACCCTCGTTTCCCTCACATTGACTCTAATTGAAGGTTTTTGTAACATTTCATTCGTGCCACCACGAATAAATAGGAAAGAGATGGGAGTTATAAAGATAGTATTTTTTAGCCATACCATATATGCATATATAGGTTTAGACGGGACATTCCCAAGTGCCACAGATTGCTAGTTATCACTCATCAAAATTTGACAAGTTTTCACTCTTAGAGCGCTTAAGAGACATTGACAAATTGGTGTATCTCGGAAGGAATGGGATGGTTTTAAAGTGTAAATAAACCAACAATAGCATATAACATCCCACTTGGACATATGGGAATAGTCAGTTTGGTTCCACAACGTGTTTATTTCCAAATATCACCCTAGATGCCCTCACACTGGCTCTAATTGAAGGTTTTTGCCGCGTTTCATTCATTCCCACTGGGAACAAATGGGTGAGAAATGGGAGAAATAAAGATAGGATTTTTTAGAAATACCATATATTCATTCATAGATTTGGATGAGACATTCCCAAGTACCACAGATTGATATTTATCACCTGTCAAAGATTGACAAGTTTTTTCTCTCACGACACTTAAAAGATATTGACAAATTGGTGTAGTTTAGAACGACTGGGATTGTTTGGCAATAGAAAAAAACCATTGATAGCATATAACAACCCACTCAGATGCATGAGAATAATTGGTTCAGTGTTAGGAGCTGTCCATTGCAAAATATCACCCTAAACGCCCTCAAACTGACTTTAATTGAAGTTTTTTGTCATGTTTCATTCGTTTCCACCAAAAAAAAATGGGAGAGAGATGGGAGAAACTGAGACATAATTTTTTGGGTAGACCATAGACACATCCATAGGTTTAGATGGGACATTCCCATGTGTCATAACTTGTTATTTATCACCCATCAAAGATTGACAAGTTTTTTCTCTCAGGGAACTTAGGAGACACTGACAGGTCGATGTATCCCAGAAGGACTGGGATGGTTTGACATTGAAAAGACACCACTAGTAACATCTAATAGCCCATGTGGACACATGATAACAATATGTTCAGTTCCATAAGGTGTCCATTACAAAATATCGCCGCGGATGCCCTCACACTGACTCTAATTGAAGGCTTTTACCACGTTTCATTCATTGTCACCGCAGAAAAATGGGTGAGAGATGGGAGAAACTAAGAAATTTTTTTATAGGCATACATATGTTTATTTTTAGGTTCATACAGGACATTCCCAAGTGCCAAGGATTGCTAGTTATCACTCGTCAATGTTTGACAAGTTTTTTTCTCTCAGGGCGCTTAAGAGACATTCACAGATTAGTGTAGCCAGGAAGGACATGGACGGTTTCACAGTGGAATGAAACCACCGGTAACAAATAAAATCCCACCTGAACACATGGGAACCATTGGTTTTGTTCCATGATGTGCCTATATTGTATTAATTTTTTAAAACAAATTTTTATCTCTGACACTAACTCTAATTAAAGGCTTTTGTAATGTTTCATTCGTTATCACCATGAACAAATGAGTGAGAGATGGGAGGAAGTGAGAGGATCTTATATGTGGACCGTATGAGAGATAGTAGGTTCAGATGAGACATTCCCAAGTTCCATGGTTCACTAGTTATCACTTGTAAAATTTTTCCAAGCTTTTTCTCTCGGAGCGCTTTGGTGCCTTGAGATTAAAACATTTTCAAAATTTGATGGGTGATAACTGTTGTTATTGCTGTCCCATCTAGCTGCACTACCCCTTTGGATGTTGTTTCATACTGGAGCCCTAGTTGATCAGCTATTTGCTTGGGCATCACTGAGCTACTTGCCCCAGAATCAATCATGCAATTGTGTACTAGTTTATCCCCAATGATTAATGAAACATAGAAAGGAGGGGGCTTCAAAATTTTACCTTGTTGTGCTCCATGACTTCCTTCAGGCTGGGCAGCATTTGTAAGCACTTTGTCTTGCATCTGAACCCGCTGATTCGAAGTTGACCAGTCCTTCATGGCAGCTTGCAGTAGATCTCTTTGGCCTGGGATGGATAGGGATTCCCACATTGATATATTGACGTTAGTCTTCTTCATCTGTTCAATGATACTGAATGGGGATGAAGTATCCTTTTGTTGTCCCTTGGTTTGCACATTCACCCCTTGCACGTGGGCAGCAACAGCTGGCATTTGAGTTGGCCTAGGGGCTGTTCTTGGCTGTCCTTGTGCACTTGAAACTGGAATTTGCTTGCCAATCATTTGTGGAGCCGTGGAAGGTTGTGGATTGGTTGGGGCTAATGGCTGTTCTTCACCCAAATTTCTCCTCTTTGACCTTGTGTTGGCTGCAACACCTTGAGAGACTGCCTGATTCATGCCACAGAAATCTTCCGCTTGCCAGTTCACCAACGTGGTGTCATTTGGGGCTGATTGCTGTTGGAATGTTTCTTGTTGTTGACTGTTTCCTTGACTGCCCTCGCCCTCCACACCAGTAGTTGTCACCATCAGTGCTTGATTGAGAGCACCATTGAAACACATGGATTGGTTATGAGGCTCGTTGCATGGAAAGCACCAATCATATTCTTGGGCCATGTTATTCTGTGTTGGCACTAATGCCTTAGAGGCAGATATAGCATTTGGATTATAGGGCTGGAATGGTCTATTAGAGGGAGGCCTTGTTTGATTCACATTTGCAACTGGATTAGGTGGTCTTTGTGGTTGGTATGGCTGCCTATTAGGCTGAGCTTGAGGTTGATAGGAAGGTTTGAAACCTTGGGCTTGTTGCCTCTTAATAGTAACCAACTCATTTCCCAAATTTTGCAACTATTTCATGACCTCTTAGAGTTCATTTGAAGCACTTGGAGATGAAGTGGAAGCTTCATTTGAACTCTGATTTCTAGGAGTGGGAATAGGAGCCAAAGTGGGTGCTTGACTAGTGCTTGGATTTTCTAAGTTTGGATACAAGGGCATGGGAGGCCTAGGAGCCAGTTTACCAGCTTGAATAAGACAGTTTTCAGCTCTAATGGCAATGCTATAAGCCATAGGGATTGTTGTGCCTCCCATGGACTGAATTAACATAGAAATATCAGAATTCAAAGCCTTAAGGTAATATAGAAAAGCACCTTCTGCTGTTAGCCTGACTACCACTGGAATCCTATCCCAAGACCTTTGAAATCTGAAGTTAAAGTTAGTCAGCTGCTCATTGGAGGCTCTCTTGATAGTTGTCAGCTGCTCCAAAAGAGACAAGTTGTCTCCCTTCTCTCCAAATTGCTCGTGAAGTGCAATACACAACTGATTCCAGTTTGTGATAGAACCAGCTCCAAGGCTCCTAAACCATTGTAATGCTTTACCCTTGAAGGAAGATGCTAGTAACTTGACAGCCACTTGTATTTCATTGATTTCATGGATTGCACAAAGGTTAGTAATATCTTTAACATGATCACCTGGAGTAGTCTGATTTTCTCCAGTGAAGTAGGGAATGTTCTTCAAGGCTGCAATAGGAACTGGATCTTGTGCATTGAGAGCAAGTGGGCTGCTGCCTGTGAAGTTGACGTAGGGATTGTTCTGAGCCATTCTAATCGGTCTTAAAACCCTTGTATACTGAATGAAAGGCCTGTCAGGTGGAGGAGTTGAGAGTGTTGTGTTTGGTGGAGATGGAGACCTTTGAATCCTTCTTCCTCTTTGCCTTCTTCTTGGAGATAACTATAGGTATTCAAACAGCGCTTCTTCTTCTCCAACTCTTGACCTTGTGGTGATTCTTCTCATGAGTTTTCAGGCTTGCACTGCTGAAACTAGTTGATTCTTTCCCAGTGGAGTCGCTAGATATGCAAATAATAGCTCTTATAAGCAAGACAACTGCAGCAGATGCATATCAACTTTGCTGCAATAAAAATGAGACCTCTATGTCCCATCGGGCATGCCAAAACTGTTGTTATTGCTATCCCATCTAGTTGCACTACCCCTTTGGATGTTGTTTCATACTGGAGCCCTAGTTGATCAGCTATTTGCTTGGGCATCACTGAGCTACTTGCCCCGGAATCAATCATGAAATTGTGTACTAGTTTATCCCCAATGATTAATGAAACATAGAAAGGAGGGGGCTTCGACATTTTACCTTGTTGTGCTCCATGACTTCCTTCAGTCTAGGCAGCATTTGTAAGCACTTTGTCTTGCATCTGAACCCACTGATTCGAAGTTGACCAGTCCTTCATGGCAGCTTGTAGCAGATCTCTTTGGCCTGGGATGGATAGGGATTCCCACATTGATATATTGACGTTAGTCTTCTTCATCTGTTCAATGATACTAAACAGGGATGAAGTATCCTTTTGTTGTCCCTTGGTTTGCACATTCACCCCTTGCACGTGGGCAGCAACAGCTGGCATTTGAGTTGGCCTAGGGGCTGTTCTTGGTTGTCCTTGTGCACTTGAAACTGGACTTTGCTTGCCAATCATTTGTGGAGCCGTGGAAGGTTGTGGATTGGCTGGGGCTAATGGCTGTTCTTCACCCAAATTTCTCCTCTTTGACCTTGTGTTGGCTGCAACACCTTGAGAGACTACCTGATTCATGCCACAGAAATCTTCCGCTTGCCAGTTCACCAACGTGGTGTCATTTGGGGCTGATTGCTGTCGGACATTCTTGTTTTGCATCCTCCCTTCTTCCCTCACCTGCAAGAGAAATTGTGGAGCTTTCAAACCTCCCATATGGGTTGTAATGCTAGTCATTTTTGCCTCTTGGCCACTGCAATGTACTGTATCGACTCTTGAGCAATAATATATGTGTTGTGATTGACTCTCGACCCTCTCATGTATTCATTGCTGTCATTTTGATCTCTTATTACAGTTTGGTTACCTGTGCATGGTTTTTGTATTGCATCTATGTGGTCTGTGTTAAATTTGCAAAACGAGTGTCTAACATTCCTCGGTGCATCACCTTTGTAGTTTAGGTTTTATTCTATGCATTTTCTTACCCTGTCTCCTTGGCAAGTTAGATTAGGTTTTAGCAAACCCTCTGCATTTTTTTGTGTGCATCTGAACAGAGGAATAGGAACCAGCCTTCTCTGGAGAATCTTTTCTCATCTTTACAAGTCCCACACTTGGAGAAAGGATTCCATGTTGTGCAATCACACTGGATGCCTGAACATCAACCTAGAAGCCTGATTTGCATCCAGGGGTGCTGTGAGTCTGCAACAACAATAACTAGCAATCCGTGGAACTTGGGAATTTCCCATCTGAACCTATAGATACACATATGGTCTACCTATAAAATCCTATCTTGTTTTCTCTCATCTCTTTCTCATTTTCTTGCGGTGGAAACGAATGAAATGCAACAAAATCCTTCAATTAGAGTCAGTGTGAGGGCATCCAGATTCCAGGATGATAATTTGTAATGTACACCTTGTGGAAACAAATCAGTGGTTCTTATGCATCCTCGTAGGCTCTTAAAAACTACCATTAGTGTCATTCCACTATCAAATCATCCCATTCCTTCTAGTCTACACTGATCTGTCAACGTCTCTTAAGCACCCAGAGAACAAAAACTTGTTAAACTTTGACGGGTGATAATTAACAAGTCATGCCACTTTGGAATGTCATTTCTGAATCTACAAATGTGTGTATGGTCTGCCTATAAAATCCGATCTTGGTTTCTCCCATCTCTTGCCCATTTTTTCATAGTGTTAATGAATTAAAAGTGGTAAAAGTCTTCAATTAGAGTCAGTGTGACGACATCCAGGGTGATATTTTGCAATGAACACCTCATGGAACTGAATCAACTATTCCCATGCATTTAGGTGGACTTTTAGATGCTACAAGTGGTTTCCTTCCATTTCCAAACCATCCCTATCAGGTTCAGGCTACACCAATCCGTCAATGTCTCTTAAACACCCTAAGATAAAAAACTTGTCAAACTTTGTCAGGTGATAACTAGCAAACCGTGGCACTTGAAAATGTATGGTCTGAACCTATGGATGCACATATGGTACTCTATAAAATACCATATTTGTTTCTCTCATATCTTTCTCATTCATTGACATTGGTAGTGAACGAAATGTGGAAAAATCCTTCAATTAACATCGGTGTTAGAGATGAAAATTTGTTTTAACAAACTTAATACAATATAGGTACCTTGTGGCACTGAACTGATGGTTCCTACACATCTTTACGGGATGTTATACACTGTCAGTGGGTGTCAATCCACTTCCAAACTTTCTTGGTCCTTCCAGGCTACACCAGTATGTCGACATCTCTTAAGTGCCTTGATAGTAAAAACTTATCAAACTTTGACAGGTGATAACTAACAAGTTGTGGTTCTTGGGAATGTATCGTCTAAACCTACAGATGCACATCTGGTGTACCTATAGAATAATATCTTGGATTATCTCACATATATTTCTTGTTTTTTTACAGTGGAAGTGAATGAAATTTGGAAAAATCCTTTAATTAACATCAATGTCAGAGATAAAAAATTGTTTTAAAACACTTAATACAATATAAGCACATCGTGGCACTAAAATTATAGTTCCCACACTGTATGGAATATTAGATGCTATGGATGGTTTCATTCTAGTGAGAAACTATCCTAGTCCTTTCGAGCTACACCAATCTATTGACGTCGCTTAAGCTCACTCCTAGAAAAATCTTGTTAAACTTTATCGTGTGATAACTAGCAAACTATGGCACTTGGGAATGTCTTGTCTGAGCCTACAGATGCTAATCTAGTATGAAGGAACACAAATTATGTTAGTTTCTCTAAAATATCACATGTTTGTTCATGGTGGTAGGAAATGAAATGTGTAAAAATCCTTAAATTAGCATGAGTGTCAGAGATAAAAATTATTTTAAATAGTAATATAATATAGGCACCTCGTGGCACCAAATCGATGGTTCCCACACATCTGGGTGGGCTATTAGACACTACCAGTGGTGTCTTTACTCTACCAATCTGTATCGCTCCCTCTAAGACACACCCATCTGTCAATGTATCTTAAGCACCCAGAGAGATTTCATATGATATCAGACTGGTGAAGAGTGATAACTAGCAAGTTCTTGTTACTCGGGAATGTGAAAAATGAACTCTCTTGATGCATTATTTTACAATGAATACCTCATGGGACCAAACTGAAAACTCCCACACAACTGGGTGGGCTATTAGACATTCTCATTGAAATGAGAATATCTAAGAGGTAAAAATAATGTTAAGAAAAGAGATTTCAAATGATATAGGTGGTGAAATGAAAAGTTGTTTATGTTAAAAAGAATGTGAAAAATAATTCTCTCTTTATATTTTCTCTCTCTGTTTCTTTGTTTCCCTCTCTCTCTCTCTCTTTTTCTCTCATATACTCTCTTTCTCTCTCTTTCAATCACTCACCTCATTACCTCTCTCTCTCTCTCTCACAATAGGCTTCAAAAGGACTACACTTGGTTAACTTACTATTTGGGGGATTTATTGTTGTTCCTCATGGTTCCTTTGTTAAAAAGTCAACGTTGGAAGGCATGAACTCTATTTCTCCATCTCTTGATTTCTCTCTCTTTCACTCTTTCCCTCTCTCTTTCCCTATCTCTCTCTCTCTCTCTCTCTTTCTCTAATTTTCTCTTTCTCTCAATTTATCCTTCTCATTGATCAAGAGGTTCTCTCTCACTCTCCTCTTCGTCTGAGAAAGGAATTAAACTATGTCATGACTTCTCTAGATTTGGGAAGTGGAATCAAATTTTTCTCTAAGCTCTCCTCAATGCTCTCTATACATCTCTCTTGAGAGATTATGAATGTAGAATTGAACTCTCCTGGAAAGTTCATGTGAGATTCAATCCCTAGTTTTAATAGGATCCAAAGGGTCAAGAGATATGAAAAGAAATTCAACTCTGAGACTTGACTTACTATCTTGGGGGATTTATTGTCAAACTCCTGCAAGAATGGGTCCTTCATATTCTAGTCACTCACTAATGTAAGGTATGGAAACAAGTGAATTAATTGTAAATTATATTGACAAGATATTATCTAGCAATTTCCCTAATTGATAATCTTAAGGTTGCCAAGCCCTATAAATTGATTTTGTCAAATACAAAATATAATGACAAGATTTTTGACTTAACAAGAGGTTTCTCTACCTTCCTTTCATTTGAGAAAGAAATTAAAATGAGTTTCATGTCTTGAAACAGATATTGGGAAGTGGATCGAATGGACATACCTTAAGGATTTCTCATAAGCTTCCTCAATCTTATGCAGGTAAAATTGTATACATTTCTCATAGAAGGGATTTCATAGATCCCTCTACTAGACTAATCATGGATGTGATGAGAAAGATTGTCTGGGATACTTATGAAGGTTGGCTTTCAAAATTGGTAATCCCCTAAATCTAGTAGAAGCCTATCCTCCAAATTTCAACTAGTATAACAATAATTTACTTCTCCCTAAAAATCCATTAGATAGTAAAAGGCCATTTAAGACAATATTTACTAGTTTGAAGTGTTCTGTGAACCCATTAGTAGATGGAAGTCATAGCCACTTGGTAATGTTTAAGTGAAGTCTTCAGTTTATTCAGATCTAAGACCATATTTCTTTAGATGGATTTTGAATAATACATACATGCCATTGTAAAAATAAAATCTAGTGAACCATCTAGGTCTCGATCTAATTTTTAGGGTTTCAAGTATTGCTTCATGGCTAGACTCAATAAATTTCCACAAGATCTTATTGTATGGTCTACCTACATATTTACTCAATTGAACATTAGACAACAACTAAGGTGATATTAGTGAATAATATTTCTATGAGTTTAAAAGTCCTTGAATAACCACTCATTGTATTTCTTCATTCAATATCTTATTAGCCATGTTCTAGTAATAACCAAAGACCCCGTAGGATATTCCAGGCCTTTTCCATCTATCATTGGGGTTATCAATTTTTTTTTTGCCTCAAAAAAATGACACAAATAATAAGATGTTCCTTATTTATTATTTTCTTCTACAACAACTGCGTAAACATGACCTACATCACATTATATAACAAATATTTAATTTCAATAAATTATTCATAAATAAGTTACATAATGAGAAAAAATATTATTTTTAAGAAAATAATGTAGATATGTAATACCTCGTTGCACTAGATCCGATATATGGTCAAGGTCAATTGATGATTCACACACTGTGAGTTGTAGAGCTCGTGCAAGTTGATAGGCGTCAAGTGGATATAATTTTCTAAAACACCATTCATCAACCCACTCTTTTGACTCACATTTATCCTAAAATGAATACGTACATGAAGAGTAAAACCATGCCATTTACCTTTTATGAATAGTCCATGAACTTGCATTTGAAATTCTAAAAGAGTACAACTCACTAGATCCTGTTAGTGTACAATAATCTTCATATTTCACAAAATTAACTTCTTTTACCAACCAAAAAAACCCTACAAATTGTAGAATTACCCTCATTACATGGACCCATTGTTGAGTTACACCATTCCATGATGGATGTTGCATCGATCAACTTCACACCATATTTATACTTTAATTCTTCTCTTGCTAGGGCTCTTTTAACACATGCTCTTACACCATCATGTTATCCTTTTCCATGTTTGACCTCAGTGAAATTCCAAAATTTTTTAACACCACTTATCCCGTGCTTCCTTCTCAACCAATAGAACATTCATGCATTATTTAATTATGATGTAAACTTATTTGAGTAAATGATGTGTTTATCAAATATGATGTTTCTGTTATTCAAATTACCATAGAAGATATAAAAAAAAAACTTACACGAACTATGATGAATGTGCATGATCATCACTAATATATAAATACTAATCCCTAAAAATATTTGTGTCTTCCTTTGTGCTATAGAGAGCATGAGTGAATACTATATGAAAAAACATGGAAACTTGGATAGAGTTGTAGTATTGCAATTACACTTCATTTTGTGATTGTAGATTATAGTTCTCTGTAAAATCAACAATTGACACAATGGTATCAATAGGAAATGTGTCCTTGCATAACCTAAATTTCTCATCTAACCATCAAGCTCTCTGTGTACATCTTGCATCCTCATACACTATCTTCTCTTGAAATATAGTCATAAATTCTGATACACTTATTTTTTTACTCCCTAATTCACACCTCTTGTCTCTTTACCATATTTTGAATTGCATGCCACTAACTTGTATTTTCCAAAACTAAGTAGTTCATTTCCAATTACATGTGTATTCTATGTGTTTATACAATTTTATAAATGTTGCAAACAACCAAAACTATCGCAAATTCCTTCTAAAAATGATTTCTTATAAAAAATTTTGGCCTTTTTCTCTTGTACAGAAAACACTTAAAACAAAAACTCTTGCTGATATAGGTTGAAAAATTATCATACACTCCTGCAAAATATTCTCAGTATGCAAATTAACACATATATACTGGAAACTATCATAATACATATAAAATTCAATATGGATCCTACAATAAGTAGTCTCTGAGTGATTTATTTTAACATAAAAAGGTTTTTCCATTTCAAAATACCTTTGACTAATTTCTATTTCGGAATGAGCCTCTTTAAATATATTAAAAATTTATGTTCGTGTCATATCCATAAAATGTTTAGGATGTGATTCAAAATTTTGAGAACCAATTCTTCTTTTTAAAACAACTTTTTAATTAGGATTATAGACACCTAAAATCTGCCTACACATTTTTATTTCTAAGACTGTACTAGTTACCCTCTTTCCCATCATTTTCGTAATAATTAGTGATTTCCTGCTAATTAACTAGCCGTTGGTGAGAAAATTTTTCGGGTGGACAAACTTGTGGATTTCTTGCCAACGCTCTGGGAATCTAAGTCCCTCTACTTAACCGGTGCAACTTTCGTATGTGCATGCACAAGAAAGTGTGGATTTTTGTGGTGTTCTTTTGACCGGGGATCCAATAGGGGCACTCCACTGACCCTGCGGCAAAGCTAGCAATCTCTTGCTAGGGAAGTCTTCGTCTATAGAGCGGGAAAGGGGAGTGAGAAAAGAGGTAGGAGAACTAATGATGCAGGTAGAAAATCAGATTCCTTCACCCACACTATTTAGAAAATTCAACACATGCATTTATGGGAAGAAATAACTCTATGAATAATAACAATACCAAATAGAATTCAATAATCACCAAGTATCAAGAAACCCCTTAGTCAAAGAAATATAGAAACTCCTTCTTCTTGTATTGATTGCTCAAATCAAAGTTGTACATAATGTGGGAATGGAAGAAATTTGAGAAGGGGGGGAATAGAAGAAAATGGCTATCTCCTTTGCTTTCTCTAGGTTAATGCACTCTTGAGTTTACAAGATCAATTGCCAACCCTTTGCAATGGGAATGACATTACAATTTATAGAATGAGAGGTGACTTATCATCTTCCTCATGACCCTCCATATGCCTTAATATGACCTTAAGACTATTCATATTATAATTTAAATATTTAAGTCCCTTTTATAATAGCAAGGCGACTTAATTTACATTATGTTTCTAAAGTCACTTTTAAGTGACTTAAAGGCATATCAAAAAGTGCAAACCCCAACAAAGAATTAGAACATTTGAAAGCAAGAGAAATTTGGGGGGAAGAGGAGAGAGAAAGAGAGAGAGAGAGAAGAAGAGGAGATGAATGAAGTATGTTGATCCTATGTTGATGGAAAGCTCCAAATGTAGTGAAACTCTAAATCTTCAAACTCCTTGCACACTGTGAAACTCCTCCAAATTTCTCCGAATGCTCACCCAGTTGAATGAACTAAGGTGATCTCGAATTCCCTATGAAAAATGACTAGGACGCTCCCAAACAATGATGTCCCCCTAAATGATTAGCCTTGTACATCCCATTGTGCCAAAAATCTTTGAGTGTAACTTACTATTTTTAGTAAGTAAGTGAAAATCAACTCCCTCGATCTTTAGCTGAGTGTTGTGACTTTGATTCCCCTTTCTCCTTGTGTTCCTCACTTCTTTGGATCAAATTTCTATTTTTAGTAGGTGCTCGAGGGCCCACTTACTATTTTTAGTAAGTGCCAAAAATTTTTGTTCTTGTGAATTCTCAGCTATAGTGCACCTCCAATATCTTCATCTCCTTCACAGGTTCTTCTGTTGATGACTTTCCCAAAATAGCAGTTCCTATGTAGTAGACCTGCTATTTTTAGAAATTTGGCCTCTAGGAGTCAGATTGATGTGGAACAAAGTTTTTTGATATGGGTTTTTGCCCAATATCATCCCTCTGAAATTTCAGACCCACCCGCTTAATAATCCAGGAGATTTTAAAGTTTTAGTTTTCAAACTTGGCAGTGCTTCTGGGTACGGCAGCCATTAATGGACCTCAAAATTGCAGGTCTGGTTTTCTCCTACATTTGTGAAAAAAATCATATTTTTGATATGGGTTTTTTTCTTCTGGTGCTTCACGTGCAATCTTACTTCAATCCGAGCAACTAGTTTGACGGGAAATCTCACTTCTTTCTTCGTTGAGCCGGAAATGAGATTTCTTCACTGTGGATGCTCTATCACGTGAAGGGGGAGTTTGAAGGTGTATTTTTTATGGTCTTGGACATAGGAATGAACAGCAACAAATGGTTTGTTGTTTCATGCACCGGCTTGCAATATTTCTTCAGATCTTTGTTTTTAGGCTATGGAGATTTTCATTGTTTTCTTCCTCTTGTTCTTCGTTTCTCCTTCTCGTTTTGATGAAAAATCCTTCTGAGACCTGCACATCACTGTGGGGAATGTGTTTCAGTTCTTGGGTTGAGCATGTCTGAGCATTTTCAATGGTGGAGTGATGGTAGAATGTTGCAGAGGAAGGATGAAGATTGTTTGTGCACGGGAGTGGAAGCAGCTTGAAGCACTGAGCGGGAGTTAGATTTTTTGAAAAATTTCAAAAATATATGGAAGGAGGAGCTTGGGCACATTTTTCATTACTTGATTTCCCTAACTTAGGGACATGAGGGACATCAATTTCCATGGTGGTCAAGAGGACGACACGTGGTGACTAGATCCGACGACAGTGAATGAAGGTGGAAAAAGCTGCTTTAAAGCACTTGAGTGGCTGAAATTGGTCACATGGGTGTCCAAATGACTCCCTATGGGGTCTGGGCGTAATTTTTAAATGTCTGATGTCCCCCACCTCAGGTGAATATAAGGGACATCAAATTCCACGGTGGTCCAAGATCATGACACGTGGCGCCCGATCTGACGGCAGGGAATGCATGCTCCAAATAAGCACCTGGGGGCTGAACTTGGTCATGTGGGTGTCCAGAAGACTCCCCATAGGGGCTTGGGTACATTTTTTAAGGTCTAATGTCCCCCACCTCAGGTGAATAAGGGACATCAAATTCCATGGTGGTCCTGGAGCTGACACGTGGAGCCCTTGATCCAACGGCAGGGAATGCATACTTCAAATAAGCACCTAAGGGCTGAACTGTCAAGTCGGGAGGTCATATGAAGGTACCAAGGGTCACATGAGGGATGAGGGTGCATTTTACAAGGGTTTATTTACCTTGACCTTAGGGACGTTCAGGGACATGAAATCCCGCCAGGCTCTTGGTGCTGACATGTGTCCTCTCGAAAAAATGACTAAGTCCTGAACTGCCTTTGAGAGGGTAACTTGGAATGTAGATAACTTGAGATCCTGGTGGAATTTATTGGTGAAATTTTATATGATCCTAATTGGAAATGTCATTTTAAAACCAAATATGTGGTTCTCATGTCTTAATTCGACAATATGATCCCTGAAAATCAGATTTTTGATCTGGGACTCCAATTATGCCTAAGCTAAAAACTTCCTACCAATCATATGCACCAAAGTTTTGTGAAAAATATTATTTCACCATCATGTAGGTATTGGAATTATCTTTCTGAAGATGTTTTTTTAACTTCTAACTCCATCCAGAGCTCCTAGAATCTTCTTCTGAATCCCAACAATTGTTTTAGGACCTGTAAATTGCCTAGGCTTGTGAACCCTGTTTTTTACTCAAACTGCTCCAAGTCTTGCAAAATTTCCCCAAAGCCTTCCAAAATCATTTCCATGATGTTCCAAGGTATTTCAATTCCTACATGTTGATTTATCCCTTTTGTTCCGCTCCAGGGGGGGTTGAATCCAGTCCTGGGAAGGCCAGTGATAGCCCTTCCCAATACTGCCAAAAGATAGCATATTTTTAAAACTCCCTAAAATCACCTAGGGGGAATGAATAGAATTTCCTAAATCACCTAGGGGAATAATTTGACATCAAATAGGGGGTGACTAGATTAATATATTTAACATGAGGTGCCTAGGATTGTTAAAACATGAAAATTTTGACATAGGGGTATAGATGTCGTGCTAGAAACATTGTCAATTTCCCTGTTGCATATTTTCACGACAACACAACTCTAATAAAACTAGACATTGATTAACCTTCACATCAATCTTTTACAATAATCTCTTTATTTCTCTTGATGGAATCATCAGATCGAAATAATAATAAATTTCATCCACACTCATAAATAAACTTCCCTTACGCTTAATCCTATAATATGCTCCCATGCAATCTGTTGAACAATGCATATATCAATTGCGCCACTAGACTAACATGTGATGATATTTGGCTTTACATGATAAAGAAACATATGATCAAAATAAAAATAATAATACCACATCCATCCATCAATACCATCAATCCCTATCTTTCGCATTGGGAATTACTAATTTTACATGTTCCATGGCACAAGATTGGAATTCAGATAACATACTAGCCTTTAGATGACTACGAATTATCTCATCTATTGTATCAATATCGATCCTCCTTAGACTATGAATTTCCTATGTCAAATGGAAGGACTTACCTTGTATTTTTACAACCCAACAAACACATCAAATTACTATATCCATATTACCTAAAACAAACACAAAATAAAAAAACAAGAACTTATAAATCAACTTATTATTCATAAAATAACCATTTCTACACCTCTCCACCATCAAATAATTAGATGAATCTTAATGCATCGACTATCATCGATATGTGGAAAGAATGATTATCAATCAATTGACCTTGGAAAATGTCAATCATAGACTGATTGATTTTTCTCGATCGTATTCCTAACATATCATCTACCTCCAAATGTGCTTAGAATTCCATACGTGGATGGTTGACAAAGTATGTTAACCATGTCTATAAACTAATAGACCTACATTAATATCTTCATTGAAGAAGGCCATCTCGACATAATGTAATAAATATGTCCCATATAATTACCCTAGTGATATTTCCTACTATCTCCAGATGATTACTTCCAAACATATGGCATTCCATTTGCTTCATCTTTAAATGATTTAATACCCTCGATAGAGTCATTAAACATATAGATACTGTGCATCCTTATCTGGTCATTCACCAACAATATTGGAATAGGATATTCCCTAAGTAGACCCCTTATTCACTACACTCTTGGGATTATTTGTGAAATAGATTCACATTTAGATTTGATTTTTGAGAGTCCTCACGCATCAATGTAACCTTTCACATACTATTTAATCACTCTATACTTCCTTACAGTGACCATTCAAAATAATGATAACTGCATGAGACCCTAACATTACAAATGGGGAAGTATAATACTAATATCTCCACATCATGAGACTATTTTTGAACCCACAATTAAAGACTTGGGTAGCTCTGAACAAAAGTAACTAGTCAACAGGGGCATTTAGAGATAACATCTCCTCATCTGCAATCAGACCCAATCCTATCCCGAATCCTCACTTAGCATCCATTCTAGAACTTAGTCTTGAATACCAGATCAAGGGATTTGGATAGCCAAAGGTAAATCCCAAGAAACAATCCATTGACACTCAATAATCATATCTGTCGTCAACCACTATACATGGTTATCTAATATCAAACACTACAACAAAACAAATACTGAAATAATCTAGGTCTCAACTTTACCATATCTTGGGACCCCATAAACTATCACAACATTATATCTATTATTCCTAACAATATAATTATCAACCATCCTTTATCTCAATATCATGTCAATATTCATACGGTTCTCATCTGTAACATCTACTATTCACCTTTTGGTAAGGATCAACCTATCATCCAATTTTCTCGGTAAATCCCAATCATTTTCTAACAATTATGCTTTCTTTCTTATCAACCTCATTCCTGACGGACCCTTAATGATTCTCCATGGACACCATATAAGAAATACCAATTTGAATCCAACATCCCTTAATGTTTTCACATGGTACGATGTTATGTATGCCCTTTCCTCGTCACTTCAATGCCCTAAATTTGATAATTCAGTCCCTGGGTAAGGGTGACTCCATGGGATCATCCTCGAGAGGCTTATGAAATATTCTCTTATCACATTGCCACCAAGTTGCAAAACAGTGACAATAAACTTATATCGCCTATTCCCATGGAGTCTTAGGGACCAACAATTGAAAATGATTCCTACCATATACCCAAAGTCTATATTCACGTTTGCTCAAATTGGCTACAGAACGTTTGTGTAAAGAACTTAAATTCATTCAATCCAATGGACTCTTACCATGTCACTATTTATTATAATCCCAAAAAGGACGAATCCTAGTGAAAATCATTGATGTCATGGCTAGTCACCTCCACCCTTCAGTTTCTACTGGAGAAACATCTTGTTAGAATTTTGGGGTGTCAAAATTACCTCCATAAATTTCTTGTCACTTAGAAAATGCCTTTTATGTTCACATTTCAAAGACCTTCCATGAAGGTCTCTCAATCCTATCAACATTTAAATCGAGAAGTCATTTGTTAGTGTCCTCAAAAAGGGATCTTTGGGATAAGGGGGTCATCCTTTAAAAGATCATGGCAGATATTTACCATACATCTTCTATCACTGTACAATACAAACCTAAATTCTTTAACAGATTCAAAACATGTGCAATCTGTCTATAATAGTTCTCATTTTAATCTTTCCAAAAGGGACTAGCTACACCTGAGGTTAAACGTCAAGTAATCACTCCTCTTACGAACTATTTGTATTCAATCTTAAAGAAATTAGATGCAGTGAACATGGTTAGGTTCCCAACCACTAAACATTTTGTTGAGGATGCACCAAAGTCAATATGGTACATAGACCATGAGTATTGTGAGTTTCATCATGTTAAGGGCCATACCACAGACAAATTTTTGAAGTTGAGACACTTCATAAAAGACCTCATAGATAGAGGAGATGTCAAAATGGATTTGCATGCACCAAATAAAAATTCTAACCAACAATTTGGAATTTACAAAGAGCCATTCCAAAAGAAAAAAAGTAAAGAAAAATTTGTATCAAGGTAATTCATCCCTAAATAAAAGTACCAATCATGTCATCGTCGCTCTGTTTGATTCCCTCATTGGCAATGCTCATCCTCTTGTTGAGCATATAAATACAATAAAGATTAATGCACGAGATTGCCTCATGGAAACACAAAATTATTGTCTTGTTATCTAAGAACCTCCTCTACCTAGTGCTTAGGATTAGTCATTATGATATTCTAGAACATCTTGAGAAGACCAATGCTAAGATTTCCATCATAGATCTTGCTAAAAACAGTCCCACATAGATCTTCCTAAAATATCCCATGTTCATAAGGAAATGCTTTACAAAACACTTCAGGGGTCAAGATTTTCAACTGATATTGATTCTTCACACTTCCAAGCCTTGGTTTTGCAACTTATTGATCCTTCTAAACACATTACTTTTATCCAGCATGAGATTACAAAGAATGATTATATGCACAATCTACCCTTGTATGTATAATTGATTTTTTACTCATAAAAATATTAAAAGGGTGCTTGTGGACAATGGATTTGGCTTGAATAGGCTTGACACCTTGAAACTAATCAGACAGATGAGACACACTGATAATGAATTGGATCCTAATGTGCAGTGAAAATGAACTGGTAAAGTAAATTTTCCTATGGAGGTTGGGCCTACTAGTCACAATACCCTGTTCTATGTCCTAGACTTGGAACTACCCTACAATATCCTTCTTGGTCATGCATGGATTCATGCCATGTAGGCCCTGCCTTCAACTTACCCATCAATGTATAAAATTGTACCATGAAGGAAAACATATGCCATTATTAGGGATCCCTAAAACATATGCCATTATTAGGGATCCCTAAACCTTTGCACATTGTAGAGCATTATTGGGTTATTTTGCCATTACGTTATGAATGTCATTCAACCAAAATAAATTGTACATATTCAATCTAAGGATCTCTCTTCCTACGTTAATCCTGATACACTATGCTCTCATAATAATGGTTCTTCTACATCTTTCTCTCCCTTTTCTTCATAGGAGATGAAGGTCCTTTAGAACTGGCTATGGAGAATACAATGCCCAAAATTCCCTCTTAGTTTATAATCTCCCCTATCACCCAAGACACATGGTAGGCCTAGTTATAAATATCAGTGATACCTAGAACACTGTAAAATTGACGCTTTCCTTCTTGGTGGCATTTGGCAGATGAAAAACTTATTAACAATCCTATATCCCAGTCTCCTGATGATGATATGGATTTATGATATCAAGATCCTAAATACGCCATCCCTAATAAGATGATGTATGCCACATGTTACCAAGGATACATATGCAATGTAGATGAGAAAGGTATACATATACATTAACCTCTTCTAACACCACATCGCATGGTTGAAAATTACAGTATTGGTATTCTCCTCTATGCTTCTCATCCTCCAAAGGTCGAAGCCACCTCTTTATAACGTGAATATACCTCTTATAATTATGAAAATGAAACAGATTTTTACTTTAGTCTCTACAAAGACCTTACCTTTTAATAACCTATTTCGTGACATATTTATCTTTTTCATATCACTTACTCCTCCCACATTAGACCTCGTTCACCACCATATCTTATAAACTAGGACCAAAAATATGTATGCAATTGATTTATTTGAAAATGATGAGGCAATTGGTAAATTTATGGGTCTCCATGATGACATGCCTTTCAACAAACACAAAAGGGGATTCTCCATCAATCTTGATGCATAAAAATAAATTGTGGAGGAGGATGAGTCTCTGTTTAGAAAAATAAGAAAATAAAATGAGGGGAATATATCTTCCAAAAGGACTCAAAAAAATAAAAATTCCAATCCCCATAGTAAAAAACCTCTTCCAGGCACTAGCAAACAAAAAAATTGAAAAATCAGATGGACATAAAAAAGTGACAAGTCTAAGGGTGAAAATATCATTGAGACACCCTTAGAATAATATGTCAATCTCCCTCCCTTATCCTACATGTATGGAAGAAAAATCCAAGTTGCTAGAGGAGGAGACTATTGATGCTAATATCGGAACATAAGAGGAACCTAGAATTGTTAAGGTAGGAGCTTCCCTCTCAGTACAAGAGTGGAATTATTTTGTCACACTTCTTCAAGAATTCTCAAATATATTTTCTTGGTCATATGTGGACTTGATAGGCTTATATCCTTCTTTGGTAGTGTATAAATTAGTTGTGCATGAATCTACAAAGCCAATCAAGTAAAAAATCCATAAGATGCATCCTCATATATCTTTGTTGGTCAAAGAAGAGTTTAAAAAATTGTTAGCAGTAGGGTTCATTAGATCTATTGACTACTCAGCGTGGTTATATAACATAGTACCCATGTGTAAAATAAACCCATTGATATTAGAATCTGCATGGATTTGAGGGAAATCAACAAGGAATGTCCAAAATATGACTTTACTCTTCCAAACATTGACATGATTGTCGATTAAATTACAAGTTATGAATTTATATTCCTCATGGATGGATTTTTTAGGATATAAATAGATCAAAATTGTAGAAGAAGATAAGAATAAAATTTCCTTCACTACCCCTCGGGGTACATTCTAATTATCAACTCATAAATTTCAGCCTCAAGAATGCAAGCCCTACTTATCAAAGGGCCATGACTATCATCTTCCATGACATGTTGAATGATATAATGGAAGACTATGTTGATGACATCTTGGGAAATTCCAAGACTAGAGAAGAACATCCTACAATCCTATGACGTATCTTTCAACGTCTCAAAGATTTTAAGGTCAGAC
This sequence comes from Taxus chinensis, assembly GCA_019776745.2. Taxonomy (NCBI): domain Eukaryota; kingdom Viridiplantae; phylum Streptophyta; class Pinopsida; order Cupressales; family Taxaceae; genus Taxus; species Taxus chinensis. Next base: position 153,946,461 of record CM034156.1, read on the forward strand.
TCAACCCAAATAAGTGTGTCTTTGGTGTTCTCTCAGGAAAATTGCTAGGCTTCATTGTTTCAAGGTGAGGAATCGAGGTGGACCCAAAAAAGTTCATGGCTATCACAAAAATGCCTCCTCCCAAGAACCACAAAAATTTGCATGGTTTTTCAACGAAAAATCCTAGATATCTGCAAATTTATTTCCCAACTTGCAGATAAGTGTGACTTCTTCACACATCTTCTTGAGAAAGATGTTTACTTTCACTGGGGTCCTAAATGCCAATAAGAGTTCAACTTACTCAAAGAGTATTTGGTTAAAACCTATTATTCTTATATCACCTATCCTAGAAAAACCTATGTTGATATATATCTAATTTGTCTAATTTTCTATAGGTGCAGTTCTAGATTAGTACGATTTGAATCAAAAAGAGAAATTTTTCTATTATCTTAATTGTACATTGATCTCTTCTAATCTCAACTATCAATAAATTGAATAGGCTTTCTTGTCCATTTTTATTTGGATTCCAAAAGCTCAATCACTATTTGTTGAACAAAAATACCAAGAATATATCTAGAGTTGACCTGATCAAACATAGGACTTTACGAAGAGCAACAGTCAGGGGACAAGAAGTCCCTCCTCTTTAATGGGAGAGGTTCCCTTATTCAGAAACGAACCTATTTACAAATATACAAAACATGATTTTCTGGTTGAACTTGGATATTACGAAAGTGTTTTCTATAAAGATCATCAATTACAAAAGGACTGAGGAATGAGAATACGAGAATGAGCAGAAAGGCAACACTCAGAATTATAGATAACAGAATAATTCTTTATGTATGCGAAGTTACAGTGAATTGAAACAAGATCATTTGTATCATATAAATAAGATGGAATTTAAAGACACAAAGTTCTGTAAATAACATCTGCCAGAACACAAAGTTTCTTGACATAACACAGACAAATGATCTTCACAAAATTAAATGAAAATCTTGGGGATAAAAGAGATCAGATAGACAAAGAATGAAAAGCCCTTCTGTATTGATTTCTTTATGATCTATTTACACTTTCAGAAAATAAGCCAAGTTCTTCCTCCTTTGAAAATGGCGTGGAGAGGCCATTATATAGCTTACAAATCAGTTACTCTTTGTAACCACTTCTTTTAACTAAAGATTAGTTAAGGATTGCTAATCGCAATACCTCAACTTATTACAATGAATCCGAGAAAAAGAATTAGAAAAGAAGAGAAGAATAAGGAGAAGAAGACAGGTGGTTATGAATGGGAGGGACCCACTGACTTCAAAATTCACTGCCTGAATCTCTTCAATGCCTCGGCTATGTCTCTGCCACGAGGGACTGACGTGTTGGCTGTAGACTGAGCCCTAAAATCCGAGGCACTTCTCCATTTCCTTATCAAACTCGACATGAGTATGATAGTCTTTATTTGCTTCTTCAATGGCAGATTGAAGAGAGCAGATCTCCTTCATTTTCTCTTTGGAAATGGAGCTTTCCTTGAATAGATTATCTTTGACAAAAGCTCTGAATTGAGCTTTGATTTCTTGCAGGGAAAGAGGCACACCAGAAGTTTCATCCTGAAGATGACAGTGTATGTCTTTGAAAGCAGATACAACCAGTGTCTTGAAAGCTTCACCCTTCTGCCAGCTATTCTTCAGCTCTCCCAAAGCCTCCTCCAAGACTTTGATCTTCCACTCCACACTGTAAACCCAGGACTTTGACAGATTATCCTTTGCATCATCAAAAACCTTATTCGCCAATAAAATGTTCTCATCTGTCTGTCCCATGAGACGGAGGTCTACTATGCAACTGCTCCAAAGTTTGAGCTCTTTATCTATGACCCCGATAGTGGAGGAGAGCTTCTGTTGCAAATTGTTCACCTTTTCGTGGAGTTTGAAAGCTTCATCGATGAAGTTCAATCCTGCAACAAGCATATCTTCCACCATGGCCTCCATAGCTCTGCCATAGACGGAATACTTGTGCATGTCTTTGATACTCTGTACTTCATCTTGGCTCAAAATTACAGGTGGTGGAAGGGTAGTCAATGGGGTAGGGTCCAAAACTTTTTCCTTAGACAAAAGAGATTTGATAAAACCTGTGAGAATCTGGGCTTGTTCCTCCAACTGTTCAATAGTTTGCTGCCCTTTCTCTACCCTCCCAATGACTCTTGTGACTGTTTCCTGGAGGTTGTGGATCTCACCTTCAGGAGTAGACTCTCCCATTGGAATCCTTGAGAATTCTAGGTCAGATGCCTATAAGTCCTGCTCTGATTTGTCTACTGTAGGCTTAGCAATCTCTAGGAATTGCTGACCTTGGGCATCAGACACTATCCTGGAGGTGATTCTAGGCTTTCTTGGCACGAGAAGGAGTAGTGCCTAACAAGGCTGCCACAGCATCAAAATTTGGCCCTGAGCTCTGAGAGGAAGATTTCCTCTTTCTACTGTCGACAAAAGGTTGCACCCATGCAAAAGAGGAAGAGGAAGCAGCAGGAGGGGCAAGAGGACCAAGAGACAGAGAGCTCATGACGCTCAAGGTTTGCACAGCTGTTGTCTCAAGTTGAGATGTGAGTGGGGCACTTGAGACAATTGCTGCAGAGGAATCAATAGCACTTGGAAGTTCAGTGCTTTGGACTTCCTTATCTTTATCTGTTGGAGCTTCAGGAGCATTTGTAGGTGCTGGCACTTCACTTTCTTCACTTTCACTGAGAACAATGATGTTCTCTGGTCCCAAAGGCACTTCTACCTGCTTTCTTTGAGGATCTTTTTCCACAGGCTCCTTCTTAACCTCTTTGAATTTCTTCTGGTATACTTGAGTGGATGAAGAAGGAGTGGAAGCTGCAGGTCCTTGCGTTGATGAGGCAGGAGGGGTTTGCACAGGTGTGTCTGATATGGGAGTCGATGCTTCCCTCCTTGGTGTTGAAACATCCTTAGAGGAGGATTCTCCTGAGTGCCTTCTAAGCTCTCGAACTTTCCTATCAAACCAGACCTTAGTCCTGACTAAGACTGGAGCTAGGATCTCGGCCAGATCATCTTTCTCTTTCTTGTTCCAATCCAAGTCCTCCAAGGGAGTGTGCTTAACCACATTGTCATACTCATATGAGTATAGATCAGAGTTGTCATCCTAGAGTCCTTCAGGAACTTGGTACAAGCCGAGTTCTTGGATCAATTGCAGAGAGAACCTGCCATAGTGCCTCCTTCTAGCCTCAAAATCATCTGCACAGTCAGCCCAATAGTCTTCTGTATCTGCCCTATGATGATAGATTATCTTGATGTTCTGCTCAATGAACTTCTTCAAGTCGAAGCAAGTTCTTGGCTTGAAGAAATGAACAGTGATGGGAACCAGGGCTCTTTCTATATTCTGTGCGTCCAGGGCTGTTTTACAAGTGTAATTTCCCAAAGAGATGGGAAAGTGCAAACCATAAATCTTCTTGTCTCTGCAGCTTCTGTGCAATTTATCTAACTTCCTGCATACTTCAATCAAAGCCATCTTATCACTGCAGAACATGGGAAGCCTCAAAGGGGTGCTCTCATAGCCAGCAAGCCTGATATAGGAGAATTTTCTGAATTGGATAAAATAGGCACCGTAGTGCGATATCAGGTTCATGGCTTCATCAGAAAACCTTCTAGCAGTGTCACCTTCAAGCAGCCTGACCACGTACATGGTGAAAGCATCATTTACCCTTCTGAAATTGTGATTGCTGGTCTCTAGGGTGAACTGCGGACAGTAGGCATATACAGGATCATCCTTGTGGGCATCAATGTAAGAAAAACCAAACCATTGCCTTGATGCTGCCAGAGTATACATCAGGTACGAAGTCATGTAGAACTTCTTCGTTTGTTGTACATTGGACAGCTGCTCCGCCAAGTTCATGCTGATGATTTCTGCCCAGTTGATATTTTGAGTTCCCTCGCACACCATGTTGATGAGCGGGCACATCCAGAAATGGAATTCGTTAGTAGAGGGTAAGCCCATAACCCGATCCAGTAGGATTATAAAATCTGACAATTCTTCATTGAAATCAGCCCGAAAAAGAGTCTTGGATAGACGAGATGCTCCCTTCTTAGGGTTCTTTAGCCAGGACTTCGCCACCCGCGCCTTGTATTTGTCGCTGTCTTGATTGAACAGGGCCTGTGCTTGATTCTGGGAAACAACTATGGCATTATCCATTTCTGGAATCCTCAGTGCAGTGCTAATGGCGGCAGCATCTAGTTTGGCGATGAGTTCCCCGTGTACGTTGGTCAATTCGCTCGAATCAGGGTCGAAGTGAGCTCCGCATGAAAGCACTGTATCAGCACATTGCACCGAGATTGGGAAACCTCCAGTGAAAGCCAAACCGCTGTCATGAATCATCTGCGCCATTGGTGTAGGGTTTGCATCTGCCATCCTTGCCCAAAAATTGCCGAAGTCAAGATGACGAGCTTCACTGTCCCCAATATTGGGAACGGCAGACTCTAGTGGCGAGATTTGTTCCTATCCCTGAAATTTGATCTTCATATTGATAGTAATTCGGAGGGCAGAGCCACAAACTAGACTCGGGAAGGAATTACAGAGGGAAGGGATACACGCGCAGGAATTTAGATTACAAGGGTTCGAGCAAAGGATAGCATGGAAGCAATGTGAAAAATGCATAGGGGGTTCGCTCGTTATATAGCCGATTAGGAGAGAGAAAGATAATGAATGCGCATTTAATACATACCTACCAATTTGAATAAGCAAGATATTCGGGTAGAGCGGGAAAAATAAGCACGAATGGCACTTGGTTCATTTGGGACATGTGGGACGCGAATGCGTGAAACACGCGGCTCGGCCGATTCGGGCGAAGCAGGGAAAAGACGCACAGATGCCTTTTGGGACATGCGGGACAAAAGTGCGCGAAGTACGCGACTCGGCCAGATTTCGGACGAAAATGTGACAACGGGTCCAAATTGAAAACTTGGGACATTTGGAACGTGAAAGTGCGAAGTACGTGGTTCGGGACGAATCGGCCGAAAGTGGAACAACTTGCACAATTGAACTTGGGACATTTGGAACAAAAATGAAGTTCCGACGGGCCCGAAAAAAGACAAACTTCGGGGAAACCGGCTGATCGGGGAACAAAGGGCCCAATTGAACTTGGAACACGTGGGACAAAAATGTCCGACAGGCCCGAAAAACACACAAAATGACCCAAAAACGCAGATTTTCTCAATTTCTCAACTTTTAACATTGAGTACAACAGAGAAGACACTTAAACTCAAAATTTTAAAATTCTTACTTTCTTAAGAGCAGGGGAATTTTCATAAAAGGGCCCTTTCTATAAAAATCTCCAACACTTCGCTACATAAAAAAACCTCCTAAATGTTTGCAAAAGCATGAATATATAGTAAAAAGAGATGGAACTGAAAGATCAATACTTTAGTTACAACTTCAATTTACTCAAACATGACTAATCAATCACTTTTAATACAATCTCCAAAACTATGAGCTATTCCTAACATGCATGAGGGAAAAAGATAAAAATAAACTAAACAAAAGTCTATCTTTGGACCATGTGAATTGCTATATGCCTTTATCAAACTGAGATTGACTCTTCGATCTGCCTTTGGAAATATACGAGCCTTTTGCACAAGTTAATTTTTTTTTTGCATTTTTAAGGTAACAACTCCTTATTTTGTCTTATTTGTGCAAAATCTACTTATGTCCTTTTGTGGCCTCATGTAACTTGACTTCATTGATTTTTTCCTATGTCCAAGGATAAATCATTTGGTCTTACATATAAAGGCTTATTCTGGTACATGAATAAAGTGACATATGGTCATTGTCTATGTTTGGACTTTTATTGGATTTTCCAAAGCTTTGGCATACATGCATTTTCATTGGACTCCTTGCTTCATTATTCGAGCATTTGTAAATAATTTTTTATTTGACCTAGCTGAGCATAACCATCGACCACCATGTAAAAATTGATCATCAAGCAATTACAAAAATCCCCCACTCGTGGTATATAGGGAAGGTGAATAAAAAAATTAACCATAGTTAAAAACTAACTATACCACGGTCAAAGAGGTGATTTACGGATTCAAACCCCAAACTCCCTTTTCATTTTGTCTTTTGTTATTTAGTGAGGTAGTAGTTGGAGACTTATGTAAATTTTATTTAGAAAACCCTGGAAAAATGAGATGCCACCATTATTCTAGGTGGTTTCCATGGAGTTTCTTCTAGTTAAAAACTTAGATTTTTGTGCATTACTTTCGGGCATTATTTATCTCATAGCCCATTGCATTGATTGCTGAGAACTTTGTTTTATTATATGTCCCTTTTGAAAACCTCTCCTTCCTGAGATGAACCATCACCATATATCATTATTTAAATGCATTCACTCTCCTACTTGAATATGCAGATACTTTATATCTTGCATTACTATATTTCATCTTCTCCCTCACTTTTTCATATAATGGTTACATGTGTTCTAAAAAAGCTTCTCCATCATCATTGGTTTTATCTTCACCTAGTAGCATAATAAAACCTAACACTCCATTGGGATTCTTACCATATATCATTTATAAAGGATACCCCCTATTGACATATTTACTGAGCTATTATAAGAGAACTCAGCCTATGGTAATTCTAAATCCCATTACTTCATCTTTTCTCCAACTATGACTCATTGTAGAATATGTTCCTAATATCTAGTTTGTTACTTCCATCAGTTTTGGGTCATTCTAGGGTTGGATATTTACAAATAAAATGACCTTAGGGTTTTTCTCCAGATGCATATATTCCTCAACAGTAAGTTCATTACAAAAATCGAGCTCTCCAAACTCGTTGTCTCATGGTTTGAATTGATTGGGCTGTCCTATAGCTCCATGGGTCATTATTTTCACGCTATTACTACTTCCTGACTGTTTAAATATGTAACTCTATCTAGGCAATTATTAGCTTAACTTACACACAATGAAGCTGTTCCATGGTTGTAGAGAATATATATTAGCACAAAATATATAATGACATTACCCCTCATTGTGTGTTAGGAATTCCTAACATAGAAGTCACATACTCAATTCAATCCATGGCTTTATAGGGGACAATGGTAATGGTATAGTACCTCCTAGTATTGTCCTGCATTGCAAGCCTTTAGCCATTTGATTGACACTGGTACATCTTGATATGATCCAACTTATGTGTCCCTCTTTACCTTCATCCAAATTACCCTTATCTACCAAAAGAGAAGTTTTATTCACCTTATACCAAAGTTTATGGTTATCCAAATGTCCTTCACATAGTTGTAATTCTCAAAACTAATATCTCTTGATCTCTAGTTGAATAAACATGGATGCATAATTACTTTCCCTTCAATAGAGCTCATTGCATTGTATACTACATCAAGAAATAACTTAGATTTTAATCCTTTTAACTCACCAGATTCTGTTTTTTCATACATACTGCTCACTACAAGTTTATATTTATCCATATTTGTTCATCATCTTCTCATGTAACCAAATGGACTTATGAAATCACAGTGTCTTTATCAAAAGTGTTAAAAGCCATATACTCAGAGCATCCTTTAAAATGAAACTTGTTTACTCCTCCACTTGATTTATGATTTAAGATAAAGATTATATTCATGTAGATATGAAACCCACTTTTCCATGTTCTACTATTTTTTTTATTTTGTGTCATTTACTAAATATCAATGCTTATCATGGATGACACCCTGTCAAAAATAAGTACAAAATTCCTACATCTCCATTAGCGAATCCTATGGTATGTCCGTAGCAATGCCTTAATGACTTTAAGAATAACATTAAATTCAACATCATAAGTACTAGTACCTGAATTCCTCCTAGCCTCATTCAGGTTTTCACTGTAAGAATGTGTAGAGGTGATCCTTCATTGACTCAGTACAACTCCAATCCCCACATTTGAGGCATCACATCTGAAACATATTAATGACTTTGTGTTAAAATCTGACAATACCATTAAATAGGTGCCTCTGACACTTGTTTGTATAAAACAGTACTCTAAAAACTGGGATCTCAGTTTGATACCTTCTATTCCTTTACAAGCTCATCTTCCCTTTCAATCACTATTGGTTATGGGTGCAATAATTTTATTTAAATTCCCAATGAACTATTCCTATATGCAATTTTCCAAGATATTAAAAATGCCTAAACCTGGAGCTCACATTCTTTGGAATACGTCATGTTCCAAAATTGCCTTCAACATTTTCATCATCCATCCTCACCCCCATCCTCTGAGATGAAAAACACTAAAAATGCAATTCTTGGAAAATTCTTACTTTAAAATTGAAGATTTATGAAGGAAAGGACTTGTGTGTTACCATTGGGTGTATTTTTAAGCATATATTTGAGTTTATTTTTATTGCATACTTCAAGAGCTTGACAATATTTTCAAGTGTGTGGCTATCTCAGACCTTGTGAAATCTACAATTCGTAAATGCATCATTATTTTGACCTGCATCTTTGATTTTGCTTTCTAAAATATTTTTTCTCCTTTATGTTGATGCATACATATGACTGTCATGGATCTATTGATGAATTTGTCTTGTTTTTATGCAATTGATCTCTTCTTCATTCTGAAACTATACTTTAGGATGGATACTACAAACTATACTTTGAAAGTTTGAAACATGCTTTTATTTTGAAAGTTGTATTATGAAGTTGCATTCTTTTATTTCTGTAATTGATTGCTGATTGTATGTGCATTAAAAGTTGGAAATGGAATGAGTTAAGAAACTGTGAGCTCTAATATCATTATATTTCCCTCTCCTTTAGGTACGGAGAAGTGATGGTCGAGCTGGAGTAGCAATGCATGAGAGGGGATCACTTTACCAGGAAATGACGAGTCTCTTCTCTCCTTTTATTTTCAGTTTTTCATGCATCTGCATTCTTTTAGTTATTTCTCACGGCTTGTGTGAGAAAATTGTAAAATTATTCCTTATGAATAAATGAAAATAGCCTTCATGTAATGAGTTTTGTATGCTATTTTGCATTTATTTTTAGTAGCATAATGTGATATGAACCTAAATAACTCAAGACACTAATGCAATTTCACTTAATCATAAAGGAATAAAATTATTAGTTGTACCTTTTCTTGATCTGTAACTGATAAATGAACAAGATATCGCCTCTGCAACTATAATTTCCTTTAATAATTATGAATGTGAAAACTAAAAACTTGTTTCCCATGATGTTTATTTTTAATATCTGATGGTATTCACGTCCTTATCACAACCCTGTAGTAGTCTAGAAAGGATGTTGCATGATTAGGATGAAGACAAATGCTGGAATAACATCCTATGCGAGGGATACAAATTATGGAAAAACATTACCTAGCTCCCTACTGCTTATGTGTTTCCCAACCTGCAACTGAAAATGAGTAACCTAAAATTATCTTATACCCCTTTTCTAACGACTGAACCAAAATGGCCAAACACCTATCCCCTCCACTAAATTTTTTGAGTTTACCTCTCGCACATGTGCAAGAAATGTCAACAATGTTTTTCACTCCTTCACGAGATTTGATCCCATAGGAATTCAGACTTGGGTTCCCATGTACAAATAATATAGCGGAATATGAATCCAACATTGTAGGACTCAATATTTCTATTAGATGGGATATTCGACAGGTCAATGTGATAAGTGATCCTATGTTGATCATCACACAGGTAACTAACGAGTACAAAGTTAAGGATGAAAACATCATTCCTTATAAGAAATTGGTTGATACATTGAAGGATTTATTTTTATAGATTACATTCCATCAAATACATAGATGGAAGAATCACGCAATGGGTGTTATCGCCATAGATGGTTCTTTTTTGTGCATTCCTCCTATAAATAATGACATGCCATTCTTCATGGAGAATTTAACAACACCAACATGTGACATGTTAGAGTCTTGTTTGGTATGTGAAGTTGTTGGTGCCTTATCCTCATAGTATAATGACATATCTAATTACCTCCATGATGGAACATTCCCTATTGACATTACCTGATTTGAAAAACAAAAACCTTATCCAGTGTATAGCCTATTATACCCTACTTGGGGGCATGCTCTATCATAAAGGCTATGACAAGAATATGTTACATTTTCTTAATTTGGAAGATTATATTTTGGTAGTCAAAGAGGTGCATGAAGGCATTTTTGGGGCCCATATAAGTGGCATGGTCCTAGATAAAAAATTGTTGAGAGTAGGTTATTATTGGCCTACCATGGAAATTGATTGTTGTTAGTGTATTATTAATGATTGCTATTCCAAAAGTACGATAACTCAATAAATGCCCCAACATAGTCTTTGAAACCGATTACAACAACGTGGAATTTTTTTGAAGTGGGGAGTCGATCTTATTGGCAAGCTCACCCCTACTTCATTTGATGGCCACATGTTCATTATTATTGCCACTGAGTATTTCATGAAATGTGTATAGGTTAGATCCCTATTACCTATGCTAGTGGTGCACATATTTCCAAGTTCATTATGAACCACATCATTTGTTGTTATGGTATCCCCTCAACTATTGTAGCTAATAATGGTAAGTAATTTAAGAACAAAATTGTGAAAGCGTTGTGCCAACATTTTCAAATCTGACTCAAGTACTCAACCCCCTATTACCCTCAAGGTAATGGATATGATAAGGCCTCAAATAAAACTCTTTTTCATATTATGGAAAATATGGTTAACAAGACTGGCCGTAATTGGCACTTGCAAATTCATCCTACCCTCTAGGCTTATCGAACATTTATCTGCACCCCTACTGGAGCTACTTCATATTCCCTAGTGCTTGGCACAAAAGTTTTCCTACCACTTGATATTAATATCCCTTCTTTGCACATATATTTTCAATACTATCTATACAAAGAGGAGGATTATAGAGTTGTCATACTCGCAGAACTAGAGTTATTAGACGAGAAATGCCTTCATGCGCTGGATCACCTAAAAGTGTATCAGAATCGAGTGCACTGAGGCTAAAATAAAAGAATCATACCTTGTCATTTTTGGGTATGAGACCTTGTTTTAAAGGAGAATCAATTTAATACCACTAAAGATAGAGAAAAAAGGGTAAGTTTGAGCCTAACTGGTTAAGACCATATGTTGTGGTTACTAAGTTTGGTACATGAGCATATAAAATTGTTCATTTTGATGGTGACAAGCTGCAAGAGCCTATGAATGACATACACTTCAAGCGGTTCTATGATTAAGCATGGGAGACCTTTAGAATATAAAAAAAGTATAAAAAATCAGAAAAAGATACAAAAATTAAAGAGAAATGAATTCATCCAAATATGAAAACCACGCAATTATCCTAAATTCAAAGGTTGCCCTTGTGTTATGGGACCCTTCTAAACCTATCATCTCTGGCCTTGATTCAAATGATCCTATTCATGGTTCGAATATTTTGCCTTTGTATATTCCCATCTATCACTAGGGGAAACTTTGCATCGTAATTTTCTTGCACATACACAAGGATTTCGCCTTTTTATATTCCCATCTATCACCGGGGGAAACTTCACATCTTCACTTTCTTACACATAAACGTGGAATTTTCCTTTGTATATTCGCATCTTCACTTGCTTGCACATACACGTGGTGTTTTCCCTTGTACATTCCCATCTATCACTGGGGGAATCCACATTTTCTCATTTTCTTGCACATAGTTTCGGAATTCTTTTAGAAAATACCAAGAACATTCATATAAACTTTAAGAAAATTTCAAAAAAAACATTTGATTATGTTTATTCAAAAATATCAAAACATTAAAAAACATCCCATAGAAAACTTGAAAAAAAAAACAATATAACATGGTCTCAGAAACCATAAAAACAACCCAAAATGTTCTCAAAATGTCCCACAAGAACAAGGTAGTGTTTGCTTACTTAGTTGTTTGTTCATACATAGTTTTTTGGCTTGTTGTCTTGTATGATTTATTATATTAATTTTTATTTACTTACTTAGATTAAATATTGTTTTAGTTAGTTGTGGAGTCCATTCGATTAATATTTTTTACATGTTTGTTCAGTTTGTATATAGTTGTGTTGTTACTTAGTTGTATATAATATATTTGATTAAGTGTTCATTATGATTCTATTATTTTATTGTACATTTTGTTGTCATTTCATCATCCATTTCATCTATCATCACATCTAACACCATCACATATTAATAAAATGTTAAGCTACATCATCATGCATCTAAAAATTAAACATGCATGTTAAGCTGAAAATCATATGATATCATCAATGGGGAAATATGGATTATTTTTATTCCCCTTCATCATAGACCATGATAAAAACATGCGCTGAACATGCCATCTCATATATAAAAAATATGATAAATAATCAAAGTCCATCATCATCATATATCCATATGTCAAATATCAATGTCCATATACAAAACAATGTGTCTCGATATACATCAGATACAATATACACCATCATGGGCATGGATAAAAAATGTTCCTTCATCTTGAGGCATAATAAAAAATAATACATATACATCCATTCAAAATTTTTCCTTCATCATGAGGCATACATTAAAAATAATACATAAGTATAATATATAGAGTCAACCATGACTCTTGTCCACACTAGGACTGCCTGGCCAAGAACTAGGTAGAGGCATCTACTATGATGATCCATGTGGTGGTGGAATCTGCTACACTGAAGGCCCTGACTATGGTGAGGGCATCTGTACTGACCTAGCCAACCTAGATGGCATGTGTGATCTAGATCTAGAGTGACTACCAACCATCTAGATATAAGGTATCACCATTCATCCCTTTGGTACTATCCCATAATATAATGCTTTATAATACATAGCCTCACTTGTAGCTGATGAAAAATCATACACTAAGTCTTAGGCTCCTGCTGTTAGGGCTTCTTTCTAAAGCGCATCACACTCTTCTCTCAAACTAACTACATATGCATGTAGTTGGTTCCTCTTAGCTGCCCACTGTGATCCCTCAGCTACCACTTGTTCCCTTTCTACTATCACTTGTTGTAATTTCTGCCTCAAGGTAGCTTGATCCCTAGCACCTTGATAAATTTTCCTCTACGGTGACCTCTGTGGTGACTTAGGGGGTATTCCCCATCCTTCACCTACCACTATGTTTGGTGGTGACCCCCATCACTCTCCATCATGCCTACCCATTGCTATATGTGGAATTGCTTCTCGAGGTGGTGAGTGTGGAATCTGTATCAAAACATGTTGTAGCATTGGTATCTGTACCTATGGTTGTGGTTGTGGCTGTGGAGGCTACTATGGGGGAGGATCCTATGGTGGTATTTGTATCTAGGGAGGAGCTTTCTGAGCTGGCAGTTGTACCTGTGCCCGTCCCTATGGACCCTGGCCCTCGGGGTGTAAATCCACTTTAGCCTCAGGTTGTCTTAATCTAGTCCTATTTCTCAGAGCATGTCCCTATAAACCCTATGTCGCTACGTCTATACCTGTATTTAGCGCATCCTATGGTATTGTAATACACCAAGGTAGTACTATTGCATACTAAGCCCCATAATTTTTCCTGGTTCCAACATCTATCACCTATGGATGTGTAACCCATAGTTATGGGATGACTTGTCTATAGCTATCTCGATATCGTCGTTGTATAATACATGGCCCAAAATCAACTGTCTCACATGCTATATGCACATACTACATGTCATCTCATGGTATACCTTAGATGTGGCCTAACTGTCACTATACACTATCCACCTGGTACTAAACTGTAATGTGTCGCCAGCTTCCAATAATGAAATGCTCAACCTCTGCAATGCTGAGCTCTACGCCCTCACCGTGCCATTGATATAGTCAATATAGTCACCAAGTAACAAAACAGAGTTGTATATCATCAAATGAATGTCTATAATATGTTGTGCCCCCCATATGTGAGCAGACATCCTCTCCCACCGACTCCTATCCCATGCAAGATAGCTCATCTGGATCCTTGACTCATAGTACTCCTAGGGGGGCCCGATCGTAATGTGGTCCCATGACCAAGTATGTAGCAATTTCGCAAGACCTACACTCCTCATCCCTCTATAGGAAACCAAGCCCAAGTCCTAGTATAAGTGGGCTAGTATACACTAACTATAGTAGAATACCTCTCCATCCATAAGCCTTTGCACTACTCATGTCAGACAAAGTGGGAAGTGCATGCTAATATTTTCAGGTAGCAAGTAGCCGCTGATAAGAGCCATCAAGTATACAAGTATCCAAGTAATCCATTGATCCTCAAAACATTTGTATAACTGCACTGTCATACCCTAATGAGGTATGTCCCATTGTAAAAGCATGTCCCAAATATAATACAAGATTCAACCGCGATCCTTGTCATACTTCACCGAACTTCCCTGAATCAAAACTTTGAGGATCTGATATACATCCTCTAACGCCAGAGTCATATCTCCTATTGAAAATATGAAAATTTGGCTCTTGCTCTACCACCTTTGTACTAAGGCGGTCAGGAGGGAGTGATCCAAGATAACACGGGGCATCTATGCAATGTAAGCAAAGCCTGTAGCCTCCAATGTTGTAGTCAAATTTTTTTTCTCTCGGTGTGAGAAAGTCTGCTTGTATGCCCGAAGGCATCCATGCTACTCACATACCTCCAAATTGCATAATATCACATGCAAGATTACACAAGACACTTGATTAACATCATTTATTCTCATAACATCTTCATAAGGTGTTCTAATTGTTTCTACATTCTTCTATTCATCCCTAAATTCTACTAAAAATATTCCAATTTTCTCTAAAATTTTTCTAACACCCCAAAACTACATTAGCGTAATCTTGCACTAACATGCCTTTTAACGATAATGCCCTCTTTTTTGCACTAGTGTAAGCCTGCGCTAGGGCATGCATTTCTATGTTAACTCACCAAATTTTACACTAGTGCGAGCTTGACTTAGTATAAGACTTAGTTTAACACTAGCGCACTAGTTTTTACACTACCGTATGACCCCTTGCTCTAAAATGCAACCTTTGATGCTAGCACACCCAAAGGATTGCAGTAGCATAATCCTGCCCATTTCCCCTACCCAAAACTAGCATTAAATGCACTCAAAAATGATTTTTATTTTATTTTATGTAGTTGTTGACCATTCAAAGGAAGCCTCACATACTCTCATACTTTGTTTGTGTGGTGTTTATAGTTCTGAACTCGAGCCATTTCTCTCAAAATTTGGAGAAAAAATATCACCAAATCTTAAAAGGGTCAAATAACAATACCTAGTCGCGATGGATTTTACCCCTCCCAACCTGTTATTTATACCCATTTTGACCTAATTCTTCATTTTTCTCACCTTCTAAGGGCTATATAACTAACATGATTCTTCTATATTCTTCCTGCCATGTGCTGGCATTTCGTCACGATGATTATTTTTATTAAATGGTCATTTTTTAGAATTTTTGCTGAGTTGGGGCATATTTTTGCTTCCCGATGACCTTTTCTTCTACATGGGGCATATTTTTGCTTCTCAACGCTTTTTGTCAATGTCCCACAACATCGTCATTCTTCTATATCATATTCTTCCTAAATTTTAAAAAAAAAGTTCAAATTCAAATATTTCAAAAAATGGTTAAAAATCCAAAACATTGGTAAAATTTTAAAAAAACAAAAAATTGGTAAAAAATAAAAAATCCTATCAAAATTGGTAAAAATCATTCATGCATTTGAAACATTTATTGGACACAATATCCTATAAAACATATTTCTTTGGTTCTCGCCTGTTCTTGTGTGCGACTTACGCATCATTTTGATCTACCTCCATTGACAAAGCTCACTTTGCTTGCTATGTATGTATTCCCTTACACAAGAACTTTCTTGGGGAAGTTTCATAGTGCATAATTTATTTTTCATGGGAATTCTACGTCCTCTGTTTATTCACCTCGCATGTATCCTTACTTGGGGATCCATTTTAAACCCTTTTTGTTAACTCGAACATGTGGGAACTGAAGCTTGATAACAAAAAAATTGGTGCAATTCTCTTGAATGTTGTTTGTTTGAGAAAGCTTGTTTTTGCTTGTTTCCTTGTTCATCTGCTTGTTTACTTTCTCGTACTGCATTACTTCATGTATGTTGCATTGAGTTAGTGTTTTAGTAATGAACAAATGTTAGTATTATGTCCCCTCATATTGTTTTACACTTTTGTTGTAAGTTTATATATATAATAAAGGGCCGAGATCATGAGCAAACTGATGAAATAAAGTTTTTCTTGTGGCACGATGGAAGAAAGCTATTTCCATTCTCTTCATCTTCATTTCTTCTACATTATCATTTTCTTCTATCACATTGTTCTTCCAAATCACCTGGGACAATAGGGATTATTTTTATACCCCCTCTCTTCCTTGTTTCTTCTCTCCATTTCCTTCATCTTTTCGATCGTCGTTCGACCTCTTTCATCACCCCATTGACACTTGAGGGGGCATACTTCATTTTACTAATTTTTCTTCTATTTCATATAAAATTTACTCTTTTATAATTTTCTACTATCTTTCAAGTGACGTTGCTTACGTCACCCTAAAGAGGGGCAAATGTAGACACATAAAATCCACCTACAGAGTTTTATTACTAAAATTGTACTAATTACCCTCTTCCCCATCATTTCCATAATAATTAGTGATTTCCCACTAATTAACTAATGTTTTCCCCCATTTCGATCAATTAATGACACTTCGTTAATTAATTAATCTTTACTTCACTTTGGATGCCAATTAACAATACATCGTTAGTTATAATCCTCTTCCGATCGTATAATCAACTATCATTAGTTAATTAGGCCTATTTACCCTTGTATGTAATCAATAAACCTTCTTATTGATTAAGACCCCCTTCCAACAATTCAAAATCTTCCTATTTCCCTCCAAATCATCTCTAAAGGATTTCTAAGCTTACCCTAGCTTATTAATTAATCATATTTGATTAATTAAAGTACCCCCAACTCCCATGAGTTGTTAATCACTTGTTAATTTTTCTAATAAAGCTTAATTCTTCTAATTGCAGTTTATCATTTATCTCACATGCACTAGGATTCATGCTTCTCCAAATTGGAAAGCTATATAATAAAGCTAGTATTCCCCTCACACACCACACCACACTTTGAATAGTGGAAACTATAGGCATACGATAAAGGAATTCTCCATTAATTTGGAATAATTACTTCATCTTTGCATCCATTCTACCATTTTTGAGTAGAAAGGAAGATCTAAGTATTTCCCTGTAGCCATCTCTTGGTGAGATCATTCCCTCTCGTTGGAGATTAACACACAAATTTGATTTCTCATTGATCTAAAGAGGCTCATGCTTAGAGTAATTATATATTTTAAGAGTAGTAATAGTTAGCATTAGGTGATTTAATTCATGTTTATGCAATAGAATAACTAATTCCCTTAAGCTTTTATCTTAATGTTCTTATTAGATTAACTTTTCTTTGAAGCTACTTGGTGTTAGTTTCATGCAATTAGTGATGTTAGTTTAGTATGGCTACAAGGTGAAACTCTTGTAATATTATTTCAAAATTCTAAAAAAATTGATTTATACTCATCAACTATGTCTTTGTCTTTTTGTGGCACTTTATCAGAGAATGGCCATAAATCATTGTTATTTGTATCTTCAATTCTTTCACGACACTGAGAAATTTTAATAGTGTTTTCCTACTTATTTTTCTACTTAAAAAATATTTTTTTGTTTCTTTACTTACTATAGTTTATGCAATAACACATTGAGTAGTATTACTATATTTGGTACATGAGGTTAGACCTATTGATTGGTATGCATTCATTATATTTTTTACAATAGATGTTTCACTATTTTTCATAGATGTTTCACTATTTTTCTTAGATGTTCTTAGATCAAGGGTCTGTATAGTAGGTCTATAATTAATATTTTTCATCATTTCAACAAACAAATAACATCTACCTATTTCATTTAGGTCGTTAAAATAGAATTTCCACATCTGATTAGCTTTTCTTGTACAAGTGCATTGACTAATCTTATTAGTCATTAGATTTAAAATATTTTCATCAATCTTAATTAAAATTTTGGGTGTTTCCTCCAAAGTTTTAATTAGTGATTTCAATAGAAATGATTGTTGAATACCATATAAACATTGTTCATTTTCTGTTTGACATTCATTTTCATAATTTTGTAAAGAGTGTATGTTTTCAATAGGTTGGTCATTTGGTGTAACATCTATGTTTAACTTTGGCATTGCATCAACATTCATTGAATATTCATTATTTATTGACTCAATTGGTGTTTCAGGATATGTTGCACCATCAATTTCATTTGGAAGAGATGACATAACTTCATCTCCATGCGTTGATTTCTTTTTTTCATGTATTTTTTTCACTCGCTCCCTTGTTTTATTTATTTTCTTCCTTCTTGGCTTTGTTGGATGATATACGATCTTTGAAAACATCTCCAATATCGAGTAAAGACGTGTTCAATTTCATTTTTTCATGCTATTTTTTCATCCTTTCCATTTTTTTTTTCCATTTTCTCGAGTGTTTTCCTTTGTGGTCTCCTCCCCATAATTCTCAAAAATATCTTTATCACCACAAGACAATTGAAAAAAAATGTTAATGAGTCTTAGTAATATAAGAAACAATACAAACATAATTTAATATATCAAATAATGTTTAAATATTTCACAAAACAATCTCTATATAAAATACAATATAAAAAATTATTAAGAAGAATAAACGAGTGCAGGAGTATAAAGGAATTTACAGGAATTTGCAAACAACCTATGATTAGTGGGACCAAAATCACGAGTTCTTTTAGTTTTTTTGTGTTTGGATTTCAATTTTAAGTGCGCTATAATGTGAACGCATTATAACATGAACATGTTTTATCTTCTTGGGGTTTGAATTCCCAATCCATAGGCTTGGATTTTCCTTGGATATCCAAACCTAAAGTTTGGAATATGTAATCTGTGAATAAATTCCTGTTTGACAAGAAAACATCAAAATATCACGAGTACACCTTGATATCTCATGATTTATAACATAATATTTTTAAAAATACTACAATGTCAAGCTCTGTTTTACCTTGGTGATGATATACTTCTTTCTAAAATCTGGATAGTCTTAAGCTTTCATCTATAATTTATTTTACTAGTGCCTTATTTTCTTCCCAAAACCTATACATACGTTTTAGTGCACAATTTACGATTTTTACATCCAAAATTTCTTTTTAAAATATTTTTTTCTAAAATCCATTCTACACACATTAAAAAAACAAAAAATGAATTTTTTCTCAAAGTTACAGGGGTGTACACACAAATATTTCATTTTTGGGATGTGTGTAGTTTGAAAATTAATAAAACATTATATATTAATGCAAAAATTATGAAAAATTCATGGGACCTCGTACATGGTATTAGCTAACTTTCTACCAAAGGGATTTGGGAAAAAAATATAGAACTAAAAAAATGGGAGGGTACACACACAATAGTTACTTATCTTTTTGACACAAAAGTAGACATAGTTTGTGTGCACACCACATTAGACCCACTTAATATCCGCCATTTAAAAAATAGTAGTTTAGAAACTAGATTCTGAGCACAACGATACTTACTCTTATTACTTTGTCAAATTTTGAGCACATGCATTCCAAATTATTAGATGAAGTTCATGTTTTGTTGATTTCAATAAAAATGTGTCCACTTTTGACCCCCTTTTGGCCCCCCATTTCCATGCACTTACCTAGACCTTGAGTCTCAACTCGTATTTCTTCCATCATCAAAGGGAGGAGGATTAAGAGGAATCTCTTTTATCTTTCCCCTAACCTCACAAGTGGAATCCATATGATAGATGTTAGTAAGGGATATTATTGATTGGGATTCATAGATATCAATGGCCATTATTAAGTTTTATTAGGACACAAGTATAAATAAATGAATACTCAATAATTTTTTTTCCTAAATTGATTTAGTAAGGATAAATGGTGGGAGTAGAGTCATTTGAATATACCTTCCATTGTAATATACATGAATACTATTCTAACTAATCTTATTTGGTAGTAATTTTATGAGTTTCAATCTTGAATTCCTTGATGGTTCCCCATTTTTGGATCAGCTATATTTCATCATTCCTTTTGAGTCTATATTTGAATATATTTAATCTCTCCATTATCATATTTTTTTTACCCTAGAATTGCTTTCTTCCTAAATTTTTATGGACACTTCTCTCAATGAGAGCATCATTTCCTTCCAAAGCTTAACCAAATCAACTAGTAGTGTCAGATCATGACCTTTGATCCTTTCCATAAATTATTCAACCTACCTTTCCTCAAAATTTTCCATCATTAGGACTCCATCTAACTCCCTCATATAAATATGTTTCTTTTAACTTGGATTCCTCCCATAACTTGAGTTTATGAGTGGCTTCCCACTCCGTATAATTTAACAAACCTTATGCTTATTAAAAAATAATTAATATGAGAGTCCAAACATTGCTCATTCTTGTGGATGGACATACCATCATAATAACAAGGATCACATGTGTTACTCACCTTCACACTTTAGCTCGTAGCATAATGATAGGATCAATGAGTAAGGAATTTTCTTCTTGCAATATATCAATTGTATTTGTGTTTATAATACAGAAACTATTATATAAGACATGAACTTAATTACACATAGATATGTTTGTTTTAAAATATTTGGTGCTAGAATATGCCTTTTTCATATTAAAAAATAAATAAAATTACAAGATATTATTAAACTTTAAGATAAAATAGTATCTAAATATGATATTAAAATATTAATAAAAGATTAAAAATTTACTGAATGAAGAGATAAGAAGTGGTAGAGGTGAAACCTATAATATCTTCACATGACATGTAGCCTAGATTTTACCACTGATAGCCCAAGGCGCACTGACACATCACTCAGCCTGAACTGAGCGGTCACCCAAAGTGGGCAAGGGTGTTAGGTACCTCTTTTATGAGAGGTTGTTCAAGGAGTTAACATGATTATAAATATATTCCAGATCCATAACAAATAACCAATTATATTAAATACTGAAAAACACAGAAGTTGTTCATATACATTCGAGTGTCACCATAAGTCATATGCACATACATACTAACAACATAACTCTAATACAAAAGTGGTGATACTAACCTATGTAGATCACACGTATATATAAGGGTGGGGACTTTCCCTTTACCACCTATGCATCTCCAAAAATAGGCTACATGCTAAAAATAGCTATGCGTCACTACAAACTAAGTATAAAAAGCATGCAAGCTCTCTAACAATAGATATACTATGGTAAAATCTTAGTTCAGATCCTATTATTAGATTTGGACCATGCATGTCGATTAATCTTTTATTTTCCCAAAATAGCCTTTATGTGTTCTTCAAATCTTCTAGAAGACGTGATACACACTCCATGTCTATTTTTAGCTCTTCATTCCAAAACTGGCTAAGTATTAGCTCCTTCTACGTGCAATCCTTCCATGTCTGTCTCTAGCGCACAAACTCTATTCTCCGTACGTGTGTTCCCTCATGTTCCTTTTTCCCATTCAATGTATGCCCACCCAAGGAAATTATAAATTCATGGGTTAGGACCTTAGTGAGGTTCATGCCATTTTTCCTGTCGGGGCTTGTAAGTTACAAAAAATTGAGCGCGGGGACATGTTATTGAGTAACATTTAATGTATCCTCCAGATGAAACCCTACCATCCTTGAAATTTTTTTGCACCTGTAATAAGGAATATTCCATATTCATTAATAATAAATTAGTAAGTAGAAGTACTAGTTGTAAATTGAGTGAAGTTAGAGTAAATCCTTGTTAAGATGAAACTAGTGCAATTTAAATATGTGAAGCTTCCACACATAATTTTAATCAACTAGTTATGGAAAAAATCCCCAATCATTCAAGTTTTGACCTCCTTAGATGTTAGCTCATTACCCTTAGCTTTAAATGTCTCAACAATAAATGATTCACCTATATTCTATGCATAACTGTCAGCGAGCCCATCGTGCATGTCAACTTGGGATAATTAATTTCTTCATTTCCTATGATAAAAAAAAATCACACTGAAGATGTTAGATGTCATTAGTCTTGAATTTTCCATCAGGACCACATCTATGATTTTAATCATGGGGTGGAAAGAGGTTGGGTTTGTTCAATTATGAAGACTTGTACAATGGCAAGGTTCTAATATGTCTTATGTGTGGCATACTAGGATACTTGCCACCTTATCCCTATCGTGTCACAGAACAATGTGACTAATTTGATTATTTTGAGACAATAACATGATCCATGAGTTTTTAATGGAGCATGAGATAAGAGGGTGGGAAATAACAAGTCATGGTATGCCTCAATTTGTATTTTATGAGATAAGGAAGTTCTACAAGGAAAGTAACTGTATTCCACTGACTCCAATGCTAGGGGTTTCTTTTGCATGGTGATAAGGAACATCAGAATCTTCTAAACAGTGTAGGAAGATGCATACAGGGGAAGTCACATCCTAAAATGCGTTATGAAAAGTGATGTCTCATGAAGAACTCTAAATTCATGGTGATGACTTTGCACCACCACACTTGTGTCTTCCCTTAATTTGAGCCTTCACATGGGAATCGCAATTATTACATCCAACAACCATTATCTCTTTATCCCATGTTAATTAGGTCTTTAAAAAGTGTGATCCATCTCCTTTGATAATGGTCTTATTCATGGTGAGTCCTCCTGGAAAACCTGACCTAAATACTTCCACTGGAAGAGCTTCATTTGAAACAAAATTTACATTCAAACTGTTCATTGAGTCGATCCTTGAGAAGGAAAAATTGGGTTGAAGTCCTGTAGAGCTCAAAAAAATTGCATGTATATGGAAGCCATGTGCCTGGATAGTTTGAGTTCAAATTCATGGCTCATGGACATGAGTGACTCAAAAAACGGTGACAACATATTCCTTATGTAATGGGGTACGCAATTACATGTATAAAAATATGACCAAAATAAAATCTCCGTTCAATGTGGAGGTTATAGGTCTGATACCCAGCTAAGACAGAATTTGTTAGGATCTGTGTCATATGAAATTGTAGGCCTCTCCTAAGGGTGAACTATGAGAGGGTTCTACCAATAGTGCATGTACCAGAGAGAGAAACCCAATTGCCAAACTTGTCTTTGCACCTACACTCCTAGATGACACCTCACGATAGAAGAGAAGCTAGGTAGGTCTAAGATATGACTCTAAGTCGAGGAAATGGAAGAAGAGTTGGGTATAATATATACTACTTCACACTAAGCCAAGTAGGCACTGACCTTTGATTTAGGGAGGAATAATATAAAAATGGAACCTCATGAAACCATATAAGAGAGTGAAGAAGGCTTCCCCAAGACTCCTTCCCCCACCCACAGATGTCCTTTATGAATGCATACTCCTACTCCTCATCTGATTCATGCACATTGTAAATGGAGAGGATCATTATCACGCTCTAATGGTCTTCTTCCTAGAAAGTAAATGAATATAACTCATTACACTCTAGGCTCATGATCTTCTCATGCTAGTCAAAATGATCTACATGGTGCTTTACTTCTTCCTTACTGGATATTGCTTCTATAGTGGATGACTTCATATTCCTGATGAGTAATGTAATACTTGTGACTGTTGTAATACATAGGGTTGCCTCATAATTATTTGAGTTTCCATACTGCGTGGCTAGTGCCCTAATGGAGTTGGTAGAAGTTTCCTCTGTATCTCTGTTCATTACATGAAGGACTTATTTCTATTTCTACAAGGTTTGAAGGTTAAGGATCACTTATTCTCCATGATTATGTGCAAGATATCTTCAAGGATTTTGGCTCGCAACTATGAATATATACCCTTGGGGCGAGTTGTCGACTGCAATGTGGACAAAGTAATGGGAAAGTTAGCAAATTACTATGTCATAGTATCATCCTTAAGTAGAAAAAATATGCACGGAGGTGATTTGGATGAGACAAGATAAATCAGACTGCAGCACGACAATGCATTTTGGTCCACTTCACTTGGGTGAGAAACTGCAAGAATGTGAGGGGTTGGAAAGAATTCTTAGCCATCCTAAATATTGTCATCCACTATCTAGAAATACTATGCTTTGAATTTTACATACCAGGAAGTAGTTATACCATGGTGCTCTTGGTGCCATCAGTCAACCTAAACATCAAAAATACAGAAGTCCCTAGGAATGGTAGATTTTATACAGTTAAGGATGAGGTTATGCATACATAGTTATTGCAATAGGTTCCGAAGAGATGGAAAAAATATAAACACAAAGAAAGATGACATTCAAGTTGTACCATTGCTGAACTATAGAATCACAGCTCTTGAGAAGAAAATGTCAACTTCAAGAAGTGAGAAAGTAAAGTGCTGTCAAAATTTTGAGATGCAATAAAAGTTTTCATCCAAGAGTCCTCCAAAATGTTACCAAATTATTGCCCATCAGGCACTCAATCTCAAAGAAAACAATGTACCATATATTATCTTAACTCCATCTCGTGTGGCATTAATGATGAGGTCTGTAGAGTTTTGAAAGATCAGACCACATAAAGAGGTGACCTTTTGAAATCTTCCTGAAAGTGACATTGGTGAACCACCTTTTACTGACAAGGGTTGAGAAACCTCATTACTATGGAGTCAATTTTGTAAGTAGGCGCGCGACCATCTTCATGGCATAGTATAAAAAATTTGGTCCAAAATAGGTCAAAGGCACGACCCACCCTTCTGGAAACGTCTTGAGCTCCTTCTAGTGGCATGCATGAAGAAGACAAGGATCTTTGTGATCAAAATTCCATCATGTAAGGAATCTCTAGTCCAAGCACTGATTCAAATAGAACACATGAGATTAGTTGTGGAGCTAAGTGGATGAACTTAGGGTACATGATGAAGTAAAAGGAGGACTTGTGTACACAATGACATGTGAAATCATTGGTATATTTTTTTGCATGTGACATGTGCAAGAACCAAAATGGCACTAAAATTACAGTTGAAGATGTGAGACTCGGGTTGGTGACAAGAAGTCTTCTTCATAGTGAGTCATCATAAATCGATCAATTGTCTTTTGTTCTTTAACCAGTAGAAGACTCACCAATATTTTAGAGTATACTAGAATCGCATTATTAGATTGTATCCGAGAGAAGTGGTTATAATCACTTAGGGACCAGTGGTGGAGTAGATAATCAGGGATCTTAGGGTGACAAAAATCCCATAGAATACCCAATCGTGTGTTATTGCATCTCTAAATACCATTCCTCATTAAATAATGGTAGATGATAATCTAGTTGTGACTTGCCCAAGGGTTCCTCTTGGCTGACAACACTTGGGCCTCTCCTTGTTCTCAATTCTCCTTAACTTGGGTGTCAGTACTCGCTATAACTGCGTGCCCTAGGTGTTTTGTCCTTCCAAATTCCTTCTACTCCAAGCCCAGAAAACTTCTGACATAACTTATAATGCACATAACCCTGTCTTTGTGCTCCAAACTTTCGGCTAACCAACTCACTTGTTCTTCACAAGGACTCACTGTCACAACCTCTCAGAGTCCTTTCACACACTAGCTTTGCACACAAATATGTGTCATTCTCTTAAGCTCGTCTCACTTAACTCACAAGTCTGATCTTCAAAGGAAAGGTATCCAAATGACTAACCTAACCTATTATTTATACTTTTCCATGGCCCATAATGTTGATCCAATTTGTACTTCCAACCAATGCTTTTTAAGTCACTTTTCAAAACAAGTACATTTTTCGTTTGTGACAACTTTCATGACTTCACTTCGCACGCTACATTCGTAACCTTCTGGCAGGCTAAACTAATTCTTAGCCACATACCTCCTCCATGCTCCTCCCTGTTCCAAAGTACAAAACCTTCATGTCATATCCCAAGTAGTTTCATATGCCACTGCCTACCTCATGTTACACTATGCGATCACTTTCCCTACGTGGTCTTCAATCATCCTTATCATGACCATCTTCTTTAGAACACCTTGTTATATTCCTAGCACCATTATCATATCTGTATATACGCGTCACATCTAGTACATTCCAAAAGAAGCCTTCTAACCACAGATAACATGTTATCAAGAGGCAAATTTGTCAACATCAACCTTTACATGCCTCTGATTTTACTCACTCTACCCCACACTAAAAGGGTATGTGCAGTCCCTTGTGCATGTAAAAAAACTTGGATAGTAATCAGCTACTGGCGTGAAAACGTGCTTACTATAACAAAATACTCAACTAAATTGAAAAATCATAGCGAAAATGAAATGAAACACATGTAAAGGAAATGCATTAAAGAAATCTAATCAAAATGGTAATGTTACCTTATTAAAAACACCAATGAGACTTATTTATAGTAGGGGTTTAGCCTACTCCCGTTAAAGTAATCGAGAAACCAAGTGTCATCTAATGCCTATAACTGGTAAGCACTTGAATCAAGTATATATGTCACCACATACGGTCCCAACCAATTCACTTGTAACTTTCCATGGTGATGTAGAAACTTGGAATCATAAAGAAGAACCATCTGTCCAACCTCAAGCTATTTATTCGTTAATGTGCATATCATGTCATGCCTTCTATCCTGGCCTTTTCTGTGCTTCTGACTCCATATGTGCTATAGTGTGCCTTTCATCCAACTACGTCATTTTATCAATGCGCTCTTCAAGTGATTTATCATCATCCAGCTCCACCTACTACGTGCAATGTGTAGGGAAGGTAACATAAATTCCACTGGTTAGACAACTTAGCCTCTACACCAAATACCAACTGAAAGGGTGTGGCCTTATTCAATCTTTTGTAAGTTGTCATGTATGATCTAAAGTACAACAGATACTTTATCATCCCAATCATTTCCTTCCAACATCACAAATATTTTTCAATGTATGGCTCCTAATATATTTTTGAAAGCCTCAGTACAGTCCCATTAGCATTTGGGTGATAGGGCAATGTCTTATGATGCGCCACCATAAACTCTGTCCAATAATATCATGATGGTCTCACTTAGGAAAATGAGTGCTCCTATCACTTGTCAGACTTAAAGTGGACATTCATACCTGTTGATTATGTTCTCCCACATAAATCTTGCTATTATAGCTTCCATGCAATCCTTTGTAGGTGTTTCTTCTACCCACCTTGTAAGATAATCTGCACAAGTTATAATGTAGTGCACGATCTAGTCCTATGTGTGCATGTGGGGAAATAGGACCCACAAATTCAATTTCCCACTTCTCAAAAGGTTTCACACTAACAATTTACCTCAAAGGAATTTCATCTCTATTCCCAGGTTTACTAAGGTGCTGACAATGGTCACATGCCTTACAATATTCTTTGCAATCCTTGTATAACATTTCCCACCATAGGTTAGATAAAATAATCTTGCACGCGATGACATCTCCTGCATAATGTCAACTTGGAATACCACCATGTGCCTCTTCCATGATGCCTCGTGCTCATGTTCAAGTACACACCAATGGAAAAATTCATCCCAACCTAGTTTGTATAAGTCTCCACTGATCAACATGTAAGGCTTGATGTGGATACCAAGTTATTTCTTTTCCAAATCCTTCATTCCCTCTGGCACCACATCTATTTGAAAAAAGAAAAAAATATGTTCTAAGTCAGAGGGCACATGGTTCAATCTAAACAACTGTACATATGACATTGTGTCCTTAATACTCTGTGTGTCCTCACCTAATTGAATCCTTGATAGATGGTCTAGACCATAATTACTCTTACCTGGCTTAACCACCACTGTAAAGTTACATTCCTGAAACAACATAATCTAATGGCATATGTGACCTTGCAAAATGGACTTATTTACCAAGTACTTCAATGTCACGTGGTCTGTATAGAATATAAAAGGGGTAGCCAACAAGTAATAAAAAAAATTATGTAGCATGTAGATCATGGATAAAGCCTCACGATTTGTAGTTGTGTAATTATATTATGATGGAGTCAACTTCCTAGTTTGTACAAGTCTCCACTGATCAACATGTAAGGCATGACGTGGATACCAAGTTATTTCTTTTCCAAATCCTTCATTCCCTCTAGCACCACATCTATTCGTAAAAAGACAAAAATATGATCTAAGTTAGAGGGCACATGGTTCAATCTGAACAACTGTGCATTTGACATTGTGTCCGTAATGCTTTGCGCATCCTCACCTAATTGAATCCTTGATAGATGGTCTGGACCATAATTACTCTTACCTGGCTTAACAACCACTGTAAAGTTGTATTCCTAAAACAACATAATCTAATGGCATTTGTGACCCTACAAAATGGACTTATTTACCAAGTACTTCAATGTCACATGGTCTATACAAAATATAAAATGGGTAGCCAACAAGTAATATCAAAAATTATGCAGCATGTAGATCATGGATAAAGCCTCACACTTTGTAGTTATGTAATTATATTATGATGGAGTCAACTTTCTAGTTTGTACAAGTCTCCACTGATCAACATGTAAGGCACGGTGTGGATACCAAGTTATTTCTTTTCCAAATCCTTCATTCCCTCTGGCACCACATCTATTCGTAAAAAGAAAAAAATATGATCTAAGTCAGAGGGCACATGGTTCAATCTGAACAATTGTGCATCTGGCATTGTGTCCTTAATGCTTTGCGCATCCTCACCTAATTGAATCCTTGATAGATGGTCTGGACCATAATTACTCTTACCTGGCTTGATAACCACTGTAAAGTTGCATTCCTGAAACAACATAATCTAATGGCATATGCGACCCTGCAAAATGGACTTATTTACCAAGTACTTCAATGTCATGTGGTCTGTACAAAATATACAAGGGGTAGCCAACAAGTATTGTCAAAAATTATGCAGCATGTAGATCATGGATAAAGCCTCGTGCTTTGTAGTTGTGTAATTATATCTTGATGGAGTCAACTTCCTATTTTTTACAAGTCTCCACTAATCAACATGTAAGGCACGACATGGATACCAAGTTATTTATTTTCCAAATCCTTCATTCCCTCTAGCACCACATCTATTGGTAAAAAGACAAAAATATGCTCTAAGTCAAAGGGCACATGGTTCAATCTAAACAACTGTGCATCTGGAATTGTGTCCTTAATTATTTTCACGTCCTCACCTAATTGAATCCTTGATAGATGGTCTGGACCATAATTACTCTTACCTGGCTTAACCACCACTGTAAATTTACATTCCTGAAACAACATAATCCAATGATTTTTCTGACCTTGCAAAATGGAATTATCTACCAAGTACTTCAACGTCATGTGGTATGTACAAAATATAAAAGGGGTAGCCAAAAAGTATTGTCAAAAATTATGCAATGTGTAGATCATGGATAAAGCCTTGCGCTTTGTAGTTGTGTAATTATATTATGATGGAGTCAACTTCCTACTTGCAAAGCAAATAGGATGATCAACAATCCCCTCTCTAGGCTGGGCTAGTACCGTGCCAATGGCCATGCTAGAGGCATCCAAATACACGTGAAAAGGTTTGTTCCATGAAGGAAAGGACAAAATAAGTGTTGTAGTAAGCCTTTCCTTTAGTGTCTCAAATATGTACTATTACGCTTCACCCCAATAGAACTTGCCTTTTCCTTTCAATAATTCTTCTAAGGGTGCATTGATCTTAGCATATCCTTTGATAATTTTATTGCAAAATTCTATGTGACTCAAGAATCCATGCACCTCACTCTAGCTAGTAGGTTCCTCTAAGCCCAAAACAACCGCCACCTTAGCAAGATCGACTAACAAGCCTTCCTTACAGATGATGTGTCCATACAAAGTTCCAAAAGGTGTGGCAAACATGCACTTCTTGATGTTTAAAGAGATGCTTAATTGTCATCATCTCTCAAACATGATCTTTAAATTATCACAATGGTCTTTAACTAGCCCATAGATTGTCCAATCATCTAGGTAAACCTGCAAGAACTTGTGAATAAAGTCCTAGATTTCCTGCATAACAATGTGTGAAAATAGTGTAGGTGCATTCTTTAATCCAAAGGCCATAATCATGTATGCAAAACTTCCCCATTCAGTGGTGAAAGTTGTTTTCTCTTGGTCTTCTTTAGCAATCCTTACTTGATGATATCCAGAGAATCCATCAGTAAAGGAGTAGATCTTGTACCCAACAATGCCTTCCAAGATTTCTTCAGTAAAGGATGTGGGAAAGGGATCAATTACGCATGCAACATTCAAATCCCTAAATCCACACACATTCTGATTCTTCCATCCTTATTTACACCAACAATCATAGGGCTAACCCATTCAGATTCATTACTGGGATTAATGATCCCCAAATTCAACATTGTTTCAATTTCTTATTTCACCTTAACACGTAGGTTAGGGTTCATCCTATAAGGCCTCTTCCTAACTGGGCACACACCTTCCTTTAGCTTGGTTCTCATTTCACCCAAATATTCATGTAATCATTTCAATTCATGATAACCTCTAGGAAACAAGTCCTAGAATTCATGAAACAACTCAATCATCTTAGCAACCTTAGAGTCAGACCAGTAATCTCCAATGATGGCGTCGTTAGGTTCAAAAGTCCCAATGTTGACCTTATTAGTTTTCATTAGATCATGCTAGGTGCACGCCTTTTCATCTATATTGTCTAAGACCTCGTGCGTACCCTTTGTTTGCTCAAAATCTAGATTAAATACTTCTTCATCATTAACTATATATATACCATCTTACCCTTTTCTCTTTCTAGGAAGGTGTGCCTAAGATACTTTGTATATGTTTCCTCTTCTTCAAAACACACCTCTAGATCAGACTCACCCAGTAACTCCTAAATAAGTTCCTCAAGATTTACGCTATCTCCCATAGTTAAGCACTTCATAACATATAACACCTTATTCATCAGAGGATTAGTGGAATAGTCAAATATCCAGTTTTTAGTCTCTCTATTCAACTTTTCATAGACATACCATGTAAGCGTACAACCTCGTAAGGTGAAGTAAAGCTTGTGCACCCACAATGAAGGTGGTAAAGCTTCCTACTCTTCTGTCTAGAGTCTCTCACATTGCTGAATGTGGTGCTGAAAAGGGTCATCACCATGAAATTTACAGATCTGAGTAGGCACATTACTCCTGAGAAATCTAACAGAGAAGGCAATTCTTAGTTCTCGCTACTCTATAATATTATCCCTGTGAACCATCCACCAGCTCGTTGTCATCCCGCATAGAGTATAAACTATCATATTCATTCTTTCCACTTGAAATTCCCACTAAAATTCCATAGCAAGAAGGAATATTTCAATATTTTCTTCACCAATGTACCTTGGTACATGGCTGCTGCCCAAACACCTGATACTATGCGGCTTGCTAACTCGCATAAATGTACTCCTCATTTCGCACCCAACTGTTTCATAAGTTCCATGTGCCCAATTATCACATGCAACACTTGTAGTATCACTCATGGACTGTGCATCATCCCACTGGAAAACTCCTTCCTTTCATGGCTCAAGTACTTCTGAATCTCTTATGATGCGCACATAGATTCTATTCAAGTATTCTTCGCTCAAAGGCTCCACACAAGGTGTAAGTTTCTAGTCTATTAAAGGAATGATGATGCACTCCTCCTTGTTCTAAAAACTTATGTAACCCTTGTTGAAGTGTAGATCAACCTTATTTACATAGCACCAAGGGTACCTGAATAAATTTGGAAAACTATCTACCTCTGTAAGCACCAAGAATTCAAAGTCGCCAGTAAACTTGGCCCCCTATATAGTAATATATGCATCTTTCAATACCTTAATTGGCATGGCTTTAGTCCTGTTTTCCATAAACAACACATTAGAAGATGACTGCAATGGTGGTCTCCCCATCCGATTCCACACGTCCAAAGTGAGTATATTCACTTCTGCACCTATATCAAACATAATGTTACTTAAAATTCATCCATCAACAACAACATTAAGAGTGATCTCCTTTTCATAATTCAAACTATTAGGAGGTAGGTTAACATGTAAAATTTGTCTTTTGTGCTCAATTCCAGTGCTTGAAGTGTTTCCCTTTAACCATTCACAAATGAATGATGTTATCTTATCACAACATATTACAAACCTCCTTTAGATCATCAACATCCATTTGATGGAGCTCAACTTATTTCTTTTGTTCCAACTTACGTGACTGTTCCTTTAAAATTTTAATCTCCACGTACAAATTCCTAATCACCTCCATGGTTTCTTGATAAACTTCCTTTTGATGTGTAGGGTTTGGATACTTTGCATGTAATACCTCCTCCTTTGTAATAGTAGGCTTCTGCCTTGGAACCTCCCTAGCGCACGTAACCTTGAAGCACGTGTAGTAACCACAACAAGTATAAACTTAGGATCTAGCACTAACTTCAATATCCATTGATCTTATACAATGCACTGTATTCTAACCATTCGCGCACCCTTGTCCTTCTTTTGCTTCTTACTCAAGTGTTCATACAAGTCTAGGAATTCTTCGTAGTTGTGGTTATTTCCACAAAAAGAACAAATAATCTTCCGTGGGCACTCACACTTGTAATGATTAGGGGATCCACATGTATAACATATTCCTCTTGGGAACTCACTCCTTCCACCACAACGACCTCAGCCTTTGAATCCTCCATGGTAACCTCATCCTCTATCACGACCTCCATCAGAGCGCCATTCATTGTGATCATGGTCATAATGCTCACCTTTTTCCTTGGAATTATTTCCAACACTAGTCTGATGTACACCAGTATCAATGACATCTTGGATCTTATTAATCAACATGTAATTTTCAGTATCATAAGTGGTAGATCTGCAGATTTTATAATAATAAGATACATTCTTTCTTATCACGTATTGTAACAAACAACACCTACTTAAATCATGACCCAAGTGACATATCTAGTAATCCAATAACATGGTATGCACAGATTTACGAGGAAAATTATCCTTAGTGTGCCCTTCTACTTCATAGTTTATGCAAAAAATCCCGTTGCATGTCTCATGTGCCAAATTAGTGGATAATTTTTCTAACTATTTAGCCATTGCTGTAATCTGAGCCTCTAAAAATGGGTTGACTCTGGTGTCTACACTCCCTACTACCTCAGCGTGCAGAGTTGTTTCAAGTGCCTCACACGGGTTTGTATAAGTCTTATGTGAAAGTGCTCTCCTGAAAGGCATGATCAATCCTCCAATGAACCATTGTGCATGCTGACTTGCATGTATATCATAAGATAACTTGGATAAAAGGGTCTTAAACTGAGCATCATATTCCTGAACAGTCTTAGTAGTGACCTGCTTGATGTCCTTGAGTGCATCGATGCTCTTTTGCTCAAATTCAAGGATATAAAACTCTTTCAAGAAAGCATCCCACATCACAGTATAATCTACACAAGTCTAGTTCGAATCAAAATTCTTATACTTGCTATGCACACACCCTTGCAATGTAGTTACAAATTGGCTTGTCTTTCATTCAAGAGCTGTAATCCCCTTCGTGCACCATAGTATTTCACACATATGTACATGCTCAACTTAATCTTCTATACTTATGCATTTTGGAAGACAGAGAGATATTTTCATATAAATTTGTTGGGGCTGGTGCAGACCGTGCCCACTAGATCCATAACTTGTATTTCCTCCTGTGTTTCCTCCACCCCTAGAATCACTAGACCCAATTGATCTTGAACCACCTGATCCTCCTGATCCTCCTCCTGATGTAGGAAATGGATTGCAAAGTTTTGCTACTTCGAGACATTATACCAACATTATGTGCACCCATGTTCTATGATGATGACGTGCTAGAAAAGATACCTCTAGAAAAACCTCCAAATTACACAAACGATGATTACGCTGCCAGAGATGAATAAGCTACCTGATTAACTCCTAAACTGGACTGAAAATGAGCTCTATCTACTACAACTCTACTGCCCACACTAACTTGCTTACTGTTAACTGTTGTAGAAATTGGAAAACCAAGCGCAAAGGCTAGGTCGTTAGGTAGGTTTAGATGCGCGCCCGTGGTCCACACTCTTTCTTTAGTCACGCCTTCATCCAAAGTTGAAGAGGGTTTTGTGCCATGATTTCCCAAATGGGGGAGTTCCAGATGCTCTAGCTCCACGTCTTCTACATGAGCTTCAAATCCTTCACGAGCCATCTCCCTTCGTAACACCATTCTTTATGCAATCTCTCATTGTTTCAATAGATCCCTCTCACTCGCTTCATTGAAATAGAGCCACCTTTCTTCCCTTTGTCTCTCTACCACTACGTCTGCCATCCCTCACCAAACCTCCCTAGTGCATGGTGGGGTTTATCTAGCAATAGGATTCTCTTCTAAAGCCAATGTTATAATAAAGATTTTAATTGCTAAAGGTATGCCACGAAAATACAATCCTCTGGGTTTGCACAAGAACTCGAACTCAATGATCTCTGGACAAGAATAAGTGGAAACTGCGTACTCAAGAATATAACTATTCAACACATGGCTCCATAGTTGTCCACAATGCGTTTCCAAGTCATATATGCATCATACAAGGCCTGGAGTTCTTCCTGCATCCAAATAAGTGTTTGAAACCTCCAATTTCTCTTTGAAGCATAAACAACCAACAAATCATACAGATTTCTAATAAAGCAAGAAAAGAACATCTCATACAACTCATGATACAGGTTTTGTTCAACCCACGTGTGTGCATTAAATTCAGGTCTAGTGCTAAATCTGCGAGCATACTCTTCCTCTAGTTAACTAATATGTCTTCATCATGAAACATCCTGCTAACAAATGAAAAAGAGGTCCCGAAAATGGAACCAAAATGTAGCCTAGATTTTACCACCAACAATCCAAGGTGTGCTGACACATCACTCAAAATGAACTGAGCTCTCACCCGAAGTGCACAAGGGTTCGAGGTCCCTCTTTTATGACAACTTGTTTAAGGAGTTAGCATGATTATACACATATTCCATATCCACAACAGATAACCAATTATATTAAATACTACAAAACACATAAGCTATTCACATACATTCGAGTGTCACCATGAGTCATGTGAGCATATAAAACAATAACATAACTCTAATACAAAAGTGGTGATACTAACCTATGCAGATCACACACATATATATAGGGGCGGGGACTTACCCTTCACCACCCATGCATCTCCAAAAATAGGCTACATGCTAAAAATAGCCTTGTACCGCTAGAAAATAAGTACAAAAATCATGCAAGCTCTCTAACAATAGATATACTACAGTAAAATTTTAGTTTAGATCCTATTATTATCTCTAGACCATGCATGTCAATTAATATTTTGTTTTCCCAAAATAGCCTTTATATGTTCTTTAAGTCTTCTAGAAGACGTGTTCCACACTCCATGTCTATCTTTAGCTCTTCATTCCAAAACTGGCTAAGTGTTAGCTCCTTCTATGTGTAATCCTTCCTTGTTTGTCTTCAATGCGTAAACCCTATTCTCTGCATGCATGTTTCCTCCTGTGCCTATTTCCCATGCGCTACCTTCTCTTCAGTACTTAGTCATTTTCCATGCTCAACATGACATAAAATCGAAGTGGTAGAGCTTTGTATTATAAATCAAACTTGAACTCTTCTAACCCTTCTAAGGGGTTCAAACTTGTATTAGAAGTGTACTTCAAAATTGAATAGTAAAAAAATTGAGTTATTTAATTTACGTGTTATTTCTAAATGGAAATAGCTAAGGTTGAATTATGTCTCTTTATTATACTGCCGAAGGCAAGTATATTGTCTTCACCTTAGCTATTAATTTTTTTGCAGAAACTAATAATACTATGCCATGTGTCAGTTTTT
The DNA here is from genome assembly GCA_019776745.2 of Taxus chinensis. Classification (NCBI taxonomy): domain Eukaryota; kingdom Viridiplantae; phylum Streptophyta; class Pinopsida; order Cupressales; family Taxaceae; genus Taxus; species Taxus chinensis. The sequence goes on from CM034156.1 coordinate 153,982,219, forward strand.
TTGCTTGTATAAAGTTTTGGATAAAATATTTACAAGAATATTCTATTTCCCTTTATTGAAGAATATGCCATTATATTTTGCTTTCTATAATTTTGATCAAGAAATTTACCTGAAAAAGACAATACTACAAGGTGGATTTGATAGATGGGCGGCCCAGTCTAGGAAAAAGAGTAGGCCTCATAAATGCTTATAAATGTAGTATAATAAATGGGAAGGAAGTTATTCTGAGGTTGAATAAGTAGTAGACATGGGCAAAAAGCAGGTAGGTGGTATACAACTGTCAACAACAAATGTTTGTTGGAAAAAGAGCCATTCACGAAAGCATTATAAAATACCTCTTCGAGTAATTATTTACCATTTCGGTGTGCATTGTCCATTTATTTATGTTTTATTTCTTTTTTTATTTTGTCTGCATTCTGCATTCTATGATTTGTTTGAATGTGGCATGGCCATGCTCCATGTTTGTTCCTTATTTTTGAGCTTTGAATAGCTTTTTCCTGTATATTTTGTTTTTTTTTTCTTTAAGTTTCAATTTTGTGTGTTGGATATATTTTTTGTGTTTTGTTTGACAGAGGATGGAGGAGAAGACAAGACCAATCAATTAGCAAATAATTTGTGTTCTGGTAAGTTACTCTAAGCTTCCATTGTCATATGTTTTTGCTGAGTATTGAGTGTTCTTGTCCTTTTTCTAAATTGGATTTGGTGCTTTTGTTTATGTAGTTTTTGCCCTAATTTTCAGGCACAAGGTTAAAGGTTTTCTATTCGTCTGCTACCATGGGCGAGCCCTCCTCAAGGTAATATAAAATAGTCTTTCTGAAGGTCGTTTTATTTGGAGAAATTTCACTTCAGGTTAGGGTGAATCAATCGAGGTAATGGTCCAATATATTGCGGTTGATGGCCGTCCTTCATTGCAGGGTCAAATTTATTATATCTTAGGGTTATAATTCATTTTTATTTTCCCATGTTTATTATAATTTTCATTTTCTTGAAGGTTTTATTGGATTTAAAACAGGGTTCAAGCAACATAACATTAAGAGATGCATTAGTTGGATTGTCTGGTGTAACTGGTTTGTCAACTAAACAAAGAAAATGCCTAACAATTACCATTGAGCTTGTTGAAATGATAGATACAATCCAGCTACATGGATGCTCGAAGTTAGTTCTGTTGCTTCTGAACTTTGCTTGGGGATTGACTTTGCAAAGCACTGCAAGACCTCACCCCTTTATGAGTAAGGATGACATTTTTTTAAGATACTATATGAGTTGATGACCCAGCGACCTAACTTTCCTACTATTTTGGTCTCAACTAGTTGATTTTCCAACTTATTCTAAAAAATATTACCACCCTTATAAATGCAAAAGAAAGAAAACATTGGTGAATGAGCTTAGTATACCAGTTCCTGATGCAAAAGATCTCTACTATCTGACACAATATTCATAATCATTTTGTGATCAATTCAAATTTTGCCTATGGAATCAGTGGTGGACATATTAGCGTAGTCCAGGCTACAATAGCTTTAGATACTTGGTTATTCTGATCACTGCTATGGTATTTGGAACTATATTTGGGGAATATGGGAAAAAATTGTAAGTTTTTGTATTCTATTCATGCTGACCTAAAGGAGTTTTAGTTCATTATATGCCTTGCTAACAATATGGCTGGCACATGATATCAATCAGTTGTTTATGTTTGATTCAATTTTATGTGTCCTTTTTGGCATTTCATATGGAAAGATGCTAACAATTGGCATGCTTTTATATTAGGGATAATGGCACAGATCTCTTTGTTATCATTGGGGGCATTTATGGGGTAGTGATGTTCTTAGGAGTAAGCAATAGTTCAACAGTGCAATCTGTAGTTGTAGTAGAGAGAACTGTTTTCTATAGAGAATGAGTTGCAGGAATGTACTCTACAATGGCCTATGCCTTGGCACATGCAAGTTGCTATTCTCATATTTTGCTGCCCACAGTGGACTCCATTTAATGATTTTTTTTGTTCAAAAATTATTAGGTTCTAATGCTTCATTGATTTAGTTCTATATACTTTGCTTTGCTTGCTTCCATGGAGGGGCTTCCATTCCTATTTTTCTATAGCATGAGGTCTCATGATTTATTTTGAAGCCAGTTATAGGAAATAAAATAATTTATTGTCCTGGAAAATAGGAGCTCCATGTTTTTTCCCACTGAACTTAATAGGCAGTTGGGGAGGGGGGCAAAAGGAAATTTTATCTTTATTAACCTGCAACTTATCAATATTTTGTAATGGGATCCTAAAATATTTCAGCTCATTGAGGAAAACAATAAAAAAACATGCGACCTTAAATCTACTAAAATTCCCTTAAAGTTTATCAACAATGCCCCCTGAGATATTTAAGAAGCCCCCTCCGTGAGACCATGGTTTGGTTATCTGTGGACATCAAGATCATTTCTTCTTTTATTGCTTAATATAGTTTTGCAAGAAAGCCATTTAAATTATTTTATGTAGACATACTCTTCAACCTACAACATCTAATTAACTAAATGCTTTTTTTTTTTGGAACAGGTGGCCATAGAGATCCCATATGTACTATCCCAAACGGTTATGTATGTGCTTATTGTCTACAATATGATTGGTTTCCAATGCGTAGCGTTCAAGTTCGCCCGGTTCCTCTTCATTTATTTCTTCACATTCCTCTATTTTACCTATTATGGGAAGATGGTAATTTCAATAACACTGAATGAGCATATGGTTGCAATTATAGCAGGGTCGTTCTATGCCCCCTTTTCAATCTCTTTTCAGGATTCTTCATTCCAAGACCGATATGCAACAAATCAATTTTCTTTCTTTGAATGAATTATTATTAGAGGGAAAACTGATTGATCCAAGCATCTGAGTTTCTGTAATCCTACAACATCAATTTGCTTGATAGGAAATGTGTTAGCCATTTGTATCAGGATTTTAAGTGAAGCGGACGTTGGCATGGGCTTTCTTATTCAAACTTGCAAGTTTTTCCATACGAGTTTTATTCAATGCAAATGTTTTCTCATTGGCTACCTCGCAAAGTCAATAAAATATTATGTTGTGTGATTGCTAACATTTTGCAAATTACATAGTTTTGACTGACCTTGGTTTGTATATTGTAGAGTGCAAGTGTAACAAAAAATTCCTGTTAAAGGTTCCTACACCCTGCACACCAATGTTTCCTCCATCATAAATTTTGAGGATTTCGTATAAAACTTCAATAATTGTCTAATCCATGTTATACAGCCATAGGAATGATGACTTCGAAGGGTTCAACTCCATGGTTTGAGATCATGGTATGAGAATCTTCTTCATCCACTAGCTTCCTAGAGAATGCTTTGGTACCATATTACTGCAACTCTTTCGTAATATGTGCTTATGGGGGTAACCAAATTTGTGTAATTATATATGGACAAAGTAAAGTGCAAATGATATGAAACTTAGTACGCATATAGGAATCAAATAAATGTATTCAATTAATTCTTGGTGATGGTATTAGTTTGGACATCTATATGTTGCAATTAAAAATAGTGTACATATAACATATACAACACTTCACAAACCAATTGCATGCTTCTACATTTTGCAATCTGTCATTTTCTAGTGTGTGGGGTTGAGTGGTTTGCATAGGCTTTTTGCTTGTGCAGGTCAAAATAGGCTAACTAAAGGGTAATGGTTATGTCAAAGATAATGGGTGTTGTTTCCATTAGGTTTAGACACCATCATCTACGAAAAATATTTCCCTCACTCTGTCTCTCTTGACTAACTATCCAAGTATTTCTTGGCAGTTCAAGCATTTAGAGTGTATTTTAATCTTTTTTCAGGTTTACATAGGATTCAATTTTGGCATGACGAGATTCAGGAAAATGTATTAACATTTAATCGTAGTTCTTGTTGTAAGATTTTTTTCTATTATCATTGGTTTTAATTTGAATACAAACGTGTATGGCAGAAAACAATCGTCCCTATGGAACAATCACATATACAAAAAATTGCAGGACCATGTTCAGAGAAATGTTAGTTTCTCTTTTCTTTTAAGACAATACAAATATGTAAACTCTTGTCTTGTTTCGTTTATGTTTTACTGTATGTAAAATATTTTCTTTGCAACTCCAAACTTTAGCAGTGTCATTTGTTTTTACATTTGTTCAAAAACTTTGCATTTACAATTGTTCTCCCTACATCCCACAAAGTATCACCTTCGGCAGTAATTGCCATATCATGGCCTTATTTTTTTAGTGTGTATTGTGTTGATAGTAAATTTATTTAACAAGAGTAATTGTGTGAATATAAAGAGTTCATATACAAATTATCCTCTTCCTTTCATCATTCCCCACCACAAATCATAGCCCGCCCATAGTTATTAGATTTGAACAAATTTTTCTATCTTGTTTCCGTCCTACTTGTTCTCAATATTTCTAGTAAGAAATTTATCTATATTTCATTGACATTATGGTTCATATATTTTAGTAGTACTAGATATATTAGTTTTTGCATGTTGACCTTATGACTACGTATTATTGTTTATGGAGGACATTATATTTCTATTATAATGATTACATTGAATAAAAACAAGCACTCGATGGGTGTCCAACCCATATCAGTGTGTAGTCGTCCATATCTCTTGGTAGTAGCTCACTGAAATGTTATTATGCGTCTTATAAAAGTGGTTTTAGCTTCAATTGCTTTCCTCCTCTCCATGTGAAGAGTGAACATGACTATGTCATGGATTTTTAAAAGCACGTACTTTATAGTTAGATAACCAAAATACTTTTATTCAAGGTACTATAATTTAATATGTGAATCCGCTACTTTCTCTCACCTCTAAGAGTGCCCTCCTAGGAGCTTATACTTATGCCTATTATGCCTTAAATTTTGATGCCTCTGCCTGTGACATGCATCAACAGGAAGACATTTATTTCTTGTTCTAGAGGTTTTGTTTAATTTTTTGACTTTTTAATGGCTCAAATCCCTGGGTATTCTCGTAACAGGAAGACATGGAACCCTGAAGAAGATTGCATACTCACTGAGTATATCATAACTCATGGATCAGGCCACTGGACCTCTCCATGAGTTGTATGTGTGAAGTACCAGTCCCAGTCCTAGGAATGTATTCGAATCCATCTCTTGATGAAATGCATTATTCATAAAACATTCATATCCCATAATTTTAAAGTCGCTAAAATTGTAAATCCTCTGTTTCCCGAGATTCCCTGTTCCGCCTCTCACAATGATTAGTTAAAGCATTTTATCAGATGTTTAAGCCATAAGTTCTCTGTTAGATATACATGAAAAATGTGAAAGCATGTGAACTGTTCGACAAAATGCCTACAAATGTGGTTTATCGACTGTAATGATTGCAGGATATGCACAGCAAAATGGGTTCGTTGAAAATACCTAAGAAACTTGTAGGCAAATGCAATGGATAGGTGTAAATCCAGGCTCCACACCCTTTCCCAAAATTATTTATTTATTTTACCCCCTTTATGGAGAGATGACACAATCGCTCATATTATAATATGGTTGTGAATCTTACTATTTTTAAGTTTACTTCTGTCAGTGTTACACTTAATGCACTTCTTCTCTCATAGAAAGTATGTTATATTTTCAAAATTCGTCAACCTGGTGAATTTGTTTAACAGACTTTTTAAAGCTAATAGTCCAAATATGGCAATGTGGGCATTATGAGTAATATGATAGCAGACAAGATAGATAAGCTGTTTTCTACCTTTGGAATGAACATAACCCTTGAAATAGACACAGAGCTAATCCTTCAACACTTTTTATGCCATTCTTTTTTTGGTTACATCGGTGTTATCACAAGAACCAGAGTTTCCCCCCTGATTTGCCTGCTTAGAGCTTTGCAAACCTTTTCAGATCTTCTCTATGATCTGCACTGTTGCAGTATTTTTTGATGACCTGCATATTATACTTATCTATCATATCTCTCACTTTTGTTTTCTTTTCCCTTCGATTGCAATTTTTGCTGTTATATCCTCGAGTTTATTTTTTATTTTTTATCACATGGATTCATTTGAGACGAAATATATTCTACTTCTACACTTCTCACTTAGCTAATTTTTCTTTCTACCATTTCATGAGTCTAGATCAATTCCTATCCTGATATTTTTATATTGAATTAATGAAGATATTCAGGAAGCCTGTATAATGCAAAGTAATAATATCGAAAGCTCTCATATTTTCAAATATGGTTGATTTGATCTTGACTAATGGTTGAAAATGCAATTTACCTAGACAAAAAATTATATTCCCTGAACTATTAGGTTGTAACTTTTTTCTGAGTTTGTCATACTTGCATTATGTCTTATCGTTTGTCATTTTTATATGTTTCTTTAAAACTAAAAACAAAAATATAAATTGTCATGTCTCATATGTAACCCAAATTATGTAATCACAATTCATTGTAATTCTTCTTGAAATTTATGCTTATGATTTGCAACTGATAAGGTTTTCATTTTTGTCATTTTTTTGGGTATATTTTCACGCTATCCGCCGTGTAAGAGTATATGTTCTCTACCACCCCAACTTTGCATGCATCAATTTGGTTAGCGTGAATTTGAGGCTTGGATAAACTAATAGGGTTCAATTGGCAGAGGAGCTTGTGGAAATCTTCTTTAAGAGATCACTGCCATAGCCTGAAGGACTATCCATAGGAACAAAACAGTCCATAGCCACCATCTCTTTTTAATGCTTGAAGCCAGTCCAAAAGATTCGGCGGTCAAAGATGACTCCAAGCTTATATGTCAATCCACAAATTCCAAGAGTGATCCAAATGTACTGGGATGCTTCCACTCCTTTCTAGATTTAGAAAATGTTATGTTTCCTTGGTTTGATGTCATTACCTCAACACCCTCTTACATTCATTGATAGATTTATATAAATTGAGTAGATTATATTTGCTTAATTTCTAGATAAAGATTAATACATTTTAATTAATAAATTCATTGTTATTGACTAAAACTAAATGATTATTAATAATGTTAATTTCTAGATATTATTTTAGTATTTTGTATTGAAAAGAGCATAAATAATGTTTTTTTTAAAAAAAATTGTCTAACTAAAAATTATCGAGTTGACACTTCTCTTTTTACTTATATTAGATTTGAAACATTTGCTATAGTTACAAAGGCTCATGTAATCTTAAATAATTTTTTTAATTATTAAATGTTTAAAATTTAATATCTAAGTAATAAAAATATCTTGAATCATTGGTTATATATACTGTAATTATTGCATAAATTGATGAGCTTTAGATCGTCATAGAGATCCATGCCGAAAAATACATTTGGAAATAGTAATCTCCCTCACCTACCCAAAATTAATTTTTTTATTATGTATACATATGGGAAATTTGAAATTCTTTATAGGAGGGAATGTTTGCAATTAACTATAGCAGATTTTGTATGTTGAAGAATATTTGCCATAATCTCATCACACTTGAAATATTGATGCAAGATATGGGCATTTATGTAATGTTGGCAAGTTGTAGAAAGTCCTAGATTGTTTTAGTTATCTAAGCCCTAACTATATAGAGGGCACTTGTATTCATTTTCGGTATGAAAAAAGAAAGCATTAATGTGTTGCCAAATATTTATTTGAACTTGCAAGTTGTGTATTGTGTTTATTTTCATTTGTTTTACCTCTTTTCTCCCTTCAATTTGGTAGCAGAGATAGGTTTTGGCTTAAAAGCACTTTTTTTTGAGTTTAGCTAGCACACAACGCAAATAGAAACGTGATTTCACAGGAAGAAAAAATGGATATTGCATCTCTTTTTCAGTCCAATGATGGTGGCAATGAGCAGCACCAACAATCTTTCTTAGCCTAAAATTCCATCTTTTAATGGTAAGAACAATGACTTTTGGTGTATAAAATGAAAACCTTTTTTTTCTCAAGATTTATGGGAATTAGGTCTGAATGGGGTCAATGAAGCTCCATACTAGAAATCTTTTCTTATCCTCACACACGATGAAAAATATTTTCTTAAAGAAAATCTTAACAAGAATGCAAAGGCGTTGTTTGTTATTCAGTAGGCCATGGATGAGTCTATTTTCCATATGGTTGCTACAACTACTAATTCTAAGCAAGAATGGGGTGGAAACTACTTACTAGGGCTACAGTAAGGTAAAAAATGGATAAACTAAAACTAATAAGAATTTAAAAAAAAATCTAAGTATGGAGGAGTCTAAGCTTGTAAATCGGTTCTTCACCTAGTTCATGAGTATAGTAAACTAACGGAGAGACATCTTCATACCAAAATGTTATTGAAACTATTCTTAGAAGTTTAGCTAACAAATTTGACGTCATTATAGTGGTCATGGAAGAGTCTAAAGATCTTTCTCCAATTGACCATTGATGAATTAATGGATTCCTTACTATCACATTAGTCTAGAATGAAAAGATTTGGCGATTCCTCCCTAGGGCATGCCTTGAAGAGTTAAATTTCAATTGGGATAGATAGAGGTCACAAAGGAGGTGGAAGGAGTAAAACCCCAAATAATAGTGGGCTTATCAATCCAAGTTCAAACATATCCAATTTGAGATGGAACAACAATAGCCATAACACACAAAATCAATGCTAGAGGTATGAAAATTTCAATTCCAACTTCCAACACGAGCGAGATCTTGCTCAAAACCGTCCAACATGCTTACCTTACTAGTGATGAATGTCACGGGCTCCTCAAATGGCTCACATGCTGCGAAAGCAACCATTCCATTGTAAATGGTGTAATACAATTGACCAAGTCAACCGACCCATTAACAAGTCCTGGTGTCGCTTAAGCAATATCTGGAAAGGCTAGTTCAAAGCATATAATGCCGGATGTTGCTCCTCAAGGATCTTTGCACCCACATCTCTTTGTGAGGAAAAAGAAATATTCAAAAGCAATTCAAGCAAGTAAAGAGCTGCTGGAGTGACGACAAAGACAAAAATTTCCAAATTTTACAAAATCTTTTGCACAAGTAGTAATTGAAGCGAATTTTTCACACAAAAATGAAAGATTTTCAAGGTAAAATTTAAATTTAATTGGTCAAAAGAGCCACTTGGTTATTAAGTAATTGGAGAAGAGTACAAAGTTCGCAGATTGTATAAGGCTCAAACAAGCAATGAGAGTTTGATATAATCCCATAGACTCATATCTTTTGAGCAATGGGTTGAGCAAAAGGAGTAAGGAGCCCAATTTGTATAGAAGAATGAATGCTCATGAAAAAATCCATGTATTATGTTTATATGATGATTTAATATTATTTTGTACTTGTATTCACCCATCTTCTTTGCTGCACTAACAAACAACAACCTCACTTAATATGTAAGTATTATAGTTGCTTTCAATTTGAAAAAAATAGGAGCCCATAAATATTAATATTGAGAGCATTGTAGCTTGTTTGTTGCTCGCATGTTGGATTGCCAATGTGAATTGTTAATGTGAATGGTAATGGCCATGAGATATGTTTATACCACTCAAACAAGTGGTTGCTTATTTATTTTATATAAATCGATAACTAATCTTACATGATATTAGAATTTTTTTTTATAGATAGTAAAAGAGAGGTAAGGGGAGCCTTCCTTGTTACAACAAGTTCCATTGGAAACAAATATTTAGCTATGAGGATCTTAGGGGAAAGCCTCTACCAGTGCCAAAAAGAGACAACAAAACCAACAACAAAACAAAAAACAAAAGAAAACATACGACCAACTTATCCCTGAGACTCCTTCCCATGAGATCTTAAATGCATCTTAAGGGTATCATTAACACTTTTCCCTCTCTTCTTTTTGTTCACAGTAGTACATCCAACACCGGTGTTCGGGTTAACATTTTCATCAGGGTGAACGGGTATGATGATTTCAATATTCTCCTTATCCACATGATTTTGGATCACAATTGAGACAAGAGGAAGGGAATTGGTCCCCACAACCAGATCAAATCTTGAGAGTAAAGCCTTTTCAACAGGAGAAGGCATGACCACCTCATTCTTGAAGACCAAAACTTCCTCGTTCTCCAAACCATCTTCTGATTCAAAGTCTGAATGACTATCAACAACCAGGTGACAAGGGTCAGAGTTACTCCACCAAGAAGTTCTACTTTTAACTTGTTTCTTCTTTATCTTACAATCCGAAGCTAAGTGACCAAGAGAAAAAAAAGATCTGCATCTTAAGGGAAAGCCTTCATAGTCTACATTTTGAGTCCATATTTTGTCCTCAACTTTAAGCTCAATAGAAGTTAGAAAATCAACAAAAATATTCATATCTACCAATATATGTGCATATATGGTATACTCATATAAGGACATCTTTGGGTCAATAACCAAACTTTTACCCAGTGTATCCCCAATTTAAAGTAAGCACTTCTCCCCCCAAAATTTGAGAGGCAAATATGGGAATTGAATCCAAATAGGTCTTACATGGAAAATAACAGTCACATGATTAAACAGAGGGAACCATGGCTTCATTATCAGAAAGTGAGACTAAAAATTCTAAAATGTACCAAAAATCAAATCTCTATCATAGGTTTGATCAAATTTAGCAAATTTATTTATATGTAACAATTAACCTACCATCATTTTCAAGGTAGTTAATTCTTTGAAAATTCGTTGCCATCGTATGACCCAACATATTCATTATAGGTGTATATGAAGGAAAGATGCCTTATTTTTGCACTTAACGACCTTATTCTAATTGTAATTTTGTTTTTATACACATTAATATAAACTTTAGAAATGCATGGTTATTTAAGTGGTAACTGTGAAGTTAGTAGGAGGAGGGTCTCTATCATCCAACTTACTCAAACCTTAATTTAGAAAATCATACCCCTCAAGGATGGGCTCCTATCCATTAGCTATTTTTTTATATAGCTTCAATGTTGTGTTCATTTCCTTGTTCTTTGCCTTGAGTTGGAGAAATAGCCAGGAGCAAATGAGGGACTTTATTTGTAGAAGAAAATGTAGAGCCCAAATGCTATATTGCAATGGTAGTGACCCCCAACCCATGTTGAGGTTGTGCAAGAGAGTGGCACATAGGAAGAGATCCCCACCCTGATTGATTAAGAGAATGATTTTTTCTATGGCATTCATATCTCTTAGTGAGGGATCACGAGAGGAATATCGTGGTAAGACTTGTGTAACAATATAGGGACATTGTCTAGGCTATAAAGAAAATTCTGGAGATGGGAGGCCCCTAGAGCGACCTTCCACTATTGCAAATTGATATAAAAAATGCATTTCGAAACAATCATAGATTTGTTATAAGTTCAAATATTGCAATCAATAATAACATCAGAAAGACATTGAATTTATTTTTTTAAACGGAAAGCATAATTTCCACTCTAATGACATGCCAAATCTAGGTAAATGTCGAATGGATGGTAGCATAATCTCACAAAAGGATGTGTTACTAGTGAATAAAATTAGGCCTAACAAGTTTGAAAAAATCAAGATTTCGACAACACACATTTGATCTTAGTGCTTTGTGCAAAGGTTCATACAATTATCCATTGACCTAAATTGGTCATCATGCCTCAACAATCATAGAGGGCTACACTACTTCATCTCTATATTAACGCTTATGTGTAGATGACAAATTTAGAATTATGCCCTCTTATGTTGTGTATATGAAATATGCATACACAGTCTTTTTTCTTTCATGCCAGTATATGGTAGATAGATAGGTGATTTGTAAATAATAAATGCTTATTTTAGACTTGTATATATATGAGTTATTGATATGAAATTAGGACCTCATTAGAATTAAAACATGAACTAAAAGATATAATCTGAAAGAAAAAAGAGTGAAAATGGTCCCATGAAGAGAAATCAAGTGGAATATAAAGGGGGTCAAGATCGTACACAATGGTTAAGACCTTATGTACGGTCATGACCTTGTTGTACGAGCTTGGACTAGGATTAGATAAAAAATAACAGTGAAAGGGGACTACCAAAGATCTAAGTAAGGCGACTCAAACTAAAATCAAAGAGACAATATAGAAAGAGATGGGGTTCAATCAAGTTAGAAAGAGCAATTCACAAAATAATATTGTTGTCACTAAGATCTTGTTCCCTTTTTCAAAACTCTTGTATATGACAACCTAATAAAAGTAATATGTAACAATGATTTTGTGCAGCTTTTGGTGTTTACATTTACACCTACTTTATGCTATTGAATGAAATTTACTATTGTAGAGGAAAAAAGAGTCATACCTTTGAGAGTGTTGAAGCAAGAAAACATGCAAGTGTACTGAGAGAGAGAGCAATCATACATGGTACAAAACATGGGTCATTGTCTAAACCATGTAGAGATGAGGTTGAACCTTTTTGTAAGAATTATAAGGAGATATCATAGTTAGAAACAAGAATGTTTAAAAACACGAAGATTCAAATTTGGTAGATTCTTAGAGTTGGGGGTGATCAAGTCCCAACAAGGTGTTTTATTTTGAGGTGCTACGGGAATCAAGTGTCCGTTGCACCAAGAGAAGAGTGCCACATGGCTTTCTGGCTTTCCCCCAATAACACTTCCCAAAAATGGGACCACGCCACCATAGATGGATGTAGGTCTTAGAAATTTCTAAAATCCCTTATTAGGTGAAAGGGAAATGATGTCTCATACCCACACCAAGTGTAACAATAAAAATTACATTATGAATGCTCATGTTGTATCTAGATATTTGTAGTTTGGTCTCCTATACTTATAACAAATACAATTCCATTTTTTGTGGGTGAATTTTATCATGTGATATCTAGTGCATGTGTGTAATCAAGAGTGACCACATGGGTGTTAATGTCGTGCTAGTTTGCATATGATATTTTTTCGTTACATACCTAACTCGTTAAGTTTGCATGTGAGTTATGCAGGAGAGGATAGCCTTGCATAGAAAATCCATTATATTTTCTTAGTGATTTTTCGATATGAGAGGGAGAAGGGGTTGATCTTACATAGTAAACCCCATATATTTCCCCCATTTCAATGAAAGGGAGATTATGAAACATGATTTATTGAGATGAAAATGGATAGGTATGAATAAAGAGATTATTCTACAGTAGATCTGAATGAAGGTGTATGTAATGAGAGTTGTTATATTGAATAAAGATACCCATGACATGGAATAAGTTTGCAAGTGTGTAAAGAGAGATAAATCTCCAGTCGATTAGAATGAAGTCACTTGATTAAGGGGAGTGAAATATTGTAATGATGTATTGACATGGAAGTGATTATAATCATGATCACAATGTCGCATAAAGCATGAAAAAAGTGAAGAGATCCCAAGATAAGGTCTACATAGATGTAAAACCCTAATTTGATGAATTAGGTAGGTAGTAAAGTAAGTTTCTTTAATGCCATTAATTGGATGTGCTATATATAGAAATTTGAAAAATTAAAAAAACATTATTCATTGTGCGATTGTGATTCAGTTAGATAGGAGCTCTAAGTGTGTAAATATACTGAGAGTTAGCGAGGTCGTGTAATCATGATTTGAGGATGTGGTGGATGTTATAAAGGCTCAGATGATAGATGATCTCATAAGTGTAATTAATAGTGGTGATTTCTCATGAAGATAAGATATATTTACCTATTTTTTTGAAGTTTGTAATATTTGTTGATTTTTTCTAATTTTGATGAGACTGTACCGAATGGTTCAATTATGAACCTAAGTTAGAACTATAAGGAACCATGCGGTTTTGACCAGATAACATATGTTTTAAACTAGGCCTTGTATGATCCTAACCATAGATTTGTGGCAGTAACCCACATATTCAGATTTGGTGATGTGTGATACTTTCAAAAAATATGTGTAGATTTGATTGATAAATGATAATGTTAAAACATAATTAAATGCGGTGATATAATTTTTGTGTTGTGTTTTGTTTACATAGCGAAATCCATGTGTGGGAGTTCCATGTGGGTCAACATATGAGTATGCTGTTTTCTTTAGGACTAGATGATGTAGGTTCGGATATGCTTGATAGGTCCAGCTTATGGCATGTGGTGAAGTTTGGAGAGGTGCCCTTGATTATGCTATCGATCATTCTATTATATGGGCAGTTGAATGCAGACACATGTATATTTTGGATTTTTATAACGGAGATGAAAATGAAACTTAAGGATGTATATCAAATATTGTAGTTTCCAATAATAGGTTAGAGGGTAAATGTATTGCCTCTAAACATGTCATACCATATGATATAGGAAAATAAATGTTGTGTTGGTCTTTGTGGTATTAGAGATCCTACTGTAAGATTGAGTGCTATTATAACTTCAATTGTTATGCAGTTGCATAAGTATATTATTATGTTATTAATATCTATTTTATCCATAGATGGTGGTGCAGTCTCTATATCTTACAGGATGTGACACATTTACTAGGTGATAAAGGAGCATAAGATATAATATATATGGGGCCAATGTGTATTAGCCCATTTGTAGAGATATATTTATAGTTTTCATTCATAAAACCATGGTGCTTGTAGACACAAAATCTATGCACTTGTGTACATTTCTAGGTCCTAAAAGCATGCTAGCATTTACATGGTTCTTAATAAAGAAAACTAGTAATTGACAACTCCCTTTAGCCTTTTACTTAGGCTTCTGCACTTTATTGACTTTATACATCTTACAGTCTTGTTGGCATTTGACCGTATTATCTTTCTATGGCATCAGACACTAGAGCCCAGTTGGGACACTAGCGTTCGACACTTCTATCCTCCTGAGCACTCATGTCCCTTTTTACCTTTTTCCTATCCTTTTGGACCCCTTTCGCTTCTTAATTACTTTTTACTACTTTGGGTTGTCCTTTTAGCTGTCAATTATGGAATTCAAACAAGAGAATCATATAAATACATAATTTTATTTTCAAAAAAATGGACCAAACACTAAGTATTACATACTACCACACAAGTTTGCATTCAAAAGCACAAATAACATCAAAGGAATCCATCTAGCAATCATACAAGGGACAAAGATTGCATCGATTCTGCATACACAACATAGGAGGGGAAGTTTATTCTATTCCATCCCACACATTCTATAAATTTGTTGCGTTTTAGATATAGTGTGATATCACTGTGAAACTTACACAAAGGCATCCTATGGCAACATTTCTATACATACACAAGAACTACATGGAGTCTGAGATGTAGTGCATCGCTTGGTCATCAATTCACTCTTCGAGTGACCTCTATGGTTAGTCCGACAACCCATTTGCATTTTTATTTTTAGGTTTGATGTAGTTTATGGGTATGTGCAAGTGAAATTATTTCTTGTAGGTTTCAGGTACATTTATAGATCAGATAATGAATCAAGAGGAAGAAACAATGACCAACAACGAATATTTTTTGGTGTTGAAAAATCTATATCCACAACATCTACTTGGACACTAGTGTCCAAATCTAGTGCCAGGCGCCCCTTTCCTCCCTGGGCACTTCTATTTGGCATAGATCCAGATCTTAGATTCCTCCAATTTATAGTGATGACGTTGTTTACAAACAGTTTCTGTATTTCATTTTCCCATATCACTTCTTGTTTTCTCACAAACTAGTTAATTCCCCATATCTCTCCTTCTTTCTTAGGGTTTCATTTTGCATATGCTTTATTACTTGCGTCTTACTGTATATTAGGATTTATACATCATTTATTACAATAGTTACTCTGAAAATAATATTTAATTCTACTTATATTAAATGATTTGGTGAACCCCACTTGCGATTAAACATTTGGATCTTTATTTTTCCTATCCTATCTGATCTTCTTTCATGGATCCTAAAATTCCTTAAGTCTCCTTGCATTAATAACATCAAATTCACTCACCTCATAAATATGTTCTCTGTAAACACTGAATCACACACTTTGGGTATTAATTTGTCTCGGTTTTATATTACTATTCATGTACTAATTAACCCCCCTCTCTTGGCCATTTTTATTTTATTTCTGTCATCATTCTTGACCTCTACCGCACACATGCCCAGTCAGTTTTCATCATTTTTCATCATTTTAGCTTTGATTGGGGTGCCCAGGCTAGTACTGGGGCATTGATAGGCGTCCTGGTCCCAGTCGGGGTGCCCTGATCCTTTTTACACTTTCCCACCAGTTTTTGGGCACTTTCTATCCGTTTGAGAGTCTTATATTTTTGGTGGTCATCCTTTTCGGGGTTAATTACAAAATTAGAATAAGAGAACCATATAAATATAAAGTTATGAGACCATAATGAGGGACCAAGCACTAGGCGCTACTATCATCATCTAAGGTTGCATCCATATTAATCTCATTTGTATCTATCTAGCTAATCACAAGGGACAAGTCTAGTTCAACTGCATCAAAAAAGCATAGGAGGGAAGTTTATTCTATTCCGTCAACCATTCTATTACATTTTCTACACATAGTTATTGCTCACTACTTTCACAAAGTGCGATTGACACAAGAGTAACCTAGGGCATGATCACATACACACACACATATAAATACACTGGGTCTGAGATGAAGTGCAATGCTCAGTTAGTAAGTCCACCATTGTGGTAGTTGTGGACAATCTGACCCCTTCATTTAAATTTTTCTTTTTAGGGGTTTGATGCTTGTTTTGGTGTCTTACAAATATTTATTTCATCATTGATCATTGGCGACATTTGACACATAGGAGAGAATTACACGTGACACACAATGAAGGATCTAGATCATCTACTGACCCTCCAGAGTTGGTTGTTGGACCTCCTACATAGACCAGGGCACTAAGAACTCATACTAGGGTGCCAAGAACTCAGATTAGGGCATCCACAGGTACCTTGATCCTCTCCTATGTGCCCTAGTCCAACAAAACAACTCATATTTGTATCTTGTGGAGCTCTTGTATGGTCACATTTGCATTTTTCTTATCTGGTTCATATTTTGACACAGTCCTGATCAGCCTTCGAATCAACTAAGCTCCTTCTAACCCTATTTATCAAACATGGTTTCATATTTTCATTACTTTAGTTGTTTGGGTCACTTTCCATATTTATTTACTACATTTATTGTTGTTCCTAGTTAGATTAACTAATCTAAATCCATATTTTAGTTAATCATTCTCTAAAAATCCCTAGACATTATGTCCTGCCTTGTAATATGCCACCTGCATAAGTAAATTCCCTTTTCAATCATCTCTTTGATGAATCTATCAATCATGCTACCATAACCAATCGACATATCTTCACATCAATTCAATCTTGACACCATTTACATCAAGCTATGGAAACCACAATTACATCCCTCATAGCTGAAATCTAACATCTCAAGGCTCCTTCTTAGGCCCATGCTAGTTCTTCTTCTACACCTCATCCTAATATTAGGTCTACTACATGTGCTCATATAATTGAAGCCCATGTCTTATCGCTATGAGCACATCTTAAGATTGATCTAAATGTTAATCAACATGATATTCATCCTGAGCTTCTCAATCACGAGTTGATCAACTTGCCACCTACTGATTAATACCCTCCTTATCATCTTGCAAAATAAAAAGGTCACCTATTTTTCAATTATCAAATAATTAATGGACATCATGACAATGATTGTTATGATTTATAACAAACAATTAGCAGCTTGAGCATCAGGGTTTTATTTCATTTTCTACACAACATTCTGCTACATCTCTAATTGCTAAATCCCATTGGGCTCCCAAATGAGATTCCTTTATGTCTAGTAATCATCATTCCATCATTTCTTATGTTCCTTCTTCGGTCAGTCAAGAGCCACATATCTAACCTACTATCATACCACCTCTCAAAATTCATACCCAATCACCCCTCCTAACAAGTCTTCTACAAAATTACCTATTTTAACTAAGTAACTACCTTTAACAATCCATCCTCCATCCTCTCCTTTTATCATGTCTTCTACAAATTTACCAATTCTAAATAAGTAACCACCAAACAAGAAAGACCAACCGATTCACTCTGTCATATCTAACCTCTCTAAACTTCCTCCTATCAATCCACAATGTGATACTTTTCATACCCTTTCTCTAACCTACCATTGAGGCAACCATATATTTTCTTATGAAACATTTCAAACTCCATAATAGATCTCTATTCCTCACACACTTAGGGGGCATCACACTTTCCCCCCCCTTCCATCACTCTCAAGTTATCTCTAGTATGTACTACAACACTTAACACTATGTGCTTTATGATTAATATTTCTCAAACACTCCTACATCTTTGGTACACACATTGTATCATTAATAACCTATGACAAACTCTCATGGTATGGTTAATACTTGACTATTGAGGGAACACTACATCAATGAACCTCACATTACACACTTAATGCTCTAGATTTATGACATATCTTTTCTAGCATCTACTCACACACAATAGACCCATTTCCCGATGACACAATATCATGCTACGATTCACACTTGAATGTTGAGGGCTACTTCATCCATGAACCTCACATAATATGCACTTCATAATTTTTGCTTCATGACATATCTAGTCTAGCATCTACTCACGTGCATGACACACCCATTTCCTGATGATGCAATCTTGTTCTATGGTTCATTCTTGAATGCTGACGGGGAACTTATAAATGAACCTCATTTCAAGCACATCCACTGGGGGCAAACACAGATCCTTCCATCTTCACATCTTGCATATAATGTCATCACAACATCATAACATTTACATATCTTGGTTGCATTTGCTCTTGCTTGCTTATATTAATTATATGTTGCACTTTACTTATTATGCTAGATGGATTCTTAGTATGTCAATATTTATTTCAACATACACATGTGCATTCACTCGGTCTTCGGGGGTGGATACATATATCTTACAACTCCTTACACAATGCATGATGTCCGACACTGACTCCCTTACCAGTCCTGCTGAGGCTCCTGGGGACATCTACCTTTAGTACTCTTATACATTACAAGTTCTATTTTCACATTCTTTACTACTTCAGTCACTTTAATTGTCGCTGATATATACACACTTTGACATAGTATTTATATTTTTAACATGCTAACGAGTGCTTCATGTGTAGCTTTTACCTTATAGGACTATATGCAACCATGGTTATTTTATACATTTTGCTTGATCTTTTTTGCTATTGTATGTTATTATTTGTGGGATATGCCCTATGCCTTGTGTGATTATTGTATGCTTTTAACCGCTTTGGGTCTGGTTCTCTCATGACATTGTGAGCAATGTCTTATATATGAAACCCAATTTTCGCGGTCCATCTTGTTTGCACACTTGCTTAATACATCATCTTCTTTTGCATGTTAGCTACTTTTACTATGTACTAGCCTACCTTCTCTGAATGTGCCTTGGTTTCTACCACACATCCCCTACCCCATGCATGTATCTCCAATTCATATATGCATATTAGTCACTGGTCCTCTCCTTTTGGCCACACTCCTACATTTTTTGCATGCACCCCAAATGAGGGAAGCATAGATTAGGTGAACAAATCACCCCTTCAACACCTCAGAGCTACAATTAAGATTTGCACAATACAAAAACAATACAATAACATAGTCACAAAATAGTCCAGAAATAGACTTGGACCTCACATACATAGCAGACACTAGCGCCCAGATCAAGAAAGTAGTGTTGACGCTTATGTCCTTCTTGGGCGCTAATTTCATGGGGGCAAAAACATATAATTTTTCAATATAACACAATATTTAGCATAATTCTCTAGTAGCAGGAATTTACCTCCAATTACAGAATGCATCCTATCTCCTACAACTAGCTACAATACAAAACATACAGAACACCACGAAACTAATCAGGACGTACCATCTGTAGTAGTACTCATTCGAAAAGTAGTCATGAAAGGAGACTAAAAATAGACCTTTCTCCCCAACACTCTTTTCCCATGGTGTTAGATCGCCCAAAAAACTCACACTTGTTGTGGGATCGCCCAAAAAAGTTGTTGGTGTGAGATCACCCAATAAAATCATGATTGGAAACACATTCAAAAATTCAGGACAAATTCTCTATCTCTTATACTCTTATACATCAGGTGCACACTTTCCTATTACATACTTCAACACTTTTACTTACTTGTACACATGTTACTTTGATTTTTCATATACGTAACTTTGACTATTTTATCTCTCTTCTTTTATAGGTCCGTCCTTAATATGCAACGAGAAGTAACCTACATCAACAAATACAAGTACAACAATAGGTAGAAGCTACACATACGCTTCACCCCTAGGGTCCAATTCCCTTTTTCCTAGTCTCCACGCTTCACTTTGTGCTTCACTTGTCCACTCAACACGTTATTCACCACACTCTCAAAAGGATCATAAGGCACACATCTTCTATCTACTTTATGCTATCGAGTATTCACTCAAAAACATAAAGTGGGTGAAAAATGTAGACACAAAATCTATGCACTTGGGTACATTTCTAGGTCCTAAAAACATGCTAGCATTTACATGGTTCCTAAGCAATAGAATTATTAATTGGAAATTCCCTTTAGCCTTTTACTTGGCCTTATGTGCTTTTATTGGCTTTATACATCTTGCAATCTTGTTGACATTTGACTGTTTTATCTTTCTATGGCCTTAGATAATAGCACCCAATTGGGACACTAATGCCATGAGCTTTTGTCCTCCTGGGAACTCTAGTCTCGCTTTACTTTTTTCCTATCATTTTGTACCCCTTTCTCTTCTTAATTACTTTTAACTAGTTTCGGTCAGCCTTTTAGTTGTCAATTACGAAATTCAAACAAGGGAATCATATAAATATATAGTTATGTTTTCAAAATAAGGGACCAAACACTAAGCATTAGATACCACTATCTAAGTTTACATTCAAAGGAACAAAGAGAATTAAAGGCATCAATATAACACTCATACATGGGACAAGGGTTGCATCACTTTTGCATACAAATCACAGGAGGGGAATTTTATTTTGTTCCATCCCACACATTCTATACATTTGATACATTATGATTCTAGCCCGCTATCACTATGAAGCTTGCACAAGGGCATGATTTCTACACACACACAAAAACTATTTGGATTATGATATGTAGTGTACGACTCGGTCGTAAGGTCACTCTTCAGGTGACCATTGGGGTTAGTCAGAATTCCCATTCTTCATATTCATTTTTAGGTTTGATGTGGTTTGTGGGTATGTGCAGGTGAAATTATTTCTTCCAAGTTACAAGTTCATTTGAAAATCATAAATCGAATCTAGAGTGACAAAAAAACAAAAATAATGTAGCTTATCCGGCCCTGAAAAATCCAAATCTGGAACATCTACCTAGACACTAACGCCTAGATCCAGATACTAGCACAAGGGCTACCATCCTTCGTGGGTGCTCCTGTTTGGCACATTTCTAGATCTCATAACCTCTAGTTTATAGTGATGACATTGTTTACAGATTGTTTCAACATTTCATCTACCCAGATCACTTCTTGCTTGCTCAAAAATTAGTTAATTCCCCTTACTCTCCTTCTTGCTTAGGGTTTCATATTGCACATGGTTTATTGTTCGCGTCTTACTATATGTTATCACTGATACATCATTTATTATAGAGTTACTTTGAAAATAATATTTAATTCTAGTTATATTAAATTAGTGGTGGTGTAGAATCAGTGGTATTATTTCATACATGGGCCTATGAGAATATTGTAATTGTATGGTCCATTAGTGGGCCACATATATAGGTTGTGTTCACCAAGACATATTTTTGCAAGATAGAATATTATAGGATGAAGAGGTTTCAAGATAATGAAATATAGATTGATGATATATAGATTAGGGCCATGTGATATTGTTTAGAGGTCATATAAATATTTTAGAGGGTGGCTCGAGAAATATGTAGACATGTGGTGTATAAGCCGAACTATGTGGCTAAAGGATTGGTTTCCCCACTAATGGGATTCATTCCAGTATGAGTGTGTGACATGTCATTTTCATATCATGTAGGAGGTTCTGTGAAATGTATAGACTGTGGGCCTAACATGGTCCAATGCTAGTGGTGTTATTGCCATCACCAGAGAATGGGGTTAATTATGTTGTCTTGAGAGGCTAAGATGGTTCAAGCTACACGGAAACATATGTAGGTTGGTGAGTAGAGACTCGATGGGTTATAATATCTCCTATTGTGGTTGGAGATCTAGTATGTGATGTGGCAATTGGAGGTGCAAATGTTTTAGAGATAAATCAACTTGCAAGTATACGATTAGAGAGGTAAAGGTGCCCCCATTCAAAATGCAATTTTTATATTTTCTACGTGTCATAAGTATTGTATGATGTTTGGGATTAGGGGGTTCATTAACTAGGAAATAAACTAGCACGTCAGGGAAAATTTTAGTTGCGAATCTTCGTTAATTCACAAATATTCCATTTTTTAAAATTTTAAATTGGTGACTTTTTAGGGTAGGAATTAGGACTGGGTTGTCAAAATTTTCTCAGTACAAGTTAAATTTCAGCATCAATTCATCATCCCACAAAATAAAAATTCACAAAATTTGCCTTAATGTTGTGGTTTGGAAGCATATTTTATGCTACCGACTGACAACATGTAGTATGCTATCGACTGGTAGTATAAAATATGCTACTGACAAGTACATATTTTAATGCTACCAACTGACAACATGTATATTATTTCGGATGGTACCATAAAATATGCTACCATTCGGTAGCATTTTTAATGCCACCGACTAACATTATATAGATGTTGTCATCCGGTAGCATAAAATATGCTACCGACCAATATAAAATTTTTATGCTACTAGTTGACATCATAAATATGCTATCAATCGGTAGTATTGTTTTATGCTACCTATCGGTAGCATATAAAAAAGCTACCATCCGATAACATTTTATAGTGACGTTGTTAGATTAATTAAAAAAAGGAGTATGTGATTTTTTTGCTTGCACCATATTTTGGGAGGACAAATTTCTCATTGAGAGGATCATATTAATTGCTGACATCAAGAAATTTCAAAAAAATAAATTCCATACAAAATTAATGAAATCTGTATTTTTTCACAAAAAATCACTTTTTAAATTTTTTTTGTTTGCGTCATATCTTATGAGGATAGATTTCTTGTCGAGATGGCCATTTTAACCGTTATTGTTAAAACATGATTTTTTAAAAAATTGCATATATTTTTGGCCTACATCATATACTATTAGTCGACATCATTATATATGGTGTCAGCTAGTAGCAAAAAAAATGCTACCGATCGACATCATATTTGCTTTTTCTTCATATTCCCCATTAGCGTGAAAGTCAATTTTCATAGATTCGCCAACAAAAAATTTGGGGGGTGTTAAAACTTTCCCTGTAGCACATCTATTTATATTGCGATAATTAAAATTTATAAAAGAAAATTCAATATACCAATATACATTAGGGGTGAAGTGGTTTAATTTTTTTTTTTTTTGAGTTAGGTATTAGGGATAGGTTAGAGAGGTGGGACAAAGAAGAGGTAGGGTAAATTTTAATGTAAAATTAAAACATTTGAACCCCAGTTTTTAAAAGTTAATAGCTTAAAATTGTAAAATGAGTGTGGTCATAAAGTTAATTTATGTAGACACAAAATCACGCATTTTGGTACATTTCTAGGTCTTAAAAGCATACTTGCATTCATATGATTCATAAGTGAGAAAACTAGTAATTGACTACTATCTTTGGCCTCTTTGCTTTGTTTATGGTCTTTTACACCCTACAACCCAGTCACAACTTCACTTATTTATTTTTATGACTTTTGACACAAGCACCCAAACAAAACGCTAGCACCCAGGCACCCTTGTCCTTTTGGGTGCCCCTGACCCTTTTCTATCTTACTATCTACTTTTAGTTCTCTTTTATCTTCTGGGCATCTTATTTTCTTATGGGTCGGCCATCAAGTTGTCAATTAAAAAATTCAATCAAGGGAATCATATAAATACAAAGCTATGTGACCAAAATAAAGGATCAAGCTCTAAACATACTAACACCTAAGCTTGCATCTAAAGGCATCTAAATCACATCAAGGCATCTATTTGACATCCATTACAAGGGACAAGGCACTACATTTTCTTCATACACACATAAGAGGGAAAATTTCATTATATTCCATACACACATTTGCATCTATCTAGAAAATCTAGTCCACTATCTAGTGTATCTTGCACAAGGGCTTCCTAGGGCACCATTGTCTCACACTAACAAGAACTACATGGAGTCTGAGATGTAGTGCACTTCTTGGTCATAAGTTCACTCAGTTGGGTGACTGCCAAGGTTAGTCTAACTCCCCATATTAAATCTTTTTTTGGCTTTTGATGTAGTTTGACAATTTTACAGATCAACATCTCTCTGCAACTTACAGGTACATTCTTTAAACAAGGTGTGACATATAGGTGACCAACAATGACACTTGTGCGACACCAAAAAATTTATGTTTCGAACTCCTATGCAGTCACTGTTGCCCAGAATCACTCTAGCACCTAGGCACTCTTGAACAAATCTAGGCACCTTAGTCTGGCCTTATCCGATAGTTACAAAATTTAATCTGATCATTGAAAATGGTATTACTTTTCTGTTCATCATTTTTCCAGTCTACAAAAATCCTAAATCAAACACAAATTAGGTAAGTCCTTTACTCTCTCTCTCTCTCTTGCGGTTAGGGTTTCATATTTAATTATCTTATTGTTAATGTCGAATATGTTTTATAGCATTTATTTATCATATGTGACTCTTCAACTACAGTTTATCATAAAATAATATTTTTGTTAAATCCTTTAGTGAACCCACCTCTTGTTCAAACTCACCCTAGGATCCCTAAATCCCTCATGGATAAACATAGATCCTCTTCTCCTAAGCAGACTATGGAACATATTAGTGTGCAGCCTATCCTTAGTGATGTTGTACAAAATAAACTTAGTGATCTTTATCGTCATGGTCAATGCGATTCAAAACCTCTCCAAGATCTTCCTGATTACGAAAACACCATTCCTATTAACTTTCACAACTATAGCATTTGCATAATCTCACTTGACCAAAACTTCACTTCATGTTTTCCTTATTCTTCCATAGTCACCCATGCTGCTCCACCTTCTTCTACTCATATTATAGCACATGATGATACTCTTATAGATTCTATGCTTAATATTTCTTGTGACACTGCAAATAAAATTAATGTTACTTCCAATGTTGAAAATGTACATGTACATGATGTTATTTCTACTAGTAGTCAAGATGAATGAAAAGGGGTATCTCTTACTCTTCCAACTTCTGAAAATGTTTCCAATGAATGCAATGCTAAATCTCATGATATTTTTCCTACTACTTCTCTATATGTTGATGAATCTCTTGATGAATTACATGCATGTGAAAATATGTCTGATAGTGATGTAGGCCATGCTTTCGATCATGAACCTATTAGTAATGATGTTACTTCTCTTCCATTTGCTCAATGTGAATTTAGTACTCTTTCTTATCTTCCTTAAGTCGTTGTGCATGATCATTCTACTCCTACTACTACACCGCTTACCATTTGTTTTGATTTTACTTCTAGAATTTCTATCAATATTCCATCTTCCTCTCCTCCTATTCCATCTATTTCTTCCTCTTCTACATATGTTAATCATAATGATTTCACTATTCCTACTAGTACACCTCTTATTATTTTTTCTGCATTTGCATCTAGCATTCACATAGAGCCTCTATCTTCTTCTCCTCCTTCCACATCCACTTCTTCTTCTCACATTCCCATGATCACTCATATTGGAAAAATTCAGCCTCTCAATGTGCCTCTCACTTTTTTTACCATCTCTTCACATGATATTCCATCTCTCATGCACGATGTCAGTAATTTGCAACCTCAAGTTCATACTCTCACTCTCAAAAGAAAAGACTACTATGCTTCCATTGATAATAATTCTTTGGATTTAAATCTAATACCTAAAAAATTCACAATTCCTTTCCCTAAGGATTTCATCGTGCCTACATATACATGTTTTGATGGCACTGACAACCCCTATTTACATCTCAAGAATTATCGTTCTGCAATGGCCTCATATTCTAATCACCTCTTTCTCCTCAATTTTTTTTTGTCATAATCTTGTTGATCATGCTCTCCAATGGTATACACTCATTTGCCTTATGGATCTATTAATACTTACTGTGATATGGAAGATGATTTTCTTAGTTGGTTTAGGGTTAACAATAGTCCTAGAGTTACATCTGATCGTTTACCTACTTTGCATAAAGGAAAGAAATAACTCATTATCAATTACATTTTACGATTTAATTCTTGTATGAATCAATTATTATTTGAGTCAATTGATTTAGAAAGGAAATTGATCCTTTTTTGTGGCTTAATTCCTGCATTGAAAGAAAAATTATTATATGATAAATGTGAATCTTTTATGCTTTGGTGCTATAAAGTTATAGTTCTAGAACAAGATTTAATTACATTACATGTTATTCAATCTCCTCCTACTTTAAATTCTTCTACTACTCCATTACCTAATACTTCATATCCTCTTCTATCCATTAAGCATCCTCCATGGTCACTATCTCCTCCTCTGTGTAAGCATATTCATTCCCCTCCACTACGTTGGCCTACAAATAAGTCTTCTCCATACTTTCCTCATGAACCATTGAACTTCCCATAGACTAGTAAGCCTCATGATGTCTTACATACTTTTCTTGATAAATGCCTCATCTAATTTCCTTCTAATCAACATCATCCTCCTCATCGCTTGCATCACCAATGTCATCACCTTTATTACAATTTCCACTGCATTAATGGCCACAGTCAAAATGAGTGCTCTCCATGATAAATTACAATAATTAAAAGACAAAGGTTTCATTACCTTAAGCTCTCGCTCTCATGAGCGACATATTTCTCCCATTACACATAAGCATGCTTCCACGAGTATCCACTTGTCTCCTCCACCCAATTGTAAGGTTGTCAATCGTCCACCTCCTAAGATAATCATCCATAAAATTCCTCTATCTAGCTCATTCATTACCACATCATATCATCTGCCTCATAGTGCTCCTACATCCCATTGGCTTCCTAAGCCATCCGCTTCTGTGCTTCCCACTACTACACCTCATATGATCGACACCATTTCATCTGACATCCAATTTAGATCTTACACTCATGCTGCTACTAATTCACATGCTTCCAAAATCCCTCACATGCCTCTCCATATTTAGTAGGTGATCTCCATATGATCACCTCATTTCCCTATGAAAAAATCTTGTGCTGAGGTTCACACGTTACTATTGAGGGCATAATACATCCATGAACCACACACACTACAAATTTCATGCTCCATGCTTCATGATAAATATTTATAGCACTCTATTCTTACAAATTATACTACCCTATGACATACTCTTGTGCTAAGGTTCAAACTTGACTTTTGAGGGTATACTACATCTATGAAACTCACACACTACACATTTCGCTCTTTGCGCTTCATAATACATCTTTCTAGAATTATATTCTCACACATTATAATACCCTATAACACACTTTAGTTCCATGGTTCATACTTGAATGCTGAGGATCTAAATATGAAATGAACCTCACCTCATCTACAATTTATGCCCTCCGCTTCTTGGTATATATTTCTAGAACCTATTTTCCAACCACTTCTCGATGACACACTCTTCTTCTATGGTTCATTCTTGATTATTGAGGGGTATTTTATAAATGAACCTCACCTCATACACATTCATGCACATATGCTGGGAGGCACGTTGCTCCTATCACATTCACATTACATACCATCCTATCTCATTCATTCACAACATACTACATATCTTGTTGCATTTGTTTTTTCTTACTTATGATTACATGTACACTTTGTTTCACATTCTAGATGAATACTTAGTATGTCAATATATTTTCTATATACACATGCGCGTGCACTTGGTCTTTAGTTGTGAATGCATACTTCCTACAGATCTTTACACACATCAATGATGCTTGGCACTGTACCTCTTACCACTCCCACCAAGGCTCTTGGGGGAATCTATATTTACTACTCTTACACATCACAAGTGTAATTGTTACATTATTTATTACTTCATGTTTGTACTAGCACATGACTTTCCATTGATCTATACATGCTTTGACATATTTTGTATTCTTTATCCTATTGATGCATAATATTTACTTCATAGGAACTATTTTCCACCATGTTTGTCTGTTACACTTTGTTTGTCATTTTTTTCTTTGTATGATATTGTTTGTAGACTACACTCTTTGTTTTGTATGCACACTATATACTTTTGGTTGCTTTGGCCATGATGGCATTGTGTCATTGTCAGCGATGTCCCATGTTTGAAACCCACTTTTTATAGTTAATCTTTTATTCACATTTTTTGGTTAAGTTGTTTTCCTATTATGTGGTTTCTACTTTTTATACTAACACATGTTTCTATCCATATTGTTTGCATGTGTCTTGGTTTCTACCATACACATTCCCCTTGCAGGGCCAAAGTTTATATCAACATTTTGTTCTCTCCTTTGGGAAGTGTTTTCATAGCAATGTCACATGCACCCCAAATGAGGGAGGCATATATTTTGTGAATCATTCACCCCATAAAACATCTCATAGCTATAACACAATATAATCAACACATGAACAAAACATGCTACAGTTACAGAAATGGACTAGAGTTTGACTTGGGTCTTCATTTCAACACATAATCCAATGCCCACATACAAACACTAATGCCTAGGTGCTCATGACATCTCCTAATAACCTATGTCCTATGGGCATATACAACTAATTTCTCATATCAACATAGTTCACCGAGAAGTTTTTAATCTATCAGGTACAATCCTCCAACAAGCATAATGCATTCTTTGTCCACTTCAGTTCGAAACAAATACGATACTAGTACGGTGCAACTCAGAAAAAAATAGGATCACACCATCTATAGTGGTGTATAATTAGGAAGCACTTATGGAAGGAGAGTCAAAATAGACCTCTCTCCCTAACACTCTTTTTTTGTGATATAAGATTTCCCCAAAAAATGCACTTGGCATGAGATCATAGAAAAAACCTCGTTCTTGTCATGAGATCGCCCCAAAAAGTCACTCTTGGTGTGATATCGCTGAAAACATTCACTCTACACAACATTTTCAAGACATATTTCTATCCTTTTACACTCATATTCATTAGGTGCACACTTTCCTTTTACTACCTCTACACATTTACATACTTTTACAAGAGTTTTCATAATACGTGACATTGACTACTCTTTGAATCTTCTTTTACATGTATGTCCTTAATATGCAATAAGAATAATCCCTACATCAAGAAAAAAATCAAGCACAACAACAAGTATAATGCGATACAACACATATGATTCACCCCTAGGGTCATTTCGTCTTTCGTAGCTTCCACGCTTCATTTTTTTTATCACTTCACATTTTCACTTGTCTGTTCAACACACTATTTCCATCACATTCTACATGGTTATTAGGTACACATCTATTTTCTACTTTATTTTATCAAGTATTCACTCAACAACATAAAGTGGGGGAAAATGTAGACACAATATCACACATTTGGGTAGATTTCTATGTCCTAAAAGCATACTTGCATTCATATGATTCATAAGCAAGAAAACTAGTAATTAACAACTATTTTTGGCATCTTTTCTTTGTTTCTCATCTTCTTTTTTGTCCTTTACACCCTACAACCTAGTCAAGACTTCACTTGTTTATCTTTTAAGACTTCAGACACCATCCCCCAGATAGGATGCCAACGCCCAAGTTCCCTCGTCCTTCTGGGCTCCCTTGACCTGTTTATATCTTACTCATTTCTTTTACGTCTCTTTTATATTTTGGGCATCTTATTTTCTTATGGGTATGCCTTCGAGTTTTCAATTACGAAATTCAACCAAGGGAATCATATAAATACAAATTTATGTGACCAAAATAAAGGACTAATTTCTAAGCATACTATCTAACACCTATTGTTGCATCTAAAGGCACGTAAAGAAATTCAAGGAATCTATTTGGAATCCATTACAAGGGGCAAGACACTCCATTTTCTATAAAAACACATAGGATGAGAATATCATTTTATTCCATACATAAATTTGCATATATTTAGAAAATCTATCCCACTATCTATTACATCTTGCACAAGGGCTTCCTAGTGCACTATTGTCACACACTCAAAAAAACTACATGGAGTATGAGATGTATTGAAATGCTCGGTCATAAGTTCACTCAGTTAGGTGACCATGAGGGTCATTATGACTCCCTATATTGCATCTGTTTTTTGTATTTAATGCCGTTTGAGGGTTTTGTAGGTGAACATCTCTTTGCAGGTAACATGTACATTATAGGAACAAGGTGCAACATATAAGAGACCAAAAATGACTACTAATGAGACTTGTGCAATGCCAAAAAAATTAGGTTCTGAGCTCCTACATAGCCACAGGCGCCCAGAAGAAAACTTTGGCACCTAGGCGTCCCTGACCCAATTTGGGCACCTTGATGCAGCCTTATTTGACAATTGGAAAATTTAATATGAGAATTGATGATGGTAATCCCTTTTATGTTCATCAGTTTTCCTAGTCTGCACTAGTCCTGAATCAAGTGCAAATCAGTTATCCTTCACTTTCTCTCTTACACTTAGGGTTTCATAGTTTATCATCTTCTTTCTTATGTTGAATCTAGATTCTAACATTTAATTATCATATGTGACTTTGCAATTAGGGTTTAACATAAAATCATATTTTTGTTAAATCAATCTATAATATCTTTTTGAATAAGGAAATCTCAATTATGAGATTCTTAACAAAGAAATAAAAAGATGGTAGAAAACTAGGATTATGTTTTTTAATAAAAATGATATTATTTTACCATCTTAATTATTTGAAGAACGATTAGTAAATGATTAAATCCTAACATTAAGATAATTAGTAATAGGCATTTAATGGCTTTAAAATCTCTTTGAAGAGAAAAGGTGTATTACGAAAATAATAATTGAGTAGGAATCATGATACATTTTCTATATGATATATTAGCATAGGAAAAAAAGGTGTAAATAAAATTGTAATGGAAAATGGGTAAGAGGATACATGGAAATAGTAGGGTATATTTTCATTCTAATAATATAATGGGAGGGATATAATTAATTGAATAAGTAGAGTAAAAAACTAGCATTGATCGTATTCTTTATTACACTGCAAATGAACATGTTATACCATACTTTAACTATATGAATCCCACATGTATTAGAGGTTCTAATTGGTGAAAAATAATTATAATGATGATGTAGGTGTTGATATGAATATTTTTTGGATAGTAGGTGATGCCTACTAAACTAATATTGTGGATGAATCTCCATGGGCATTACTTTGTAATGTTCTAGGAGATGGGGAAATAGGAGGTATGTAGAGTGGGTATATCATATTACACTTGAGTATACATATTTTTTTGATCCAGTGGCGGTGTCAGTAGCCACATGTACCATTTTGTAGAGTGAGAGGAATGAGAGCTAACAATAGATAATTCTTAGATGAGAGTATCATCCAGTGATAGACTTAGCATAGGATATAATAGTGAGATTTATAGAATCCTAGGGAAAATATGTGTAGGTATTTGATGAGAATGTGACACCGCTGATCATTTTTCACACTATAGGGTGAGATCATAGTCTATAGATAGTGGGGATACAAGAGGATCCTTAAGATGGAAATATCCCAGGTCTATTTCAAGTAGTGGTGAGCATGAGTGAATGTACGAAGGATTATGTATTTATCATATAAATATAAATATAAATATAAATATATATAAATATATATAATTTAAAATTATGTAGAATTGTATTTGACGTAGTGAGTATAGGTTTGTTGGTGTCCCTTGTAGTTATGTTGATGTGATAATATTGGTGAGTTGTTCTAATTTACATGTTTACATTTGTGGGATAAACATTTAGAGAATAGATAAAACTTGATGTGTGAGTAGTTTATATAGTAAAATGCATTGATTTGAAATTTTTATTTACTCTTAAATGTGGAAATAATTCAATGATGATATTGTTTACAATATATAGTTAGGTGTTAGGGGTATGATGTGTGTAACTTAGACATAAGTTCTGGTGAGCATATAATTTGTGGAAACTTATTATTCTTAAAGAAGGGATAGAGATACTCATATATGTATTGTGGGACTTAATGTGAAGGGTGAGATTTATAAAGGGTCATGGGAAATGCTAATGTGAGCTTTAGAGACGATAAATCACTCTCATATTCTTAGAAGGCACTAGTATGAACTATACAAGAATATTCATCTTAACTAGACATACTGCGGATGGTTCCAAAGATGTATAATTCATATTTGTAACTTTTCATTCAAATATCTACTCCTTGGAAATTCAAACATATGCAGGGTTTAAAGGATAATGTGGAGGAACTAATTCATTATAAGAACTTACATTTGTTGCAATAATAGAATAACGTAGATCAATAATGAAACTTGTTGTAGGTCAATGGCGTGGAAGATGTGAATTATATCTTGAGATTTGGTATAGTGCATAACAATCATTGTCATAGTCCCCATTAATGTAATGGAAATTACAAAAATTCCAAGATCTTTGATGTGTAAGTTGATGAGGAGGATGATGTTCATTTGATGGAAAATAAATCAACTTATTTTATTATCATGTGGCCAATTGACAATCTTGTCAAAATATATTTGTGTATACCGAGGGCCGGGACGATATTGTATAAATACTTTAGGTTTAGGGTGATGTTGATAATAATTGTTATCATGATGCGAAACCTTAACTTGATAAGTAATGGCTATGACACTGGATCATATTCATTTGAAATATATGTAATGATGATATTTACTCCACATGCCTAGTGTGATTTAGGAGGAACAATTATTTCTCCAATTCAAGAACACGAGAACAAATCTCAATGATGGAGTCATAACTATCATACAATAATTATTCCTTAAGAGACCAAATGATTCCTTTAAAATATATATATTTCATTTCTAAATCAATGGGATGGTATAATAATAGGTGTATGTTGGATTTTAATTACAAAATGTAATCATATATATGTTTATTTACACCTTGATGTAGGGAGGGTAAATGCTCATATGTTGCTCAAGGGATCTTGTTGTGGATAAAATGGGCTCGAAAAACATCGTAAATCCCTATAATAGTACTTAATGACCCATGAGGAAGATGCATAAATAAATATAAAACATCACATGTGATAATCCTATAGAAATCTTTAGGAAGTATCCAATTATTACTATATGAGGACACCTGATAATACTTAAAGTGCAAATAAGGATATGAATTACCTTTGAATAATTAATACGAAGGCATGAAAAAAATCCTAAGAAATGGAGATCAAGAAGGATTTTACATGTAATAGGATTTCCCTGGATAGTATTAAAATTAGTGCTTGCATTGTAGGATTTTCTTTAAAGGGTCAATTTTTGAACCTTACATTGTAAATCTCCTATAACATGCATAAGAGAGATGACCTTCTAAGGAGGTATGACATAAGTCTTTAGAGGCTCATTCGAGGGTTGCACTTTACCATTAATATTATCTATGGGGAAAATATCTATTTTATAAGCAACTTGATGCTGTGTCTCATATTCCACATCCTCTGGTAACTCTTGGGGTTCCATGGGCTTAGTATCATGTTGGGGATATAAAGTGATACAAAAATTTTCTGTAAGATTTAATTAACCACACTAGGAGAAGCTACTAACCAATTTGTACCAATATGTGAATTAGAATAAGTAGGAACCACATCGTGCATTTTATAATTTGCAAATGAAAGAGAAATGCAATTACTACCTTTAATTTCAGGAGAAGAAGTATAAACACAAGTTGAATAAATTATATCATGTGCAACTAGAGTAGAATAAATTGTACATGAGTATTGCATTCAAGAGTAGTAATAGGAATATCAATAGTGCAAGAAATATACTTTTTTCACATTTAATGGAAGAAGGAAAACCATTAGTAGAGGAATGCTTAATATGGATATAATTGTACAATGACTAAAATTATTTTAGCATTCAAGAGGAAGAATAAAAACACAAGTAGAATCTTGTTCATCATTTATACCGTCACTAGGGAAATCACTATGGTTTGATTCTAAATCATTATCATAAACAATTGAAATACCATAAATAAATATAAAAAATGGAAGGGCTATTGAATCCTAATTTTTAATATATACACTTTTATCATCATTAGAGTCTAAGGGATTTATTTCCTAAAGTGAGGTAGCAATAGATGGAGGGGAAAATGGATGGTAAGCATCAATTTCCCAAGCATCTATATTATCTTTGGGACTAGGGATAACATTATAAGCATTTTTGAATAGATCCACAACATTTTTGGGAAATAATTTAGGTGATGTAGGAGGAAGGTTATGAGGTGTATTGGGAAATTGAGGTGGATTATCTAAGAAACCTAATAGGATTAACATCTTGATCATAGTTGAAGAAAATATCATCCTAAGTGAGAGAATGTTTAAGAATACTATGAGGAGTACCATTACTAGATGAAACATTACTAGGGATAACAATCAAAAGTGGAAGTTCATAATACTCTGGCTTGTAGACTAAGTGGTATAACCATATTCTAAACTACTATAGAAAGGAAGTGGTTTCGAAATGTTAACATATTTTACAAAACTGGAAGTAAAATAGGCCTTGTTAGAGGGATGTTAACCCTTATGGTTTTACAAATTCCTATAGCAAGACATAACCACATAAATGACGAGTAATGATCCTAGAAACAATTCTCACATGGAGTAGGATGTAATTACCATAATCTTCATGTACGAATACATCGGTAAAAATATCGGAATATTTTTTCTACATTACTTGTTAAATAACACCACATGGGCTCACTTACGATAACTCACATCACATGGGACTCCTACACAAGCAAGTTCCCACATAGACAACATAATAACACCACAAACCCATTACTTCCCAAATTACTTAAAATGATGAACACGTTATAATGACTCAACCCCACAAAAAAATTAAGGATATAAATAGTTCAAAAAACATCATTTTCATGATTACATAGTTATATAGTTAAGTTCTATTATTTAACCTTATACATTTGAAGAACATTTAACATGTAAGCGTATAATATTTTCCTCAAGCAATATTTTCTTCATTCCATTTAACACTGTTATTTAAACCACCATTACATGTATGACGCACGTGCTCATGTCTCAATGATCCAAATTTCCCTTTTTAAAAATTATTTGACCACCAATAGCGCATTCCATTATTATCATCTGATATAAGATTGTGTTAGGTCTTTTAGCCATTTGGAATGATTCAATACGTTTACAATTTCTATAACAATCATTCTCAGCATTCAAATTATTTTCTCTTGTTCTTATTACATTTACATTATTTGCATGATCTTGTAATTGAATTGCTTTTTTGCTAAATTATGGTTCATATCAAACTTGCCTTTAAATTATTGGATTTAAGAATCCAATAGGTGTTATCTCACACAACCAATCATATTATTGTTTATAGGAATTGAAAGTATTGAATAATTTAAACAAGTGACATTTAATATAATATTATGAATTCAAAATCCTTTTACAGTACTATTTCACCCATTTGACCAGCATGTGTTAAGGACTTTTTACCAATACTCCTCGTCGGAATTATAAGACTTAATAATTCATTAAGACTCAAAGAGGGGTCTTTTCCCTATTACAAGAGAGAATTTTAATTCCCTTTACACATTCAAATACCTTCTAAGGTACTCTTAAATTTTTGGTTTACACACTAAGGGGGTTAAAAACAATCACGTACCCAAGGATTACAACTCACCCATGAAGTGAATAGGCCTACGCCACCTATAAATGATAGTCAAACTCACAACAAAGATGATAGGGCACACATAATGTAGCCATTGCCTCACGTAAGTGTATTTAGATTTAGGTAATGTTCCTTATAGGACTTGTCCTAGATACAAAATAAGAAGACAATTAATGATATTAGAGTATTTTATTTACATGATAAGAGTTTTATACTCTAGAAAAGCACTCGATTAGGAGGAAAGACTACAATAGGGATAATGAAATCATTTTTTTATTTAGATATTTCGGGTAAGATGAGATACCTCCGAGAATTATGATTGTTAAGGAGATAATTCAATAATTGACATAGTAAACGATGGTTTTAACACCTCTACAATAATATGTACAACATTGAGTACTTCATAGGAATTTCAACAATTACTCTTTAATTTAAGAGACTTGATGTTTTCCATTTCAAAATATGCATAAGAACAATTCCTCAAATAATAAAAAACATCATTATTCTAAGGTAATGCACATATTATAGGATGGCTCTAAATTTTCAATGACAACTCATTAAATAAAACATATCTCATCCTGAATCCTTCTTGTTCAGAGTACCTGCAACCATCACAAGGCCAATGTTAGGAATGGTATGGAAATCCCCTACAATCAAACATTTAAATCATGCATATATAATTTCAAGTAAAACAAAATAGAAAATAGAGAGAGAGATAGAGATAGAGATAGGGGGAGAGGTGTTTTTGTCACACATTCACAATGTCACATTCATGTATACTTTTTTTAATTCTAGAGAGAGTAAAGAAGAGAGAGAAAGTATAGAATTCATTTTATTTTCTATTCACCATATCATAACCACATATATCACATGTCAATTTTTATTTCACTTCAAATCCATATATATTTTCAACTAATTTACATTTTCAAAACCAGTCAAAATCTCATAATTACTTCCAAAGAGAGAATGTAAGAGAGAGAGAACATTATAATTTATGAAATTCATTCATATAATAAATTGATCAATTTATACTCTATAAATTACTGAGATTACATTTAAAAGGTTCCATGAGTAGTTAAAAGTAAACCAGGGCACTCAAAAGGCGTCTATCTAAAGTTGTAATTTTGTGTAAGATGGATGAAACGGTTAATGTTTTTATAAACTGGCCCCTGAAAATAGTTGTTTTAATTTTGAACACAAATTTTCATGATTCCTACTTACACGCATGTATACAAATAATTCATCGCATCCAACGTATGTCATTTATGATGAGCAGGGCTCAAGATACTAAGGAAACTCCAAGGCTGTTTATCGTAATAACGTCAATAACTCTTGTTGCACAGTGACTAGTGGGACCCAAAACCCACTTGAAAAACTAACATACGAAAGCATTTTTGTTGAACTGATATTTGGTTACAATTACCCTATTTACAATCTAGAGGTATATGGAAATGGATTTTAGTTTCACTCAAACGAAGCGACAACTATAAGCTAGAACTGATCACATTTTATTAAAATGAGCACATCACCACAAGTGACTGATGTACTAAATGGGATTTTAAAATTGAATTAGAAAGTCATTAAATGAGTTCAAATATCTTAGTTAAGGTTCTCCATGGTGTCCTATGTCACTAGGAATCATTCTAGAAGTATTTGATTTATGGTACATTTGGGTGTGTCACTCCATGCGCAAGACTTTCAAGGTCAAACTTCCGATGTTTTGATAATTCATATCAAGGAAAGTTTTTATAATTTGTCAGGGCTACATTTCTTACTATTCAACATTTATTTTCAAAAATAAATAAATGATGATAGTGGAAATTTAGTGCAGAATAAAAGGGAAAACCATACCTATTTTGCATAAACTTGTGATTACCATATTTAGGGAGACCCCACCACCTTTAGGTGTTTCGATGAATAGTCTATGAGATTTCTCATGCTTTCACGTTTTACACATGTAACTGTATGATAGAATAGTGACAAATGAGCATGGGAATCTACAAGTAACTCTTCCTCGCACCTGACCTCCCGAGGTCATGCTGAGACAATTGGTGGAGATAGAATATATGTGGGGTAAAGGAAAACTAGTTAGGTAATCTTATATCTTCGACACACACTAATTGAATCTATGAATCTAAGGTAAAGAAGGCCCTCCTAACCTGAACCGGCATGATAGATCGATCGGTGAGGATGACTACTTTAAGGCTCCAATCAATATCAAGCTATGGCGTGATCTGATCTATAGGTTGTGGAATACGTGGAAAATGACCTGGGATTGTTTCATGTATGTCTCCAAACAGGGTCATAAGATGGATGATGGCTATAGTGGATTCTATGGGTGATTCTCCAGTCTGGTCTAGAAATCCTTAGCTTGATTAGCTGCTACATCTAGTGATGATAGTTGTGCGATGATGATTGGTGGCAGTGGAGTGGATCTAACTACTAATGTGCGTAAACTAGCATCAACGTTGGATTGTCCCGTGGGTCCGTTGGGTTGTGGGACTTGTGGATCACGACCGTAGATTCATGGTTGTTGTGGACCTCCTATGGTCATGTGTGGAATCAATCCCTAATCCCTAGTATCTAGTAGTCGTATGCCTTTTCAGCCTCTACGTTTAGAATTAATAGTTGTGCAACCTTCTCAGAATATTGTATAGGCATTCTGGCAACTTGAATTCTTAAGCCAGTGTCTATGTCAATTAGAATGTCTCCTACATCTAGCTGTGGGACCAAAGGATCACAACCGAATGTTTGATCTCTTTCAAGCCCTTCTATAGTCATACGGATATTTATCTAGGGTAATCTGTAGTTTGGTTGGTTTGACCAAAACATATGTGCTTGGTCGTCTTCTATGTTTAATCCTCTTAGCTGTGAGCTGATTTCTTGTAGGTCTGTTGTTACTTGGAAGAGTTGAATTCTGAGATTCTGGCCTATATCAGTTATTGTTGCAACAAGATTGGGCTGAGGCACTATTGGCTCGAATACATATTCTTTGGGCTCCTTAGGTCCCATGATTGTCAAGTAAAAGAAACAATGTAAATGTAACTGAAACAAAGTAAAAATAACTATATAAAGTATATCTACAACATATATAACTTCTCTATTTTTGTGTTTTTGATGAACTATTTGAACGAATTTGAAAGAGTAATTATTTAAAATATCTATAAATTGACAACTAAACTAATGAAAAAATTAAAACAAACAAAGAAGCCGAGTATAGCTACTTACATGTGCACTTGCAAATCTATTTGAAAGACTGTCAATCCTACCTCAGAAGTGAGGAATGAATAATAGTTTCTCAAAAACTATCAATCCCATAGCTTCCCTAGCAATATCAAAAGTGAGATTTAACTGAAATGAAATGATTCGCTATTCTATTTGATATATTTTAACTAGAACTTTGATAGCTTGAACCTGGATTTTGTAGAATAGTGGTGAATCTGGTTGTGTGTGGCTTTATCTCCTTAGTGTGTGGCATTATCTCCTTAGTGTGATCTCCTCGTTCCTTCTTGTTCACATGAATCTAAAAAATGTGTAATGCTAGAATCAAAAGAAGTAGGTATTAGAATAGTGGTAGCTTTGGATGTAGACAGAATATAATGCAAGTAGGAGAGGGATAGCACAAGAGAACAGAGCTTGGCTTATGCAATTCCTAGCGGGATTTATTGCTAGTCATATGACATAAAACGTCCAGAACCTGAAGCTATCTTTTTTTGATGAGAAAAACCTACAACTCTAATAGCTTCAGACTAAAAATAAAACTATCTTACCTCAATTGATTGTGTGAAATAATGACAGCACTAATACAAGAAGATTATGTGGTTTCTAAACAACAAAACAACACTAACTATGCATGCAACAAATGAAAAGTCTGAATTCCTAAGAACTGAAAGACCAAAACTATGAAATGAGAAGATGAGAGGAAATTTTTGACAGGTCATTTTCTTAAAGATCAACCAGCTATTTATAGAATCCCCATTTACGCAAAGGTGAAAACCAATTTGAACTCTTTAACCATAAACAATGCAAAAACACTATTCCAGGGAACCAGAATCATAAATACGAGAAAAGGCAGTGAAAAAAGCTTGTGAACATTGAATTTTTACATGAGTCGCGTTAAAAAGAACATTCTGGAAAACCCATGAAGGACCGCCGCCCTGCCTGGGCGGTGGTCACGAGACCGCTACCCAGGCAGGGCGGCGGTTTTGTAACTGAAGACCAAAATGCAAAGAAAAGGAGGAGAGAAGAGAAAAATAAAGCACACAGGGGCCAAGCAGGACATGCGGGATGTTAACGCATACTTGGAGAGATTTTCTAGATCCTGAACACCTTGCGAGGGGACCTGTATCATCATTGGTGTATGTGTAACATTATTTCGGTGGTGTAGTACCTTACAATTTTGGGTACGTACATATTGCCCCCTCGGAGAAGTATTTTAGCCACGAAGAGGCGTAAAACGGTGGGTCTAAGTATGGCAGTCCTGAAATGGGAAATTAGAATTTATACCTGACACGTTCGTGTGTCGAAATGATGCCCTCCAAGATTCCCACTACCTGTAAAATGAAAAGAGGACTTAAGTGCAGATAGATAAAATAAATCAAAAAATAAATGCTAAAATAATATGAAGTGAGGATGTACCATCTACGCGGGGATAAGAACTTACCTCTGTCGGCACTCCAAACCTATGAAAAGGGCATTCAAAACAAGTCAAGATGCTATATATGTAAAAATGGGCCCATTTTCCTATTCATTTGCGCGTGTCGATTTGATTGATTTTGAGCTCTGGGACCCACGGCGATGGTTTTTGACGAGAGTATAGTCAAAACATTCATGATGAGATAGTGATCATGCCTCTATGAGTGGAACATCGACCCGCAAGATCACATGTTAGTTCTTCTCGATTTAACATTTTTATCCCCAAAATGGTAAAATGATGAAATCTTTGTCATGGGGGGATTTTTTTTGAAAATGTCAGTTTTAATAAGGTCACTTAGGGGGGGCGTCTAATGGGTAGGATTTTTTTTAGTCAAAATGGTCTTTGTTTTGTGTTTTTAGGCATTTTTAGGGCACGTGACCCGTTTGAAAATTTGGGACATGACCGCCACCCTGAGCAGGGTTGTAGTTACACGACCGCTGCCTTTAAGGCGGAAGTTACAGATCCACCTCCCTGCTCAGGGAGGTGATCCTTCATAGAATGCCAAAATAATACTTATTTGAATTCATTTTTGCGTTTCTAGCAATCTTATATGTTTACATGATTTTTCTAATGTCATTTGAATACTAACGTACTCCTTTTTGCATGTTTTTGGGTGTATTCAGGCGAAGGAGGAATATATCAGATGGAGCTGAGAGAGAGTGTGTGATTGGCTTCTAGCAGTGTTGGATGCACTTTCTCAAGTTGAGTAGGATATGCTTCAAAGGCCCGGCATATTGCATCTATCACGGGTCCCACATGTTGCACCTTCTAGTCACATACTTTGTGACTTGTTTTCATATTGGGATGCTGATTAGAAAACTTTTCAATTTCCAGGAGTCAGGGGTGAGTGGACTATCACCTTGGAGGATGTTTACCACATCTTGGGAGTCTCGATCATTAGGAGATGACTCACACTTGAGACAGTAGGGTCACGGGCTCAGATAGCACAGTGGGCTTCATACATGGGAGATGTAGTTATCTTCACTAGTTCGAAGAAGGGGGTGATGGTTTGATCTATTCCTAGCCTGCCTATCCCCTTGATTCTTCAGACCATTATTGATATTGATCAGGGACAAGGGAGGAGACACTTTACTTTATTGCTGGTCCCCCATTATTGCACAGATTGAGGGACATGGCCAGATTTATGCCTGGGGAGACGATATTCTTGGGACCACCTATCATGATTTGTACTGGGTGGTTCGTTTACAGGGGCAGTCATTGAGCCATCTGACCCTGGTTATGAGCTAGGTCTATGAGCATTTCATCCCTTATGGGAGAGGTGTAGAGGTGGCGGATCCTGAAGCCGTGAGGGCAGCCAGATGGACAGATATGTCGGTGCTTAGAGCACCCCACCAGCCAGTCACCTCCTTGACTACTGATGATATGGAGGCCACACCTTATTAAGCCATTGCAGGGTTATGGGGCGAGGAGACCCTCACTTTTATCTCTTGCTCTACCATAGGGCAGCTTATGGATAGGATGGGGAAGGTGGAGACACACCCCTTTGATCGTGTGCCTCAATAGTTTGGCCTTCCTTATGTTAGTATGCTCCCCCCAGTGGTACTAGTATTTAGATCATTTCAGGAGGCTAGGGGGAGGTCGTAAAGGCTAGGGTTGGACCATTGTTACTCCTGGTGTCCCCATTGCAGCTAGGCAGGTAGTACGCACTCAAGGGAGATCCGATGCGATGCTCCTCAGGCACCCTTACTTCAAATTACCATCGGTCCTGCCCACAACAATGACAAACCCATTGATATAGACTCTAAGTCTGAGGATTTCACAAGGGGAGAGATGGAGGAGGAGACCGAGACTGAGATCACCGAGTTAGGTGGAGAGGAGGACAGCGATCCCGAGTGGCATGACACTCAAGATATCCTACAAGAGGAGAGGGCAGAGTGTGGAGAGGGTGACTCTAGTTTCAGAGGAGCCACCTTCTCAGGATTTAGGTGGGGAGGATGAGTTCCATAGCAAGATGACTACGTTGCTCTAGATACGAGGAGGAGAACATTAGTAAGTGGAAACATCATGTGGTAAGTGCTTACCCTAGGGATCCCTCTTAGAGGCCTGGAGATCCGAGTGAGTTATCATCCTTCTCTTAATGTTTGTTTCTAGTTAGGATTGCCTTAGTTTATATCTCTCCTTTTGCTTATTTTTGTTTTTATCTTTTGACTATTTCTAACTTGTTTCCTCCTTTGCTTACAGAGATTGCTGATGAGTGGCGAGACC
Source organism: Taxus chinensis (assembly GCA_019776745.2). NCBI lineage: Eukaryota > Viridiplantae > Streptophyta > Pinopsida > Cupressales > Taxaceae > Taxus > Taxus chinensis. Next base: position 154,024,958 of record CM034156.1, read on the forward strand.
TGATTCATCGGGTATGAACTGATACTCTAATGATCCCCATGGAGAAGACTCGTGTCGAGCTATCAGTGGATGCAGGGGAGCCCTCAGCAGTCAGTAGGCATACCGACATTTTTGTCCCTGTCTAGCATGTGGCTAAGATGGTGTGCACTGAGGTATAAACAACAGAGTGTCTGATGAGGATTCACTCTCATAGCGAGGCCATAGTTACTATTTGGGATCGTGATCCCTCCGTGCACTCAAAGCGCCGGTGTAGCCAGAGTCCTAAATTTGGTCGTACACCTTCAGAGGGATCTCATAGGGGTTGAGAGGCTGCTTATCTCTCTTATATTGTTTATACGATTTATTTTGTATTTCCTGCGCTCATTGAGCATTTTGACCATGCTTAGCGCATGATGGCATTGTACAAGAAACTTGATTATATATATATATATATATTCTTTTTGGATCAGTCTCTTGGTGTCTATGATTTTGTGGCATGTAAATTATAATGTTGTTTTTTATATGCTTTTCAGAATGTATGCAATGGAGAACAAATGATATAAATGCTTTCTTTCTTTTTGTATTTCGTGATGCTGATATATGATAATGCAGACACAATGTGATCTTGAACTTTTGTTTCTATAAGCAATTTTTTGGTACTTCATATTTTTTTTGACAAAAGAGATGATAAACGATATGATGAGTAGATGAACTTGCCCCACTCCTATCTCCACACAACTAGTAAGATGCGAGGGCTAACCACCAAGAGCTAGAAAGGGCACAAGCTATGAAATTTGTTGAATGATAGTGATGAGAGGTAGACAAAGATTTGATGGAACCAAATTAGGATGCTACAAACCTACTCTAATCAAGTGACTCCATAGTTTAGATTGTGACTTGCTTTGTGGTTTATCTAGACTTAGATCCGTAGATGGCCACATGGTAGACAAAATCTGGTTTTCAGGGTTTTGAGCTCTCTTAGAATTTTGGACATCTGATTCATTTGTTTTTGACTCAAGATTTCAAATGTTTGTTCTGAATTATTTGCTTTATGACCTGTTAATGTTTATCTGTCAAGAGGACCCCCTACACCTTGCCCCATGCTACTAGTAAGAAGCATGGGCTTATCACCATGGACAAGGTATAGGTGAGTAAGGGCATTCCCATCCATTCCCAACCCTAAATCACTAGTAAAAGATGTAGGTTCATCACCGAAGGTTGGTAGGGCAAGGAAATGTGTAAAAATAAAATTTTCTGTTTGATCTATATTTGACTTATTTATTTAAGCAAAGTGTCAGTATGATTCTTCCAAAGATATATACGTATGGGATAGATGCAACACTATGAAGCTTCTAGAATAGACCATAGGAAAGACACCTATCCTAGGAAGAAACCAAAAGTGAGAACAAGCATGCAGACCTTGGTATGGTTACCGTTAAGACTTTGTCATATCTAGCTTTATTTGATGAAATGATTTTGAAATGGTTGATGATGTTATAAAAATGAAGAAGTATGATTGGAATGCTTATGCCAATACCATCAAAAGTTTATAATGAATTGCTTTGAGAATAAGTTCCTTGATCACAAAATTTTACAAAATGAATGGACAAAATGAACCTAACTACATGAAGATGCAATGTAGATATAATTATACAAATAGTGTCGATGCTTCATGCGTAAAACCGTTTAAGGTGCAGGGAATTGATAGTTTCACCAAATTCCTCACCTTCCAGTGTACATAAGAGATATGCACCATTTCCATAGTATTTCGTGACTTGGTATGGGCCCAACCATTTGGGCCGGAATTTCCTTCCTTCACTGGTCTTCTTGTCAATCCGGCTGTCTAGCCTTAGAACTAGATCTCCTTCATATATTTCCCATTCATAGACCTTTTTGTTATACTGTCGACACATCCGGTCAGCATAAACTCTATGCCACTGTTCAGCGTCTAATCTGGCCTCATCTAGGCTTTCTAGTTGGGAGAGACGTGCTTCTCTATAAGCTTCTTCATCCAGAATCCCTTGTAGTGAGATGCGGAGACTGGGTATTTCAACCTCAAGTGGGAGAACTGCTTCTACTCCGAATACCAATGAGAAAGGAGTTGCTCCTGTTGGTGTTCTTATTGAGGTTCAGTGGGCCCACAAGGCCAGATATAACTTTAAATTCCAATCTCATTTGTTTTCTTTTAGCCTATTCGTTGGCTTTTAAGGAGAATAGTTCATTTTAAATTTTCAATGACTTCATCATTTTAAAGGAAGTACCATTTTGTTGCTTCAGCCTGTCTAGTTGAACTTGGAACCTGGTACAATGGTGAGAGGTAATACAGGGAGGCGTGTATGATGGTTTATTTTAAATTTATTTGTTTTCTTTTACCATAGCTCATGGACTATCTGTTCATTCTTAAATGGTTCATTTTAAATTTACTGATAGTCACAGACTTCCATTATCTCTGAGATAATGATTTGTGGAACACCGTACCTACAAATGATCTGGTTTAAAATGAACTTGGTGATCATGGAACCTGGTACAGTGGTGAGAGGCATAGCCTCTACCCATTTGGTAAAATACTCAGTGGCCGTGATTATGAAGTTATGGCCAATTTATTGACGAGGGAGAGAATTTCCCTATAAAATCTAGGCCCCATGTAGAAAAGGGCCATGGAGTTGCGATTGGTTATAGAGCTTGTGTCGACATGTGAATCTCATGGGAAAATTCTTGACATTTATGGCACTTGCGTACAAACTTTACTATGTCATGTTCTAGAGGGGGCCATAAATAGCCCATCCAATGTATTTTTGCAGGCAGTGGCATGACCTCAAAAATGTCCACCACACATTCCACTGTGGAATTTGTAGAGGGTCTTCTTGGATTCATCTGTGTCAACACACCTTAGAAGCATTCCATCGAAGGCCTTATGATAGAGAACTTGTTCTATAATAACATATTTAGCTACGATAATGTGTAACCGGCTTCTTTGTTGTAGTGTAGCACCTTCCGATATATGCATGGCCCATGATATAATTAACAATATCAACATACCAAGGACATTCGGATATGGGAGGTCTGGTTTTGATGTAATATACGCATTCATCAGGAAAATCTAGATCTACTAGATCACCTCCATCTAATGGGTTATTAGCTAACCAATCTGTAATGATTTGTTCCTTAATAGACTTCTGGTTTACAAAAGTTAATTTAAATTCACCCATTAAGGTTATGAAGCGTCCAACCTTTTTAGACAATGACCCTTGCGTGAGGAAAGTTCGTAAATGGTCTGTTTTTACAATGACCCTTGTTTCTTGATTTAGCATTGTAATGTCTTAAGCATTTGGTTGCGAATACTATGGAAAGGCATTCACATTCTACTTGTGTATAATGTGTCTCATAATCGAGTAACTGTTCGAGCTAATGAAATAGATCATACGCATTCTCTTTTTTTATCATCTTCTTGAGCTAGCATGTAGGCTAGCGAGACATTGGTATCTTGCGAATATAAGATTGAAGGGCGGTCTGGCTTAGGAGGCATTATCGTAGGTGGTGACAACAAGAAACACTTAACTGCTTCAAAATCCTCATTGTAGTCTTTCAGTCCAATCGATACTATAATCTTTCTTGAGTATATTATTGATTGGATGAATGGCAAAGCTTAAATCTGGGATGAATCTTCGGATTGCACTAAGTTTCCCAAGAAACGACGTGATTCCAGATTCATCCGAAGGTGGGATAATCTCAATAACAACTCAGATTTTGGCTGGGTCCACATCAATCCCTCATAATGATATGATGTAACCTAGGAGTTTCCCTCCTGTCACTCCAAATACACATTTTTCTGGGTTTAGTGTGACTCTGTATTCTATCAAATGTGAAAGAATGATGCGGAGCACTTCCAGGTGATCACAACACTTCCTGGCTTTAGCCAACAAGTCATCTACATAAGATTCCATGATTTTATGAATAAGATCATGAAATATATATGTCATTGTTAGCTGGTATGTAGTGCCAGCGTTCTTGAGACCGAATGACATAACAACGTAGTAATAGGTTCCCCAAAGAGTTATAAACATGGTTTTGGCTTGGTCTTGTTCATATATTTTGATTTGGTTGTATCCCAAAAATCCATCCATGAGAGACAAAATCTCAAATCCAAATGTTGCGTCAACAATGACGTCAATGGATGGTAACAAGAATTTGTCCTTGGGACATGCCTTGTTAATGTCTTGGAAGTCTATGCAGATGTGTATCTTCCTATTATTTTTGAGAACGGGGACAATATTAGATACCCACTGAGAGTAATTAATCAGTTTGATGAACCCTACCTAGAGAAGCTTCATTACCTCTTCCTTCACCATGAGAGCTACCTTGGGTTTCATTGGTCTCATTTTTGTTTAATTGGCTTTTGCATCTGGTTTGGTGATGAGGTTATGTACTGTGATGTGTGGTGTAATTCCCATCATTTCTTTATAATTAAATGTAAAATCCTTTTGATGTTCTCTGAGGATTCGAGTGTGTATCTCTATTTCTTCTGGAGTTAACGAAGATCCTAGTTTCAAGGTATTTGGTTCTTCCTCCATTTCAATGTTAATATCGATCGTTTCTTCGATTAAAGACACGTTACCTTCTTCAAACTCAGATGAGGCTGGAGGTAGGTTTAGATCTTCTCCATTTTCTTTTGCGTGTATGTCGAGTTCTTTTTGTGGGGGGAGCTCTATCATGGGATTTCCAAAGTAAGAAGATGAATGTGGGATTAAGGAAAAATCTACCACATGATGGGTGAGATGTAACTCTACATAGGAGTTTAAGTAATCAAGAGTGGCTCTATCATTGTCAATGTGATCTAAGATAATATATTTGTTCTTAGCTATGTTTGTTACAAAGAGGGTTTGATACTTTCTTTACTAATGGTTTCGTACGGAGGGATACCATGAAACAGGTGTCTTCCAACTCACTATTGGGAGTGAAATGCGAAGCTGAGGTTGCTATCAAATCTGTGAGAACGTTTTGTTCTCACAAGATTACTTCAATTGATATGAAGTTAAATCCTTTGCTTGGATCTAATACTGCTATTTTATAGAGTTGTAAATGTTCATCTCTAGTCTCATACACCTCAGAGACCTGGTTTACTACTAATTGAGAGTCTCCTAACACCATCATGTCTTTAACACTGAGCCTCTTAGCTAATATGAGGCCAAGGAGGAGGGATTCTTACTTAGCGTCATTGTTTGTACATTCAAATTTTAGTTTAAAGGCAAACAGTAAGATCTTTCCCTTGGGAGAAGTAAGGATCACACCTACCCCAGACCCATAATGACATCTAGCTCCCTCGAAATGGAGAGTCCAATATTTAGTTTGGGAAGATGGAATTTGGGACATTTAATACGTCAACTTCTTCTGCTTTAGTTACTTCTACCATGCAGAGTTCTTCTGTTGGAAGAGAACCAACTCCTAGGGTATATCCCATACCTACAGAATCAAATGGCAGGAAAATTGGTAGATCCTGTTCTAGAAATTTGAAAATCTTTGCAGTAGTTCCTAATGATATTGTTTCTACAACGTTAGCCTCATCCTTAAGGGCTAGGATGCTCTTGACTAGGTTTGTAGTCTTCTAGTTCTGTTGTGGGTACCAACTTTTCTTCCGGTTTCGAGTCGGTTGGTTTATTAAGTTGGTTTGTTGGGAGTTCAAACTTTGGAGTGAACTCCTAGCCTTTTCTTTAGGTCTGCTAGATGTATATCTAATGGTTTTGGATCACCTTTTGCTATGAATACCTTTCCCAAGTGCAATAATCTTACTTCTTGAAATAACGTAGAAGGTATTGCCTTCATACGGTGTATCCACGGTCGGCCGAGGATTATATTATAATTGGTTTCCTGATCTATAATATAAAACTCAGTTAGGATTGTTTTGGGTCCTAAGGTGACTAGTATTATTATAGTCCCAATCGAAGTGGCCTAAAGGCTATCATAGCCTCTCAGTGTATTCTGAGTCGTGGAACAATTTGTTTCTCCATAACCTAGCTTTTGAAGGAAAGAGAAGGGGACTATGTTAACTGCTGCCCCATCATCAACCATTGCGCATTTAACGTAATTGTTATAAACCCACACTTGCAAATGTAAGGATGGATCACCTCTGTGTGCAATCTCAGCATCTATTGGCATTTTGTTTATGTTGAATATAAACTTGGTATCCCTGTCCGGCTGCCCCAGAGGGTGGATATCAAAGTCTATATGGTTTACCTTTGTTTCGGGAGGTGGAGTGATGTTAATTAAATGACCTAAACCTAATGCTTCTAAAAGATCAGCCCTATGGGCAGGGGAGTTCTTTAATAAGTCTAAAAAGGATATGGGAGAGAAGGTCTTTGTTAGGTCATTAATTAAATCATAGGAACCTACGGGTTTTACTAATGGTTGTTGAATCTTATCTGTCTCTAGTGGGTTAACTTGGACTTGGCTAAGAGGAATACTCTCGTGTCCTTGTTACGGATTCCACGGGTAGCTCAGTGTCTAACTCCACCAAACTGACTATCTTGGGTCAGAGCTGATTTCCTAATTGCAATGCGACAGGTGGATTTAGTGAAGTCGAGGATTTATGATCATTGTTTCCTGTCATTACACTCTTGTTCATCCCATTTGGATTTAATTTGTTGTTATTGTGATTTGGGAGCAGATCATTGAAGATCTTGAGGGGAGCATTTTGAGGGGAGACTACTCCCGTGAAAGTATTTGGCACGAGGTGATGCAGGATCTACTAAGAACATATCTATGAAAAGTTGTCTTTGCTCTTCTGGCAGATGTTGTATGAACTTATTGTAATCATGGACAAGTCCTAGTGTCATGGCCTCGAATCTTGTGGAAACCAAAATACGAGTTAGGATTGTAATTCCTAGGTTGCTGGTTTGGCACATATTGTGGTCCAAAACTCTGATTAAACTGTTGACTATTAGGATTAAAGTTTTGAACTTTTTGTTTTTGGTTTTGGTTTTGGTTTTGATCTCCAGGTGAATTTTGACTTGGACCCTGTGTCTAGGTCTGCCTTGGTTATTTTTGTGGATGATTAAAATCCACCGAATTGATTGTTGGGGTAAAGTTGTTGCTTCGTTGATTGTTAACTAGTGGTGGAGTATTTACAACATTTGCCTTTTTAGCTTGGTCAGTTACTCCATATGTTGTCACTCCTTGATTTTTGTTAAGGATTTTAGGTCCTTGACTGGCATTTACGGTAGTAGGATAAGTTATAGTATTCTGACTGGGGGTGATTAACCTCCCATTTGCTCCATATGTCTTGCAACCGCTAATCTATCACTGCTTGATCTATTCAGAGGGTGCTTTCAAGTACTTCATCATAAGTTCTTAGTGGGAACTTCTAGACTTCTTCCTTTACCTCTCTGCTGAGAGAATGAAGGAATAAATCACATAGTTCCATTTGGTCCATGTTTGGAGCACTTGCCGAAGAATAAAGGACTGTATGCCATCTTTGGATGAAGTGAGCAACAGATTCATTGTGTTCTTGTTTAATGTGTAAGAATTCCCTGATTCCTGTTCTCAACAATTTGTTCATGTCAAACGCCTTGATGAACTCTGAAACGAGTTGTTTAAATGAATGGATGGAAGCTTCAGGTATTCTGTAATACCAATTGAGGGTGATGCCCTCTAAAGTTTTGGGGAATATTTTGGCAACAACCCCATCCCAAGGGAGCAGTTCTCGAATGGTTGTGGCATAGGCCTTAATGTGTGCATTTGGGTCTCCTTCCCCTTTGTATTTGGGAAAATTAGGAAGAGGTCTTGGAAGCATGATGCTTTGTATGGTGAAGTCTAAGGGTTCTTTCAAATATTCTGAATAAGTTCCTATCACATAGGTTTCGACCATTGATGGTGCCTATTGAGGGGGTGGAGGTGCGAATGGTTTGTTAGTACGGTGTAGCATATGCATTTGCAGGGGCATAAGGAAATCCCTGTGGTTGAGTTGAATATGCCAGGAGAGGGGAAGATATCTCCATGTGGTGATTGGGAATACATATTTAATTATGGAGGAGTATTGCCCAGGAATGGATTATTTTGTACTAGACCGGGAGGTATCATATTTTCCACCGGAAGGGTGTTAGAAATGATAGTTGTAGTTGGTGTTTGTTGTGAATACTGAGGAGGCATGCCCAACGTGCCTATTCCTGTAAGGAGGTCTACTTGGCCAGGATGATGTGGAGGATTGGAATTTCCTACCTGCATGAATTGAGAATTTTGACTTGCTTGAGAAAGTTCTAACCCTCTAACTTTTTCTACTAAAGTTGAGATGACTTCGTTTGGTGAAGTCACAGTATTTTGCCTTAGTGGCATTTGTTGTATATCCTGAGGTTGTATAGGCATGTGGTACCCCACTATGAACTGATCGTTTCCCTGCCAAGTTTCACTGAGGGCATTTCCTATAGGTAGTGGCATGGAGGTGTTTTCTTGAAACGAGACCTCGGGTCATGTTTGTAAACTTCCTATAGGTGGGTACATACTCCGAGAGCGTTGTTCATTCCTAACATAATGCACTGAATGTTCATCATCTAAAAAAATATATGGATCTGATTGTTTACTAATTTGTGGTCTAAGCAACACCTGAGGAGATGAATCAAATTATCCCATAAACGTCATGTTGTTCGAGCCTGAAGGCTCTGGTTGTTATGTTTGAGTGAGCTGATCCAACTCCTCTATTTGGAAAGAAGAACTATATCTAGCCCTTGGGGGCGGAGTTTGTGTTGACAATCGGTTAGTTGAATAGTTGTCACCCCATGCTGAGAGCGAGGGTGATGGATGTCTATTTAGTTGATCGTAGTATGCTTCAAGACCTAGGAGAGGTCTGCCATATGCATCGAATCCCGACATATTCGGGGGGTATATGAATACCCGCAGAATAATGGGAAAGAGTGAAGGTGGATGAAAGAAATAAAACTAAAAGAGGAAGAACTGTTTCGTTCATGTTGGGTTCACCAATTTTGTATGATGGAAAAGTGACAAATGAGCATGGGAATCTACAAGTAACTCTTCCTTGCACCCGACCTCCCGAGGTCGTGCCGAGACAGCCGGTGGGGATAGAATATACGTGGGGTAAAGGAAAACTAGTTAGGTAATCTTATATCTTTGACACGCACTAATGGAATCTACGAATCTAAGGAAAAGAAGGCCCTCCTAACCTGAACTGGTGTGATAGATCGGTCGGTGAGGATGACTACTCGAAGGCTCCAATCAATATTGAGATCTGGCATGATTTGATATATAGGTTTTGGGATACAGGGAAAATGACCTGGGATTGTTTCGTGTATGTCTCTAGATAGGGTCATAAGATGGATGATGGATATATAGTGGATTCTATGGGTGATTCTCCGGTCTAGTCCAGAAATCCTTAGCTTGATTAGCTACTACGTCTAGTGAGGATAGTTGTGTGATGATGATTGGTGGCAGTGGAGTGGATCTAAATACTAAAGTGCGTAAACCAGTATTAACGTCAGATTGTCCCGTGGGTCTGTTGGGTTGTGGGACATGTGGATCACAACCGTAGATTCATGGTTATTGTGGATCTCATATGGTCATGTGTGGAATCAATCCCTAATCCCTAGTATCCAGTAGTCATATTCCTTTTTGGCCTCTACGTTTAGAATTAACAATTGTGCAATCTTCTCAGAATATCGTATAGGTGTTCTGGCAACTTGAATTCTTAAGCTAGTGTCTATGTCAGTGAGAACTTCTCCTATGTCTGGTTGTGGGACCAAAGGATCACAACTGAACATTTACTCTCTTTTAAGCCCTTCTACAGTCATGCAGATATTTATCTAGGGTAATCTGTAGTTTGACTAGTTTGACCAAAATGTGTGTGCTTTGTCCTCTTCTACGTTTAGTCCTCTTAGCTATGAGCTGATTTCTTGTACAGGTCTATTGTTACTTCGGAAGACCTGCATTATGAGATTCTTGATGTATATCAATTATTACTGCCACAAGATTGGGCTAAGGCACTATTGGCTCGAATACATATTCTCTGGGCTCCCTAGGTCCCATGATTGTACATGCAAAAGGAACAATATAGATCTAACTGAAACAAAGTAAAACTAACTATGTAAAGTATATCTACAACATATATAAATTCTCTATTTTTGTGTTTTTGATGAATTATTTTGACAGACTTAAGATAACAACTATTTAAATAGAATTGAAAGAACAATTATTTAATATATCTAGCAAATTGACAACTACGCTATATAACAAAATTTGAAACAAACAAAGTAGCCGATTATAGCTACTTGCCTATGCATTTGTAAATCTATTCTAAATAATCGAAATAACTGATCTAATATATTTTAAAGATTGTCAATCCTACCTCAGAAGTGAGGAATGAATCATAGTTTCTTAGTGAAACTATCAATCCCCACAGCCTCCTTGGTAATATTGAAAGTGAGATTAAATGAAATGAAATGCTTTTACTATTTTATTTGATATATTTTAAATATAACTTTGATAGCTTAAACTTGGATTTGCATAACAGTGGCGAATCCAATCGTGTGTGGCTTTATCCCCTCAGTTTGATCTCCTCGTTCCTTCATGCTCACGTGAATCTAGAAAAGTGTGTAATGCTAGCATCAACAGAAGTAGGTATTGGAACAGTGGTAGCTTTGGATGTAGACTGAATACAATGCAAGTAGGAGAGGGATAGTGCAAGAGAACAGAGCTTGGCTTATGTTAATTCCTAGCAGGATTTATTGCGAGTCATACGACATAAAACATGTCCAGAACCTGAAGCTATCCTTTTTTTACGAGAAAAACATGCAACTCTAATGGCTTTAGACTTAAAAATAAAACAATCTTACCTCTAATTGAATTGCATGAAACAGTGACAACACTAGCACAAGAAGATTATGTGGCTTCTAAACAACAAAACAACACTAACTATGCATGTAACAAATGAAAACTACTTTAATTCCTAAACAAGAATTGAAAGACTAAAACTATGCAATGAGAAGATGAGAGACAAAATTTGAGTGGCCATTTGTTTAAAGATCCAAACAGCTATTTATAGAATCCCCATTTACCCAAAGGTGAAAACCAATTTGAACTCTTCAACCATAAACAATGTAATAATACTATTCTAGGGAACCAGAATCATAAATATGAGAAAAGGTGGTGAAAAAAGCTGGTAAACGTTGAAATTTTATACGAGTCGCGTTGAAAATAACATGTTCTGGAAAAACACGTGAAGGACCGCAGTCTTGAGCACGGTGGTGGTTATAGGACCGCCACCCTGCCTGGGTAGGGGTCACGAGACCGCCACCCAGGCAAGGCGGCGGTTTTGTAACTAAAGACCAAAACGTAAAGAAAATGAGGGGAGAAGAGAAAAACAAAGCACACAGGGGCTAAGAGGGACATGCAGGATGTTAACACATACTTAGAGAGTTCTTCCAGATCCTGAACACCTTGCGAGGAGACCTGTATCATCATTGGGGCACATGTGACATTGTTCTGGCAGCGTAGTACCCTATAATTTTTGGTACGTATAGTAACCTCCATTAGACTTCTGACTACAACCCTCAACAACAATACTTCTCACAAACCCCCCTTTTTCTCATGATTTTATATTTTTAATACCCAACCTAAAGGATACTTGATAAAGCACTAAGAAAACAAATCCACACCACTTCCATAGGCTAAATCAGCATATTACTAATAAGGTTTAATAAATTTTCCCTAAAAGCTTCCAAAATACTTTTAACCAGTCTATTTTGTGTGAATATTGACATTGAATTATGTAAGAGAGGTGTTGGTTACCAATCTAACACCCCTAGGAGGGAAGAGGGCTAGACATGTGGGAGGAGGGGAGGACCCACCAGGTTATGTCATTTTATAGTGGGGGATGGGGGTCTCACCCTACCCACCCAAAAAAATCCTTCTTAGGAGTGACAGGGAGACACGTGACAGAGGGTGTCATTATTTACCTTCTACTTCTGGCTTTGCCTAAACTAGGGCGAGAGGACCTGAGGTACAGCCTGAGAGAAGGAGGGGTCACGGATGAGCCCTGATACCTTCAAACTTAGTCTAGTGGCTCGATTAGAGGATAAATGCAACTTCTAAATTCAATGCTCACTCGAGATAGTGGTCATGAAGTACTTTAAACACCTTCAAGTTCTGATATAATATGCTATAGATGGATTTTATGTGATCTCAACATCAAAGCCAAAGATTTTACGTGTGTCCTTGCATGTTGATGTTGATGATTATTTAATAATGATTCACAAGGTGGAAACACTAGGGGTATGTATGTTTTATGTGTAACTCACTAGCATATCTCATGAGGATGAAAGCTATGGGAAGTGCAAGGTAAGTAGTGTAATTTTTGAGAAATTGTAAAGTAAAGATGGATTTGTAAGGAGGAAAAACCCAAGAATTAGAGGATACGAGGGAATAAACAAATTATGTTAACCATCACACCATGACATCTTCATCATTTTCTGATAAAGAAGACAAATGAAGGAATCTTTCATGAATAATTTTTTCATTATGAACCTACAAAAAAGAAAAACAACACAAAAATCCCTAGTAATTCAGCTCAGGTCCCTTGAGTCTAAACCACCATGTGTGAATTATGCTATATGTTCAAGAAACAAGGGACCACCAAGATACATAAACATATTTCCTATTTTAGTTGATTAGAAATGAATTTTATAGGATTTAAAGATGATGTCCCAAATTACTCCTGAGGGACGTCATTATCTTTCACCATCGAAACCAGTTAACCTTCAACTAGATGTTGGCATACAAGTTCTTAGTCATAACTAACACAAGATTCATGAAGGAAAGCATACATCCTCCAACTTGAAAAATTAATTAACAAAGGAATATGATATAAATAATTGTATTATGTTATTTTTAACAAAACCATTTGTAGGGAACAACAAGGGACACATATACAAATGCTCTCAAATGATTGTACAAATGCAACCACATTAGCATGAATTACAAACAAATGGATAACCTACCAATACTTATGCAAAATGTGTTGATTCCCAAAACCGAAGCTCACATATGTTCCTCCCAGAGCCCTTCCAAAGAGTTCCACTCCTTCAAAAAATAACTATCTCCTCTTCTTCTCCAAAACCCCATAATATTATACAACGTTATCCACATCAATGTTTTAGAAAATATTCCATTAGAATATTTATTCTTTCATGCCTAAGACATCTCTTGGAACCATTGAGGAATAATAGAGAATATGCCTTTATGACAACCTTCAATTTTATTAAAAAATTCCATATCACCATGTGCGAGTGTGACCAAGTGAAATTAATTACGTATCATATCCATTACTAATTTGATTTTCCACTTGAGATTAAATTGTGCAAAGGAAAATAAATTTGTTAAATTGATGAGACCTTTATTTAAAACCATAAATATTTAATCATCTCTCGGTGATATGCTTTTCATTAATGATTTGCTTTGATTTAATACCATTTATGCCAATTGATTTGAGAGAGATATGAGAATTAATGGCAACATAAAGGTTTACATATACTAATCCTGATCAATCTACCTATTTAAATGTGATTAATTCCTCTAATGGGTCACATGCTATTAACCAAGTTTCACAGAGCTTTATATATTTCATTTTGCACATCATCCATCCACCATGGCCTTACAAGTCGTAGTTGAAAATACATTAGTTTCAGAGCTTTCAATTCTAGGAAAATTCTTTCAGTTCACTGGGCCAAATGAGGCCCTTATCAAGCTCGTATTTAGTGTGCTGAATGTTAGATACTATCCCCTGGATGGCTCCTCCCAGAATGCTTTAGTGTTATATTTTCTAAATAGAATCTCTATGGTGTGTGCATCCTTTCCAATCTTTCAAACCTTACATTTCCACTTGCTTCTCCCCCAACACCACTTGGACGTGAAGTACTTGAAACATCAATGGTCCCACCACCATCTGAGGATTTATGATGAGAAGATACACATGTATAGAGCCAATTACGATCCTCACCTGCTAGAGACAAATCTCTCCCTATAAACCCCAAACCACCCATCAAAAAGGGGGAAACCACCTTTGAGTCTAACAATGAATGAAGCAAAGGAGTGGATTGTTGGATTGGAGGATACTATGACTGAATTCCAAACCACCAAAGTGACAGTCGAGGATCCTACCCTGAAGAATTAGAAGCTCACCCCAAAATATCTTGTCACTGAAGACACATGGGCCTCGACAAGTCTAACATCAATAGGATAGGGTTTAAGAGCTCATTTAAAAGGTGGTCTTCATCACCATGAGTGGGTGAACTCACTAGAGAGGAAGAGGGAACTCAACCAGATCCTTGAAATGGGCCACGTGTCAGAGTACCAAAAATGATGGTGAAGGGAATGTCATGGGGTTTAGCTGGCAACATCCAGTTCATGTTTGGTGCTATGGCTTATGAAGAATTCACGTATCATAGGAACTGAATGTTGGCATGCATTCCTATGCTTCCAAGAGAGGTCATGGAAATAGAAGATTAACCTCTTATTCTTATGTAATCCTTTATTTCCTTTTGTGCATATATATTATCAAGTGCAAGGGAACCTTAATGGAACCCCATTTTCTTTATAAGACACATTGTTTTTAATTTTTTAATTTTCCCCTTTCTACTATATGAAGTGTTTTTCAATTTTGATTTAGATTTTTTAAGATACAATAATTCACTTCAAAATTGTATACATTTAAAGATAAAATGAACTTGCACAACCAAATTCCTCAAATAATGTCTATTACTATAGATCCACAACTTAACAACTATGAGTATTCCCGTAAGGAAAATCCACTATTTAACACTTAATTAATCTCAAGACCCCACATGGAAAGATCAAGTGTTTCCCTATAATTTTAACATACATCGAAGTAAATGAAAGGACATGGAAATTTAATTGACTGTAAGACCGAGTGCCTAGGCCAGTGATGAAATTTTCAATTAGCATTTAAAATACAAGGTAAAGAAAAGTGTAAAATTAACTCCAGGTTCTGCAGAATCTCTACATGTTGGGTTAACCAAACACACCTCTCTAGGCCTTAGATTCAAATTATCACTTTGCATATTATTAGGTACGTAAAGCAACCTAACATTATTGTTCCTTCTCCTAACCATTTGCCTTATTTTTTTATTTCAATCTGCAGGGCCAGGAGCTTAACCCACATTTTTCACAAATGTGGAAGTGATGAAAAATGCATCTTTATGATTCTTTTCATGACCCTTGTGCCCTTTGAAATATTTCCTTTTCATAGGTTCTAGGGAGGAAATTTCATTTTGCATAGAATACGTTTATCTTGCAAAGCCAACCAATTCTTATGGTAACACACATAAATACCTACTGCCACTTAATTAAAATTTCTCAAAACATTAACACTTCAGGAAGGTACATTAACACTATAGAAAGATAATTTCCTTTACATCAGGCCTTATATTTCTGTTGCACAAGCTTTGCGTTGCCAAGTTCCCTGGCTTCTTGATTGCTCCTAGTGAGCCACTTGCTACCACCTCCTCTGCTCCCACTCCCACTCTTGCCACCCCTTCCAAGTCCAAATACAAGAACTCCTTTAAAATAGACACCCCTCTCATTAGTAGGATTCTTAGAAGCTCCAAAGAGATGGAGGTTGCTCAAAACTTGTTTCATATCAGCAATGCCGGTATTGAAAAGGCCCTGCATCAGGAGGAGTCTCAAGTGGCTAATAGACTGGAAGCCCTAGAGAAAGAGATGACACAAATGAAGAAGGAACTTTAGCATATGGAGAAGCAGAAAGGGAAAAGAAATTTTGATGAAGAGAATGACAAAGACAAGGATTAGTTCATTGATATATATATATATATATATATAAGAAGTTGAACTCTCTAGATACCAGACTGGGGAGAGCTAAAGATAGACATGATCACAATATGACTATCTTCAAAGCAATAAGTGACTTTCTTGAGCAGCAAGTTCATAGCATTGCTATGCTAAGTGGAATCCCTGCAACTATTTGGGGGAATGAGAAAGAGAGGAATATGGCCTTTTTGCAGCTGGACGCTTCAGACTCAACAAACATAACCAATTTACCTCACTGTAGACTATTAAGTCCAGAATTGAAAGAGCATCCAAGAAATAGACTCACTTGGGCTGGTGGGATTTTTTTTAGATGCTGTTATTTTGCGATCTTTTTTCTATGACATTGCTACTTTTTTGTGGTTTTGTTGTGGTTTGTGTCCTTTTTTTGATTCTGGTTGTAACTTGATTTTGGTTACTTTTGGTAACACTGTTATATCTGGATTTTGATCCTTTTTTGCTGAATCTTCATAGTCATATCAAGATGATGAGCCTTTTATGTAATAGGGTATAGTCCATTCAAAACTATTTACTAATAATTAAAAAAATAGATAAACTGATGGCTCACAAACTGAAAAAAGGAAATGCACAAAAACTTGGAAGCACTGACATTGAGAATGAAACAAATCTATGAAAATGAGAACAAATATAGTGACATGGTACTTAATTAGGGCATGCCTATTATGGGCACCAACACCGACTCTATCTCGAGGATGGAATCCCCTAGCGGGTGTACAAAAAACCCTAGGGGGATAAGGCCAGATGCATATCCATTGGGAAACAAAGTCTTAAAAGTGAACATAATTACAACACAACACAGAGAGAGCGAGGAACAAAAACCACCCAAAAAAACAAAAGGAACAAATAAAAGAATAGAAAAATAGAGAAAAAGGAACTATAAACTGTAAAATTGGATCAATGAGCACCAAATGACCTGAAAGTTCCATTAAAAACCAATCAGATCCCACATTATGCATAAGTCTCCGATCAAGAAGCATGAGAAACTGAGCAAGGTGACAAACAAGCTTTCTTCTTTCCTACTCAAATTAAATACTAGTAATAAAAGAAAATAGAAACTCAGAACATGGAGGGTTTATGATACCTCAAGATGATGATATGAAGAGGCGAAAATGATAAAAACTTCCTCAATACAAGCTTGATGATCTGCACAATAAAGAACACTAGAATAAAAATGGATTACTAGATAGGATGGAGGGCTGTCCGACTAAGTTAGTTACAAGAAGAGTGAACTTGCTTGCATGGATGTCAACCCTCTTATATATGATATGGAATATAAAACATAATAATGGATCTGATGACAACATGCAATATATGAAATAGAAATATGAAATTAGATGTAAGATGCTAATGAGTAAATTTGATCCAAATATATCAAAATGAGGTAAAATTGACATGGGTTGATAAAAACCCTAGGAAACAATAGGCTAGTTAATGGTGACTGGGTATGGTTGAGGAAGATCTACACCAAACTAGATATACAAGCTTGTGTGGATGAATCTAAACTTAATAGTACCTACAAACATATATGAGATAAACACAAACACTTGTAGAACAAACTAAAAATGGAGATGGATGTAAGTAAACTATGGAAATGGATTAAAAATGGTGGAGTGACATGGTTGGTCGAGGGTGAAAAGGGGGAATCGACGAAGATTGGGGCCTAAGAACATTGATTTGGAATGACAAAGTGGAAAAATGATTAAATTTGAGTTAAAAAATAGAATGTGAATAGAGACAAAGGTGGATTAATATCTGAATGGATGAAGTGAGCTGAATGGGGGACGAGTCAACGATGCTCAAACTAAATCAAAGGTGGATTGAGCTATTTAGGGTATGTACAAAGATGCAATGACCAAAATGAAGATTTACAGGAAGAGATGAAGACTGAAATGGAATGATGAGAAGTCCTTGAAGCTACCTGAACTTTAATAAGATGTTAGAGAAAAAAAATTACAACAATATGATAATGGAAGCACATGAAAATGACAAGGCAAGAGATGTCTTCTCCCTAGATCAATAAATTATATGCACAATAGCTCTAAGAAGACTCCAAGATGTGTAAGATAAACTGTAAGAGTACTCAAATTGTAAGCAAGATCACAAGATAGCCCGAAAGTCTCAATGTTGCATCCTTGATAAAGGAGGGGGAAAGGCCATATTTATAGGATCAATGATGAACTGGATGGGTCACTTTCAATTTCATAGAGTTGTCCATTAGGGTGGTGGGATGATGCTGAAATCAAGGAATTGAGGCCTAAATGAAGCGGGATTAGGGTTTAAATGGATACAGATGAGCTAGGGTTGTATAGGGAAAAAAATAGGTAGGTGGGAGATTAGAATGAGTAAATAACGACTCTTGATAGGTGAATTTAGTAAATGGGGTCCTAGGTATAGAAAATTAGAAGCCTAGGGATGAAATATGCGGGACTTGGGGATGAGAAATGAATTAGGTAAAGATTAAAATTGATTAATGATGATTAAAATGATTTAGGGAAATGAAAATGTAATGAGATGATAATTAGGATTAATTATGGCTAATGCATGATTAAAGGTGGAAAATAAAAAATTAATGGGATGAATTGGATTTTAAGAGGGAAAATGAAATTCAAATTTGGTGGCCAAGGCTAACGAGAGAGAACACAAGGTGAAGGAGAGGAATGTTACTAAAACTTGGTGTCTATATTTTCCCCTTTGTTGTGAGTGGTTTGCGTTGGGTAAGCCATGAGGTAAAAATGAGAAATATGAAAAGAGGATTGATAGGGTGCTCCCCCTCAAAAATTTGGATGGAAAAATAAAGGGAATTCAACCAAGAGTTTGAAAGAGATAGATGAATAAGGGATAAGATATGTCAGAGGAGGATTGAACAAAAAGTAAAAAAATGCTCCGACTCCAATATCACTTTGGTAGGGAACAAATGAAGGTCTCAATGGAGATAACTGAAATATATTATAGACCTTTGAGTGGGAAAAATCACTTTGAAAAGGAGGGAAATGAATGCGAATCCATTTTGATGGATCAAACACATTGTAGGAACAACGAGTCAAAGGAAAAGATCAAACATGCACAAATAAATGCAAAGAGATTCAAGCAAAGTGCCATGACAACATGAAGAGGGTTCGGATAAAAAAGTGTCAGAGGAGGGATGAAGGCTAACTTAAGAAAAATATGCCCCAAGGGGGAATAAAGAAGGGGTGACAAAGGAAAAAAAAGGAAGCCCATGGGATAAAGAGAGATGGAGACATAAAATTATTGTGTGCTGAGAAGGGACATGAAAACAAATAGAGAAGTGAGGGGATGGAATCTTGACATGATGAAGATAAAAAAGGCATGCCACCCAAAAAATTGAAGAAAAGAAAAGATAATTTGAATGAAATTGATAGAAAAAGATCAAGAGTGTGATATGGATAAAAATCAAGGCCAGATCGGCGATGAATAGGGTTAGTCGAGGATAACTATAAGAAATCTGTGTCAACCAAAGGTGGTCGATGACGAATATGGTTGGTGGGGTATAAAAACCTCTGGGTTAGTTAAAATGGATCATTTAGACACGAATAAGTCACGATCGAGATATTTGAGGCTATAAAATAGATAAAGAGATTGGAAAAAATGGAGGCCAGAGGAGCTGGGAGGAAGTGCCAGAGGACTCAAAGTATGATGAGTAGTGAAACCTTAATCTTTTTAATGCATTTGTTTCACCAAAATCTTACGTATAAAACAAATAAGGGTAAAGGTGAGGAGGTTAACCTGTGATGTCAAAGTGGGTTGTGCACGTTGTGGAAGACCAGGCTGATAGTGAAGAACTTTTTTACTCAGAAGGACTACTTGAGAAAGAGCACAAGACTACCAGATGACATTATTAATATAGGTCGGTAGACTTCCTAATGGGAGCTAGATCCGAGAAGCAGGGTGTTTCACTTGGAAATGTTTCGTTCCTTTTAGAAATAGATAAGGTTAGGGTTAGGAGGAATACCTGTAGAATGTCGAGATGGTGTGTGCGTACCGTAGAGAAAGATCAGACTGATTGCGAAGAACTCCTTTTTGTCTTGGAAGGACTACCTGCAAATAAGAACACAAGACCACAAGATTTTGATTAAACAATAAATGAGGAAACTGCCTTGGGCCCAGGAAATATAAAACTTCCTTTCGAAGGTGGTCAGTTTCCCTGCTAATATGAATTAACACAAAAGACTGTAAAATATCAATTAAGTTGTTTCGTTGAACTGGGTAGGGAAAAGGCTGTTTTTCTGGTTTTGATCAGAGGAACCGATGCCGGTTACTGATAATCGATGCCGGTTACTGATAACCGATACCGGTGGGTTATAGGATCTTCTTGGTAGCTATGGTGTTTGTAAGGCTGGTTTATGGATGATATTAGGAAATGAGATGATGAGAGGTAAAAGAATAACAGTTAGATGCAATGGCACGTTGGGTAGTGGACTCAGAAACGGATTTAGGAGGACTGAGATTCAAGAAGCATAAGAAATGTTATAACAGAGGACATGCAAGATGTGACTTACTGGTTTGACCAAGATGCAAGCTGATCTCCTTTGCTGTAAACACTTCTGGTATTTCCACTCGTCTTTGCTTGGTCAAGTGAAGATCTAGACTCTGTTCCTCGCTCCCAATAATCTCTGTTGATCCAGAAATCCTTCGACTGATCTCCAAAATGAAATTCCGATCCGTTGTTTTGGTTTGGGGAGCCCATTTACAGGGAACCGATGGCGGTTGCGTAACTCACGGAGGTCGAGTAGGAACCAGCATCGGTAAGGAAAAAGTAGGCTATTTTTAGTAAAATAGCCCACCTTCCCTGCTTTTCTCCCGAGAGATCAGTTGCGGGATTGGTCAAGTGGCTAGAAGGTCGGTTTTGGGTGCGAGAAAGGGGTCATTAGTTATGGGTGTAGGTGTGGACCAAGTTATGGGTCTTAATTAGGTTAGTTTTAGGATTAGGGCTAGGTCATGATGAGGTGGCAAAATGAGGTGGCAGGTGAGGTGATGGGGATTTATCAATTACAAGGTAATTAATAAATAATTGTGTAAGGTTTAGGTAATGAGGTTAGGTTGCGGAATGAGATGCGGGTCACAAGGGGTCGTAAGACACGAATTTGGTGTCTACATTAGCCCCTTATTGTTGTGTAGCTTGTTTTGTAAAGCTGCACGGACAATAATATGAAGTGGTTTCTCCTGTTAAGGATATAGGTAATCCCCCTCAAATCTAGCACAGATTGAGCGAACGGGAAATCAGGGATAGGGTTGATAAAGGGTAAATGGTGTAGAGAGGATGGTAAGGTGGTGGGGTAGGTCCATGGCAGCAGACGCATGTTGAAATGCAATAGTACGACTAGGGTACATGATTTGACGAGCAAACCAGCAATGTATAGGCAAAGGTCGATAGTTTATCCAAACAAGGGTGATATAATCCTGGTATCCAAGGCATAGGAAGTAGCTCCAGGGTATATAACAGGTAAGGTACAGGAACGTTTAGGCATGTTCGGCAGTACCAAATGGTTGGTTTGGTTGAGATAAACGTCACGGTCTAGGTCTAGGCAAAGTTGGTCGACAGATCAAGTCAAGGACCCTAATCATGCTAAAACACGAACAGGTGAGCTCGATTGAATAAAAAACTACAGGATGGGTGGATAAAAGTGTTGGTGTTGATTTTAGGTAAGGTATTGAGGTGGTACGGCCATGGGTCGGGCCAGGTTGTTGGGTTGCGGCCTTGGCTCGGGCCGGGGGGGTAGGTTGAGGCTTTGGGTCGGGCCGAATAGGTAGGTTGAGGCCTTGGGTCGGGCCGAATAGTTAGGTTGAGGCCTTGGGTTGGGCCGAATAGGTAGGTTGAGGCCTTATGTCGGGCCGGTTAGGTAGGTTGAGGCCTTGGGTCGGGCCGAATAGGTAGGTTGAGGCCTTGGGTCAGGCCGAATAGGTAGGTTGAGGCCTTGGGTCGGGCCGAATAGGTAGGTTGAGGCCTTATGTCAGGCCGAATAGGTAGGTTGAGGCCTTGGGTCGGGCCAGATTGGTTGGTTACGGCCTTGGGTCGGGCCAGATTGGTTGGTTACGGCCTTGGGTCAGGCCAGATTGGTTGGTTGTGGCCTTGGGTCGGGCCAGATTGGTTGGTTGCAGCCTTGGGTCGGGCCAAATGGTTGGTTGCGGCCTTGGGTCGGGCCAAGTGATTGGTTGCGGCCATGGGTCGGGCCAAATGGTTGGTTGCGGCCTTGGGTCAGGCCAAATGGTTGGTTATGGCCATGGGTCAGGCCAAATGGTTGGTTGCGGCCTTGGGTCAGGCCAAATGGTTGGTTATGGCCGTGGGTCGGGCTAAGTGATTGGTTGCGGCCTTGGGTTGGGCCGGTTGGTTTGTTGCGGCCTTAGGTCAGGCCGAGTGGTTGGTTGTAGAGGTGAGTGTTATCAATATAAATACGTGAAGATACTTATATTTTTAAGGAAAAACACAACACATGATAGGTTATGGTAGGGGATGGTCGAGCTAACCTTGGGAGACCCCATGTCTCCGAAGTGCTGCCTACATAGCCCATTGCACAAAGCAAGGAGGGGCCTCAGACCGATGTAGTTCTCCCTTAGGACCAGGGAGAGGTGAATTTAGGCAATTTGGTTGTGGTTAGGCGATTTGTCGTTTGGTAAAAAATTTGGTGTTAGTAGGGTAATGTTGTTGGTGTTGGTAATGAATTGGTGATGTTGTAAAAGGTATAAGGGAAGCGAAAGTTAGCATACCCAAGTAGTAGGGAATAGTGTCCTGATTAAGATCAACACATAATCCTAGATGCGAGGCAAAGCGGAAAGTGTGCTCCGTAGGTGAAAAGAGATAAACAAACCACACAATGTAGAACGAGCTTGAAGCCCTAGGTACCATGCATAGAAGAGAAGTCAATAGGTGAAAAGAGTTGTATGATCACAATATATTAGGTGTACGTTACGTCCCTTGAGTTGAAACAAATGGTGAGGTGAGGTGGATAATATAGCTGAGGTACAGAGAACCTGTTACAAAGTGAGTGTTTCTGACGAAAGAGAACCTACCCTAAATAGACAAGTCCATGACCCAAAAAGTTCGTTTGAATGAGGTTTTTATTTGACTGAATATAGACTGATCGATGCGGGAAGTCTACAAGGGATATTGATTGTACTATTCTTGAGGTCTTCACAAAGCTGATCAATGCGAGAAGCTTCTGATAAAGGCTGACTGTGTATAGCTGTCCTTCGGGGGAGCAGTCTATTTATAGTAGCAGATATGATTTTAATGCATAGCTATCCTTCGGGGGAGCAGTCTATTTATAGTAGCAGATATGATTTTAATGCATAGCTGTCCTTTGGGGGAGCAGTCTATGTTTAATAGCAGCAATAGTTCGGCATATAGCTGTCCTTCGAGGGAGCAGTCTATATTCAATTTAGATGACGAGATGTTCTTTTGGCGTGAAGCATCTAGTTTAGTAGGAAGTTTGACTCAAGAAAATCCCATAAGAATACGGCTTATTTAATACTTTGAAGTCATGGACTAGACTAAAAAGGGGAAGGCATCACTGAGGTGAAGTGAGAATCAAACTATGTGAGCTTGATTTTATTATGAGGTGTAGGAAACAAAGTGTATGTGGTGGTAAGTGAGCTCAAGGGACAAGCAGTAGGTAGATAAAAAGTGATATAACACTAGATTCAACAGTAGCATGGTCGAAGATGCAGGGCATTAAGGGGTTCAGGCTCAGGCTTACCATTAAGCGAAGCTAAACGATAAGTGCCTGATCCATAAGTGTGAGTGATTATATAAGGCCCAATCCAATTGGGAGCAAATTTTCCACGTTTGCTCTTTTCTAGTTTGGTTACGTGTTGATTCTCTTTGAGGAAAAGATCACCAACCTTAAAGGTATGCTCATGAAGTCACTTATCATAAGCACGCTTGATGCGTTTTTGATAGATTTGAAGGTGATCGAGAGCTGTAAGACGTCATTCGTCAAGAAGCTCCAATTGGGCTAACCGCTCTTGGCAGAAATCATCGTTGGTGAGAATATCCTGAAGGGATATTCTGAGTGAGGGTATTTGTATTTTGAGAGGCAAAACAGCCTCGGTACCATATACCAAAGAAAAAGGTGTGGCAATGGGGAGGTCCGTAAGAGATTACTTTCCCCACACGACGGTCATAGGTAGGATGTGCATGTACCTGTCCGTATTCCTGTGGGGTATGGAAAGAACTGACGTTATATAGGTGATACTCCCCCAGCATAAGGCGTTGAAAAACATCTACTAAGGGATCTACGGTTGGGATGTTAGCTGCGGGAAGGGAAGTGGTTTTTGCGACGGTGGTTTCATCAGTTGAAGGCGTAGGTGCGGTTGAGGTGGATGGTTGAGGTACATTTGAAGAGGATGGTTGGGTTGAATGTATGGGTGTCTTGATTGGTATAAGAACATCGTTATGGCGGTATAACATATTGCAGGTTTTAAAGGGAGGAGGATCAGCTTTTACGGTGTAGGACTTCCCCTCGTACTCAAATTTTATGCATCTATGTAATGTTGAGGGAACGCATCCCATGGCCCGGATCCAAGGACGACCCAGCAATATATTATATTGGAACTCTCCCTCAAGGACATAGAAGAGTTCAGGTAAAGTACATGGTCCTACACGAATGTTGAGGATCACGGTGCCTAAGGTAGAGGTAATAGCGTCATTGAATGACCACAACATGATGGGGTTGGCACACATGCAACTAGAAGGGATATTCATTTGTTGGAAGGCTTTTGAAGAGATGATGTTTAGGCTGGCGCCCCCGTCAATCATAACACAACGTACCCGAATGTCCCGGACGTAAGCTGAGATGAAAAGGGCAGGGTCAGGATCTTCTGCACCAAAGTCGATAATTTCTTCTTCGGAGAAACTGACAGCAGCAACTTGCTGTACAAAGATGGAAGTGGTGGGGGAGATGGATTGTTTGGTGAGAGAGGCAACGTGATTGGGTGTTAGAATGGAGGCAACAGGTAGGGTTTCATTAGGTAAGACCTCGATCCCTTGAAGAATTTCAACGAGAGCTTGTCGATGAGATTCAGAAGTCTGAATGAGATCATATAGTGTCATTTTTACGGGCGATTGATGAAGTTGTTTGATCATAGTTCGGTGGGCAACTCCATTAGAGACGGGATAGGCGGGCCCGCGAATAACCACTTTAGGTGGTGGTGTAATCAGGATGGTTGAAGGAGAAAGAGATGCCGCAGGTGTGTTTTCTTTCGCTTTCCCATTGTTTTTCTGCCCTCGAGTAGCGACACTAATCATATTAATCTCGTAGACCTGAGATGAGGAAGATGGTTGGGATAACTCATGGTCTTCAAGAGGTGGGGTTGTAATAATGATAGATCTTGGTGAGGTGGGGACAGATGATATAGTAGAGGGAATTGAAGCTAAAGGTCTCTCCCTTCGTAAGTTGTCTTTCTTAACCTTTCTATCCGGGAGAGGTGACTGACGAAGGATGGTTTTTAAAGCTTTGTATCCCTCCACATCATGTCCTGGTGTGCGGTGATAGGCGCAGATTTTAGACTCATCATAACCTGCGGGTCGAGGTTTAGACGGGTCATAAGGTCTAAGTGGGGGTAGGGAAATGGTAGCATTCTCCACCAACATAGCAAGGATTTTGGCGTAAGATCCTTTGAGTGGGTCAAAATCGGAGGAGGATGAGGGTATTGGTTGTGCGGGTTTTGGTAATGTTTGGGTGTGGTTGGTTCGTACTGGTGGTGGTTTAGCCGAGGGGTGTTGATACGTGTTTTTCACTAAACGTGGTTTTTTTGGCACAAAAGTTACGTTCGGCTGGTTAGATGATGAGGCTACAGATGACGTGGTAGCGGGAAACAACCACGGAGAAAGGGGAGTGACAGAAAATAAATCCTTTGATGATGGGATTGGTTTAGGGTTGATAGGTGGACAGGATACGCGGGGTAACGATGTTGTTATACCCTTTGATCTCTGTATAGGTGTAGAAGGCGTAGGTCGTTTTGCAGAAAACGCAGGGGGTATGATATATTGGTGCAAGGTGGAAGGATGAGGTCCCAATATGGAAGGTAGGTATGACGATGATGGTTTTGATTGTGATAGAGGCATGGGTTGAGTGTGTCTCCTAGGTGGCAGGGTGGCTTTATTCTTGGAAAAATCTAGTCGCTTAGGCGGGTGTGTTAGACTGGGTATGGGCAAGGTCCCAAGCGTAAGGGAAGATTTGGTTAAGTTAATAGAAGTGGACGGGGCATTTGGTAGAGGTGAGGGGGGTGAAGGTGAGAACATGAGCATTTTAAGCTTCTGTAAGCACTTCGGGTATATGGTGGAGGCATCAGGATCGGTCATTTGCATTTGAGTAGAATAAGGGGTACTCAAACATTCCCATAGGATTCGTCTATCTTCTGGAGAATGACAGTCTTCAGGTTTGAATTGTAAATTTGGTACGGAAGAAAGGTGGGTTGTGATTCCAGTCCACTGTGGGTGTGATACAGGGGGTAAACAAGGCACTGTATCAATAGATGTCAAGAGGTCAACCGGTTGTTGAAAAGATTTAGGCGATGAAGAACTAATAGGTAAGAGGGCATGTTCGAGAGGATCCGTCATGGTTAAAGAATTTGGTGATGTCGGTGCAAGAGATTCCTCGTCTAAGGATGTCAAAAGGAGTGGCGTACCTTCCTCTTGTGCAACAAGAGTGGTAGAAGAGGAAGTCTAGGAAATAGATAGATTAGATAACATCCGTTCGCAGTCTTGTAGGGATGTGGTATAAGAAGACTCATCGATGGGAAGAGAAGTTTGGGCAGTTAACTCCTTTATGGGTAAAGGAATGATTTCACTTTGGTTCGATGGTGGTAAAGGAGGTTCGGGCTCCTGTGTTAGTGAAGAGGCTTGATTCAAAATTTTCTCGATAGAGGCTTTTGGCTGGGTATCGAATACTACATGGATCTCATGAACACTCTCCTCGGTTAAAATATCCTGGTTTACGTTACTGTTGGACGAGTGATTCGGGAATGGCTTGTTGAATATTTTCAAATTTCGGTTAGCAGGGGCGTTAGGATTATCGAGAGCTATATCCCCTGCGTCAACCATTTCCTGCACTATGTTTTTCAACATCTTGTAGTTTTCATGACTGTGTCCCTTCACGCGGTGGAAGTTACAGAAGTCATTTTCTTTGTACCAGGAAGGTATGGCGTGAGTGGAATCAAACCCGGAATGAGGTTTAACAGGAGGTAATGTAATGGCTCCTGCTTTGAGCAATTTTTCCAATATCACACCATATGTTTCTCCCAAGGGAGTGTAGTTGATGGGCTCTGCTTTATACTTATAAGTGGTTTTTGGTGGAGTATTGGACGGTGGTTGGGATTTGACCATCACCGCGTGGACAGCTCCTTTTGATTTAGAAGAAGTGGACGCGTGAGGAGTGGTTGTATTTGGTTTATTGGTAGAATCAGGAGTTCAGAAAGTGGAGTTTTTGTTGCGCAACCGCAATTTCTCTTCCTCTAAGGCTCGAATTTCTAATTTTCGAGCCATAGTAAAGGCCTCGTCGAATGTACAAAAAGTTTGAATTTAGAGGGTAGGGGAGATGTGCTTAGCGCAGGCCCGCGTAAACAGTTTGATAAGTTCGGTTTGAGGCAAGGCATACGTAAGTTGGTTGATAAGGCCCCGCCATCGTCCAACGAAATCTGCGATAGATTCATCCTCAAATTGTCGGATGGCATAGAGGTCGGTGATAGATACTTTCTTGGCAATGTTAATGGAGAAATGATCCAAGAAAGATTGGGCTAGTTGGTTAAAAGAGAAGATTGAGTGCTGGGTTAAAGCACTGTACCACTCCAAGGCGGGTCCTGATAAGGACATGGGAAAGGTGCAGAGTAACAAGGCATCATCATGAGCAATCAAATAACAAGCATGTCTAAATGATCACAAGTGTTGTTGAGGATCCTCTTTACTATTAAAATGAGTAAATTTCGGCAACTCCCATTGAGGAGGATATGAATGAAGGGGGACAGAAGGGTGAATGGGCTCCTGACAAACTTGCTCGTATGTCAAGGCGCTACGACTTCCTGAAACAGAAGCCTCCAAGTTTTACATTTTGTCCATCATTTGTTTAATTAAGTCATTGGTTGGATGAGATGATGGTGTGGTTGTGGTGAATGGAGGCAGATTGGACCAAGGACCACCGCTAGACACTGGCGGGGTTAAGTGTTGATAAGGTGTGGAGGATGAATATGTTGAGGTGACTGAATAGGGGTGTCCCATATAGGATGTTGAGGTCACTGGATACGTGTATGGGAATGAAAAGGTAGGCGGAGCTTGAGAAGGAAAGCTCGTGTGGATAGGTGGCAGAGAGCAAGTTATGAACGGAGCAGTCTGCAAGAGAGATGAGGTAGGGGCGGTCGGTGGTAATGATATGTGGGGTCCAAGATTAACAAAAGGAAAGCTAGTCGGGGTCGTATGAACCTCTGCAGCCGTCGGATTGGGAGACGGGGCTAGAGATGCAGGAAGCAAGGCGGTATTATCAGGCGGAGTGGGAGCTAAATGAGCAGCTATACTGATAGGCATACCTACAAGGAGCTGACCATCAGGTGTACGGTCAGGGGTATGAGACAAATAGTATTGTACAGTGCTAGAATTAGCATCCAGAAACTTGGAAAAGTCCTTATCTCCCACAGGAATTTTAGGAACCTCGCTGGTATCAGTAGGATTCCCCACAGAAGGTGAAGGGGGTGATTCAGGAAAAGAAATAGAGCAAGCATGTGAAACCATGGAGGCGGCTTGCTTTCGAGTGATAACAACCATGGACGGAAGTTCACAGTAGGGTTTTAATCTGTCAGGAATAGAAACAAACTCAGACTGGTAAAATTGGTAGGTTGCTGGTTTGTCAGGAATTGGAAAAGACAGTAACCGATATCGGTCTAGCAACCGATGTCGGTTATTCTATAGCCGACGTCGGTCAGGTAACTGATGTCGGTGTAAGAAGTCTGGGCTAACAAGATATAAAAAGGATGCTAATTTGATTTTTAACAACGTTTAGTAAACTTGTCCAATTATTGATCACAGAAGACAGAGTATGAGAAAGAAAACAGAACTAAAAACAAGCAAGATGCACACGCAAATCCAGAGATTAACCCTAGGGTTAATTTTAATTATCGTGGGCTTATGCCTTTAGATGTAGAAGGATGTCAGAATCCTAAACAAGAGACTTAGGGGAAATGTCAAGTTGTTTTGGCTTATAAGGTTACCTCAATCGGGCGGAGGAATATCGCAGAAAAAAAAGGGGGGATGTTTGAGCTGTTGTGTTAATTGTGAAGTGATTCGGTATGTGTTGTGCAGTGAATGTAAGATGAATTTCTTGTCAATACCGTGGATATCACCCCCACGTGTATGACCTGTTACTTAATCTATGTTCACTAGAATTGAAAAACAACAGGCAGGAATGCAATGCATGTGTTTTAAACCCAAATCGAAAGTGATATTTGATGAAGCAAAAGAGATGACTTTCACTAATGCAAGATGCAAAAACAAAGCAAGTTCTTTTACCAGAATAATAAAATACCTTGTGAATATCTTTAGAAGAAGAAAATAGCAAGTATGCTCCCTATATGAAAGCAAGCGAGAAATAAAGAAAAACCCAAAATGGGTCCCACCGGGCGTGCCAAAATGTTTCACTCGGAAATGTTTCGTTCCTTTTAGAAACAGATAAGGTTAGGGTTAGGAGGAATACCTGTAGAATGTCGAGATGGTGTGCGCGTACCGTAGAGAAAGATCAGACTGACTGCGAAGAACTCCTTTTTGTCTTGGAAGGACTACCTGCAAATAAGAACACAAGACCACAAGATTTTGATTAAACAATAAATGAGGAAACTGCCTTGGGCCCAGGAAATATAAAACTTCCTTTCGAAGGTGGTCAGTTTCCCTACTAATATGAATTAACACAAAAGACTGTAAAATATCAATTAAGTTGTTTCGTTGAACTGGGTAGGGAAAAGGCTGTTTTTCTGGTTTTGATCAGAGGAACCGATGCCGGTTACTGATAACCGATACCGGTGGGTTATAGGATCTTCTTGGTAGCTATGGTGTTTGTAAGGCTGGTTTATGGATGATATTAGGAAATGAGATGATGAGAGGTAAAAGAATAACAGTTAGATGCAATGGCACGTTGGGTAGTGGACTCAGAAACGGATTTAGGAGGACTGAGATTCAAGAAGCATAAGAAATGTTATAACAGAGGACATGCAAGATGTGACTTACTGGTTTGACCAAGATGCAAGCTGATCTCCTTTGCTGTAAACACTTCTGGTATTTCCACTCGTCTTTGCTTGGTCAAAGTGAAGATCTAGACTCTGTTCCTCGCTCCCAATAATCTCTGTTGATCCAGAAATCCTTCGACTGATCTCCAAAATGAAATTCCGATCCGTTGTTTTGGTTTGGGGAGCCCATTTACAGGGAACCGATGGCGGTTGCGTAACTCATGGCGGTCGAGTAGGAACCAGCATCGGTAAGGAAAAAGTAGGCTATTTTTAGTAAAATAGCCCACCTTCCCTGCTTTTCTCCCGAGAGATCAGTTGCGGGATTGGTCAAGTGGCTAGAAGGTCGGTTTTGGGTGCGAGAAAGGGGTCATTAGTTATGGGTGTAGGTGTGGACCAAGTTATGGGTCTTAATTAGGTTAGTTTTAGGATTAGGGCTAGGTCATGATGAGGTGGCAAAATGAGGTGGCAGGTGAGGTGATGGGGATTTATCAATTACAAGGTAATTAATAAATAATTGTGTAAGGTTTAGGTAATGAGGTTAGGTTGCGGAATGAGATGTGGGTCACAAGGGGTCGTAAGACACGAATTTGGTGTCTACACAGGGTGCTTCCTAGATGGCTATAAATCCACTTTGAAATACAACTTAATGCATAGAAATAACATAAATAAAGGAAATCCTACTATAGTTATGTAATTTAGGCATTTTACATGAATACAATAAGATAGATTTAATCTAAATAACGCATATAACACTAATCTAGAAAGGGTTGAATGTTAAGGGATGCAAGTATAACAGAGGGTGTTATAGAGGTTTGTGTGAGATTTTCCAGGGTTTTGAGAGGTTTTGGGTGAGGTTATATGCTTGTTGGTCTAAGGAAAATTACTAGCCACAAAGACCGGTATCGGTTAGGCGATCGATGTTGGTACCTAGTAATTAGCCAATGCAGGTTGGGTGACCGACATTGGTAAGGGAAATTAGATAAAAAGGTTAAAATGGTTTGGTTGAGAGCTCTCTCTGATTGCATAGAGAGTTGGGAGGAATTAGGCTAGGTGGTAGGATTTATGTGAGGAATCAACAAGAGTGAGAGAGGTTATTAGAGAGGTAAAAAGCTTCAAGTTGGTACGATATTAGGTAGACAGGTGAGGGATGGTATTCTTTTGAGAAAAGAGCCAGATAAAAAGAAGAGAATAAGAGATCTAAGACCAAAGTAAGAACTAACAAATGAGGCTATCATAATTATTTGAAGACCTGTAGATCGGTAGATGGAAATGGTTGATGGTCATTCATAAAATAAATGAGTCTGGGTCTAGTGCCATAGAAATAGAGCCTGTGTGCTTCCCTATGGATGATCCAAGGATCTGAAGCAAGAGGTTTGGATGTTGGTCAAGAACTGGAATGCTTTGGTTCTGTGTTTGATCAATTGGATGCTTGTGAGTTAGAATGTAAGAAATCCAAAAGCCAAGATTCAGGAATGAAGGAAAAGATTTGGATTTCCTTATTTAAGGAAACCAATGGTAGTTAGGTGACTGGCTCCAGTCAAGGAATAAATGGTGTCAGTTAGGGAGAAGAGGTCCTAATTTACCAAAAATAGCCTTTTCCTCCCATTGTTTTGTTGTTCAAGGTTGGTTGCAAGTCAAAAGTGTGGATTGACACTAAATGGAGTGGGAAGTTGGTAAGAGGGATAAAAGGTAATTAAGGTTAGGGTTAGAATGGGTCCTAGTTAGTTAAAGAGATTTGAGACTTGGTCTAGGTTAATTAATAGGCTTGGGAATGGGTCCATGATGAGGCAGACAGGTAAGGTGGAGGGGTGAGGTCAATTAATTTAATATGAGGAGTTAAATTAATAATAATGTGAGGAGGGGTCATAGTTAGGTGTATGTTAGTCGAAGGGGACTTAACAGGTTGTGACCCAATTTGGGTGTCTACATTTTCCCCCTTTTGTCACGTAGCTTGTATTGATAAGAAACGATGAAAAAACATGAGGTGGTTTCCACAAGTATGGGTGAAGGTTAGGTTGGCCTAGGTATGGGTGGATGTGACCCCCTTAAAGCTAGTAACTATTGAAGTAGCATGTAGAAGTGGTGAGGGGTTTGATAAAGTGCTAAGTGGTGAAAAATGAGGTAAGCTGCGGGTATAGGAAATGGTCATATCGGTGTGGGTAACAGGTGGGAGAATTCAAATACACGCACATGTATAGAATGATACAAGGCACTATGATGAAAAGATGACAAAATATACATTGTCAAAGGTTGATAGTTTATCCAAACAAGGTTGATGTGGTCTAGGTATCTAAGGTATAGGATACAGTCTTGGAGACACAAGGAGGCTAGGTGGAGGAGTAGTTATAGGCATGTTCCAAAACACCAAAAGGTTTGGTTTGGTCAAAATAGACATCATGGCATAAGAAAAGGAAATGTTGGTAGGCTAAACAACACGATTAACATCATCATAAGGCACATCGAGTAAGCAAATTTGAGTGTCAAATGGGTGAGGTTGGTGTGAGTTTATAGGGAAGGTCGTAGGTAAGGCCAAGGTGTAGGTAATAGGGTTCCCCTAAGTACACATAAGGAGATAACTAGGTTGGTAAGGATATTAGGTGAGCATGTAGGGTTGTGTTAAGGCTGTGGTAGGAAGAAAATGATATCCTGCAGTAATATTTTTAGGAAATTTAGTTATAATTGGGTTAGGCAGGGTGACCAATACTAGTTGAGAGGTAACTGATGATGGTAAGGTTGACCGACGCCGGTCACCTAGGGCATGACCCGACCGACATTGATCGAGCTAAATTTGGGTTAAAATGAAAAATATGTGTGAAAATGACTCATTTAAACCTTTCTAAATTAGGAAAATGACGAGAGAGAGTGTTTTTGTGAGAAAAATGACAAAGTGACTAAGAGAGGTGATTTGGCGAGAAGTTAGCGGTTAATAGGAGTGGAGTTTATGGGCCCACGAGATCTACCCGATCGAGTTGATTGGTTGAGATCAAGGAGGTTGAGTGAGACATGATAGAGGTAGGAGAGGGCATAGGTGGAGGTTAGATTCCTATCCTAGAGATCCCACTAGAGAGGCGGCGTTGAGTAGAGGTAGGATTTGAGTTTTATTGTTGTTTTTGGTGAAAAAATAAGGCAAAATAATTAAACATTTGGTTTTTGAAATGTAAATGGATTTTTTTTGTTAAAATAGGGTATGGGGAGGGTGAAAATAGTTTAATTAGGGGTGAAAATGAATTTGGGGGAAATTTGGGGTTGATTGGGTGGGTAGATTAGGTAGTTTTTCAAATTTTTAGAAAATAGGGACGTGAGGTTTCGGCCCTAGGGCCAAACTAGTAACTGATGCCGGTCGTGAATCGGCCATCGTCAGTAGTTGAGCCGACATCGGCGGGTGAAAAGGGGATTAGTATCGATCAGTGGGACCAATTCCGGTCGCTGTAAAAAAGTGATTTAACGTGAAAAAGGGTTGTTGGGGAGGCCTAAAGGTAGCAAAAGGGTGAATAAGGTTGTCCAAGTTAAGAAAATGGTGGGTTTAGGCTTGGTAAGGATGGGTTTAGGCTAGGTAAGGATGGGTGTAGGAAGAAATGAGAAGGTGTAGGGATAGATCAAAGGTATAGGTCAAAATGTGAAGTGTGTAAATAGGTGAAATAAATAAAGTGTAGATGTTTAGGCTAGGTAGAATATATTTCGAGGTAGAAAAGTGTAAATGATTAACTGGTGTGAATGTTGATGATGCATGAACAACAATAATTGATGATGTGAGATAGACTACCACCCCTATTAATGCTAAGGAGACCTAACATCATAGAGGATGAGTGGGATCATATGAGGGATGTTGGGCTAGGATTTGTTAGACGATACATGTGGATATTTAGAGATCATAACATGATGGTCACCCTCATCGATAGATGGGACTTGATGACCAACACATTCCACCTACCTACAAGTGAGATGACAATAACTTTAAAGGATGTCTACCAGATTATGAGGCTACCTATTATTGGAGAGATGTTGTATCAGATCTCTTCAGATGATGCGTTTGAGCCTATGGTTATAGTTTTTAGAGAGGCAGTGGGAGAGTTGTCTTATCATAGTGCGAGCATTATCTACAATGAGATGTATGCCACACATCCACATGAGACCTAAATTTTGGTGTTGATGATGGTGGGGATTGGTTATTTTTCACTCCCAGACTTAGAGGGTGGGAGGTTTCCACAAGATTTGATGTGGTGTTTTGGAGACATGATTGAGGAGAGAGTCTGTTTTGCATGGGCACCAACTTACCTAATGTAGTTATACAAGGAGCTGTGCGCATATAGGAGGATTCACTGAATTGGTTTATGTCGTACTTATCTTCTACAATGTTGGTCCTACGAGAAAATAATATGTTTGCGTCCATTAGGCCTTCCATGATAGGATTGGTATAGAGGGGTCTACAGAGTAGGATTTAGGAGGTGGGTACCGATAGGAGCACATTCGAGGGTGGATGAGGCATCACAAGATGTGACATATTATGAGCAATTGTTAGATGGTATATCAAAAAATTATATTTTATGGTGGACTTATGTAGTTTTCCATTCATTTGGAGGCATGACAGAGGATTTAGTAGGTTTAAAAATCCTAAGATGGATACAAGGGTATAGACCTGGGGAGCATGACATGATACCTGTTGACTGGGTCTAGTGACAGTTCAAGATTCAACAAGATGTCCCTCCACCCTTCCTAAAATATCACAAGGATGACATGGAGAGACCATTATATCCACCACATCTAGAATATCCAACGAGAAAAGAGGAGTAGGTTGCTGATAGAAGGATGGATGATGGGGCCACAACTCTTAGGTATAGACAGTGGTGGATATCCTAGCTATGAGTAGCACCACTGAGGCCATGACAACCTGATTTGGCCATTGTTATATTAGAGAGAGACATATTACATGGAGTGGTGGTTGTGTTATAGGTGTAGCTAGTAGGAGATCAGACATAGGTGGCTACCTTACAGGGATAGCTAACAGCAACACATGGACATGCACAGGATTAGTACCCATCAGAGATGGGGGGAAGGTAGTAGTATTGTAGGCATAAATGACTACTTTACAGGAGAAAGTGGCCATACTATAGATACAAATAGTAGTTGTACATACACTAGTAGTAGGATAGGGTCCCGTTGTACAGGCACAAGCACTAGGACAAGATCCTATTATACAGGCAGTAGGATAGGGTCCACCATTACTGGGACATGGTCCACAGGTTGGGGTTAGAGCGATGACACCTCCTCATGTGATATCTATGGATAGATAAAAAGATGTAGTCACCAACGATAGGTTCTATTAGGATTAGATTATTGATGCTAGTATCTAGATTGTGTCATATGCTGAGTACATAACACAACATGCAGCCAGTGTGAGGATCATCTAATGGACCCGTAGTACTAGCAGTTTGGGGAGCCACATGTCGCATGAGAAGAGTCATCGAGAGGTGACTATTTCTCAGAGATGATGGCTAGATGAGGGTACATGGGAGAGCAATAAAAGTGTGAGGTCCTCTTAGAGATTATCAGTTGATCTAGTTATTTTGTATTTTGATTTCTGATATATATATCGACCTACATACCGAAGAGGTGAGATGTATATGAGAGTTTTTGAGATAATGTACTTATATCTGTATAGACATACAAACTTTTTAGTATATAGATGATGACATTTTTTGTATATGTTGTGTTTTATTTCCATTGTATTGCTATCATGAAAACTGGATGTGTAGGCATGGTTTGAGTGTGGTGCTCAATTTGATCTCACCCTATTTTTCCTTGAAATTTTTTAGTTTTGGGGCTCTATCGTATTCTTCTATCTCCTCGTATTGATGCGTGAAAGCTCTATCCTTCATTTGGTTGCCATGATCAGTCCCTTCCTTTGGTTAAGGATCATTTTAAATCTAGAATTTATTTTCCGTTCCTCTGTCCATGTGAAATAATTTGTAACTTGGACGTAAACTTAGGTTTTTTCCCTTCCTTCCATTTTTCCACTATCACGTTTTGTTTTCCCTGTCAATTTTTGTCCTAATACCTATGGAAAAGTGGTGCTTTCTAATTTGATGCAGCTTGGTGGATCAAATTTGGGCCTTATATCATTTCCAAATTCTCTCTCCTTAAAGAAAGATTCATTTCCAGGTGTAAATGGTGATTTTCCTTACATTTTACGGTTTGACGAGGTGTGGTTTTCCCTGTCAAATTTATATCTCAGCATCTGTGGAAACATGGCCCTTTTTTATTGGATGTGGCTTAGCGAGGCACTTTGAAACTCTAAAGCATGATTCAACTCAAGTTTTGTCCATGTGGAGGGCATACACTCATCTGAAAATTTGCCTCTTGGTTTGACCTTTGGAGTTGCGCCAGGGAGACACGTGGAGGTTTCTGCTGCCTTGCCAAGACTTAGACATTTTTTTTCATGTGGCTAGTGTACCTGTCAGTGGACATGTGGACTTTTGAGGATCAAACCATCACCAAGGGGACACGTGGTGAGCCCACACTTTTTTGGGGTCTCTACTTTTGGGGACCATCTTAAAGTTGTGCTCAGGGAGACATGTGGAGGCTTCCTGACCAGTATCCTCTTCTATACTTAAACTTTTCAAGTAACTTTCTAAATGCCTGGGACACGTGGAGGGCCCATGTCTGTTTGGGGACTTTCCCCTATACTTTACTTTTGATGAAGTGCCGAAGGGACACTTGGAAGTTTCTGCTCACTCTGCCCTTGTTTGGACGTTTTCAATGGCCAAGGAAGACTATCTTGGACCCTAGACACATGGCGCCTTCCGTTGGTCCTTAAAATTTTTCAACAACTCTGCTGGAACTGAGACACGTGGTGAGCCTGCTTGTTTGGGGTCTCTGTTTTTGGGCACCATACCAAAGGTGAGCCAAGGAGACACGTGGAGGCTTCCACTGGCTCCTTTTATACTGAGACTTTTCAAAGGCCAAAAGGCATTTTTCTTGGGCCCAGGGCATGTGGAAGGCCTGCGCTTGTTTGGAAACTTGCCTCTATACCTCACCTTTGCAGTTGCACCAAGGAAACATGTGGACGACTCTAATCTAAAGTTGAGAAGGGGCAGAATCAATGATTGTTGTGCATTACATCTGTTTTTCTGCCATTTTTGCTTCGAGACTCCTGGAGATGCAAATACGCATTGTTTTTCATCATTTTTGATGAAATTCCTTTTCATTTTTATCTGCAAAGTGCTATTGAATGGATTTATAACTTAAATTGTGAGTCAAAGGATTGTAAAGGGTGATATTTTGAAGTTGGAATTTCTCAGGAACTTGCAAAAATGTGATTTACTAGGGAAGCTGGATGTAGAGAAAAGTTGTAGAGGAAAGAATGGGAAAAGGATGAAATGATGGAGGTTGCAGGTGCAAAGGATGAAAATTTGTGTTGCCTCAAGGGTGAAAAGGATAACCTGTCAGATCCAGTTATACAGAGCCACCGAAAAATGATTAAAACAGGGATTTCTCGCATGACAGAATAAGAATGATGAAAAGGACTATCAAAAATTTGTGGCATGGCATCCTAGTCATTAGTCGAGGGTCTGAGAAATGTGATCAGTTCATAATTTTTCCACCTGGAAAACTTTTGGGTATGAATTTGTTAAATGTCACTTTCTGAGGAAAATTGGTAACAAGAAAAGGTTCCTTGAATATTCTTCTTTTTGGGGAAAATTTTTGGGATGAGTGAGTGAGTGAAATGTATAAATGCAATGAGAATACTCTTGCAAATGGTCGAGGGTTGAATTCTTAAGAATTTTTTTTAGAGAGCCCATCTTTTTGAGAGACCAATCCAAGAAACCTATTAATTTCCTATGTTTTAGATTTCAATCACATCAAGTTGGTTGCAAGTGTACAACCATTAACAAGCTCTGAGACTGTTCAAAGAAACTTTCCCCTGCTGATGAATCTAATAAATTTTGAATTAATCTATGTCAATCTTGGACCAATTTGTGTCTGCTTTATTTCAAAATGTCTGCAAGTAGTTTTTCTTATTCCTATTGCAATCTTGTGTTAAATTCCCTCCTGAATCACACAGGATCTCATCCCTGTGACAGTTTAGTGGCATTTACAATTTCATTTCAAGAAGAGCCTTCATACTGCAATGAGATAAACAATTTAAAATCACTTTACTATCATTTGTTTATAAATATTGTTCTGTAAGCCTTTGAGTGTATCTTAGGTGTGAGGAACCAGGGGTCTTTAATGTTTAATTGAGTCTTTAGCTCAAGCCTTCATGTTAAATTCTTGGAGATTGTGTGAAACTGTGCAAATTTGGGCCTCCATTGATGCACACCTTCTGGTTGAAGGAATATTTTAGCTATTCTGAAGCTTTCTGTCATTTAGTATTCCAATTGTTGTGAAGGTTCTCAAAGATCTGGCATAATCAATTTTATCCTGCTTAATCTCCCACCAAAATTATTCAAAACAATGAATCATACCTGAACTACCCCTGTTTTCCCTGTATGTCCACAAATGTATAAATTCTACTGCCAAAATATGCAGAAGCAATCAGGATCCCATAATGTCTCTAGTAACCTTTAGCCTTGTTTAGAAAATATCACCATTATTTAGAAGTGACAACTCGTGAGAGTTAAATTGTGGTGCATTGATCATATTTTCTTAGGGTCCCCTTTCAAATTTATGCAAAGAAGGATATCTTCATTCTCCTTCACCGACAGAGGTTACAAAATGGGTCCTCTCACCCTGGTCGAAAGGCACGGCCTAAAGCAGTGAGGATAGATCAAATCCTTAATGAAGGTGCTATCCATTTCTCTGATGCCCGAGTGATAAAGAGTTAGACAAATCCCCTCCCTGAGCTATAAAATGACTCATAATATGATTTGTCTGTCTCTCAGTGTCTTGCTAAATATTTGATGCTGCTCGGTTTCCAAGGGAGAATCAATTTGGATACCAACACCAGAATGATGCCATGTTGTTTCAGGGACCTAAGTTGTTGTCGATTTGTGAAACAGTAAGCAATGTATTTGGACTCCTAGGAAATGTTTCTTGCATTTTTAAAGTGTCAATATTATACATTGTTTTATGTCATTAATGTCCAAATCAGTTGAAGGGACACTCAATTTTACAACATAGTATTCATAACAACAGGGCTCATTATTTCAATATTTGAGAGATGCATACACTAAGTGTTCTCAACAATGGTTAACCACTATAGTTATTCAAAAACAATGAAGGTAATCTATGACTTTCCATATGTGTGAAGATTGGATCCAAATGAATTTGATCCCTATACCAAGGATAGCTAGAGAGAACATTTGAGCACAACTCAAGGTGAAGCATCCATAGGATAACTCCATCCAAAATTAATGAATGTCTAGTGTAACTGTAACCTATGTTCAGCCATTGAAAGTCTTCCATCACTAATCTTTATAACCCACAACTTTATTGATGAATCGTTGGTCTTGATTAAACACCCTGATATGAAGAAGGTTGACCTGAGAGGAGTTCATTTAAGCTGGGAGAAGGATCTTCATTCTATTTGTTACGAAGATGTCCTCATCTAAAGTTGCTAAACATGAAAAGCATGTTATGCAATGGGCTCAATCAAATCCTATAATGAAGCTTTTTTACATTTCCTAGATGCCCTATGTATCATTGAGCTTTTAGATCTTATTCTGCCATAACAGGAGACTGTTACTTCTTTTGAAGACCTCAGATATACACTTTCTATCTCTATCCCTGTGTATCTTTGAAGCTTGATAATCCTTCTAATTTCCATATTTTTGATATTCAACAGTTTTTAGATCGAACATACTCATTCTGAGACATGTCCAGGTCGGTGTCCAAAGAGCCCTGAACTCCATACAATCAACACATTGGTTCTCCTGTATGAGATGGAGGAATCCTACATGTGTGTTCTAGTACAAATATGTTGTTGAAACATCATCGTGTGTCCAACATTTGTAAGAATCAAGAAAAACAAGTTTTGTTTGTAATATTTCTAAGTTTCTATGGGTTTTTTACACTAAGTTTACATCATCAAAGTTAAATATGGGTAAAGGAAGGTAAATCTATCAAGGAAGATTTGCATGAATTCTAGTATTTGACAGACATTTGACAGACCAATTTTAGTGCATTTTCACAACTAAGGTGTAAATCCTTAGTGGCGACTCCGTATTGAATGAATTTTTGATAAATGTCTTTAGTGTCTTAACAGTTGTCCTGTCAAGGGATCAATTTATCACTAATCTTTGCAAATATGGAAGGAAGAAGATATTTCTTTGCTAAAGACCCTACCAGAAAGTTGTTTCTAGAGATGGGAAAGATGAATTTAGAAGGAAGAAGAATCTAGAAAGTTGTTGGAGATTAGAAATAAAGAAAAGAGTTATCAATTGTGGAAACTAATCAGCCAGTCATTGAAGATTGCCATACTTCCTCAAGTTCTTTTGAATCAGGTAGTCTCTTTGTAAATCCAAATTCTCCAACTGGGAGAGGGTGCCTTATTTTGTATTGGAAAAAATTGCATCTCATTCAAATCCCTGTGTTCTCTAAAGATGATAGGATCTTCCAAGAAACAGAGTTTTTAGAGAACATTTATTCTGAGAATTGTATTCCTGTGCCCCACAGACCCCTCACTCCTCATCATTTTATTTCTCCTGTAAGATCACCTCCCCCAAAAAAATGGCCCAACCCCCACCCAGAACTCCGTTTGTTGTGAACACTTTTGGTCCCATAGATTTTAGAGGTATGGCTAGATATCCAAATGCTGTGCACCAAGATGTTAGAAATAGACTTCCTAAATTTCAAGGAAATAATTCCATTACTGGGGATTAGCACTTAAAGCTTTTTGTCCATACTATGGAAGACTTTGAGATCAAATTTAAGGATGTGTACATAAAATTGTTTATTCATACTCTAGAAGAGGATGCACGAGACTGGTATAAATCTTTCCCAGACAACTCCATTGATTCATGGATAGAAATGAAGAATGCTTTTAGATTACAATATGGAGATAAAACATATGCTAGGTTTCTTTTATTAGAATTTGAAAATGTAAAAAAGAATCCTAATGAGTCTATTCATGACTTCAATACAAAGTTCAATAAGACCCTAAATAGGCTACCTGTGATTCTAAGGCCAAGTGATGTTTCTTGTTTGATAAAATAATCTGATGCTTTTGATAAGAAGGCTGCCTATTATTTGAGGGATAAGAACCCAAAAAAATTGCGGCAGACCTTCACCATGGCTTTACAGATTGAAAATAATATCAAAGCAGTTGGAAAGCCTCCTAAGAGGTAAGGTATCAAGCTGATCAATCCAGAGAAGCCTCAGTTAAGTAAGTTTGTGGATCTAGAAGAGGTTGTGAAAAATTTGGCCAAATCTGTTAAGGAAATATCCTATAAACTGGCTAGAGAAGAGAAGGGCATTGGATAAAGTTTCCAAGGTCATCATAAAGCAAAAGGTCAAGAAATATTTGCAAATAATCCTAGGGGTGATCAAAGATCTGATGACAAAGGCAAAGGACTCATTGGATCAGGAAATAGACAACCCCAAGCCCGTGATAATAGAATTGTGCCTGATCCTTTGACTGCCAGAGTTTTTGTTATGGAAGAAGCCAATGAAATTGAGTGGTGTGACAGATTTTTCTTGCCACATGCCCCATGTGATGAAGACAAAGAAGTTGAGGAAGTTGATGATGACGTGTGCATCATGGGGGGGGGGGGTGCTCTACAAGCTCACAACAAGGAGAAACTGTGAATGAATTAATCAGTGCTAGAACTGCTGCAGATTTTTGGGATTGCATCCACCAGGTATTACCCCTTCCTCCCTCTCATACTTTTTAAATAGATATGGTACAAGATTTTGAATTTCCTAGTAATGATTTTGAATACTTAAGGGCATTAATGATTAAAAATTATGATGGAGGAATCCCTTCTGAGGAGGATAGGCAGTTGTTAATGAATGTTGTAGTTGGCC
Source organism: Taxus chinensis (assembly GCA_019776745.2). NCBI lineage: Eukaryota > Viridiplantae > Streptophyta > Pinopsida > Cupressales > Taxaceae > Taxus > Taxus chinensis. The sequence goes on from CM034156.1 coordinate 154,066,979, forward strand.
ATGAAAAGGAATATAACACTAGGAGTAAAGTTGTCAAAGGGGTAGGGCCTCAGGCCAAACAAAAAACTCCAGTTCTCACCAATATCTCAAAAGAAACTCCTAAGAAAGATACATCTGGAAAAATCCTTGTGTCCCCAAGCAGAACTGGTATCCCTACCCATGCTCAGACCATGAAAAATCCTTTGCTATCAGATGAGTTTCTCAGTTTTCCTCCAAATGTTGCCTTGCCCAAATATGTTCCTTATGACATTGCCCAAGTCTTGAGTCAGATCAAGATTTTTGTTCCAATTGTTGAGATGCTTAGGATTCCTGAGCACAAGAAAAGGGCCTTTGAGTATTTGGGATTGAAAGAAGAAAATATTACCCAAGGTAGAAATGTAAACAATGTTGAGACTCCTCCTACCATTGCAGAGTTAGAAAAACCCCAAGTGCTGGAAGAACTGGGTGAGCCACCTGAAGTATATTTGGGAACATCCTTGGTTGAGTCCCAACTGAATGTAGATCCATTTTTCACTACTCTGATTATTAGGGACAGGTTGTTACACAACTATATGTTTGATTCTAGAGCATCATGCAATGTTATGCCTCTTGAGGTCATGAATGAATTAGATATCAAAGTGACAAAAACTTATGGGAAGTGCACTGCCATGGATTCCAGAGAGGTGCCAGTGGTTGGATGTGTCAAGGGTTTGATAGTGCAACTTGCAGCCTTACCCAGGAAAGAACTTAAAACTAGATGTTGTTATTATTGATTGCCCTGCCAAATGGGGAATGTTGTTATCAAGAAAATGGGCTGCTAGTGTGGGTGGTAGTGTGCAAATGGATATGTCTTTTTCCACTATACCTATTGAGGGAAGCCTTGTAAAGTTGTATGGTGAAAATAAGATGCTACATCTCATTGAGGATCCCAATAATGCTTCCTATGAAGTGTTATACACTGACACTGATGCATATAACTTTGTTGGATTTTCTGATGGTAAAGAGCACAAAATTGATCAATGCAAGTCTCTTAATCAAGTAGGTTCTCCTTGGACTTTGTTGTTTGATGGGGCTTGCTCTAAATTTGGAAATGGTGTTGGTATTGTTCTGATATCTCTAGGACAAGAAGAGTTTGTTTTCTCTTTTAAACTCAACTTTGAGTGCACTAAAAATATTGTTGAATATGAAGCACTACTCTTGGGTCTAAGAATTGCTTGGAAATATGGTATTAGAGACATCATTGTTAAAGGAGATTCAGAGCTAATTGTTAAGTAGGTTAGAAAACTGTATGCAACAAAAAATCAGAGAATGAAGCAGTATAAACATGTAGTCTAGGATTTCATTGAGATGTTTGACTCCTTCAACATAATACATCATGATAGAAAGTACAATACTCTAGAAGACAAATTGGTTGTATTGGGGTCCAAATTTAAAAATTGTGTTGTATCCCCCTATTGTGAGTATAATATTGAGGTATTGACTAGGCCATTTGTTCTTGACAATGTTAAACACTGACAAGTGTTTGAAGATGACACCCAGGTGCAAAGGTTTTTACAGAACCAAGGAGAATTTTCTGATCAACGTATAGATTGGGATCCAATGGTTTGTGTGGCTGATGGAAAGGAGACTTTATTTGGCAAAGACATCATTCAGTTGAAGACTAATACTATTCCCAGAGGTTTGGTAGCACTTGAATCAAATTTTGATAATGTTGATTGCATTATCAATAGACACATGCTAGCCTCAAGGGATGTTGAAGAGAACTACATGGGCATGAAGGATAAACCACGTAAGATCTAGCTAGGTAGCAATCTGAGAAAGGAAGAAAAGTAGTCATATGTCCAATTGTTGAAGAAATACCAGGACTACTTAACATGGTCTTATTCTGAACTGAAAGCATACAGAGAGGATATTTTCTAGCATGAAATTCCCTTGGAAGCTTCTGCCAAGCCGTTTAGGTAGAAATAGAGGCCAATCAATCCACTCCTTTCCCTGAAGATGCAAGAAGAATTGAAAAAGTTAAGGGATGGAGGAATCATACAGCCCACAAGGTACTCATCATGGGTTACAAACTTGGTACCTGTCAGAAAGAAGAACGAAGATATAAGGATGTGTGTGGAATTTAGAAACCTGAATAGAGCATCAATGAAGGATAACTACCCTCTGCCAAATATTGAAAATATGTTACAATTGGTTATTGGTTCAGAATTGTTATCCACCTTGGATGGTTTTTCTAGATATAACCAGGTAGTTGTGAAGGAATCAGAGTGAATCAAGACTGCCTTTACCACTCCTTAGGGAACATATGTATATGTCAGAATGCCTTTTGGTCTAATGAATGTTGGAGCCACTTTCCAAAGAGAAATGGATGTAGCTTTCTCTGGCTATATTAATGATTTCATTGTTGTATATCAAGATGATGTGACTGTTTTCTCTAGAAAAAGGAATGACCACCTGCAACACTTTTAAAAAATGCTGTTAAGATGCAGGGAGTATGGTATTTCACTAAATCCCAAGAAGTGCCACTTTGGAGTTCAGAAAGAAAAGTTCCTTGGACACATTGTGTCAAAGGAAGGGGTCATGATTGATCCTAAGAGGGTAGAAGCCATCAACAAAGTCCCTATTCCAAGAACCAAGAAAGGAATTCAATCCTTTTTTGGGAAGATTAATTTTATTAGGAGATTTATCTCCAACTTTTCTGAACTAACTATCCCAATCACTAGCATGCTAAAGAAAGATCAAAGTATCAAATGGGAAGAAGCAGCTATTCAAGCTTTTGCTGGGATCAAAGAAGCATTAAAGAATGCCCCTGTTTTAGCAGCTCTAGATTATAAGAAGGCTTTCCAAATGTTTTCTTTTGCTTTAGAAAGTACTATTGCATCTGTATTGTTGCAGAAGGATGATGAGGGAGCTGAAAGACCAATTTCCTTTTTCAGTAAGGCATTACAAGGAGCTGAGCTAAAATATACTATCATGGAGAAGCAGGCATTTTCTTTGGTAAAAGCAAAAAAGGTCTTCAGGCCATATATTCTAAGTTCCAAAATCATTGCTTATGTTCCCCACACCATGGTGAAAGATATCCTATCAGAAATGGAGGTTTCAAGCAAGAGATGCCGATGGGTAAACAAATTGCAAGAGTATGATATGGATATCCAAAAAAAAAATTGGTTAGAGGTTTGGGCCTGGACAAAACTTATGGCAGAGAGCAATCTACAAGAAATTGAGGTAAATGAAGTTGAAGAAGAAAGTCTGAATGTCCTTGAAAAACTGATAAATTTTGAATGGTACAAGGACATCATTTTTTATCTCAAACATCTACAGTGCCCTGAACATTTGAGCAAGAATAAAAAAGAGCACTTAATTTAGCTTCCCAAAAATATGTCATTACTGATTTTGGGTTAGCTTGGAAGAACCCTGAGGGAGTTCTCTTAAGATGCATTACTGAAGATGAAGCCCCTAAAATAATTGTTGATCTCCATGGAGGAGTTTGTGGGGGACGTTTTTTTGGAAGAGTCACAACTCATAAGATCTTAAGGGATGGTTATTGGTGGCCAATTATTTTCAAGGATACAACTCTGTTGGTAAGAAGATGTGAAAGTTGCCAACGCTTTTCTGGAAGACTGAAAGCTTCAGGCTCCCTTCCTTTGCAACCTGTATTATTTGAAGCCCCATTTAGGCAATGGGGAATGGATTTCATTGGGGAAATTTCTGATCCTTCAAGTGCATGCCATAAGTGGATACTAGTGGCCACAAATTACTTCACCAAGTGGGTGGAGGAAATCCCCACCAAGAAGACAACTCACCAAATTGTCATGGATTTTATCCTGAATTATATCATCTACAGATTTGGGGTACCTACCAAAATAGTTGCTGATAATGCCATGAGATTTTGAGCTAAACCTTTGATGGCCATGTGCCATGAATATGGGATCAATTTGACATATGCTTCCAATTATAATCCCCAAGGAAATGGACAAGCAGAGTCCAACAATAAAAATTTGTTGAAGATAATTAGAAGAACTTTGGAGTTGAACAAAAGGAAGTGGGGTGAGCAGTTGAAATTTGTTGTTTGGGCTGATCGAATCACTATTAAATGAGCTACTGGAAAAATCCCATTTGAGTTGGTGTATGAAAATCAAGATCTTCTACCCCTGTATATGAAATTGTCTTCTTTTCAATTTCTTCAACAAATGGAAGATCAAGAGATTAGTCCCTATGATGCTTGCATAAATCGGATTATTGAGTTAGATGAAGAAAGAAGGGCATCCCATCAGAGACATGTTAAATTCAGAGAGAAATTGAAGAAGTTTTTCAATAAGAAGGTGAATCCAAGAGCTTTCAGTGTGGGAGATCTTGTGCTATTATGGGATAGCAGGCATGAGGATAAGGGAAAACATGGAAAGTTTGATGCATTATGGATGGGCCCTTATTCAATTGACATTCAAATTGGTGAACATACCTTCTTCTTAAAAGACTTAGATGGGGAATTTCTTGAGTTTCCTATTAATGATAGGCATTTGAAACATTTCCTTGATTGATTTCTTAGAATCAAGGTATACACCATTGTACAGTGTATAGTCATTTGGTTTCTTTCTGATTTCATGTTTTTCTGTTTTGTTTCATCCTTGGTCCTTGGTGGCCATTTTGTTGGTTTCTCGGTTCATCCTTGGGGGAGTTGGTTATTATTGTTCTGCTCTGCAAGCTTGTTCTTTGACTCCATTGCCCAATGGTTTATTTTTGGCACTTGGTCTGCTATTTGTTCTTGTGGCACTCACAGGGAGTGCCCATCCCTGAGTTAGAGCCGATGTTGGTGCTTAATTTGATCTTGCCCCATTTGTACTTGAAATTCTTTAGTTTGCAGGCTCTATCATATTTTCTATCTCCCCGTGTTGATGCGTGAAAGCTCTGTCCTTCATTTGGTTTCCATGATCAGTCCCTTCCTTTGGTTGAGGATCATTTTAAATCCAAAATTTGTTTTCCATTCCTCTGTCCATGTGAAAGAATTTGTAACTTGGGCGTAAACTTGGGTTTTTTCCCTTCCTTCCATTTTTCCACAGTCACATTTTGTTTTCCCTGTCAATTTTTGTCCCAATACCTATGGAAAAGTGGTCCTTTCTGATTTGATGCAGCTCGATGGATCACATTTGGGCCTTATATCATTTCCAAATTCTCTATCCTTAAAGAAAGATTCATTTCTGGGCACAAATGGTGATTTCCTTACATTTTATGGTTTGACAGGTGTGTTTTCCCCGTCAAATTTATATCTCAGCATCTATGGAAATGTGGCCCTTTCTGATTGGATATGGCTTGGAAGGGAACTTTGAACCTCTAAAGCCCAATTCTACTAAAGTTTTGTCCATGTGGAGGGCTTACGCTCATATGAAAAGTCACCTCTTGGTTTGACCTTTGGAGTTGCACCAGGGAGACACGTGGAGGTTTCTACTGCCTTGCCAAGACTTAGACATTTTTTTCATGCGGCCAATGTAGCTTTTTTAGACCATGGACACATGGAGGGCTGACACTCATTTGAGGATCTGCCTCTAGGTCCTAGCTTAACAGTTGTGCCAAGGAGACACTTGGTGACCCCCACTTGTTTGGGGTCTCCGCTTTTGGGGACCATCTCAAAGTTGTGCTAGGGATACACGTGGAGGCTTCCTCTGGCTCCTTTCTATACTTAAACTTTTCAAGAAAATTTCTAAAGGCCTGGGACATGTGGAGGGCCCACACCTATTTGGGGACCTGCCCCTGTACTTTACTTTTGAAGAAGCGCCGAAGGGACACTTGGAAGTTTCTGCTCACTCTGCCCTTGCTTGGACTTTTCAACGGCTAAGGAAAACTATCTCAGACCCTAGACACATGGTGCCTTCTGCTGGTCCTTAAAAATTTTCAACAACTCTTCCAGATTGAGACATGTGGTGAGCTCATGCTTGTTTGGGGTCTCCACTTTTAGGCACCATACCAAAGGTGCACCAAGGAGACACGTGGAGGCTTCCGCTGGCTCCTTTTATACTGATACTTTTCAAAGGCCAAAAGTCATTTTTCTTGGGCCCAGGGCACGTGGAAGGCCCGCACTTGTTTGGAAACTTACCTCTGTACCTCACTTTTGTAGTTGTGCCAAGGAAACACATGGAAAACTCTAATCTAAAGTTGAGAAGGGGTAGAATCAATGGTTGTTGTGCATTGCATCTATTTTTTCCACCATTTTTGCTCCGAGACTCCTGGAGATGTGAATACGCATTGTTTTTCATCATTTTTTGATGAAATTCCTTGTCATTTTTGTCTACAAAGTGCCATTGAATGGATTTAGAACTTAATTTGTGAGTCCAAGGATTGTAAAGGGTGATATTTTGAAGTTGGAATTACTCAGGCACTTACAAAAATGTGAATTACCAGGGAAGCTAGATGCAGAGTAGAGTTGTAGAGGAAAGAATGGGAAAAGGATGAAATGATGGAGGTTGTAGGTGCAAAGGATGAAAAGGAGTTTCCTCGAGGGCGAAAAGGATTTCTTGTTAGATCCAGCTATACAAGGCCACCAGAAAATGATTAAAATGGGGATTTCTTGTATGACAAAATAAGAATGATTAAAAGGACTGTCAAAAAGTTTTGGCATGACATCCTAGTCATTAGTTGAGGGTCTGAGAAATGTGATCAGTTCATAATTTGTCCACCTGGCAGCTTTCGGGTATGAATTTTTTAAACGTCACTTTCTGAGGAAAATTGGTAACAAGAAAAGGTTCCTCGAATATTCTTATTTTTGGGGGGAAATTTTGGGATGAGTGAGCGAGTGAAATGTATAAATGCAATGAGAATACTCTTGCAAATGGTTGGGGGGTTGAATTCTTAAGAGAAAATTTGAGAGAGCCCATCTTCCTGAGAGACCAATCCGAGAAACCTGTTAATTTCCTGTGTTTTAGATTTCAATCACGTCAAGTTGGGTGAGTGTACAACCATTGAACAAGCTCTAAGACATTTCAAAGAAACTTTCCCCTGCTGATGAATCTAATCAATTTCAAATTAATCTGTGTCAATCTTGGACCAATTTGTGTCTGCTTTATTTCAAAATGTTTGCAAGTAGTTTTTCTTATTCCTATTGTAATCTTGTGTTAAAGTCCCTCTAAATCACACAGGATCTCATCCCTGTGATAGTTTAGTGGCATTTGCAATTTCATTTCAAGAAGACCCTTCATCCTGCAATGAGATAAACAATTTAAAATCATTTTACTATCATTTGTTGATAAAGATTGTTTGTAAGCCTTTGAGTGTATCTTAGGCATGAGGAACCAGGGGTCTTTGATGCTTAATTGAGTCTTTGGCTTGATATTTCATGTTAAATTCTTGGAGATTGTGTGAAAATGTGTAAATATGGGCCTCCATTGATGCACACCTTCTGGTTGAAGGAATATTTTATCTATTCTGAAGCATTCTGTCATTTAGTTTTCCAAATGTTGTGAAGGTTCTCAAAGATCTGGCATAATCAATTTTATCCTACTTAATCTCCCACCAAAATTATTCAAAACAATGAATCCTACCTGAACTACCCCTTTTTTCCCTGTATGTCCACAAATGTATAAATTCTACTGCCAAAATATGCAGAAGCAACTAGGATCCCATAATGTCTTTCATAACCTTTAGCCTTGTTTATAAAATATCACCATTATTTAGAAGTGACAACTCGTGAGAGTTAAATTGTGGTGCATTGATCATATTTCTTATGGTCCCATTTCAAATTTATGAAAAGAAGGATATCTTCATTCGCATTCACCGACAGAGGTTACAAAATGGGTCCTCTCACCCTAGTTGAAAGGCACAGCCTAAAGCAGTGAGGATAGATCAAATCCTTAATGAAGGTGCTATCCATTTCTCTGATGCCCAAGTGACAAAGAGTCAGAAAAATCCCCTCCTTGGCTACAAAATGACTCATAATATGATCTGTCTATCTCTTAGTGTCCTGCTAAATTGTTGATGCTACTCGGTTTCCAAGGGAGAATTAATTTGGATACCAACACATTATATTGATGTCATGGAAATTAAATGGTTTAGGTATAGGTGTAATGCATTATTGGATTTAATGGTTTAGTTTCCAATGTATTGATGGTATGGAAACTAGATGATTAGACATGTTTTGGTTGATATTGTTGTGAATATGAGATGATGATGTTTTGATTTCCAAGTTATTGTTTTAATGGAAACTATCTATGTAGGTATGGTTTGGCTGATGTTGTTATGATATGAGATGCCGTTGTTTTGATTTCCAAGTTATTGTTTTTATGGAAACTGGCCATGTAGGCATGGTTGAATTTAATGTGGATTTTCAATGTATTGATGTTATGTAAATTAAATGCAGGCATGGTTTGTTTGTATTTGTTTTGATTTCCTTTCCATTATATTGATGTTATGGAAATTAAATGATTAGGCATGAGAAATTTATGGTTTGTTTTGCATTAATTTCTAAGTTATGAAAATTAAATAACTAGGTTTGTTTATGGTGGAAAAAATGGTAGGGGAAAAGAGTGGTTGAGCTAACCCCTAAGGGCCCCATGCCATTGTAGTGCTGCCTACATATCCCTTATGAAAGGGGCCTCAGGCTATTGTAGTTCTCCCATAAGATAGAGAAGAATAAGATGGTCGTAGGTAAGTTGGGGTAGGTTTGGGCAAGGTAGGTTGGGCAGGTTTGGGAAAGGTAGGTTGGGCAAGCGAATTAGCTAAGGTAGATGTATGATGTCGGTTGAATGAATTGCCATGGCATGATGGTGTTAGATGATTGAGATAAGTGTAGGTGAGACGAGAAGAAAACATAGACATTAGGTGTTAAAGGTCTTGTAATACTATAGAATCAATAAGTAGTCAGAGGAAAACTGAAAAGAATAAAAAAACTCCATTGTTGGCAAGGACCATAATGGGCATACCAAAGATAGGCTTATGAACATAAACCCCTAAAGGTTTTGCATGATTGATAGGTCTAAGGATGAAAGAAGTTACATGATCATGAAGTGTTGAATGAGCGTAACATCCCTTGATTAGGTATGAGAAAATAAGAAAGGATAAGGTGAAATGGTTTGTTAAGTGTAACCTTGTTGTGAGACAACATGCCCCTTCTACAAGATACCCAAAACCAGAATAGGCAATTGCATGACCAAAAGTTTTTTTTTTTAATTTTCTCAACTCTTTGCTTTTTTGTTTTGTTTTCATAGACTAATTGATGTAGGAAATATATGTGGGGATGAATAATATATTCTCCTTGAGGTCTTCATGAAGCAGATTGATGCGGGAAGCTCCAGTATATTTTTATTTTACTTTGATAGATTAGTCTTCTTTTTTGATAGACTATGTACAATAGGTGGTTGGATTTTTATAGTTGTCCTTCTAGGGAGTAATTTATTTATATTAGAGAGAGAGAAAGAGAGTCATCTTATTTGCAAGAAGTTTGACTCACATAGTAGATTTTTTGTTATCGCACAATTTTTCATTATTTTTGGACTTAAAGTCATGGATAAGACTATAAAGGAGTATAGGCCTCTTTTATGAAGGAAAAACCATAACATGAAAATATTAGCTATGAAAGAGAGGTTTCAAGTGATGAATAACCATGATATTCCATCCTAAAAATGATGAAAAGTATTCACGAGAATCATGCCATGAGTAGAGCCATGGTACTCATATTCAAGATAAGGTTGAATGGTGACGGATAATCACACAATTATGTTTGAGTCACTGGTTCTTGAAATAGGTAGGTGGAAGGAGAGGTTCACTCAAAGGATGATCATATAAGTGACATAAAGTGATGTAGTACTTTATTAAATAGTAGAACGGTCAAAGATGCAAGCCATTAAGGGGATCAGGTTTGGGCTTACACTCAAGAGAAGATAAATGATAAGATCTTGACCATAGGTATAGGTAATGATATAAGGTCCAAGAAAATTAGGAGAAAACTTGCCCCATTTAATTTTCTCAACTTTGGCTACATGTTGATTTTCCTTTAAGACAAGGTCACCAATATTGAAGGTTCATTCATGAACATGTTTTTCATAGGCACGCTTGATGCATTTTTGGTAGATTTGAAGGTGGTCTAGAGAATTTAGACGACATTCATCCAATAACTCAAGTTGTGTCGAATTTTCTTAAAAAAAATTGTCGTCAAAGAGCATATATTTAAGTGATATATGGAGAGATGGAATTTGGACTTCGAGAGGTAGGACAACCTTTGTACTATAAACCAAAGAGAAAGATGTGGTAGTGGTAGAGGTGCGATAGGCCCATAAGGCAAAAGGAATGTGAGTGTTCCAATCCTTACCAATATTGTCAACAAATTTCATAAGAATTTTGTTGAGGGTTTTGTTAGTGGATTCAGATTGGATATTTATTTGAGGCTAATATGGTGAAGAAAAAATGAGTTGAATACTGAAATTATTGTATAGTTTGCGTAGGGTATTATTTTTGAATTGTTTTCCATTTTCAGTGATGAGGCGATAAGGAACACCAAAGTGAAAAATTATATGATGGTTGATGAATTCACATATTTTCTTGGCTTTGGTAGAAACGAGAGGGACTAATTCCACCCATTTAGTTTAGTATTCAATTGTTGTGATGATTTAGTTGTGACGTTGAGAAGAACAAGGGTTAATATTTCCAACAAGGTCCAAACCCCATTGTGAAAAGCACCAAAATTCTCGGTAGACTTGTAAGGCATGACTAAGAGTGTGGTGAAGGTTAGCATACTACTGAAACTTGAAAAAATGTTTTACGTATTAAAAAAAGTCCTGGTTTAGGGTTGGTTAGTAGTAGTTGAGTCGAACAATATGCTTTGCGATAACAAGACCACTAAAATTTCCTCCATAAATCCCATCATGATTTTTTTGATAGTGTATGGGATTTCAAAATTGGTGAGGCACCGTAGGAGGATACCATCAAAGACACATTTATAGAGAAAACCCCCCATGATGACGTAATGAGAGACACTTTTGAGGAAGCCTCGTTGTCTATTGCAAGTGAGATATGGAGGTAGAATTGAAAGGGAGAGGTAATCAACGAACTGCTTATACCAAATGTCGCATAGGTCATTTTTTATTCTTCCCCCAAAAAATATTTCATGGAATAGATAAGAGGGTGACTACAACCTTTGTAATGTGACAAATATTTTTGAGTCCGAAGGTGAGGATGGTATTTGAGAACAAGGTAAACCATGGTATCTGCAAATTTGTTAGTGGACTGTAGAGTGGTTTGAATGAGGAAATGATCAAATGTGGTCAAAAGTATGTTGACATCATGTTTATACTTTTGAATTTTCTCATTATGACACTGGTACAAACCATTGACTTGGTTCACAACCAGTTGATAATCACCAAAGATATTAATGGATTTAACATATAGGATAATGATAGTTTGAAGACCTAACACAAGTGCTTCATATTTGACCATGTTGTTGGTGCAGTCGAAGTCAAGTTTAAAGGATAGAGGCATAGGATCTCCATCAAGAGGAATGAGTATGACCCTTGCACCTCCACCATTTTGACATTTGGATTCATTAGAAAATAATGTCATTTAGTAAACGATGTCATTCAAAGAAAGAGTGGAAATGGATTCATGAGGAAAATCAAAGTTAGTAGATTAATTTCTAGGAAGAGGAGTGTCTGTAAGTTGATATGCAATGGTTTGTCCCTTGAAAGACTTTTGATAAATGATTTATAGGTCTAGGTCTGCAAGGAGTATAAGCCAACACATGGTACGTTACTATTGGTAAGGCTTAGCATACATGTAATGTAAGGGATAGGTGTTAGTGACGACGATAATTTTATGATTAAGTAGGTAGTGGCAAAGTTTGATGCCCATGAAGACCAAGGTGAGGCAAATATTTTCAACGTGAATATACCTAGTCTTATAGTCTAAAAGAGTATGACTTATGTAATAAACCGCTTGCTCCCTATGTTTCTCATCATGATGAATGAGTATGGCACCCAAGGAATGGTCAGTGGAAGAAATATAGAGGTAACAAGGTTTGTCATCCTTAGGTGGGATGAGAATAGGTGGTTGAAGAATATATTTATTCAACACTTCAAAGGCTTTATGATACTCATTATTTCAGTTGAAGGAGACATCATTTTCGAGGAGATGATGAAAAGGGTGACTTTGATAAGGAAGTTGGGAAATAAAGCATCGAATGGATTGTAATTTTCCTTGCAAACTATGAAGCTATCAAAAGTTATTAGGTGGAGGCATCTCGAGAATAACCTTGATTTAAGAAAAATTGACTTCGATGCCCCATAAGGAAATGATGAAACCACGGATTTTTTCGGAGGGAATGGAAAATACACTTATTTGGTTAAAGGTGAATGCAGTATTGAATGAGACGATCAAAAAAGACTTTAAGAAATGTTATCAGTCCAAAGTGCTCCTCATTTTGGATGGTAATCTAATTTCTAACTTGGACCAGAATGATAGGATTCCCTCTGAGTTGTGGGTGTCTCAAAATGAGGGAAACCTCTAGAAGGGCTGGCTCCATTAGATGAATCACTAAAAATCTGTAATCTTATTGAGTTGAATGATAGATGAAATTAAAAACGAAAAATAATAAAGGTGATACACCAAACTTTGTGTGGGGCTGGGCCTGTAAAAACACACTTATCAGCTGGATTTAGATCTGAAGGATTCACTTCATTCAATAGTAAATAGGCTCTGCATTCAATAAGGTATTAAAAAAACACACTTAAGTGATAGAAAATAAATTAAACTCACTTGATGGAGGTGTTGTTAGGCTATTTGATATGCAAAGGAATAAAAAATTCAATTAAACACACTAAAAACCTTCTTAGACACACTGCAATAAAGATTCAGAATGGAGGAAAAATCAGTCTCTATTGCTCAAAAGGTGAAAAGTACAATCAATTTTACAGCATAAATCTATAAAAAATTAGCCCCTCCATGCTTGTAAAAGCCATGGACAATATATAGAGAAAGATACTCCTACTCTCCCCCAAAATATAATCATACAACTACAACCAAAGTGTCTGTACATGCATAAATCTAATCCCCAATGAATATAATAAAAAGAAAGGATAATAATAGCCTATTATCCTATGTTGGGCTCTGGCTCATCTAGTTAGTTTTTGTTGACTCCACAAATATGCCTTTTGCTTGAAACAACATGTGTGCGAGATTTTGAAAGGAGTAAGGTATTACAACATGTATTAGTATCCTAAAAGGATATTTTTGGCTTCATTCATCTTTGGATTGGCATGCATGATGGTTAGCCATGTGGAAAAGGCTTATGCAAAAAGTTTCTAATTTGTCTTCTTATGCAAAATCTATTCATGGCTTTATCTTTTGCACTATATGCATGATATTCAAATAATTTGGTCTCCTCACTTGGCTAATAATAGCTTGATGGATGAAGTGTTTTAGCATGATTAATCCTTTCTCTTTGAAGATAATAATAATGCATAATATGCCTTAGCCCACATGAGCATAGAAAGAGGGGGGCAAGGTAATTATGTGACCCTTGTATTTGTAATTGTCAAAGGTTTTCATTTTTTCCTTTTTCGGAAATAATAATTATTTCAAAATGAAAACCTAAATATACGTAACACTAACCCAAGTTGGGTTAGGGTTATCTCTCTACTTGACATGTGTGCTCCGTGAGTAGAGGGTCGAGTTAATATAAGAAAAAACAAGGAACACTAATCATTATTTCATTCTTCTCCTAAGATCCATCGAGCTAGGGTTAATTTGGCAAAACGTTGCTGTGCATTTTTGTGGGTCACCATTTGAGCTCTGCTATTGGCTAATGGATTTTTGAGCCACCATTTGTGGAAGAAAAGTGCTCTATTTTACCACTCCGCTACCATATTTTTAAAGAATGAGCTTCTGATTTTAGTAGTTTGCTTCACAATATGCATTTATGGGGTTTATTTGAGCATCTCACCATGAGTTCTTTGTTTGTTGGTCATACCTGATATTTGGCTATGTTGGCCATGATTGATCTTTGTTGAGTTTCTTAATTTTCAAGTTGAGCCAAAACTTTTAGATTTGAGCTCAATGTTACCGTTCTATGTGGTAAGTTGCAAAGATTTTATTTTTCTTTTGCTTTGATACTTTGGTTTAAGATGGATTCTCTATATTATGAAGTTATGCCATTTGATTTACATATGGGTGATTTGAGTACATAGATTTTCTAATACCCTTTAATGGGTTTACAACTATTTTATTTGGGGCTTCCTTCTAGACTTTGCAATGTGGTTCGATGTTCCTTCATTATGAGTTTGCTATTGGCTTGCTATTTGAAAAGGTAAACCCCAAACCTATATTAGATCTGGTCCCATCATTTAGCTCATCCTTCCTTTAATGTAGTCACTTTCGATATTTTCTCAAGTATTTACTTTTGCAAATTACTCTGGTTTATCATTTCCTTCCTTAGTCTTGGCTATCTCGAGCTTGGTCTAGATCATCTCACTATTTGAAACTCTATATGTTCTGTTGAATTCAATTTTGGGTTTTCATTACTTCCATTATGCTTTATAAATGATTGATATAGCTCTTATTTTTTGTCGAGATATTTCCATCTTGGTCCTTGGCTGAGTTGTTTGTATTTAGCTAGTTGTCTCCACTTTTGAGTTGGTGTATAGAATGGTAAGCTTTGTTGGGTCATTGTTTCTTTGAGATTGACCTTTTTTTCTCTGTGTTAGAACTCAAACCGCCATGAACTCCATTATGCCTGATTTGGGCATGATATAGGTTATAATTAGCTCTGTCAATTCGAGATCCTAGGTTACTCTCAATTTTTCCCTCTTCAGAGAGATCTTATCTTCTACTATTGGCTTAGCTTGATTTGTGAGCTTTCTGAAACTGAAACTAGCTCAATTTTGAGTGTTCGACTTGTGTATTTCTTGAAAAATGGACGTGACTATTTTAATTGACCGTTATGGTTTGTTTTGTTGATAGATTGATGATTTGCATTATATTTTGGGTTTGTTGTACCTTTATAGGTCTCATAGAGAATAAAAAATCTGCATATTCCGGTTTCGGGCTTAGTTAGCTCTATTTGGGAATTTCTAGCTCCTTTCACGATTGATGTTGCTATGCTCTATTTTATACAATGAATTATTGTCTTGAAAATGGACTCGTGTCTGAGAATTGTACTTATTACAAGTTTTATGATTGCAAATGAAATTTATGCTGCTGTTATAAGGACATACTCTAAAGACTATATTAGCCTGACATCTACAAAATTGAAGAATTTGTAATTGCAAAAACGGTTGTAATCTCTAAACTATTCCAATATTTTTTTGTGAATGTATGGGTGACTCTCCTTCAATTGAATCTTCACTCTCTATATTTACTGTCTCCTTCAAGGGCACTTGTAAATACTTCATATTTTATGGATTTTTCTTTGTAATTATTCCTAAATACCATTTGGATCCTTTGAGTACTGTGTACCTGTATTTCAATATAGATTTTTGCAATGATGCATTATTTATTTAAATTTGCACAATAGACCTATAGCTATTTCCTTTCTATCTATGTGATTTATTTTGCAATCTTAAAAATTCATAATAGCCTGGAAATTTCTTCTTGAAAATTTTCACTGTAGCATCTGTATGGCTTTCTTCATTTTCTCTTGACATTCATGTAATGTAAAACTGTTCATTCATGATATGCTCCTCAATGTTGTGAGATGGCTAGGATCTTGTCCCTCCTCAAGACAGCCTATGTAAAAGTCATTAATATATAAGTATTGTATTCATGTTGTTGTAATTTCATGAAGAATTTTGATGACTATAGCCTAAATGTTGCTCTCTTTGGTCTTGAAGAAACATCATTCTCTCTAAAAGCATAAATATTTTGTATATTTGTAAACAAACTTGCACTTGTATCTTGAACTCAATATTGATTTGGAAAATCAATTTTCTTTGCTACTTGACCATTTTGGAAATGAATGTTTTCCTCTTATTTTCATGTCTTGGATGCTCTGTAGATTTGATTTTACGCATCTTGCCAACATAAAGGTACAAGAATTTCTTATAAGCTTGATATATGTTACAATGTTGCAAAATTGACATGTTCTTTTGCAGTTAAACATTGATTGTTGGAGGAAGATTTCTCTGTAAAATGCACAAGATTCATTCAATTTCATAGGACTGTTCCTTGAATATTGTCAATAGATATCTATAATGACATTGTTCCTTCTGAAAAGGAGTTGAATATTGTTCATATTCTACTTCTGCATCACTTAGTCACATAGATCATCTAAAAAACAAAAAATGTGCCCTGTGACCTTGCATTTACTACATTTGTAAAGCATCCTCATTTACATTCACTAATTGATATAAATCTGGGAAAACATGTATCATTTGAACTGCATACTATTGATGCAAAGTCTTATGTTTATGTTATCATACAGTTGACATCTATGTTGTTCTTCATCTTTGTAAGATAGTTGTGATGTATCTCAAGGGTGTGATCTTGTTTCCTTCAAAGGTTGAATTCCTGTTGTATTTCTATTCTTGACTCCTGCGACCTGAAAATCTGAATTGTAGATGTAATTTCTTGTACTTGATTGGAAATGAATATTTTGATCTTGCCTATTATTTCTACCATGTACTTGCACACTTGAAAGATCTAGTTAGAAAAATGGGGTAACAATCTTTCATTTCATGCTTCACTGATTTTTATTTCTTAAAATGCTCGAAAAATTGATTTTCTCCTTCTTGATATGACTCTAAAAGTGGTACTTAAATTATATTAAGTGATAATGACATGTACTTTGATGATTCTACAACTGATTCCTTCTCATGCACACTTACCTGATTGCTAATGCATATATATATGAAATTGATAGCATGAGGTATCTTTTACCCTGAGCTCTAACCCTTATGTTTTCCTCTTTCAGGTACTTGGAGTTGCAGCTTGGGCAATCTAAAAATCTTGGAGCAACCTTCACACTTAGGAAATGATGGGTTACTCATCCCTCATGCTTTCAAATTTTTATTTATCTACATTTTATTTTCTGATCATAGCCATATCCCACGGCTTATGTGTGACAATTGTAATATTTCTTTATGAATATATGAAATTACCTTCTGTTATGAGTTGTATAATTTCCTTCTACATTTGTTTTTGTAATCATGATGTGGAAGGAACTTAAGCAACTCAAAACATAATAAAATTTCACCTAAGCATAAGGAAATAACCTAAATTAATTATACGTGTCCTTCAAATCTTCCACTTGATTGTAGTTCCAGAACGCGATCCTGATACATGCTACCCTTTTTACCTTCCTCTAGGATTTGCAATGGTCTTCCACGACTGTTCTATAACTCTAATGAAGGTGAAAACTTGGAATGACAACATCTATGAGGAATGGCTTTCTGTAACAACACTTGAGTTACAGATTTGATGTTATGTTGTCCCCAAAACCATCTAAATGAGAAACCATGGGAATTTTTTTTCTATAACCCTACCCGATGATTGACCAAAATGGTCAACATCTTGGCAACTTTGTTGTTTAGGTTACTTGCTAACCTGTAAGAACCCCTGAAAATGGCTATTTCAGCCATTAATGCCAACTGAAAACCTACCAAACTTGAACATGCATGACCAAGGATGTATATTGTTGATAAAATTGATAATCCCTCTGAAAAATGACAAAAAACAATGGAAACCTGTGCAAAAATGGACACGGGGGAAAACAAAACCTCTACGAGGCATGCCATTAAAGATGGTAACCATTATTGAAAATCAGGAAAATGCTGAAAGGATGTGTTTAGAAAACACTTAGAGGAAATCATGTAAACTATAATATTGTGTCAATTTATCTTATTTAGAAATAATGCTTCAATGGATCTTGTTGACTAGGATTGGAAGCTCTTCTCCATTTGTCTATGTGCAAGCTGAAATGTATTGTGTAACTTGCATTTAGTGATAATTTATGGTCCACTCCATAGTAAATCAAACTTTGTATGAACACATGGCTTTTCTCGGTCCTCATCCCATTTCAAAACTAAGTCACCTTCATTGAAGACTCGTGCTTTGGATTTCTTATCAAATGTCCTTTTTATTTGAGCCCAATTCTTCTCCATGGACAACATAGCTTCATTTATGATTTCTTCAAGCTCCATAAGCTGTAAATATCTTACTTCCATGGGTTCATTATCTAATAATTCCATCTAATGCATAAGTTCTAAAGCTAATGTTCAAGAGAAATGGGTAACTTTGCTTCTAAACCATAAGCCAAATTGAAAGGTGAGTTTGAAATTGACCTTTTATGAGTAATTCTAAATTCCCATAAGGATGCCTTCAACTTATCGTGCCAAGTACACTAATTTTCATCAATGGTTCTTTAGATTATTCTGAGTAGATTCTTGTTTGTACTTTAGGCCAATCCATTACCTTCTGGGTAATAATTGGATGAAGTACTCAAATAAATTCCATTTTGAACATTCCATGAATCAATCCTTACACCTAAAAAATCTTTAACATTATCTAAAATAATGGTGAAAGGTACACCAAACCTTGTAACTTATGCCTTCGTAAAAATACAAGATGTTCATCTTATTACCTTCCTTCAAAGCAATAGCTTCCATCCACTATGTGAAGTAATTGGTTGTGGTGAGTATCCATCTGTGGCCATGAGCTTGAAGGTAGGTTTATGAGACCTATAAAATCTAAACCCCAATGGGAAACGAGTTTATCAATTGAAATTGGTTGCAATGGTAAGGCGATAAGTCTTTATTTTTCTATAAAGAAAGCACATTTATGACATTTCCTTACCCAAGCATGGTTGTCTTTGAAAAGAGTAGGCCAATAATATCCTCCTTTCATGATCTTAAGGGATGTAGTTTTAGATGAATATTGCCCTCCTCCTTGGATATCATGAAACTTCTCAAGAAACCTTTCAACTTGGTTTTGATCAACACATCTTAACAAGACACCATTGATATATTTCTTGAATAACATATCATTGACCAACAAATAAGGGATGGAATTAAGTTTGAAATACCCTATTTTTGAGTTGTCCAAACCTGTTGGGTATATACCATGCTGAAGATACCTGGACATGTTGAGAATCCAATATGTATGTTACTGATTTTCTACATTTTCAGGTTCATTCTGCAACAAATAGAACAACTTATTTGCTGTCATGCAAGTCTTGAGCCAAGTGTTCACATAATCCTTTGCCTCTAATTAGTTTGGTCACTTTAATGGTGATGTCATATTCCATAACTTGAGTGATCCAACTGCTCTTTTTTTATATATCTTTGTTCAATAAAAATTGTTTAATGATTAGATGTGTAACCATCAGAATAATTCTTTTGTTAGAGAGAAAATGCCTGAACTTCTTAAGAGATCTAACAATTGAAACTACATGCTTCTTAATGAATGAATACCATGTCTCGTACTCCATTAGAATTTGGTTGAAAAAAAATTTGGCTGCTCCAATTCTTCTTGATTATGGTGTGTTAAAATTGTTGCAATAGTTCCATGTTAGCATAAGCATACAACATGAATTTTTTTGAAAATCAGGATTTATAAGTGTTGGGGTAGTAGTTATGGTTTTCTTGATGGCATCAAAACTGCTCATTCCTTCTTTTAACCAAGTGAAATTCTTATCTTTCTTGAGCATGTTGGTTAAAGGATTTGCAAGTGTAAAAAAATCAACAATATATCTTCTTATAAAATTGATTTTTCCAAGGAAACTATAAAGTGCTTTTTTATGTTTTGGTAATCCTAAAGCAATAATATCACTTACCCTTTCTAGATCAATCAACATACCATGTTTAGAAATAATGTGACCAAAAATATTACCTTTGTGGAATGAAAACACAACACTTTTAGGATTAAGTGACACACCAAAATCTCTACACCTTTCAAAGAATTCTTTGAGCTGCACTAGATGATCACTTGCAAGCTTTGAAAAAATAGTGATATCATCCAGATAAACTAAGGCAAAATTATTGATAATACCTTGAAAAGCCATGTCCATAGAATGTTAAAAATTTACACCAACATTTGACAAACTGAATGACATATTTTTATAAGCATAAGTGCCCCATTTTATAGTAAATGTTGTTTTGTACTGATCTTACTCCTTGAAAAGTATTTGATTATATCCACTATATCCGTCAAGCAAGGGATATCTCTCTAAACCAACAACTAACTAAATATTCTACTCCATAGAAGGAAAAGGATAATGATCCTTAAGTGAAGCCTTATTCAGATAATGAAAATCAACAAGTAACTTGATTTCACCATTTTTCTTTCTCACTTGTACAAGATTAGCCACCCAAGTGGAGTGCTTAATGGGGAAGATAATGGAAGACTCTGAGTTTTTCAAGCTCTATCCACATCAAGGGTTCCAACTTGGGATTAATTGGTATTTGATTTTGTCTAACTGATTTCAAACCATCATCTAACTCAATGATATGATGAGCCAAAAAGGGATAAAAACCTATTAAATCATTGTATTGCCAAGCAAAAATATTTTCATACTCTCTACAAAGTTGAATAAAAGAGTATTTTTCAGATTATGAACAAACTTTACTAAGATTGAGACTCTTACCTTCAAAAATAGTAACTTTTTCATAATGATCTATACCTACAAAAAGTACAAAACTTTCATGCTTCATTTCATCATTTTCAATGAAATTGGATTCCAAAGTTACAAGACCTTTCACAATCTTGTTTATTTTTTAGCTGTACTATTTGATCTTCATAACAATTTTCTAGTTTTCCTTGATTTTGAGTAGAAAATTCTGCTTCTTCTCGCAAAAATCTGATTATGTGTGCATCATTATTGAAAACTTGCCAATGCATATCATTATTGGGAACTGAAGATCTCACTAAAAATTTGATATGTGGCTATAATTTTTCACTGCCAATGTCAACAGGTATGTCAAACTGTGAACTAATCACAACAAGTCTAGCAACATATTTTTTTTTATCTCTAGGGATAGCTTGAACATTAACAAAAAGGAAATCATCAAGTAAATCCCATATTCTATACCTGTAAGTTATCATTAATGTGTTCTTGTAAGTATTTGAACCTATAACCTGGTGAATGAAAAGCTTAATGTCCCCAAAAATTTTCAAATATGTGATTTTATTCTTTCTTGCCCACTCCAAATTGTGAACAAGGGATTCATACTCAGAAACATTGTTATAACAAGAAAATTGAAACTTAATGGCAGTAATATATTACTGTTTTGAAGGTGAAATCACATTAAACTAGCCCCTGAACCATGCTAGTTTTTGGACCCATCAATATAAAGTTTCCACAAACCATTATCTTGTTGATTTTCTCTCTCCAAAGAAGGAGTTACATCACTTTACTCATGAATACAATACACTCCAAGGACTTGTCCTTCAATAATATGATCTTCAATGATTTTTCATGGGTCATGGACATGATATTCATTAGTTCTTTGATATTTGAACAGATTTGAGACACCTTCTAAGGCATAACCAATTTCAGCCTCTGAATCATCCAATTGTTCTTCATTTACAACAATATTTGCATTAACAACACTAGGTGTAAAAGGATCAATATGAAAATTTGACAAGGGATTTGAATTGATAGTTACCTTAGATCCATAATGAGTTATGAAAACTAAATAAGTCCATTTTCTAAAAGGTAACCACCAATCTTATATGTGAAGTATATAGATAAGAACATAGAAAAATAAGGTGGTAGATGCACCACCATCACATCCTATAAGATTGTAACACTTGGACATGCATTCAACGTTAGATTTAAATACTAAATAATTCCAATGGTCTTAGTAGATGAACCATCAATATGTAAAACTCCTTTGGTACTTGGTTCATACTTAAGACCCAAATTTTCAACCACTAACTTTGGCATAATAGTGTTGCTAGCTCTACTATCAACCATATAGTTGTGAGCCAAATAATTTTCAATAATCAGAGAAAGATCGAAAGGAGGTGGCTTAACCACTTTGACCTCTTTAAATACTATTTTTGCCTCCAATTTAGCTATTGTTTTTACATCTCTAGATGTTGCTTTTGGCTTAAATTCTTTCTAGTTTGATCCTTTAGTTTGCTAGTCTAAAATTACCATCACCATGTTGGCCGCATTTTCTACACGATCAACCTACTTTGATTGTAATTTTAGACTCGCAAGCTCTTATACCAGCAAGTCTTTTTTTTTCCAAAAATAGAAAATGTATCCCACATGCTCATAATGATTTTAGACTTCTTCATATAATCAATGATATTAAATGGAACAACAACTACTTTAAATTGATTTTTTACAACAACCTGTTCCTAAGCATTAGATGGTACATAACTCTTACATGTAAATGCATAAGAGGGACAAAAGCCTCATTATTTTATTAATATGAAAGAAATAATTTACAGAATGAATGACTACAACATTTAAAGATATTGCATAGTCATGTAAAGACAAATAGGGAGTTGCAACTATGCAACAATAATACAATCCTATGTACAGAAAACTCCAAGTATATAGTTTAAACAATATATAACCATATAACAATTATAATAGTGACAAAAAATTGCTACAGGAATACCGTTCCCAATTACAAATAGTTTATAGTTACTACCAAAATATAACAACTTACCAAAATTTAATAATTAACTAAGGTAAAGGCATAAATTAACCTAGTAAGCTAAGTTTACCCCTAAAATTCCCCCCCTTAATTTTACATTACCTCAAGGAATGAGGAGAGGAACTCTTTGAAAAACTTGAACTTATCACGTGAAAGTGAATTTGTGAAGATATCTGATCATTGTTCATATGTTGGGAAAAATTAAAGCTGTATATTGTGTATCAAGACATGCTCGCATATGAAGTGTTCCTGTACCTCAATGTTATTTGTTCTTTCATGGAAAACTGGATTGGGAACAAGTTTGAGAACACCTTCCATGTCAACATACAAGATGGTCAGTTTTTGCTTTAGTATTCCAAGTCCTTCAAGTATGCCATGTAGCCATATCACTTCGCAGAAAGATTCACCTATAGAATGGTACTCAACTTCTGTAGAAAAATGAGAAATTAAGTGTTGTTTCTTGCTTCCCCATGATATCAGTCCAAATCCCAAAATAAAATAAAATCCTGAAGTGGATTTTCTGTCATCAATGTTTCCTGCATGATCTAAATATGAATATCTAGACAACAAGAAGTTATCATTCTTCTTGTATTCTAGACCAAGATCTACTCTCCCCTTGAGATATGTTAAGATTCACCTTGCTTCCTTCCATTAACAAAATCAGGGTTCATACATGAACCTATAAAGATAGCTCACTGTAAAGATGATATCTAGTATAGTGTATGTGAGGTAAATGAGATTCCCAATCAATTTCCAATAGAGAGTGGCATTTACTGCAGGAGATGGATCTAAAAGAGATAACAAAAGTGTCATATCCATAGGTGTAGTAATAGGTGTGCAATCCATCATTCTTAATTTATCGAGTTTTGTCTTGGTATACGTCTACTGAGAAACAAATATGTGATTATCTTTCTCCCATACTTCTAATCCAAGATAGAAGTGCATCAGCTAGAGATTTGTCATGTCAAATGATCATTTAAGATCTTTCTTCATTACATTAATCATCTTTACTGAACTTCCAATGATGACTAGATCGTCGACATAGAAAACCACAATCACAATCTCCCCCCTTATTTTTTGAGGTAGAGATTGGGATTGTATAGATTTTTGACAAATCCATGCTGTACAAGATGCTCATAAATTTTGATGTACCAAGTTTGAGGTGCCGGTTTAAGGCCATACAAATATTTCTTAAGTTTTCATACCTTCACTTCTTGACCAGGTACAACATATCCCTCAAGTTGAGTCATGTAAACTTCTTGTAAATCTCTGTTCGGAAAGGCACTTTTTTACGTCCATCTGATGGACTTTCCAACCAAATTGTGTAACTAGAGTAGAGATCATCCTGATAATTTTGATCTTAGTTGTGAGAGAAAATTTCTCCTCATAGTGAATTCATTATTTTTGTGCATACCACTTTGCTAACAGTCTCGCCTTGAACTTGTCTATGGTCCTATCTTCTTTGTACTTTATTTTGAATATCCATGTGTAACCAATGGGTTTCTTCCCTGGTGGAAGATCAACAAGCTACCAAGTGTTTTTTTTCATCACTGACTAATACTCAACATCCATGGAATATTTCCAAGATTTTGACTATAGGGATTCATGGACTGTATAGGGCTCATCATATTCAATAACTATAATCATTAAAGCAAAGTTTACTTCTTCTCATGCTTTACTACAAGTCTGTGGTCCAGTGGTGGATTTATTTGGTGGAGCATCCAATTTTACATCTCGTAGCATGCTAGTATACAAATTGATCATACGATGAACTACTCCTATAGGTTGTGGTTCTATTTTATCATCACCATCATCCCGATCATCACTTTCATCATCTGCGGGAACATCAACTTATGTTTTTACAACTGGTGAAAATCCTATATCAAGTGAGTCCAGAGGAGGAGTCTCTGCTTCCTTCCTCTCAAAAAACTCAACATCTCTGGTGGTGTAGAATTTCATGGTCTTTAAAACCATCAATATGTACCCAAGAGTCTTTTCACTGTAGTCAATGAAGACGCATTTTTGTGATTTCATATCTAACTTCTTTCTATTCTGATTGGGTATGTGCACACTTGATTTGCACCCAAATAATCTGAGGTGTTCAATAGATGGATTCATTTTTGACCATGCTTCATGTGGTGTTACTCCATCAAGAGAAAATGTGGGCACTCTATTCACTAAAAACACTATTGTCTTAGTTGCTTTTACCCAGAATGTCCTCGCTAGTCTAGAATCATTGATCATGCATCACACCATTTCCATGATAGTACATTTTTTTCTCTCAAATACACCATTCTACTACGGTGTGTGTGGAGGAATCTGTCGATGAATCACATAAGCTTTAAGGTAGAATTTGAACTCATCACTGGTGAATTCCCCCCTTGATATGAGTAGAGAGTTTTTATGTGATGACCAGTTTCGTTCTCAACAACCACTTTGAAAATTTTGAAGTTTTCAAAAGCTTCACTTCTCTTGTGAAGACAAATAATCCACATTTTTCTTGAGTAATCATCAACAAAAATCATGAAGTATTGGAATCCAGAATGATTTGGTTGTATTGCTCCACAAAGATCGACATGAACCATATCAAACTTACCATGAGCTTGATAAGAACTCTTCTAGAATGAATCTATGTGTTGTTTACCTACTAGGCAGTGAGGACACTTATCTGTATCTTTCTAGAGAGATGGAAATACTTTTACCATGTTATAATAGCGAGGCATTTCAAGATACTTAAAACTAATGTGACCAAGTCTTCGATGCCACAACTATGCTAAGGTAGAATTATTAGCCATAAGTGTCTAATCATATATGTGGAAAAAGTCAAGCTAGAACATACGTCCCACATTAGAGGATTTTGCAAAAAAAATTGATCCTTGTGATTTGCCTCAAATTAAACACATTTTCTTACTAGAATGGTATCAAAATAAGTTTTCAAATTATGATCTGGAGTTTACTGACTAATAGTAGATTCTTTGTCATCCCAGGGATATATAGTACATCTGATAATATACAATTGCAGGAACCAAGGGGTAAAGAAATGTTCCCAACACCCTATACAATGTATGAAGAATCATCACCTAACAAAACATAGTTTTTCGAAGGTGTGTCCCTCATTATGGTAAAATAGTCTCTGTGGCCAATCATGTGTTGAGTGGCTCCCGAATCAACATATCAAACATCACTAGATGACGAGGAAGGTTCACTTGATCGAGACGTGTACAAGAAGTCTTCATTATCCAAATGTTCTTCTTGCTCAGCCATATTTCCTTGCTGATGGGGTTTTCAATTCCAGTACCCCCTTTTTTATCATGATTTTAGTTAGAATGTCCCTTGTGAGATTTCTGATTTGAAGGTCCAAAGTTTCTTAATGAACCTTTCTTATATGTATTATACCAACAATATTTCAACTCATGTCTTCTTTTGAAGATAGGACATTTATTATTTTGTCACTTGTCCACTTGTTGATGCTGATTTTGATTTTCAGAATTTTGATGAGATTTTCCTTTTCCTTTTTCTTTCCATTTATGATGAGAAGAAAGTTCCTACTCTATTTCGTCATCTTTGTTATACATTGCTTCCTCTTGTTGTAGTAGATTCACTAACTTGTCGAAACTGACTGTTTGATATGAAAAGTTTAGTTTTGTCACAAAAATTTAGTATGAAGGAGGGAGTGCTCTCAAAAAAATGGGAATGAGAGCTTCATCAGTGACCTCCTCTCCTAGGGCTAGAAGTGAAGCCCTCAATTCTGTAACTTTTCTTAAGAAAGATTATATTTTCCCATTTTGTTTGAAATTCAATGTGTGTAATTGAATTTGTAAATTTACTATAGTATTCTTTTTCTTGGCCTCGTACACTATGCTCAACTTATCCCATGCTTCTTTGGCTGTTTTGGCATCTTGAATGTGGGGTTGCACATCATCAGACACTATAAACAAGATTATTGGCTTGGCTTTCTGATTGAATCTGTCAAACTATTTTTGTTGAGTTGTATCAGTTGCTGATCTGGTTATAGTACCATTCACAACATTCTAAATCTCTTCAAACTAAAGTTATGTTTTGATTTTTGTCTTCCATGTTGCATAGTTATTTCCTCTTTGAAGATGAGAATCTGAAAGAAAGAAATTTGGGGCGTTGGTTCCCATTTTGTAGAATCAACTGATAAAATTACTCTAGGTATATGGTCTCCCAATTTATATACTGCCAGTTTGATATACCGAACCTTTCTATATACGCACCCTTCCGATATACCCATTGGTACTTGGAAGAAGCTCACCCTTTCTATATACTTGTCAGTACATGAAAGAGGCATTAACATACGTGAAAGAATCTGATACATGGTACCAAGACAATAGTGAAAGGGGTCTATATGATTATTAACACTGGATCAAAGAAATATCCTCATACATGCCCGCGTAAATTTTCTATATACTCAGTTAATTTTAGTTTCCTGATTTAAGTCGAGAAATCATTCATAGAAGGATGGGAGGGCTCAAAGTGTGTGCATTGTATATTATATTCACAGTGTTCAGTATATAAATTTACCCATAAGGGCTTAAAGGGTCGATGCCCAGATAATATTTTTGTAGCTATATTAGGCGTTAAGTGCAGTAGTAGTCGTGATAAATTTACCCGTAAGTGCTTCCCAAAGGCATTGTATATACCAAACACTGCGAATGAGATCCAAAGATCTCATGAGTGATACAAAACCAAATTTTTATTATTTTTTATTACAAATCTCTTCTAGTTTTTAAGAAGTTACTATGGTTTGCGGTTGAATATGACAACTTACAAATTATTACAATGCACTAAAAAACACTGAAATATTACAATTTCATCCAATATTCTGAAAAATTAAATGGTAGGAAATTTGTTCTATTTTTCATGGTCCTGGTGGCCTTCAAAGCTCAATATAGATCTCAATTTAAAAAATGCTAAAAATAGTGTAAAATGCAGTTTTTAAGTGACCTTTAGAAAATGTTGTTCAAAATAAAAAAATGTTAAGTGGGAGACAAACCCTTTTTCTTAGGGTTTTCTCTGCTATTTTTAAAAATGGGCTTAGTCACCAGATATCAATTTTAGTTGTGTTTTTAGCTGCTATATTCACCTCCAAATATGGAGGTCTATGCTAAATTTCAATCTATATAAAATATTGTGTTTGAGGTAGGGATTGACCCTTGCACCTTCCAATCCCAAATATTTTTTAAAAACCAACAAAGTGCTCAAAGAGCATATGAAATGCAAAAGAGAAATTTCTATTTAAGTTGTAAAGATTCAGCCTAACCTTTTAAACGCACCCACATGATGCTGAATGGGATGACCTCATGACAATGATGGTTTGTATGCAGTTTAGGGTTCCCTGAGAAATGGCTTGGAGTTTTTTATCTCCTTTGCACCACCTTTGATTATTTATCCACTTTAGGTTTTGAATAGATTTATTGAATGTTGGTTGAGGAGTTTTTTTATCATAGAGGACGTCAGTGAGTGCTTGGCGATACAAGATGTGTGCATGCTTAGGTCTTGGTGGGATATCTGTTGAATGTAAAGCCAATGTAGGTTACATCCAAACAAAACAAGGCTTAGATAGTTTTTTTGAACGATGCATAGGACCGATAAAAAAACTAATTAACCTCGATCAAGAGTATTGCTCGATGGCAATGCATTTGTAGGGGAATGCCTAACCCGACTCGGTTTCAATGGAAGGAGAGATCAATGGATTTGAAAACACTTCCTCAAATAAATCTATTCCCAAATGGCTTGGTTAGTTGAAAACACAACAAAACACACAAATTAATGAACTCGGCCACTTAGACGTTGTAACCATCTCGATGGGGGTCTATGGCTCAAAAAATTCAATGAATCGGTTGCACTGCTAATGTAACTCAATGGATATCCTTTAATGAAACACCTCGCCCAATGCAATCTTCAACTTAGTTAAATTTTTTAGAGACCTTTGTGACAGGGAGAAGAGTTCTCCAAAGCTAACAGTTTGCTATTTTAGCAAAGAATAACAAGACCTCTAAATTTAGAGGTAAAACCCTTGGTTGAGGATTTTTTTTTAAAATTTTGCAACAAATTTTTCCTGGTGCAAAGGGAACCAATGCAAAAAAATTTTTTGTGTTCCAAACACCTAGAATGGAACAAGGGGATGTGGGGATGAAGGGATGTCTAGGAAGCTGCTGGAGGCAACACAGGCTCTCCTGAAAAGAAAATATCTTCTACAAGACACTTCTACCTCTATAGCCTCTCTGTAAGCTACAGGGTCACCTGCTCTGGTACAAAATGTAAATGTAGAAGAGGGACAAAAGCCTCATTATTTTATTAATATGTAGAAAATCAATTACAGAATGAATGACTACAATATTTATATATATTGCATAGTCATTTACAGACAAATAAGGAGTTGCAACTATGCAAAAATAATATAATCCCGTGTACAAAAAACTCCAAATATATGGTTTAAACAATATATAACCATATAACAATTATAATAGTGACAAAAAACTTGTTATAGGAATAGTGTTCCCAATTACAAACAATTTATGGTTAATACCAAACTATAAAAACTTACCACAATGTAATAATTGACTAAGGTAAATGCATAAATTAACCTAGTAAGGCAACAACATAACTCTAATTTTCATGAGTTGTTAGAATTGTTTGACCACTCAAATTATATTTCATGGCTCTTTTCTTTGATTTGGTAACTTTTGAAGCAAAATAAGCCCTATCTTGTGCTTTAATTTCATGATTTATAGTTACATGATCAACTATTTCAAAATTTACCAAGGTGGCATCTGGTTGCCTATGTTATTCTTGTGCCAAAATTTGATCCGCATGTGTTTCAAGAAACATAATTTCTTGAAAGTGATTAAATGATTATTCCCGAGTCATTTGTGGTACATAAAAACCTTGCGGTATTATTTATGTAGATGCATTTTAACCACCATGCTGCACACTAACATCTTGGGCCATGTTTGTTTACACGAGAACTAATGCTCTCGAAGTTGTAGGGGGATTAGGACCAGCTATAACAAGAGGCTTACCATTTATAATGGATGGTTGTGCTTGATATGGTCTATAACCTTGAGCAAGAGGTCTATAATTGCTGAAATTTGGGAAAGGTGGCTGATATAGCCTACTTGTTTGGGCTTGATTCCTTTCTAACTACACAATTTTGTTTCCCATAGTTTATCAGCCCCTTTCAAGTCATATATTTCACTAGGCTGAATTGTAGGAACTATGAACGCTTTCTCAGCTGGTGGAATAGGCGTTAACTCAGCATAGATGGGAATAACAAGTCTAGGTGCCAAGTTTCTAGCTTGTATTATGCTTTTTTCAGCTCTTATTTCAATGTCAAAGGCTATGGGAAGAGTGGTTCTACCCGTATATTTAATCATAATAGAAATGTCACTATTTAGTGCACACAAATAATACAAAAAAACATGTTCTGCTAAAGGCTTGGCTGCAATTGGAATTATTTCCCAAGTCCTGGAAAATCTTAAGGTAAAATTGGCCATGAACTCTTGAGGTACATGCTTAATAGTGGACAACTGCTCAATAAGGGATAGATTGTCTATTTTATCTTTAAATTTCCTACACAAAGTGGCACTTAATATATCCCAAGTGCCTATTGTTCCTATTTCTAAATTTCTGTACCATTGTAGGGCTTGACCTTTGAAAGAGGAAGCTAGAAGCCTTAGAGAAACATCCTCATGTGTGATATTATGTACTAAACAAAGGGTTGCTATATCTCTAATATGTTCAACTAGGGTAACTTGATTTTCACCAGTGAAAGATGGAAATTTTTTTAGGGCAACAACTGGTATATCGTGATAAACATGAATTACAAGAGGGCTACCATTAGTAAAAGTAACAAAATTTCTAGATTGGTGGGAAGCCATTGGAAAGATTGGGATCTGAATGATAAAATTCAGATTTGGGGAAGGAGGATTGGAAAAATGGGGCCTGTTATAGGGAGCAGTATTTCCAACCCTTCTTCTTCTAAATGAATTTAGAGGTAATTGAACAAATTCAAGAGAAAGACCTCTTACCGATGCTTTAGTTCTGATTGTAGGCATTAATCATGGAAGGAAAAAAATTAGACCCTCATTGCAGTGATTATTCTTCATTGTAACAACATAGATCTATCTTTCTCTTTGTCTAAAATTGATATGACAACAAGCTATTGATACTAATTTAATGGCTCTCGGAAGGTTATAACTCTTAAGTCTTCGATTAAATCGTGTTGTGTGCTGATAACTACTAAAAAAGCTACATATCTAGATCAATTACTCTTTAGGAACAACCATGTGAGAACCTCATCATTAACTGCATGCTATAAATAACTCTTAAATCTGGTTTTTGGTCCCACCAGGCGTGCCAAAAAACTGTTATCGGTCCAAATTGCTCTTTGTTATGGATGATAATATGACTTCTGACTTAGACCAGAATGATGGGATTCCTATGAGTTGTGGGCATCTTGGAATGAGGGAAACCTACAGAAGGGTTTGCTGCATTTGATGAATCATTGAAAATCTATATTCATATTGAGTTGAAGGTTAGATAAAATTAAAACTAAAAATAATAAAGGTGATAAACCAAACTTTATGTGGGGTTGGGTCTGCACAAACATATTTATGGTTTGGATTTAGATCTGATGGCTTTACTTCATTCAATTTTAAACATGCTCTGCATTCACTAAGGTATTAAAAAACATGCTTGCGTGATTGCAAAGCATTTAATTTCACTTAATGGAGGTGATGTGAGGCTATTTGATATGCAGAGGAGTAAAAAATTCACTTAAACACACTAAAAACCCGCTTAGACACATTGAAATAAAGCTTCAGAATGGAGGAAAAATCAGTCTCTATTGCTCAAAAGGTGAAAATTACAATCAATTTTGTAGCATAACTCTACAAAAAATTATCCCCCCATGCTTGTGAAAGCAGTGGACTATATATGGAAGTATACTCCTACTCTCCCCCAAAATATAACTATGCAACTACAACCAAAGTGTTTGTACATGCATAATTATAATCCCCAATGAATACAATAAAAAGAAACGCTAATAATAGACTAATAGCCTATGTTGGACTCTAGCTCATCCAATCAATTGCTTTTGACTCCACAAATATGCCTTTTTCTTGAAATAGCATGTGTTTGAAAGGACTAAGGTATTACAACATGTATTATTAGCCTAAAAGGCTATTTTTGGCTTCATTCATCTTTGGATTGGCATGCATGATGGTTAGCCATGTGGAAAAGGCTTATGTAGAAAGTGTCTAATTTGTCTTATTATGCAAAAGCTATCACTGGCTTTATCTTTTGGACTATATACATGATATTGAAATAATTTTTCCTCCTCACTTGGCTAATGATAACTTGATGGCTGAAGTGATTCCGCATGATTAATCCTTTCTCTTTGAAGATAATAATAAGGCATTCTTGAAAATGAATACCTGAAAACAATATTTGACACAAAATTTTTGCACATAAACAAGATGGTGCTTGTATATTTTATTAATATCAAATTCAAGCATTACAAAAAAATGAGAGAGTTGCAATATTTATAGATATTGGAAAAATTCTATCTCATCCATAATATATGGAAACAAATCATCTAATCTGAGAAAATATGTAGAAATAGAATATTGTCCCTAACTACCCCTATTTGCCCTCATGGAAATCATCCGGGAACAAAATAGACAAGATAGAATATGATCCCACAAACATTGGGATGAGAACACTATCACTTAGTTAACTAACAACTAAGGATAACAAATACCTATTAACACAAGTTTAAAGTATTTAAATTAAATAATTTAACTTATTACATTTATTCAAATATAAACTAATGATGAATTAAGCTAAGTTTGATTCCTAACATTCCCCCCTTAATTTAACATGGTCTCAAGTGAACAAGAGAGAAATTATCTAAAACCATCAAATTTACCTTGAGCAAGTGATTTTGTGAAGACTTCTGCACGATGCATATCTATTGGGCAATATTGGAGCTGGATGTTGTTGTTCTAAACATGTTCACAAATGAAATGTACCTACACCTCAATGTGTTTGGTGCACTCATGAAAAAATGGATTCCAAACAATTTTTACTACTCCTTCGTTATCAACATGTAGGATAGTTAGATCCTTATGTGGGATTCCCAATCCTTCAAGTATACATCGAAGCCATATCGCTTTATAGAAAACTCCACCTATTACACAATATTATGATTTTTTGGAGGACCTTGAAACACAAGTTTGCTTCTTACTCCTCCATGATATCGGTCTAGATTCCAATAAAAATACAAATATTGAAGTGGATTTCCTATCATCTATGTTTCCTTCATGATCTGAATTTGAATATCATGTCAAGAAGAAGTTATTATTATTCTTGTATTCTAGGCCATAGTCCATAGTTTCTCTAATGTACCTTAGTATTTACTTTGCTGCTTTCCAGTGAGAAACCCTTGGTTCTTGCATGAACCATGAAAGATAGTTGACTGCATTGCTGATATTTGGCCTAGTGTTAGTCAAGTAGATGAGACTCCCGATAAACTACCGATAGAGATTTACATTTACTTGTGGTGATGGATCTATTCGAGACAGTTGAAGTCTTGTCTCCATAGGTGTGGAAAATGGCTTACAATCCATCATATTGAATTTCTCAAGCATTGTATTAGCGTATTTCAATTGTGACACAAAGATATGATTTTCTCTTTTTCAAACTTCAAGTCTAATACAATAATGCAGAATCCTGAGATCATTCATGTCAAATGATCGTGTTCAATCTTTCTTTGTTGACTCAATCATCCTCACTAATTCTCCAGTGATGACTAGATCATCGAAATATACTACAATGATCACTATCTCCACCCTTGCTTTTTGAGATAGAGATTAGGATCGTATGGAATCCTGTTGAATCCATGTTGAATGAGATGCTCATCAATTTTTATGTACCATGCCCTGGGAGACTGCTTTAGACCATATAGTCATTTCATGAGTTTACATACCTTTTCCTCCTTACCTGCTATGACAAAACCTTTTGCTTGAGTCATGTAAAATTCTTCCTCTAAATCACCATTAAGAAAGGAACTTTGCACATCCATTTGGTGTATTTTCCAACCAAATGGTGCAGTTAGAAAAAATATTAACCTAAAAGTTTTTATCTTAGCTGTGGGAGCAAAAGTCTCCTCATAATCAATGCCTTCTTTTTGAGCATATCCCTTAGCAACTAGTCTAGTCTTATGTTTATCAATTTTTCCATCTATTTTGTACTTCATTTTGAATATCCATCTGCATCCAATCAAATTTTTACCTGGTGGAAGATCTGTAAGTTGCCATGTATTATTTTTCATAAGTGACTTATATTCTACATCCATAACATATTTCCAAGGTTTAGACTGTAGGGCTTCTGAAACCGAGGATGGCTCAATATTTTCAACAACTTTACTCATTAAGGCCAAATTGACCTCATTTCAAGCCATACTGCAAGTCCTCATTCTAGTGGTAGATGTGTTGGGGACACTATCCAATTTTGCATCTCTAATCATACTTGCATACCATTTAGGCATACTTTTTTTGGTTCATGTGGGCGGTTGAATTTCATTATCTTCCCCATTATCACTGTCATCATCAAAGTGATTACCATCCTCTATTTTCATTGTAGGGATGATTTTTTCATCATGTGAGTGTATGGAAGGAGCATCTACTTCTTTCTTCTCAAATAACTCAGCATCTTGACTAGTGAATACCATTCTTGTTTTTGGATCCATAAGTCTGTAGCCAAGTGATTCATCATTGTATCCCAAGAAGATAAGTTTTTTTGATTTCATATTAAGATTAGTTCTTTGTTTCTTAGGAATGTGCATACTTGCTTTACATCCAAAAAATCTAAGGTGTGAAATAGATGGCTTATTCCTGGACCATGCTTCCTATGGTGTAACTCCATCAAGAGTTGTAGTGGGAACTCTGTTTAGTAAATACACTGTCGTTTTAGCTGCTTTGGCCCAAATTGTTTTTGACAAACCTGCATCCTCAATCATACATCACACCATATCCATGATAGTACAATTTCACCTCTCAACAACACCATTTTATTGCAGGGTGTGAGGAGGAGCCATTTGGTGATGAATGCCATGTGTTTTCAAAAAATCATTGAACTCATTACTGGTGTATTCTCCCCCTTGATCTGAGCGGAGTGTTTTTATTTTCTTACTAGACTCTATTTCAACAAGGGATTTGAACTTCTTGAAAGTTGCAAAAGCTTGTTATTTTGTAGAAAGATAGTATATCCACATTTTTCTTGAAAAATCATCAAAAAAGAGCATGAAATATTGAAACCCAGAGTGGCTAGGTCTCATTGGTCAGCACAAATCAGTATGCACCAAGTCAAGTTTTGCCTTTTCCTGAAATGAACTATGTTTGAATGGTGCTCTATTTTGTTTTCCTGCCAAACAATGCCGACATTTATCTGTACCCTTTTTTAGAGGTGGTAAACCCCTAACCATGTCGTATCAATGAAGTGTGTCAAGATAGACAAAACTCACATGTCCAAATCTTCGATGCCATAATTGAGCTGATGATGTATCCTTGGCTACAAGTGATTGATCAGTTTGTTAAAAAAAATCTAACTAAAACATTCTTCCTACATTTTAAGCTTTTACAACAATTTTAAAGCTTCGTGACTTATCTCGAATAAGGAACATCTTTTTACCACCTTTACAATCAAAGTCAATTTTGAGATTGTGATCTAATAACTGAACTGAATCACGTATAACATATTTTTTGTTAAACCAAGGACATAAAGAACATCTGTAATTTTACAATTATTTTGCCCAAGTGGTAGTGAAATGGAACCAATGCCTTCAACACTACATGATGTATCATCAACCAAAGAGACATTATTTTTGGTGGGTATTTTACTCATTGTGATTAACCAATATTTCTTTCCTGTCATGTGTCAAGTTACACCCGAGTCAAAATACCAAATTTGATTTGTAGAATTGGATACTTCATTTGATTGTGTAGAATATAGGAAGTCATCATCATCAAATTGATCTTCTTGTTTGGCTACATTTCCTTGTTGAGTTGGTTTCTTCTTCCACTTGTTATTATTTTGTCCTTGTTTACTCTGTTGTTGACCAAATTTTGTTTGTTGGTAATTAATATTTTTACCACTTGATGATCCTTGTTGGAATGTGTTGTAACAACAACTTTTTTAACTCATGTCCTTTTCGACCACAAATAAGACATTTTTTTTGGTCATTTTGGCCTTATTGAGTATTACCTTGCTTCTAATGTTGTTTACTAGACTTAGCCTTTTTTTTCCTTTTTGACTAGAAGCAAGTGCATGCTCTCTAGTTTAAGTAGTTGAGTGAATAGCTTCCTCTTGTTGTAGCATGTTCACTAAATCTTGAAAATTTGTTGTTTGACCAGTTATGTTTAACATGATCACAAAAATTCTATATGAAGGAGGAAGAGCTCTCAATACTATAGGCACAAGTGATGTGTCAGTTACTTCTTCTTCCAAAGCTTGAAGTGATGCACACAAAGTTTCCACTCTTCTCAAAAACATTTCAACTTTCTCAGTTGGTTGCATTTTCAAGTTCAATAGTTGAATTTGGAGATGAAGTATTGTGTTCTTATTTTTTGACTTATCTAATGTTTTCAACTTTTCCCAAGATTAATTTTCTATTGTGGACTCATGAATATGAGGTTATACCTCATTTGAAATACTAAAGAAGATTATTAACTTTTCTTTTTGATTTGCATGATCAAATGTAGCTTGTTGTGTAACATCTGTTGTAGATCTTGTTAATGTACCAGAAACAAAGGTCCATAGATTTTCAAAATCAAGTTGTGCATGAATTTTTGTTTTCCATGCTAGATAATTATTAGAACGTAAAATTTGAGAATCTGGCAAAAATAAATTTGGTGCCGTAATTGTGGCCATTGTGAAAACTAAATAATGAAAGAAAAAGAATTGAACAATTTCCCCCCTTAAAGCATACACACCCCCCCTAAAAAATATTATTTTATTTATTTTAGGCTCCTTTTCAGCCGTGTACAATGAATGTTTGGCACTATTGGCTCTGTTACAAATTTGGTTATGTGGCCGATTTGAAAAAAATAAATTTTTGGACTCTTTGGCCTATTTTGAAATACAAAAAATCTCTAATTTTTTCAATTTTTACAAAACAAATCTTATTCAAAGCTAGACCAAGACGTAGAGATCACAAAATTAAACACTTTAAAAAAAATGACACCTTAATCCAAGGTACCAGTTGAAAGTCATGAATCTTTTAAGTTATGATTTCAATAACTTTCTGGGCCCCTTTCCAAAAATGGATTTTTTTTTTCTATCCTTGTGCTTTTTTTCGAGAAATCCAAAAATGGAATTTAAAAAAAAAACGTATTTTTTTAACAAAAAACATGGGTAAGGCTTACATGCATGTATATACCCTTGTTTCGTCTTCCGTCAACCTTGTTTCCTCTATCTCCCCTTCACCTTAAAAGCTCTGTTATGTAGGGTCGCACAGGAATGAAGCTCTAATTCGCCAACGATGGTTTTCGTTGCATATTGAAGACACACAGGAAGATTAGTATCTAGCTCATTTTTTTCTTTTACAGGTGTGAAGCTGTCAAGTAAATCCACAGGTATGCAAGGTGAATCCAAAAATATATGAAAATACCATAGTTGCATGTAGGTTGCAGTTTGGTGGTGGATGTTTGTTTTTTTTAAAATGAAACCTACACATCAAACCCAAATAGTGGTGCCTACAAAATTGGGGGTCCACTAAATTAAATCACAGTAAATAGGATCTTTGAATTAGAGAAAAAGAATAA
Source organism: Taxus chinensis (assembly GCA_019776745.2). Taxonomy (NCBI): domain Eukaryota; kingdom Viridiplantae; phylum Streptophyta; class Pinopsida; order Cupressales; family Taxaceae; genus Taxus; species Taxus chinensis. The sequence goes on from CM034156.1 coordinate 154,104,384, forward strand.
AATCCTTGAAACAATTGTATATAGTTTTGTTTAAATACTTCATATGTAATGAAAAATATTAAAAAACAAATTGATACAAAAAATTTGTTACCAATATTGGGGGTGCATCCAGGTATGCTGGCCTACGATTGCAGTTCCAAAAAAAACTTCATGTGTAATTTTTTGTACTTTTTATTTTGCTGCTTCTGGTGTGTGGAGTAGGGCAGGGAATCTGTGAAGAGGTTGGGAGTGAATCTGGATCCTTCTAGCTCAAGCTTCATATTCCTCCTCCCTCAAAAATTCCTACACTTTTCTCTAGATTAGAATGCTGCGTTGATACCAAATCTTGATAATGAATACTTGAAAAAAATATTTGACACAGAAACTTTGCTCAGAAACAAGATGGTGCATGTATATTTTATTAATATCAAATTCAAGTGTTACAGACAAATGAGAGAGCTGTAATATTTATAGATATTGGACAACTTCTATCTCATCCACAATATATGGAAACAAATAATCTAATATGAGCAAATATGTAGAAATATCATATTTCCCCTAACTGCCCCTATTTCCCCTCATGGAAATCATCTAGGAACAAAATATACAAGATAGAACATGATCCCACAAACATTGGGATGAGAACACTATCACTTAGTTAACTAACAACTAAGGATAACTAATACCTATTAACATAAGCTTAAAGTATTTAAATTAAATACTTTAACATATTACATTTTTTCAAATATAAACTAATGATGAATTAAGATAAGTTTTATTCCTAATAGGCATAATATGCCTTAGCCCATGTGAACATAGAAAGAGGGGGCAAGGTAATTATGTGAACCTTGTATTTGTAATTGCCAAAGGTTTTCATTTTTTCCTTTTTCGATAATGATAATTATTTCAAAATGAAAACCTAAATAGATATAACACTAACCCAAGTTGGGTTAGGGTTATCTCTTTGCTTGACATGTGTGCTCCCTGAGTTGAGGGTCGAGTTACTGTAAGAAAAAACAAGGAACCCTAATCATTATTTCATTCTTCACCTGAGCTCCATTGAGCCAGGGTTACTTTGGCAATAATCTGTTCTGCATTTTTGTGGGTCACCATTTGAGCTTTGCTATTGGCTTCTGGATATTCGAGCCACCATTTGTTGAAGAAAATATCTCTATTTTACCACTCCCCTACCATATATGTAAAGTATGAGCTTCTGGTTATAGTAGTTCATTTCACAATGTGCATTTGTGGGTTTTCTTGGAGCATCTCACCTTGAGTTCTTTGTTTGTTAATCGTACCTGATCTTTTGAATTGTTGGCCATGATTAAGCTCTATTAGGTTTTCTATGTTTTTGAGTTGGGCCAAATTTTTTTGATTCGAGCTCACTATTACTGTCCTGTGTGGTAAGTTGTAAATATTTTCTTTTTCTTTTGTTTTGATACTTTGGTTTAAGATGGATTCTATGTATTATGAATTCGATGCCCTTTTATTTGCATATGGGAAATTTGAGTACATAAATATGCCAATACCCTTTAATAGGTTTGCAACTATTTGATCTAGGGATTTCTTTTAGAGTTTGCAATGTAGTTCATTGTTCCTTCATTTTGAGTTTTCTATTGGCTTGCTATTTACAAAGGTAAACCCTAAACCTATATTAGATCTGGTCCCATCATTTAGCTCGGTTTTCCTTTAATGTAGTTTCTTTCCAGATATTTTCTTAGGAATTTACTTTTGCAAAGTAGTCTAGTTTATCATTTCCTTCCTTAGTCTTGGACTTCTCGAGCTTGACCCAGAGTAGCTCGCTATTTGAAAATCTATATGTTCTATTGAATTTGATTTTAGGTTTTCATTACTTCCATTTTGATTTGTAATTGATTGATATAAATTGTATTGTTTTCTGAGCTCTTTCCATCTTTGTCCTTGGCTGAGCTAGGATTTACTCACTTTGTATTTAACTGGTTGTCTCCATTTTTGAACTAACATATGGAATGGTAATGTTTTTTGGGTCATTGTTTCTTCAAGTTCACATTTTTGGCTCTGTGTTAGAACTCAAATCACCATGAACTCCATTCTTCCTGATCTGGGCTGAATTATTTCTTTAAATTAGAGCTTTTGGGTTACTCTCCATTTTTCACTCTTAAGAGAGATCATATCTTCTACTACTAGATTAACTTGATTTGTGATCTTTCTAGAAATGAAAGTAGCTTGATTTTGAGGGTTCAACTTGTGTATTACTTGCAAAATGGCCGTCACTATTTTAATTGACTGTTCTAGTTTGTTTCATTGATAGCTCAAGGATTTGTATTATATTATGGGTTTGTTGTACCTTTGTAGGCCTCATGGAGAATAAAAAATTTGTATATTCCTATTTCGTGCTTAGTTAGCTTTGTTTGGGAAGTTGTAGCTCATTTCACCATTGATGTTGCTATGCTCTATTTTCTAAATGAATTATTGTCTTCAAAATATAATGGGGTCTAAAAACTGTACCTGTTACATGTTGTATGATTGAAAATGTAATTTTGGCTGCTGTTATAAGGACATACTCTAAAGACTATATTAGCGTGACATCTACAAAATTGAAGAACTTGTAGTTTACAAAAAAATGCTGTAATCTTTAAAATTTTCCAACCTTTTTATGTGAATGTATGGGCAACTCTCCTTCAATTGAATCTTCACTCTCTATATTTACTATCTCCTTCAAGGGCACTTGTAACTATTTCATATTTTATGGTTTTTTCTTTGTAATGATTCTTGAATACCCTTTGGCTCCTTGAGTACTGTAACTTGTATTACACTATAGCTTTCTATAATCATTTCATTATTCATTCAGATTTTAACAATAAACATGCATATATTTCCTTTCTATGCAAGTTTATTTTGCAATCTTAAAAATTCATAATAGTCTAGAAATTTCTTCTTGAAAATATGCAATATAACATCTGTATGGCTTTCTTCATTTGCTCTTGACATTCCTGTAATGTAAAACTGTTCATTCATGATATGCTCCTCAACGTTGTAAGATGGATGGGATCCTGTCCCTCCTCACGATAGCCTATATAATAGTCATTAATATGTAAGGATTGTATCAATTTTGTTGTAACTTCATGAATAATTTTGATGACTGTAACCTTAATGCTTCTCTCTTTGGTCTTGAAGAAACAAAATTCTCTCTAAAAGCATGAAAATTTTGTATATTTGCAAAAAAACTTGTACTCGTATCTTGAACTCAATATTGATTTGAAAAATGAGTTTTCTTTGCTACTTGACCATTTTGGAAATGAATGTTTTCCTCTTATTTTCATGTCTTGGATGCTCTATAGCTTTAATTCAGTGCATCTTACCAACATGAAGGAAGAATAATTTCTCAGAAGCTTGATAAAGGTTACAATGTTACATAAGTGATATGTTATTTTGTAGTTAAAAATTGATTTTTGGAGGCAAATTTATCTATAAAATGCACAAGATTCATTCAATTTAATAGGACTATTCCTAAAATATTGTCAATAGATATTTATAATGGCATTTTTCCTTCTAAAAATGAGTTGACTATTGTTCATCTTCTACTTTTGCATCACCTAGTCACATAGCTTATCTAAAAAACTAAAAATGTGCCTAGTGACCTTGCATTTACTTCATTTGTAAAGCATCCTCATTTTCATTCAATGATTGATATAAATATGGGAAAACATGTATTGTTTGAACTGCATACTATTGATGCAAAGTTTCCTGTTTATGTTGTTATAAAATTGAAATCTATGTTGCTCTTCATCTTTGTAAGATATTTTTGATGTATCTCATGGTTGTGATCTTTGTTTCCTTCGAAGGTTGAATTCCGGTTGTATTTCTATTCTTGACTCTTACAACCTAAAAATATGAATTGTAGATGTAATTTCTTATACTTGATTGGAAATGAATATTTTGATCTTGTCTATTATTTCTTCCTTGTACCTACACACTTGAAAGAACTAGTTAGAAAAATGGGGCAGCAGTCTTTCATTTCATCCTTCACTAAATTTTTCTTTCTTAATATTCTCTAAAAGTTGATTTTATTCTTCCTGATATGACTTTGAAAGTGGTACTTAAATGTTCTTAAGTGATAATGACATGTACTTTGATGATTTTTTTATTGATTCATTCTCATGCACACTTATCTGATTGCTAATACATATACATATGAAACTGATAACATGAAATATCAGTGACCCTGAGCTCTAACCCTTCCATTATCCTCTTTCAAGTACTTGGAGCTACAACTTGGGCAATCCGGAAATATTGGAGCAACCTTCACACTCAGGAAATGACGGGTTACTCATCCCTCACGATTTCAATTTTGTATTTATCTACATTTTATTTTCTGATCATAGCCATATCCCATGGCTTGTGTGGGATAAATTTACTATTTCTCTATGAATATATGAAATTACCTTTTGTTATGGGTTGTATAATTTCCTTTTATATTTTTTTTGTAATCGTGATGTGGAATGAACTTAAGCAACTCAAAACATAATACAATTTCACCTAAGAATAAGGAAAGAACCTGAATTAATTGTACTTGTCCTTCAAATCTGCCACTTGAATGTAGTTCCAGAACGTGATCCTGATACATGCTACCCTTTTTTATTTCCTCTAGGATTTGCAATGGTCTTCCATGGCTGTTGTACATATCTGATGAAGCTGAAAACTTGGAATGAAAACATCTATGAGGAATGTACTTCATTAACAATACTTGAGTTACCTATTTGATGCTATGTTGTCCCCCAAACCATCTAAACGAGTAACCATGGGAAAAAATTTCTATACCCCTACCCGATGATTGACCAAAATGGTCAACTAAACTAGGAGGTGTTCAACCAAAGGCTTAGAATTAGTAAGAAGGTCGCCAAAATAGTCTTCTAATATATTGTGCATGATATCATGGAAGATATAGGTCATAACACGTTTATAGGTGGTACCAACAATTTTCAAGCCAAAGGGCATGAAACTATAATAGAAGGTCCCCCACAGGGTGATGAAGGAAATTTTGGGTTCATCTTTCAAAGCGATTAATATTTGATTATAGCTCGAGAATCTGTCCATAAGATATATCATCTCATGGCCAGTTGTCAAATCAATGAGTTGGTTAATGCTATGTAGAGGAAAGTCATCCTTAGGGAAGGCAAGGTTAAGGTCACATAAGTCCGTATAGATGTAGAGTCCCCCTGTCACTTTAGTGATAAGATCAATGCTAGAAATACATTGTGGATAGTCAGTGAGTAGAATGAAGGAAACAAAGAGAAGGCACTGGAGTACTTATTTCACAAGAAGGGAAATGCATGGATGTATTTTTTGCAGCTTCTGTTTCACAGGTTTAATAGTGGGGATAGTCATGATGTTGTAGACAATGATATTAGGGTCAATATCGAACATATTGACATAATACCAAGAAAAAGTGTTGCTATGATCTCGGAGGAAAGAGGTGAGGCTTCCTGTTCAAAAGAATCTAAAGATTAGCCTATCTTTAGAATTCAAGGGTTGTCCTGAGTGTGAATGTTGATCTCTATGGTCAATTCATTTAGCATGGTTTGTGTCTCAGAAGGTAACGATCATTGAATGTAGGAATCATCTACACCTAAATAGGTGAGAATAGAATCATAATCCTAAAATTGAATGACATTGATAGAAGGTGTGTCATCATTGATAATGTAAGGATAAAGAAAAGGAAATGAAGAAGGAGCCTCACCATCACGTTAATAGGTCATAGGTGCCAAATAAATGGTGTTCATGAAATTTTCTTTTAGGATAGATGGATTCTAGAACCATGGAATCCATGGGTGAAGACAATGTGGTGGGTGAGTTAGGTTGGGAAGGTTTATCTTCTGCTATGAGGTTGAGTTGGGCCTTCTTAGAAGGTGGATCCAAAAAAAATACAAGACCATGATTGTCTTTGTGTTTTTGGGTTGTGTAAGGTATGAACGTGTGATGACCTTTCTTGTAAAGACCAAAGCCAAAGCCCTTCTAGGCACATCGATGAAGAAAATTACATGAAAAGTACCGGTTAGTGAGGTATTGGAAATCAAATGAAAAATGTTGGGTTTGGGTAGGTGGTTCAGGAGAATAAGAAGAAGTGTCAAATACCCCATATGTTAGGTTCGTGCAAAGGTGGGGAGTACTATATGGAAAGACCTTGCCTACACAACGGTCATAACGTGGATGTTGGTGAATGCTACCATACTCCTGAGGAGTAAAGAAAGTGTTTACATTGTATAGGCAGTACTCTCCAACTAAAAGACATTGGAAAATGCCCACCAATGGGTTTGAGGTTGATACTTGGGTAGTGGGGGTGGATGAGCTACTCGAAGTTTGAGAAGTTGGGGCCTCAGTTACTAGTTAGATAAGTTGGTTGATAGATGGGATATCTACAAAAGCTGTGATAACAGAGAGGATAGAAGTAACATCATGAACATACTCTAGTGTGTCACCAAGTAGTACATCACTCATAAGATTTTTAGTCACCGTGTGGACTCCTAGGTGTAAAATAATCTTCCAATAGACATTACCTAAAATAAAAAATCACGCACATAGATCAGGTCCATAGATCAATTCATAATCAATAATTAATTTTTTTGTGTTTATTTAATGTAGTCAATCAGGGTGTTGTCTTCTAGTCATCCAAACCATTATTATAATCTCATATGCTAAAATATGCAACAATGTCATCATTTCTACACTTCTTTTACTATTGATATAAAAATCTATAAAAATATCTATATATATGTGTTAATATTTAGCATCCTTGTGCATGTCTAATCCCATCAGCCTTTATCAACTAGCAAATATGCCACATAACATATAAGATAGATACTTCAGACCCATGTACTACAACAAAATAATCCAAAAACAAAAAAACTAATTACCAGTTATCACAATAGAATTTGGATATATCATTATGCAAAGCCACCTTGCTGTAAAAAAATAGTCATCTCACTTGTTGGTATCCAAAATATACATGTGTTGAAATTACACTACTAACACAACAATTTAATTAGTTGCATATTTGGGTACACTTCCCACAATATAGAAACATGTGGTAATATGGACATATCTAATGTATCACAATGCTCATCACATAAGCCCAATCAAATAACTATCTCTATATGTCTCCCATAATAAAAATATTTGGCATGTGCATCTCTTTCACATTACAAATCTGGCACAACATGTACTAATCCATATGATAACAATAAAAAACAAAACTATGTTAAAGTATATTTAATCACTTAAAAATTACAATAAAATAAAATTATTTTTTATTTGTTCCGATCCATGTCGAAACCATACGACACAAGTTAAAAAGGATATAGTAGGTTCAACATTTTACGAATCTATATATTGTACCTTGTTGCATTTGTGGTTGTTTTCATTGATGGAAAATGGAGAGTGTAAGAGCATGTTTTTCAGGATGACTTCATGAGGTTTCAAGAAGACAAGGTCTTGGATGGTGAGTGGCAATGCCATTTTAGGGTGGTTTCAGGTGCCTAATGAAGTGTAACAGGATGGTACAAGTCATTACAAGCATGAGAGAGGCCTTTATAGAGTATCTAAGACATGTGTGAGCAAAGATTAGGCTCAGCTCAGCCTCATGATTTAGTTTTGTATGTTGGTCATAAATGGTGTTTAAAACAAATAATGCTCTTGCATAAAAATGACACGGGATAGAAACATTTAGACATATTATTTTCAAAAAAATCATGGGATGTGATGGAGGAAGGTTTCTTGATGCTTCATACAAATTTTTAGGTCAAAGTTAGGTAATTTTTTCAAGTTATGTGAGTTGTTGTAAAATAGGATTTTTGAAAAGCTCATTTTGAGCTACTTGGATTCTTAGCCTTCAAAAAACATTATATAATCTCATTTGAATAAGTAATAGAAGGAATTTTTAGATTAAATTGGCATAAAAAATATTGTGCAAAAACAATTTCCTCAAAAGGAGGTGTGGTTGAAAAGTTATGAGCATTGTGGTGGAAGAGTTTTTCTCTCTCCTGGGTGTGCACTAAATTGATAAGAGTAAAAATGTGAATTTGGAATCCAAGTATTGTTTCATCACCTCTAGAGTATCTTATTAGCTCATTCATGACATTTCTCAGACTTAGAAGGCACTTGAAGGTTTCAATTCTTGAAGGTACATGTAATTGCTCTTGACACCATGTCTTAGTATGAAAGCATCTGGCAAATGAATGTTCTAGTTGTTTCAAATGGAGAATTTGATCAATAAGTGCTCAGCTAACTTCTTAAGGTACATGATTTTTTTTGGAGTATTTTCAATTCCTTTTGGTGTAGTAAATAATGCAATCCATGCTGATACATACTACCCTGACGGACATTGGTCTCAAAGCACTTAGAACACTGCTTTAGGAGTCTTATCTCCAAATGAAGTGTCTTGATCAGTTTTTCATCTTGAATATAGAGAAATTAGAATACCATGGATATGTTTTGAATAATATTTCACTCATTTTGATTTGATATTCTTGAAGTCTAAGTTGACTAGTTTCAGAGTTACTAGTTTGAGTTCTTCACTATCATGATTGAAGACCGTGCTGACTTATGTCCATAACAAAATGTTGTGAAAAAAAATCCTCAAAAAAATGGCTACATCATCCACTATTAAATCTCTCACTTGGTTGTATAAGTGATTATGATCTCCATCAAGTTTGTTTGCTTCAGTTTAACTCTACAGTCAAGCTTTTCAACTTGTGCTTATAACAAGGTTTTAGTACAGTCTTGTTCCATCAAGTCATGGTATCATTTTTTTATTTAAAAAGGTAGATACATGTTACAAGAACTCTCAAAATATTTCTCACTTCATCATCATGAAATTTTTAAAAAATAATTAGTCTTTCTTGTCATTTCTGAAGAGTAAATTACTCAATACCCTAGTCTAGGGTTTCATTAAAGAAATTTTGATCATGTGGTTTTTTTGATCCGATGGAAATGGAAGAATTTGGTTTGTAGATTTAAATGAGTAGTAGTAAGATGGTTCAAAAGGTGGTAGATCAAAACATATTTTATTAAATGAGATCTTTTATCTCAGAAATCTAGTAAATGTGAATACTATTTTCTTAGACTGTAACTTTGTTAGTCCCTCAATGGTATACAAGTGTGTATTTAAAAACCTTGAAAATAAGTTTAATCTAAGATCATTTAATGTGTTGAGGATGATATCTCAAGTATGATTGATCTCTAAAGTCTTCATGCTAAGTTTTAGAGTGTTCCAAATCCTGTATTTTCGACTGTGACAAGTTTTGGAGAAATCTATGGTTTTTGTTTTATCTCTAGTTGGTAGAAAAGTTGAAAGCTTGACATCTTATAGTCATCTTGAGTGAAGTTAGGTACCATGCTCATGTCTATTCTCATGTATCTCTTATAAATTGTCAATTTTTTCTTTAAAACTATAAACATAGTGCAAAAGCTAGGTTGATGGTAAGTAAGAAGAACTTCAAGAGTCAAAAACCTTAATGGGAAGTAAAGGATTTTCTAGCATTTTTGTGGTTAAATTTGAATCAAGATCGTGGAGAAGACATAAGGTCTTAAATACTTAAGCTCATAAATGAAATGAAAAGAAGTTCAAGGGGTAAATATTAGTTATAAACAAGAGTAATTGACTTCTGAGCTTGAACTTTTTGAGTATATAGGTTTGAATAAAAGGAATATGAAGCGTTAGAAACATGGTAAGATATGAAGAGACCCATTGCAATGTAAGGTATGTGAAAATCTAAGATGTGAGATAGAAATAGGTGCAAAATACTATATGATTGTGCTGCAAGGTATATAGTGAAGTGATGCCAGTTTTTCAAGAAAGAAAAAGACAATGACTCAAGGTGTGAAGTGAGAATTTAAAAACAGTGAAAAAAATGTTTTGTTATAATATATATGTGAGTGCACTTGAATATACAACTAGATAATTCAATGAAAAGGATGAATTCAGTGAATGTATAAGACTGAGAAAATGAATAGAACAATGAAGTATGATTATTTATAGAAAAATATGATCTTGAGAGTTCTAGATAGGTTGTATTGGTTTGATGATCATACAATGGCATGAAATCAAGTTGCTAAGTGTGAGAGAATAAATTTTAAAAAATATCAGACTGAGTTAACAAGTAAGAAGACTGAACTAGGTGTTCAGAAGTAATTGAAACAGGGTGAAATAGTGCAATAAAGATAGATTGAAAATTTAGGGTCATCATCAATTGTTGGAGAGAATAAATCAAGAGTGACCAAATCAGTGGAACAACTCTAGGTGGTAGCCTAATAGTTAGGGAGTTGAAGCTTTCTTATGAGTTAAAGATCACTAAATATCAGTAAAATCTTATTAAATTGCACGAGGTTGAAGCCTCCAAATTAGGTAGCATCTTGGTCAAATTGAGGAGTAGAAGGTCAACCTTGAAACTAATGTAATAGAAGCAGAAAAAATTGGTCTTAAGCATAGTTCATAGTTTTAGTGGGTTTTTTTTCCCATCTTGGGTTTCCCACATTAAACAATGTGTCACTATGTACTCTCTTGAAAAATTGCCTGTGTGTGTTTTTTATGGTTTTATCATATCAAATTTAAGAAGGTAAATTTTTGAAGACACTAATTCACCCCCCTCTCAGTGTTCTAGTTTCTAACAATTGGTATCAGATTCTGGTCCTCCTGAAGCAATCCTAACAACTTAGAGGTGATCCTGAAGACACAAGCATGGGTACATCAGCAGAGTTGTTGGTGAAGAAGAGGTATGAAATTTCTTAAGCTTTGATAAAGGAGTTAAAGGAAGAAATCAAGCTTAAAGAAGTTATCCATGGTCAAGAACCAAATGATATGGCTTCATTTGTTGAAAAAGTATCAAAGGACTTGAAAGATAAAGACATTGCTTGCCTTAAATTTGAAGAAGAAATAAAGACCTTAAAGAATGAGTTGGTAGAGGTTACTAATCATCTTAAGAACTTGTAAGGAAAATAAGTAAATTCTAGTGGAGTAGAGCATGAGACATGTCAGGTAGTTATTCAGGCCAAGAGTGGAGAATGTGAAAAATAAGTGCAGAAGTTAAAACTCTAAAAGAAAAGATGGAACAATAAAAGAAAAAGGATTTGAGAGCTGAATCAAGTCATACTTCTTGTCAAGGATGTTATTAACCCAAAAAGCACAAAAATATCTTTAGGCAACTTACTGTAAGAAGATTATCAGGTAAATTTCATGGAGTGTGTTTTTCATGTAATATCTTTGGGTATAGAGCAAGAGAATGTAGAAGAAAGGAAGATGAATATCATCCATGGAGAAATTGTAGGTCTGACTATGAAAAGAACATACTTTATTTTAATTACAAAGGAAAAGGCCATATAGCCAAGTATTGTCTTGAAAACTTGGTGAGTCAGTTTTGGGACAAGAATCAAGTTGTGTGCTTTAACTACCATGAGCTAGGGAATTTTACAAGACATTGTCATGAATCACCTAGATTCAATTATAAGCTGAATGCCTTTCAGAGACAAGACAAAAGGACACATAGAGAAAATACAAATACAAAGAGTAAGACCAAGTAAACTATGGTTGAGAAAGATCCTGAAAATAAGAAAATGAAATGGGTATACAGAATCAAGGAGGCAAAGTCAGAAGTAGAGAGAGAAAAGATTGATAAGAAGGTACCATAACAAGCTAACACTGTATCAACAAAATATGAAAAAGGAAAGAAATAAGAAAACAAATCTAGTGCCAAGGATGAGGATTTTATTACTCAAGCAGCGGTAGATAAGGTGTATAAAGTGCAACATATATACCTATTAGGAACCCTAACAAATGATGAGATCTCAGGAAATGAAGTTAACTCACCTAGAAATGTAGTCAAGAAGATCAACATAGCTCCAAGGACAATAAAAGGGAAAATGAAGGAGTCATCATGTTTTTATGATGACTTTATGTTGTTCTGAGATGATTCAAGGCTCATGACATGCCTTCTCTAAGCTTCTAGGAGGCATATTCACTTAATTGAAGCATTGGAGTCAGAGTGAGTCTTCCCCACAGTGCACAAGGTAATTCATCTTTGTTTCTAAGTGTATTGTAAAGGTTATATTTGAGTGTACCTGGTTAGATTGTCACAAACTCAATAGTGTGGCATTAGGAGATCATTTTATTCTATCTAGGACTGTTATGATTGTTCATGAGTCTCTGGGTGTAATGTGAAGAGCTCTTTTAAGTTAAGTATTTTAAAAGATGATCTATGTCATCAATTTCCTCTTCTTAAGATTATAACCTTATTGTTTCAAGAAGCTCATATTGTCTTGAACACACAAAATTCAATACTATTACAGTCCATATCAGATGTGTGTATATTTTTCTCACTGTCCAAGATTTATTAGAATGTTGTAAGATGTCTAGTTATGGATCTAAGTGTCAAAATTCTAAGAAGATCTATCTCAATTGGTTTTGTTCGTATACTGGTAGTTGTCTGTGAGAAGGACCTTGTAACTAACATACATATGTATCCTTTGTCAAAATCATCATAGGGTATGTGAGTATTTTTTTCAAGGCATGTATAGGTTTGCTACTGAAGGTACATCTTAATAGGAGTGCCTTCAAGATGATCTAAATTTCATGAGTCCATTCCAAGGTTGTGAAAAAGTTTGAATATGTAAATATATTGGAGATAAAATATGTTTTGAGGACTTACTTAGAAGAGATACATAGTACTCATGAATATTGATATGTCATTATCATTAGTTGTTTAAAGATTTCGCAAGAATAACCTTTCATGGATTCTAATTTCAAATATTAAAGTTTCTGAGGGAAAGAATCATCAAACAAACATTGTGATAGAGTCTAACAGTGGATTGAGAAAGCTTCAAGGTATAGTTATAACTTGATAAGGTATGCTTAATATAAGTAAGGTACTTCAGTGTTCTATGACCAAGGATATTAAAAAGGTATACACAAGGATAGTGATGGTGCAGGATCTTCAAGAAATGCATCTGCTACAGGAACATCTGAGATAGATATAGTATGAGAAATCATCAAATAAAGAGTCATGTCAGTATTAGGAAGAAAAATCTTTATAGGAAGTTTTGCATGACATTGCACCTCATCAAGGAAGTCTGTTGTCAATAAAATCTGAGGTAGAACAATTTCAGTTGGTCAAAGTATAGAGGTCTGTACAAATCTTAATGAGTAAATAGGGTTTACATAAGAGGCTATGAGGATCACAGATCTACAAGGTCAAAGAGGCTCTAAATTATCTAAGGCACAGTAATAAATGAAGGAAGAATGTGGAGTCTCGAGGAAGTCTTTAAAGGTATGTCTAGTCACTAATAATCAGTTATTTCTTAGCCATGTCATAAAAGGATAAGATATGGAAAGAGTAAAATATTTCAAATCAGAATTAGTTGTTGAAAGATTTCATGAAATTACATCTTGGAAAGAAAAGAGAACTGACACATACAAAATGGAATACAATCTCACTTGGAGACATAAAGATGTTATCTAAAAAATGAAAATTACATAGGTATTGAGTAACTCACATGTGTGAAATTAGGGTTTGATTTTTGCACCTGCAGATGTCAAGGAGGCTTGAAAAGTTTCTCATGAATAAAGTGTAGAGTGAAAGTTAAAATAAAAATTCCTCATATAAGCCAACACATCAGAGGGAAAAAGTTAGTAAGGAATTGTATCATTTATGAGTTATTACAGGTAAATGACTAAAATTGAATAATCATGGCAAATTTATTGTGTTAAGTCATGGTGGAGATAATAAGAAGGAAAATTTCTCTTAATGACATATCAAATACTACAACAGTGATGTGTATGATTGTGAAGGATGATATCTTTAGGAGAAAGGTAATGGTGTGTTATAAATTCTTTCCTAGCATATGTTCAGAGGGAGCTATGCTGAGGCTCAATGCAATTTCATGGAGTTCTACCTGCTACTCAATGTGAAATAGGACAAATTATATATAAAGGAAGAGTCCTTATGCTTATGTGGAGCTTTAGAAGGAATCATAATTTGATGGTCATGTTCTTAGGAGCTGTCAAGAATCTATGCAAGATGAAATACAAATAAGTGGAGTATCAGCTAAGGAGGAGCCCTTACCAGGTCTAGAGGATATTTTCATGCTACCAAATGAATCAATTTGAAGAAAATATTTTCCTAGGGGGAGTGCTTGCAAGGTATGAAGATATTATTTTTGTTGAATATTTTGTTTGGTGTGCTTGTGCACCTTTTTTTTAGATGTCAAAGGGGGGGAGAGTGTGTTGGAAACTTGTTTCATTATCAAGAATATCAATTTGCCATCAATTTTTAGCGTGTTGCCATCAATGACAAAGGGGGAGATTGTTACACCATATTACATTGGTAGTTGTTTTCATTTATGTCAAAGGCATTGATGACAAAGGGAGAGTGCAAGAGTGTGCTTTTCAAAATGAATTCATGAGGTTTCAAGAAGACAAGGTCTTGGAAGGTGAGTGACAACGCCATTTTAGGGTGGTTTCAGGTTCCTAATGAAGTTTAATAGGATGGTACAGGTTAGTAAAATCATGGGAGAGTCCTTGAGAGAGTATCTAAAACATGTGTGAGCAAAGTTTAGGCTCAACGGTGCCCTAGGAGTTAGTTTTGTATGTTGGTCATAAATGTTGTTGAAAACAAACAATGTTCTTGCATGCAAATGAGATGGGAAAGAAACATTTATACCTATTATTTTGAAACAAATCATGGGAGGTGATGGAAGAAGTTTTTTTTATGCTTCATGAAAAAAATTAGGTCAAAGTTAGGTCATTTTGTCAAGTTATGCGAGTTGTTGTAAAATAGGATTTTTGAAAAGATCATTTTGAGTTGCCTGACTTCTTTGCCTTCAAAACAAATTATCCAGTCTCCTTTGAATAAATCATAGAAGTAATTTTTGAAGTAAATTTTCATAAAAAATATTTTGTAAAATGAATTTCCTCAAAAGGAGGTATGGTTGAAAACTTATGATCATTTTGGTGGAGAAAATTTTCTCTCTCCTAGGTGTGCACCAAATCGATAAGAGAAAAAATTTGAATTTGCACTCCAATTATTGTTTCATCACCTAGAGATTATATTATTATCACATTCATGATATTTATTAGAATCAAAAGACACTTCAATTCTTGAAGGTAATGGTAATTGCTCTTAACACCATGTCTTAGTATGAATGCATCTGGCAGATGAATGTTCTAGTTGTTTCAAATGGAGAATTGGATCAATAAGTGCCTAGATAAATTCCACAGGTACATGAAATTTTTTTTGAGTATTTTCAAGTCATTTTCATATAGTAAATAATGCAATCCAAGCTGGCACATACTGCCTTAAAGGGCATTGGTCTCAAAGCACTTAGAACACTGCTTCAGGAGTCTTATCTCCAAATGAAGTGTCTTGATCAATTTGTCATCTTGAATACAAAGAAATTAGAAGAACGTGGATATGTTTTGAATAAGACTTTACTCATTTTGATTTGATATGATTGAAAGTCTAAGTTGACTAGTTTTAGGGTTACTAGTTTGAGTTCTTCACTGTCATGATTGAAGACCATGTTGACTCAAGTCCATGAAAAAATGTTGTGAGACAAACAAAATCCACCTTAAAATGGATACATCATCCACCATGAAATATCTCACTTTTTTGTAGAAGTGATTATGATATCCATCAAGTTTTTTTGCTTTAGTTCAAATCTATAGTCAAGCTTTTTAACTTGTGCTTGCAACAAGGTTTTAGTACAGTCTTGTTCCATTAAGTCATGGACTCTTTTTTTTTATTTGAAAAGCTTGATACATGTTACAAGAGATCTCTGAAGCTTTCTCACTTCATCATCATGTAATTTTTTTTTGAATAATTAGTCTTTATTGTCTTTCTGAAAAGGAAATCTCTCAATACCCTAGTCTAGGGTTTCATTAAAGAAAATTTGATCTTGTGGTTTGATCCAATGGAAATTGATGATTTTTGGCCTGTAGATCTGCATGAGCAGTAGTAAGATGTTTCAAAACGTGGTGGATCAAAATAGAATCTATTGAATCAGATTTTTCATCTAAAAAATATGGTAAACATGAATACTATTTTATCATATTGTAACTTTGTTAGTCCCTCAATGATATACAAGTGTGTGTTTAAAAACTTTGAAAAGAAGTTGAATATAAGATCATGTAATATGTTGAGGATGATCTATCAAACATGATTGAGCTCAAAAGTCTTCATACTAAGTTTTAGATTGTTCCAAAGCCTGTATTTTTTACTATGACAACTTTTGGAGAAATCTATGGTTTTTGTTTTATCTCAAGTTCGTAGAAAGGTTAAAATCTTAACATCTTACACTCATCCTGAGTGAAGTTAGGTACCATGCTCATGTCTATGCTTGTGTCTCTCTTATAAACTATCAAAATTTTCTTTAAAACTATAAACATGGTGTAAAGGCTAGGTTTATGGTAAGTAAGAAGAACTTTAAGAGTCAGAAACCTCAATGGCCAGTAAAGGATATTCTAGCATTTTTGTGGTAAAATTTGAATCAAGCTCGTGGAGAAGACATAAGGTCATAAAGCGTGAAGCTCATAAATTAAATGACAAGAGCTTCAAGGGGTAAATATCAGTTAAAAACAAGAGTAACTGACTTCTGAGTTCAAGATTTTTGAGTATATAGTTTTGAATACAAGGAATGTGAAGAGTTAGACACATGGTAATACAAGAAGATACTTTTTGCAATGTAGGGTGTGTGAAAAATTTATATGTGAGATAGAAAAAGGTGCCAAAGACTATATGGCTGTGATACAAGGTATATAGTGAAGTGGTGTCAGTTTTTCAAGAAGGAAAAATACAATGACTCAAGGTATGAAGTGAGACTATAAAAACAGTGACATAAATGTTTTGAAAGGATTTTTTAGAATATATATGTGAGTGAACTTGAATATAACGTTAGATAATTCAATGAAAAGGATGAATTTAGTGAATGTATAAGATTGAGAAAATTAATGGAATAGTAAAGTATGCCTCTTTGTTGAAAAGTATGGTCTTGAGAGTTCTAGAGAGGCTGAATTGGTTTGATTATCATGCAGTGGCTTGAAATCAGGTTGCTAAGTGTGTAAGAAGAAAATTTAAACAAATATAAGACTTAGTTGACAAGTAAGAAGACTGAACTAGGTGTTAGAGAGTAATTGAAACATGGAAAAATAATGCAATAGAGATAGATTGCAAATTTAGGGTCATCATCAGTTGTTGGAGACAATAACTCAACACTTACCAAATTGGTGGAACAAGTCTAGGTGGAAGCCTCGAAGTTGGGGAGTTGAAGTTTCCTTTTGAGTTGAAGCTCACTAAAGATCAATAGAATTTGATTAAATGACAGGGGATTGAAGCCTCCATATCAGGTATCGAATTGATAAAATTGAGAAGTGGTAGCTCGTAGTTGAGTTGAAGCTCAACCTTGAAACTAATGTAATAGAAGCCAGACAAATATGTCCTAAACATAGTTCATAATTTTAGTGGGTTTTCCTATAATCTTGGGTTTCCCACATTAAACATCGTGTCACTACGTACTCTCTTGAAAAATTGCTTGTGTGTGTTTTTATGGTTTTATCATATCAAATTTAAGAAGGTAAATTTGTAAAGACACTGATCCATCCCCCTCTCAGTGTCCTAGTTTCTAACACTATAATGTTCCACCCTTTCGGGAAAAAGTAAAGTATCACATGATATATACCATATCTATCTCAAATTCATAAAAATAAAAAAATTTGACAACATTTTTTCACTATGCAACTTATTGTTGACTGAAATCATACTTCCAAAGAGCTTACAAACTGATTGGTTGTTTATGATAGGATGACATCCACTGATGGTCATATCACAAGCACAAGGCATTACTACATTGAGGTATCTTGTCTCACTTAGAGAAACACTCAGTGTCAAAAAAAGTACAAATTAAATTATTTATGACTTTTCTAACTCACTATTTGTATTACATTACCTCTTGGGCTTATTGTTACCAATTACAACCATAATTTACTATATAATTAATTCCAGGAGCTTATGAAATGTAAATCTTAATATCCATTTATAATTTACTATTTAGGAGCATTTGGGATTGTTATTCCCCTCATTTCTATAATAATCCATAGCTCCACTATATTTAACACTTATTATGATTACACAATATTTTTTTCTTCCTTTTTTTTATGAACAATTCTAATGCTTGATTAGTATTCAATCACAAAATTTATACATCTTTACTCCTTATTTTCTCTACTCGTCACTATTTTATAGAAACTCAATACTACTCTTTCCTATTTTTCAATAAAAAAATCCATCAAGAATATATATAAAATTCAAAACTCTTCTTCATATATTCCTGCTATCAACAATAGTTGAATACTTACTCTATCCATTATCAAAACTGCTATTACATACTCTCGATATCCTATGTTGGTCAACTACAACATTTCCATATCTCTTATCATGAAATGTTTTACCAATAAATTTCCTTTCATCTCATCTATTTTGTTTAAAGGGGAGAATATATGGTTCGGCTATGTAGAGCAATTTTATCATGTACAAATCAATATTTAATTCTAATGGCCAAATGGTCAACTTTGGATATGAATATGTAATAGAAGATAAAATAATAATTTAAAAAAGAAAATGCTAGTGAATCTACTAAAAATGTAACCGAAATAATACTATCAAATTTATAAATAATTAATAGTAAAATACACTTGATAAATGCATACTATGAGCACAAAACATTATTTCCTTTCACATATGTAGTGTTTCAAAAAAATTGAACCTATGCCCTTCTATAGCAATGTTGTATGGCAAGATGGGAAATGTTATATAGGAAAAAAAATATGATACTCTTTCTTTGGTGAGAGGGAAACTAATTCCCACATATTTTGTAGTGCCCAATCTTCTTTAACATTAATATTACTGTGATTATGTTTACTTCGGATTGGAGTTATAGACATTGTTATCATATTTCAAACATTGACAGATGGACATTGTTATATTTGATTAGCTTATTTGATAGACAATATTGATGTTTAGATTTATGACATGATTTACAGGATGGATTATATGCATAGATTGACATATCAATATTTGATGATCTTGAGCTACTATTGTACTGACACATGGGATGTGATATATAGGTTTCTTAGATGATTTAGTTGATTTTATGATCTTATTACTAATTGATAAATTGATAAAATTGAAGTATTTGAAATTGTGAACAATTGGTGAATTACTTGTTTTTAGTGATAACTTAGTTATGATATTTTATGATATGAATTGATATGTATATGTGTGTGTTTTATTATCTCGATGTTGTTAATATGGCCACAAGGCCAGAAAGGCATTTTTTTGATTATTACAGGAATTTTCCATACAACAAACAAAAGGGGGATAAGAGACCAACAATGAAGGAATTTGGGGTATTGACAACATGTCACCTTGACAACTAGTGTAAATGTATGATGTTATTGTTGTTAGACTATTAAGAGGTTCCCATTGGGGGGTGACCTCAAATGTGACCGTGGGTAAGTTTGTGTTTTTGCCTTTTTGGTTTTATTTATTTGTGAGTAATTGTATTTGTTAGTATTTTGAGTCACTTTTATTATTATTGTTAAGTAATTATTTTAAGTTAATTAAACTTGATTAGTTTGTGCAAATTAGAATGTGACAAAATAGGGTAATTAATGTGAGTAGGTAGTTCTTGGTTTGTGTTGGATTTGAAAGTGATTTTATTGATTTTGAGTGGTGTGTATTCAATATTGCATGTGAATTTCGGATTTTGACTTTCTATCCCATTTTGGAGGCTTGTGAGATAAGTTAATCTTATCCCACACCTCTTAAAGTCACCCAACCACTATGCTTATGATGTGAGGGGCTTATTTTAGGCCTTTTTGTGTGTTTTAATTGAGGAAAGAGTAATGAATTGCACTTTTCTTACAAGAATTTTTGATTGTGTCCTTTAGGGTTTTGGGTTTGAGTGTGTAAGAGGGTTGTCATTCCCTCAACCACCAATTTATTGTGCTTTGGAGTTTGGGTTTGAGCTTGTGATGTGGAATGGATGAGAAATGATGTGGAGTCCTACATGGAGTCACATCACCTCTCTCTCCTCTCTTTTATATTTATTCTAATTTGTTTAAGGATTTGGGGGTTACTTGTTTTATTTTTAGTCTCTTGAATTTGGAGGTGCTTACTTTTGGAAGTGGATTGTGATTGTTTTGACTTCGGAAATATTGGAGCTTGCTTGTGGATTAGATACTCTTACAATGGAAAGATAGGGTCTTCACCAATGTTTTTCTTGCTATTTTTTTGTGCATTTGTTTGTTAATGGGTATGTTGCTTGTGTGTGATTTTGGGAAGTAGAACGACCTTATGTTGTGTAGGAGAAAATGGAAATGAGGATAATTTATGGAGAGATGCATAAGAGTTTTTATTGGGTAATTTAGGAGGGATTTTAGTTGGGGTGTCCATGTACATACCCGAAATTGTAAGGTACTGTACTGCTAGAACAGTGTAACAAGTGCCCCGATGATGATACAGGTATCCTCCCAAGGTGTTCAGGATCTGGAAAATCCCTCGGAGTATGCGTTAACATCCTGCATGCCTCGCTTTGCCCCCGCACCCTTTGTTTTCCCCTTTTTTACCTCTTTCTTTGGGTTCTTGACCTTCAGTGACGAAACTGCCACCCTGCAGGGCGGCGGTCTCGTGACCGCCGCCCTGAATAGGGCGGCGGTCCTGTAACCGCCGCCCTGCTCAGAGTGGCGGTCCTGTGCGCATTTTCCAGAACGCTCTTTTGACGCGACCCGCGTGAAATATCATGATTTACCAGCTTTTCTTTGCCGACTTGAGCATGCATTAATGTTTTTGGTCCCCTGGAACAGTGTTTTTCCTTTGTTTATTGTTTAGGAGTTCAATTTGGTTTTGATTCTTGGGTGTTGGAATTCCTATAAATGCATGGTTTGTGTACATGCAAATGGTCTGAATTGGGGGTGAAGAATTTGAGCTGGAGCTTTTGGTCACCATTTTTTCCTTGTTAGAGTCTTCTGATTTTTAGTGTTTTGGTTAGCTTGCTTAGGACTGATAGCATAGTTTATTTCATACTTGGTTAGTATTGCTCAGCTGTTGGTAAGCCACAGACCCATCTTGTGCAGGCAGTGCTGTTGTTCCATCCGATCCGGTTAGAAGCTTGCCTCTGAATTCCTCTTTGCTGTAGATTTGTTTTTACTGTGACTTAGAGTTCTTAGTTCAATTTATTATATACCTGGTTAGCTTTATTCAGCTGTTGGTAAGCCACATATCCAACTTGTGCAAGCAGTGTCTTTATTTTGGAACAGAATAGCTTAGGAAGCCATTAAAGTTGCAGGTTTTGCTCTTCGTATAGGATAGTCACAGGTTCTGGTCGCTTCACGTTGCATGACTCGCAGTAAAATCCCGCTAGGAATCGCATAAGCCAAGCTCTGTACTCTTGCGCTATCCCTCTCCTACTCGCATTCTCGGTCTGCATTCTGAGCTGTCCTTGTCCCAAAATCTACTCCTATCGGTGCTAGCATTACACGCTTTTCTGGATCCAAGTGAACACGAAAGAACGAGAAGATCATACTGAGGGGACGAGATCACATACACCATCGGATTCGCCACTGTTCTGCGGAGTCCAGGTTTTAAATTTCAAAGTTCTAGTCAGATTCATATCAAATAGAGTAGTTAATCGTTTTATTTCATTTCATTCTATTCTCGATATTGCCAGGGAAGCTGTGAGGATTGATAGTTTCTGAGAAACTATGATTCACTCCTCACTTCTGAGGTAGGATCGAGAATCTTGCAGGTAGATTAGACAGGCTATTTTATTTATTTAGAATAATTCTACAAATCGCACAGGCAAATAACCACACTCGGTTATCTTGTCTGTTTTAAATTATTGTTTAGTTATTATTTCTAGATACGCTTAAAATAGTTTGTTTTTCTTAGAATTGTTAGAATATTTCTTAGAAAGATAAAGGTTATATATGTTAGATTTATTTCACGTAGTTAGAATTTATTTCATTACAGTTAGATTACATTTTGTTTCGTATGACAATCACGGGACCTCAAGAGCCCAGGGAATATATATTTGAGCCAATCGTGCCTCAACCAAACCTCGTCACAGCGATAGTTGACATAGACCAAAATCTCAGGATACAAGTATTCCGAACAACCACAGATTTACAACTGATCAGTTCACAGTTAAGAGGATTAAACATAGAAGACAACCAAGCACATGCGTTTTGGTCAAGTCAGCCAAACTACAGATTACCCTAGAAAATATCCACATGACTGTAGAAGGGCTCGAAAGAGAACAAACATTCGGGTGTGATCCTTTAGTTCCACAGCCAGACGCTGGAGACACCCTCGTAGATATAGATACCAGCTTAAGAATCCAGGTTGCGAGAACGCCTGTAAGGTATTCTGAGAAGATCGCACAACTGTTGGTTCTAAACGTAGAAGCTGAAAAGGCTTACGATTACTGGATACTAGGGATTAGAACTTGATCTCGCGTATGACCATAACAGGACCGCAACAACCAAGAGTCTATGGTTGTGATCCACAGATCCCACAGCCCAACGAATCCACAAGTCAGTTAGATATAGACACTGGCCTACGCACACTAGTATTTCAGTCCACTCCACTTCCACCTATCATCATCGAACAACTGTCCTTACTAGATATAGCGGCTAACGAAGCTAGGGAATTCTGGACTAGGCCAGAAAATCGTCCGTAGAGTCAATTGTATTCATCATCCACTATATGACCTTATCAGGAGATATACACGAAACAATCCCAGGTCATTTTCCACGTATCCCGCAACCCATAGATCGAATCACGCCAGAGCTCGATATTGATTGGAGCCTTCGAGCAGTCATCCTCGCTGATCGATCTATCACACCAGTCCAAGTTAGAAGGGCCTTCTCTGCCTTAGATTCGCAAATACCATTAGTGTGTGTCGAAGAGATTAGACTGCCTAACTAGTTTGTCTGCATATTCTACCCCCACCGGCTGTCTCGGCACGACCTCGAGAGGTCGGGTACGCGGAAGAGTCACTTGTAGATTCTCACGCTCGCCTGTCACTTTTCCGGCGTACAAAATTGGTGAACCCGACGTGAAACAAACAATTGTTTCACCTTCTCTTTGAGAAGTTTCATCTTCTCTCTTTCACCTTCGCTCTTTCCCATTATTCTGCAGGTATTCATATACCCCCCAAATATGTCAGGATTTGATGCATACGGCAGACCCCTCCTGGGTCTTGAGGCATACTACGCCCAACAGAATAGGGAATCATCACCCTCGCTCTCAGTATGGGGCGACAACTATTCAACTAATCAGTTGTCAACGCAAACCCCAAGAACCAGATATAGTTTGTCTCTTCAAACCGAAGAGTTAGATCAACTCCCTCGAAACCAACAAACAGAGCCTTCAGGGTCAAACAATATGACGTTTACCGAAGAATCTGGTTCGTCTCCTCAAATACTACTCAGACCACATATTAGTAGGCAATCAGATCCGTACCTGGTCTTAGATGATGGAACAATCAATACCTTATCCTAGGAGTGAACAACGCTCCCGGGGTATGTACCCACCTATAGGAGGTTTACAAGTACAACCCGAGACCCCTTTTCAAGAAAATACCTCTACAGGAAATATTCTTGGAGAAACTTGGCAAGATAGCAATCAGTTCATGACAGGCTATCACATGCCTATACAACACCAGGGTATACAACAAACGCCGCTCAGGAAAAGTACCATGACTTCACCAAATGAAGTCATTTCAATGTTAGTAGAAAGAGTGAGAGGGTTAGAACTTGCTCAAGCAAATCAAAATTCTCCGTTCATGCAAACAGGGAGTTCCAATCCTCCATACCACTCTGGCCAAGTAGATCTCCTCACAGGAGTAGGCACGTTAGGCATGCCTCCTCAATTTCCTCAACAAACGCCAACAAGGCCCACCATCTCTAACACTATTCCTCCAGGTCTAGTGTCAAACAATCCATTCCTTGACAATACCCCGTCCTATTTAAACATGTACTCTAAATCACCACAAGGAGATATGTTCTCCTCTCCCGGCATGTTTGCTCCAACGCAGGGACCTCCCTATGCCCCTGCCAACGTGTACGCTGCACCATATCAACAACCTATCCCACCACTCCCTCAGCAAACACCATCAATGGTCGAAAGCTATGCGATAGGGACGTATTCAGAATATCTAAAGGAACCCTTAGATTTCACCATACGAAGCGTCATGCTTCCAAGACCTCTCCCTGATTTGCCCAAGTTCAAGGGTGAAGGAGATCCAAACGCGCACATCAAAGCTTACGCTACAGCCATACGAGAATTACTCCCTTGGGATGGGGTTGTTGCTAAAATATTTCCCAAAACCTTGGAAGGCATCGCTCTCGATTGGTATTATAGAATACCTGAAGCTTCCATACATTCATTTAAACAACTCGTGTCAGAGTTCATCAAAGCCTTTGACATGAATAAACTATTGAGAACAGGAATCAGGGAATTCTTACATATCAAACAAGAACACAACGAATCTGTCGCCCATTTCATCCAGAGGTGGCGTACAGTTCTTTACTCTTCAGCAAGTGCTCCAAACATGGATCAGATGGAACTATGCGATCTATTCCTTCATTCTCTCAGCAGAGAAGTGAAGGAAGAAGTCCAGAAGTTCCCACTAAGGACTTATGATGAGGTACTTGAGAGCGCTCTGCGAATTGATCAAGCAGCAATAGATAGTGGTCGTAAGACTTACGGAGCAAATGGGAGGTTAATCACCTCCACTCAAAATACTACAACTACCACAAATGTCAATCAAGGACCCAAAATCCTTAACAAAAATCGTGGGGTAACAACGGATGGGGTAACCGACCAGCCCAAGAGGGTAAATGTCGTTAATACTCCGTCACAAACAAACAACCAGCGAAACAACAACTTTACCCCAGCGGTCAATACAGTGGATTTTAACCATCCACAACAACAACAACAACAACAACGGTGAAATCCCATGCAAGGGCCAAGCCAAAACTCATTTGGTTACCAAAACCAAAGTCAAAACCAAAAACAACAATTCCAAAACTTTGGTCCTAATAGGCAACAGTTTGATCGGAATTTTAGGCCACAATACACACCAAACCAACAAAACGGGAATTATAACCCCAACTCTTATTGTGGTTTCCATAAAATTCATGGTCACGACACTAGAACGTGCCGTGACTACAATAAATTTATGCAACGTTTTCCAGAAGAACAAAGACAGTTCTTCACAGACCTGTTCTTGGCAGATCCCGTCTCATCATCACCAAATACTCTCACAGGGGCAGTTTCCCCTCAGAATGCTCCCCTCAGGATCTTTAACGATCCGCTCCCAAATCATGATGGCAATAGGCTGAATCCAACCGGAACAAACAAAGGTGCAATAACGGGAAACAATGATCATGAAGCTTCGACTTCATTAAATCCGTCAGTTGCGCCACAGTTGGGAGCTCAACCAAGACCTAAGATAGTTAGTTTGGTAGAATTAGACGCTGAACTACCTATCGAAGCTATAACAAGAACACGAGAGTATTTCTCTCAACCGAGCCCAAGTCATCTGCCAGAGACAGATAGGAGTCAGCAAATAATTGAAAAACCCATCGGTGCCTATGATTTAATTAGTGACCTAACAAAGACCTTTTCACACATTTCATTTTTGGACTTGCTAAAGAACTCTCCCCCTCACAGAGCTGCTCTTTTAGAAGCATTAGGTCTAGGCCATCTAATTAACATCACTCCACCTCCTGAAACACAAGTAAATCACGTAGATTTTGACATCCACCCTCCGGGACAGCCGGACAAGGATGTCGAATTCATTTTCGAAATAAGTAAAATGCCCACAGATGCTGAGATCGCACGCCGAGGTGACCCAGCCTTACACTTACAGGTGTGGGTTTATAATAACTATGTAAAACGGGCAATGGTTGACGACGGGGCCGCAGTTAACATAGTCCCTTTCTCTTTCCTCCAAAAACTTGGATATGGAGAAACGAACTGTTCCACTACACGAAATACCTTGAGAGGCTATGATAGCCTTAAAGCCACTTCGATAGGGACTATAATACTGCCGGTCACCTTAGGGCCCAAAACCATCTTGACTGAATTTTATATTATAGATCGGGAAACTAACTATAATATGATCCTCGGCCGACCTTGGATACATCGAATGAAGGCAATCCCTTCCACGCTATTTCAGGAAGTAAGATTCTTGCATCTGGGAAAGGTATTTGTAGCCAAAGGCGATCCAAAACCTTTCGATTTGCACCTAGCTGATTTAAAGAAAAGACCAGGGGTGCACTCAGAATTTGAACTGCCAACAAACCAACTTAATAAACCCTCTGACCCAAAGCCAGAGGAAAATTTGATACCTATGACAGATCTTGAAACTACTAGCATAGCCAAAACAATTCCAACCCCTAAAGGTAAAACTAAAGAAACAGTATCATTAGGGACTACTGCGAAAATCGTTGAGTTGATAGAACAAGATTCACCAATGTTCTTACCATTCGATTCAGTAGGCATAGGATTTTCCCTAGGTGTTGGTTCCTTGCCAGCAGAGGATCTCTGTATGGTAGAAGTAGAGTGTGCAAACGCAGCAGATACCCCAACATCTACACTCCCGGCTAAGTATTGGACTCTCCATTTCGATGGAGCTAAATGTCGTTATGGAGCGGGGGCAGGTATAATTCTTACCTCGCCCGAGGAGAAGGTCCTCCCATTCTCTTTTAAGTTAAACTTTGAATGCACAAACAACGGCGCTGAGTACGAAGCCCTCCTCCTTGGCCTTACCTTAGCCAAAAGAATTGGTATTAATAACATCAGAGTCTTGGGAGACTCGCAATTAGTGACAAACCAGGTTTCTGAAGTATATGAAACTAAAGCCGAACATTTACAACTCTACAAAAATGCTGTATTAGATTTAAGCAAGGCAGTTTAACTTCATATCCATTGAAGCAATCCCGCGAGAAAAAAATCTTCTCGCCGATTCAATAGCAACCTCAGCATCACGCTTCACTCCAAGCAATGAGCTAGAAGACACTCACTTCACAGTATCCATTCGTGACGAACCATTGATAAAAACAATGACAAATCCTCTTTCAAGCGGAAGTGAATCTACCATCCTAGACCATGTTGGAAATGATGCGGCTACTTTGGATTACTTAAATGCCTATGCAGCATTACATCTCTCCTATCATATGCTAGATTTATCCCTGATTCCACATTCGTCTTCCTACTTCGGAAATCCCGTAACGGATCTTCCCTCACAAAGGGAACCTAGCATATACGCAATAGAAAATGGGGATGATATAGATTTACCTCCAGCACCACCTGAGTTCGAAGAGGGTAACGCCTCTTTAATCGAAGAAACAATCGATGTCAACATCGGGACAGAAGATGAACCAAGAATACTGAAACTAGGTTCTTCATTGACACCAGAAGAAGTGGAAATACATACTCAGGTTCTCAAAGAACATCAGAAAGCATTTGCATTTAATTACAAGGAAATGACGGGAGTCGCACCCCACATTGCGGTACACAACCTCGTCACTAGATCAGATGCAAAGCCAATTAAACAAAAATCAAGACCCATGAAACCCAAAGTAGCTCTCATGGTAAAAGAGGAAGTAATAAAACTCCTTCAGGTAGGATTCATCAAGCCAGTTGACTACTCCCAATGGGTATCTAATATCGTTCCCGTTCTCAAGAAGAACGGAAAGATACGCATTTGCATAGATTTCCGAGACATCAACAAAGCGTGTCCTAAAGACGATTTCCCATTACCATCCATAGACGTTATTGTTGATGCAACAGCTGGTTTTGAACTCTTGTCTCTCATGGATGGATTCTCGGGATACAATCAAATCAGAATATCCGAGCAAGATCAAGCTAAAACCACGTTTATAACTCCTTGGGGAACCTATTGCTACGCTGTTATGCCATTCGGTCTCAAGAACGCCGGTGCTACGTACCAGCGGGCCATGACATACATATTTCACGATTTAATTCATAAAATCGTGGAATCCTACGTAGATGACTTGTTGGCTAAGGCCAAGAAGCGTTGTGACCATCCCGAAGTACTCCGCATCATTCTTTCACGTCTAATAGAATACGGAGTCACGCTAAATCCAGAGAAATGCGTATTTGGTGTAACAGGAGGAAAGCTCCTAGGTTACATCATATCATCACGAGGGATCGATGTTGATCCAACCAAAATTCGGGCTGTCCTCGAAATGGTCCCACCTTCGAGTGAATCTGGAATTAGATCATTTCTCGGAAAGCTGGGTGCAATCCGGAGATTTATCCCGGATCTAAGCTTCGCCGTTCATCCAATCAACAATTTACTCAAGAAGGACTATAGCATTGATTGGACTGAAGATTGCAATGAAGCTTTTGATGCAGTCAAGCGTTTCCTGTTATCACCACCTACGCTAATGCCACCTAAGCTAGATCGCCCGTTAATTCTATACTCACGGGCTACCGATGTCTCGCTGGCCTGTATGTTGGCCCAAGAAGACGATGACAAGAGAGAGCGTGTGATTTATTTCATTAGCCGAACATTGCTCGACTATGAAACACGCTATACACAGGCAGAACGAGAATGCCTTGCCATAGTCTTTGCTACTAAACGTCTAAGACATTACATGCTGAATCAAGAAACAAAGGTCATGGTAAAGACGGACCATTTACGGACTTTTCTCACACAAGGGTCCTTGTCCAAAAAAGCTGGACGTTTTATAACCTTAATGGGAGAGTTCGAATTAACATTTGTAAATCAGAAGTCGGTTAAAGGACAAATCATCGCGGATTGGTTAGCTGACAACCCATTAGACGGAGGCGATTTAGTAGATTTAGACTTTCCAGATGAATGCGTATACTACATCGAAACTCGACCTGCTATCTCTGAGTGCCCTTGGTACACTGATATCATTAATTATATCATGGACCATACGTACCCGGAGGCAGTTACACCGCAACAAAGAAGGCGGTTACGCATAATCGTAGCTAAATATGTCATCATAGAGCAGGTCCTCTATCGAAAAGCATTCGATGGAATGCTCTTAAGATGTGTCGACACAGAAGAGTCCAAGAGGATTCTCCATGAATCCCACAGCGGTATATGTGGAGGCCACTTCGGTGGCCATGCCACTGCTCGAAAAATACATCGAATGGGCTATTTCTGGCCCACTCTAGAACATGACGCGATAGAGTTTGCACGCAGGTGTCATAAGTGCCAAGAATTCTCCCACGAGATCCACATGCCAGCACAAGCTCTGCAACCAATCGCTACTCCATGGCCCTTTTCTACATGGGGCCTAGACTTAATAGGGAAATTCTCTCCCTCATCCACAGACGGCCACAATTTTATAATCACGGCCACTGAATATTTTACCAAATGCGTGGAGGCCATGCCTCTTACTACCGTACCTGGCTCGGTGATCGCTAAGTTCATTTTGAATCAAATCATTTGCAGGTACGGTATCCCGCAAATCATTATCTCTGATAATGGAACTTCTTTCAAAAATGAAGAAGTTCGTGAACTATGCGGTAAATTCAAAATAAGCCATCATACGGCTTCCTTGTATTATCCCCAAGCTAACGGACAGGCTGAAGCAACAAACAAAACGCTGAAAGCCATTCTCCTTAAAACAGTGAAAGAAAACAAGCGGGATTGGCATTTGAAGTTATATCCGGCCTTGTGGGCCCACCGAACCTCAATAAGAACACCAACGGGAGCAACTCCTTTCTCGCTAGTATTTGGGGCAGAAGCAGTTCTCCCGCTTGAGGTCGAAATACCCAGTCTCCGCATTTCACTACAAGGGATTCTGGATGAAGACGCTTACAGAGAAGCACGTCTCTCCCAACTAGAAAGCCTAGATGAAACTAGGTTAGATGCTGAGCAGCGGCATAGAGCTTATGCTGACCGAATGTGCCGGCAGTATAACAAGAAGGTCTATGAACGCGACATATACGAAGGTGATCTAGTTCTAAGACTAGACAGCCGGATCGACAAGAAGACCGGCGAAGGAAGGAAGTTCCGGCCCAAATGGTTGGGCCCATACCGAGTCATGAAGGACTACGGAAATGGTGCTTATCTCTTATGTACGTTAGAAGGTGAGGAGTTTGGCGAAACAGTCAATTCCTTGCACCTCAAGCGTTTCTACGCATAAGCAGCTAACGCTACCTATATAACTATCTACATTGCATTTTATATATAAATTAGGATCATTTTGTCCACTTGTTCTTACATAAATTGTGATCAAGAAATCTATTCTCAAAGCAATTTACTACAAGCTCGTGATGTTTCTGGCATAAAGTTCTTTAATCATACCTCTCCATCTTCGTGTATCATCGAATCATCTTGGAATCTTTTATCAAACAAAATCAGACATGACGAAGTCTTAACGGTAATCATACCAAGATCTGCAAGTTTTTTCTCGCTTTGATTTCTTCTTAGGATAGGTGTCTTGCCTATGGTCTGTTCTAGAAGCTTCATGGTGTCACATCTATCCCATATACACATCTCTTTGGAAATAAGCATATACTGACATTTTACTCAAAAAAAAGACAAGTCAAGAAGTGATTAAATAGAAAATTTTATTTTTACACATTTCCTTGCCCCACCAACCTTCGGTGATGAGCTTGCGTCTCTTACTAGTGACGTAGGGTTGGGAAAGGATGGAAATGCCCTTACTCGCCTATGCCTTGCCCACGGTGATAAACCCATGCTTCTTACAGGTAGCATGGGGCAAAGTGTAGGGGGTCCTCTAGACAAAGTAAACGTTAAAAGGTCATAAACAAACAATTCAAACTTTGAGTCAAAAACGAATGAATCAGATATTCAAAATTCCAAGAAGAGTTAAAAATCCTAAAAAACCCAGATTTTGTCTACTATGTGGCCATCTACGGGTCTAAGTCTGGATAAACCGCAAGGCAAGTTACATCCAAAACTATGAAGTCATTCAGGTAGAGTAAGCTTGTAGTTTTCAATTTGATTCCACCAAAGCTTCGTCTGTCTTTCATCACTATCATTTCACCATATTTCATAACTTGCGCCCTTCTTGGCTCTTGGTGATGAGCCCTCGCATCTTACTAGTTGCGTGGAGTTAGGAGTGGGGCAAGTTAATCTGTTCATCATACTGGTTATTTTCATCACTTTGCCAAAACAATCATGAGGTATCCAAATTGCTCACAGAAACTAAGATTTAAGATCACAGTATATCTACAATATCATACATCAGCATCGTGAAACGCAAAAGAAAGCAAACATTTGCATCATCTGTTTTCCATTGCATACATTCTAGAAAGCATATAAAACATACATCATAGTATACACGAGGAAGCTGGAAACAGAAAGGGAAAACACGAGTGACAAAGTTTTGATCCAAAAACGAATGCATATATATAAATAATCAATGTTTATATACAATGCCATCATGCTCTAGGCATGGTCAAAACACTCAAAGAGCCCGTGATATACAAAAGAATCTACAGTACAAAATACACAGGGCCAAGTCGCCTCTCAACCCCTACGCGACCCCTCCGAGGGTGCGCGCCCTCACCTAGGACTCCGGCTACGCCGGCGCTCTGAATGCACGGAGGGCTCAGGGTCTCGAGGAGCAGCCGCGGTCTCCCCACGAGAATGGCTCCTCATAAGACGCTCGGCTGTCCTATAGCCCGCCAACTCTGTACGGAGAGTCGACACCATCCTAGCCACGTGCCAAACGGGAGCGAAGACGTCAGTATGCCTACCGGCTGCTGAGGGCTCCCCGGCATCTACAGATAGCTCCGCACGGGTCTTATCCATAGGGATCATCAGAGAATCAGTGCATACCCTGCGGATTAGATCCCGCCACTCGTCAACAGTCTCTGCAAAACAAAGAAGAAAAACGAATTAGAAGCTAGGCAAGAGACTAAAATATACAAGATACAAACACAAGGAGAGACAGCAATTAAAACAAATCCTAAATTAGACAAACATTGAAAGGAGGAGAGGATAACTTACTCGGATCACCGGGCCTCCAAGATGGATCGCTAGGGCCGGCACCCGCTGCGGATGCCGCTGCCGACTGTGGAGCTGCTCCTGTGGCAGGGGCAACATGTCGCCCCACAACTGACTCATCCTCTCCACCATGGCCCTGGGAGAGTGGCTCCTCTGAAGCTAGAGTCTCTCTCTCTGCACACTGCTCGGCCCTCT
Source organism: Taxus chinensis (assembly GCA_019776745.2). Taxonomy (NCBI): domain Eukaryota; kingdom Viridiplantae; phylum Streptophyta; class Pinopsida; order Cupressales; family Taxaceae; genus Taxus; species Taxus chinensis. The sequence goes on from CM034156.1 coordinate 154,136,628, forward strand.
CTGCCTGCAAAATATCCTGAGTGTCATGCCACTCAGGATCGCTATCATCTGTCTGCTCCTCCGACCCTCCCTCTGTAAGCTCCTCAGAATCGGAGTCGATATCTATAGGGTCATCGCTGCTATGAGCAGGACCCGCAGCAATCTGAAGCAAAGGTGCCCGAGGCGCACCGGCTCTAGCCCGAACTACCCTCCTGGCTGCAATAGGAGTGCCAGGAGTGATCGTTGTCCAACCACGGCCTCTAGGCCCCCCTCTGGCCTCTCGGACTGATCTATAAACTGGTGCCGCTGGGGGAAGCATGCCCGCATATGGAAGGCCGAACTGCTGAGGAACTCTACCAAAAGGGTGTACCTCCACCCGTCCCACGCGGTCGATAAGCTGCCCTGTGGTGGAGCAGGAGATCAATGTAAGGGTCTCCTCGCCCCATATGCTGGCCATAAGCCGATACGGCGTCGCCTCCATATCTGCTGTGGTAAGGGAGGCAACTGGCTGGTGAGGTGCTCTAAGCACCGACATATCTGACCATCTAGCTACCCTCACAGCCCCTGGGTCTGCCACCTCTACCCCTCTGCCATAAGGAATAAAATGCTCGTACACCCAACTCATGACTAGAGTCGGGTGGCTCAATGACTGTCCCTGCAAACGGACCACCCTGTATAAGTCATGGTAGGTGGTCCCCAGAATATCTGCGCCCCAGGCATATATCCGGCCATGCCCCTCTATCTGAGCAATGATGGGGGCCCAGCAGTATAGTAAAGTATCTCCTCCCTTGTCCCCGATAAGCCTCGAGGCAAGGATCCCCATGATAGCCTGTCGAAATACGGGGATGGGCAAAGAAGGAATGGATCGAACTCTCACTCCCTTCTTCGACCCCGTGGAGATGGCTGCATCCCCCATATAGCCTACCCACTGTGTAATCTGTGCTCGAGACCCTGCCGTCTCCAGTGTGAGTCTCCTCCCGATGATCGGGACCCCTAGGATACGGTAAACATCCTCCAAAGTGATGGTCCACTCACCGCGGACCCCTGGCAGTCAGAAAGTGTTCCGATCTGCATCCCAATATGAGAACAAGTCACAAAGAATGTGACTAGACGGTGTGACATGGGGCACGCGCGATATACGCAATATACCGGCCCTCTGTAATGTATCCTCCTCATCCTGAGAAAGGGCATCTAATACCCCCGAAAGCCAATCACACTCTCTCTCTCGGCTCCATCTGATATACTCTGCTCTCGCCTGCATACAACCAAAACACACAAAACAGGGCAAGTTAGTATCTAATCAATATCGAGAGAGTCATAAAAGCATATAGAAATGATAAAAATACAAGTGCAATCTCAAAAGTTAAGTTCTTTTGCATTCTGTGCAAAACCGCCGCCTTAAGGGCGGCGGTCGTGTAACCGCCGCCCTGAACAGGGCGGCGGTCATGTAACCGCCGCCCTGGCCAGGGCGGCGGTCGCGGTCTAAAAACCCGCGCGGGTTGTTAACCCCAAAAAGCCCAAAAGCGTAAAAAATAGACCATTTTAACTAAAAACAAAGCCTACCCAGTAGGCGCCCCCCCTAGATGGACCTTTTGAACCTAACATTTTCAAAAATAATCCCCCCATTGCAAAGAATTTGCCATTTCAAATTTGAAGAGGGAAAAACACAAAATGGAAGAAAACCAACCTGTGATCGCTGAGGTCGGTGTTCCGCTCGTGGAGGCATGATCACGATCTCGCTGCGAACGTTTCGACTCTACTCGCGTGAGAAACCGTCACCGTGGGTCCCAGAGCTCAAAATCAATCAAATCGACTCGCGCAAATGAATAGGAAAATGGGCCCACTTTCATATATATATCGTTCTGTTTCGTTTTAAAATGACTTTTTCGCAGGTTTGGAGCGCTGATGGAGGTAAGTTTCTATCCCCGCACGAATGGTACGCTCTCCTTCCCTATTATTTTAGCGTTTATCTTCCAAGTTATTGCATCTATCTGCACTTGAGTTCTCTTTTCATTTTGCAGGTAGCGGGAATTTCGATGGCGTCATCTCAACACACGGACGAGTAAGGTATAGCTTCTAACTCCCCATTTCGGGACTGCCATACTCGGACCCACCGTTTTATGCCTCTTCATGGCTAAAACGCTTCTCCGAGGGGGCAATATGTACGTACCCAAAATTGTAAGGTACTGTACTGCCAGAACAGTGTAACAAGTGCCCCGATGATGATACAGGTCTCCTCGCAAGGTGTTCGGGATCCGGAAAAGCCCTCGGAGTATGCGTTAACATCCCGCATGCCTCGCTTTGCCCCCGCGCCCTTTGTTTTCCCCTTTTTTCCCTCTTTCTTTGGGTTCTTGACCTTCAGTGACGAAACCGCCGCCCTGCAGGGCGGCGGTCCTGTAATCGCCGCCCTGCTCAGAGCGGCGGTCCTGTGCGCGTTTTCCAGAATGCTCTTTTGACGCGACCCGCGTGAAATATCACGATTTACCAGCTTTTCTTTGCCGACTTGAGCATGCATTAATGTTTTTGGTCCCCTGGAACAGTGTTTTTCCTTTGTTTATTGTTTAGGAGTTCAATTTGGTTTTGATTCTTGGGTGTTGGAATTCCTATAAATGCATGGTTTGTGTACATGCAAATGGTCTGAATTGGGGGTGAAGAATTTGAGCTGGAGCTTTTGGTCACCATTTTTTCCTTGTTAGAGTCTTCTGATTTTTAGTGTTTTGGTTAGCTTGCTTAGGACTGATAGCATAGTTTATTTCATACTTGGTTAGTATTGCTCAGCTGTTGGTAAGCCACAGACCCATCTTGTGCAGGCAGTGTTGTTGTTCCATCCGATCCGGTTAGAAGCTTACCTCTGAATTCCTCTTTGCTGTAGATTTGTTTTTACTGTGACTTAGAGTTCTTAGTTCAATTTATTATATACCTGGTTAGCATTATTCAGCTGTTGGTAAGCCACATATCCAACTTGTGCAAGCAGTGTCTTTATTTTGGAACAGAATAGCTTAGGAAGCCATTAAAGTTGCAGGTTTTGCTCTTCGTATAGGATAGTCACAGGTTCTGGTCGCTTCACGTTGCATGACTCGCAGTAAAATCCCGCTAGGAATCGCATAAGCCAAGCTCTGTACTCTTGCGCTATCCCTCTCCTACTCGCATTCTCGGTCTGCATTCTGAGCTGTCCTTGTCCCAAAATCTACTCCTATCGGTGCTAGCATTACACGCTTTTCTGGATCCAAGTGAACACGAAAGAACGAGAAGATCATACTGAGGGGACGAGATCACATACACCATCGGATTCGCCACTGTTCTGCGGAGTCCAGGTTTTAAATTTCAAAGTTCTAGTCAGATTCATATCAAATAGAGTAGTTAATCGTTTTATTTCATTTCATTCTATTCTCGATATTGCCAGGGAAGCTGTGAGGATTGATAGTTTCTGAGAAACTATGATTCACTCCTCACTTCTGAGGTAGGATCGAGAATCTTGCAGGTAGATTAGACAGGCTATTTTATTTATTTAGAATAATTCTACAAATCGCACAGGCAAATAACCACACTCGGTTATCTTGTCTGTTTTAAATTATTGTTTAGTTATTATTTCTAGATACGCTTAAAATAGTTTGTTTTTCTTAGAATTGTTAGAATATTTCTTAGAAAGATAAAGGTTATATATGTTAGATTTATTTCACGTAGTTAGAATTTATTTCATTACAGTTAGATTACATTTTGTTTCGTATGACAATCACGGGACCTCAAGAGCCCAGGGAATATATATTTGAGCCAATCGTGCCTCAACCAAACCTCGTCACAGCAATAGTTGACATAGACCAAAATCTCAGGATACAAGTATTCCGAACAACCACAGATTTACAACTGATCAGTTCACAGTTAAGAGGATTAAACATAGAAGACGACCAAGCACATGCGTTTTGGTCAAGTCAGCCAAACTACAGATTACCCTAGAAAATATCCACATGACTGTAGAAGGGTTCGAAAAAGAAAAAACATTCGGGTGTGATCCTTTAGTTCCACAGCCAGACGCTGGAGACACCCTCGTAGATATAGATACCAGCTTAAGAATCCAGGTTGCGAGAACGCCTGTAAGGTATTCTGAGAAGATCGCACAACTGTTGGTTCTAAACGTAGAAGCTGAAAAGGCTTACGATTACTGGATACTAGGGATTAGAACTTGATCTCGCGTATGACCATAACAGGACCGCAACAACCAAGAGTCTATGGTTGTGATCCACAGATCCCACAACCCAACGAATCCACAAGTCAGTTAGATATAGACACTGGCCTACGCACACTAGTATTTCAGTCCACTCCACTTCCACCTATCATCATCGAACAACTGTCCTTACTAGATATAGCGGCTAACGAAGCTAGGGAATTCTGGACTAGGCTAGAAAATCATCCGTAGAGTCAATTGTATTCATCATCCACTATATGACCTTATCAGGAGATATACACGAAACAATCCCAGGTCATTTTCCACGTATCCCGCAACCCATAGATCGAATCACGCCAGAGCTCGATATTGATTGGAGCCTTCGAGCAGTCATCCTCGCTGATCGATCTATCACACCAGTCCAAGTTAGAAGGGCCTTCTCTGCCTTAGATTCGCAAATACCATTAGTGCGTGTCGAAGACATTAGACTGCCTAACTAGTTTTTCTGCATATTCTACCCCCACCGGCTGTCTCGGCACGACCTCGAGAGGTCGGGTACGCGGAAGAGTCACTTGTAGATTCTCACGCTCGCCTGTCGCTTTTCCGGCGTATAGTCCCACCTTGTGATAAGTAAAATTTGTGCTTTTCTTGTTATTTTATCGTAGGAGGCATAAGAGTGAGGGAGGCATACGAGTTGTTTTCTTGGATGGAGGTATAAGAGTTTTTTGGGTTGTGATTGGGTTCTTGGAGGTCTTAAGGTGGGCAACCAAACCCTTGAGAGGCATAAGTAGATTCCCAATGTTCCTTTATCTTTCTTGGGTTGAGTTTAGAGCCTTTGTGTTGGGAAACTTGTGTGTGTTGATGTGATTTTGTTGTCGTTGTTCTTGTGTGGAATGTTTGGTTTGAATGTAATTGTGGAAGCCTTGTTAGGTTTTCAATGGTTGTTTAATACCTCTCATTAATTCTTTGTTAGGGCTTGGGGGATAATGAGGAAGAAGACTTCTCTTCTTCATTAGATTATTGGTTGGGTGGAGAGTGTTGCCTACTCCCCCATTTTGGTTATTATGCTTAGAATTTGGGAAGAAGGTGGAGATCAAGTTAATAATGGTCTTAGTGGTGTTTGGAGAAAATCAGCAAGATCCCTCTTTGTATTTTTTTTTACCATGTTGTCTCCATTTGATTGGAGGGCTTGTAACTTGAATTTTTTTTAGAATTTCAATATCTTGTAAATACGTTGAGAAATAGTTGATTTGTATTGAGATTTAAAAGTGTATGTGTGTTGGAAAGTAAGCAAAATAATTTGTATTTACTACTATGTATATTACTTACTTTTGAAAACTTTACTAAGATTGTTTTGAATGAAAAATTTGCATTTTAAATGTGTTAGTTCTTGTAAAAGAAAACCACCAATTTTTTCATTGTTTAGATGAAGTAGAAAAATTGAAATGGGCTTGAAATGGAAATGAATTTCTTTTAATCTAAGTTTGTTTCATTTCCTCCAAAGTCTGATATGTTTCATTTTAAAAATATTGAGAATCTTGTTAAAATGCACTTGTTGTTTGAAATGGTTGTCATTTGCTTATTATGTTGAAGAAAGGAAATAGTTTCTTATTCCTTATTGAAAAGAAAGTGTATTGGAAAATATGGAAGTTTTGTTACATTTCTTATTAAGTTGTAGGAAAGAAAGTAGTTTGTTAATTTTTTTGAATTTGTAAAAAATCTTCCCTTACAAAATATATTGGGTTGGATAAGAAATCTGATCATTCTTTCAATTTAGCCTTAAATGGAATAAGAAAAATTAAATAAATAAATTTATATATACATCTATGCCTAGATGTCACTATGATTAAGTTTAATTAAATAAAATTGTTTTACAAATATTTATATATATTAAACTTATTATTGTTTTATTTATATAAAAAGAGAGAACTAAATGGGTATGATTACTTTGATATTAATATTAAGACATATATATATATATATATATATATATATATATATATATATATATATATATATATATATATATATATATATAAAACAAAACTTGTAATAAAAAATGTTTTATTGTGTTAAGACCCTTGGCCGCCGCGCGACCAGTAGGGCTGGTTTTGTATTAGTGGGGAATGGGGGGAGGGTCACCAACCCCAACCCCCACCCCATAGTAATATGGGATGGGGGTAGGGTCAGTGACCCCCCCAATATATAAATAATGCCCCTGTTAAAACTGCAACCCACAAAATATTAAATCTTACCCATTTTTTATATGCGGCCACTATTATAATATTTACTCAAACTTGTTAGAATTACTATGGCATGTTCCAAACAGTAACTGTGACATTATTTTGGGAAGTACACACACACATATTTATATAAATAAAGTTTGGGGTTATTTTAAAATGTAAAACAAGTATATATATGTACATACACACATATATGTATGTATGTATACATATACACACCCATTTACTTGTTGTATATACATATAAATCATTTGTACATATACATGATTTACATAGAACTAAAATGGGGCAAAATACCCATATATATGAATAGGAAAAATATAATGAAATGGATCAATAACAAGCAAAAATGTAGACAAATCCAAAAAGGGTTGCAAATAGAATGAACAATGAAATGATGAGTATCCATCCATGTGCCTCAATACATCCCCATGGTCTCCTTCATTCTCCTTCTTCTCCTCCCAACCCTAAGATCCAAGGGCCCAAATTTAATCCATCTAATGGTTAAGAAACATCCCTCCAAAACTTAGGTGATAATTAGGTTGTAATGTATTGTTAAAATTACAATGCATGGGCAGCTTAGGAATGGGGCCACTTAAGGGGTGTACGAGGTAAATTTATTTTTTGACCCTAATGTTCAGTTGGCGACTCTTAAAATAAAAGCCCTTGATTCTTGTATTTTATTAAATCAAATTTACTCAATAGTAACTAGGCAACATTTAGATTAAATTTATTTGTATTTAATTTAAGAGGAGGGTAAGTTTAAGTCACAGAAAATTGAGGAGTGATAGACCCATTAGAAGTGCTATGAGAATAATACATAATATTCAGAGTTTTGACTAGAGCTCTATGTTCCATAAGATTTTAATTGAATTGATAATGATTTTGATTTATCCATGAAACTCAAAGATATTGGGTTGATTTTTTTATAATGTTCAATGATTAAGCATTATTTGAGAAGTATTAGTAAATATATTGGAAGCCTTACCCTTAACAAAATATGTATGGGTGTATATAGTACAAGGAAACATATTCCTCAAAATAAGGGAGATATACACATTCCCCTGAATATTCAATATGGGATTATAAATTGGGGATTATTTCTCTACTATGGATGTTATAACAAGGATAAACCTCTAGGTAAAATAATATGTTATCTAATTATAGTTGTGAAACCAGTAAGAAAAAGTTTGATTTAAGATACATATTTATCTATTTCAAGAAAATATTGGCACATTTGAGAAGGAATTTTAGATCGATCAATTTATAAATCCATGGGACCATCATAGATAAGGAAAGAACCATCACAGTTAAAGAGAGGATTGTGCCTACTTGGTATATCAATTTCATTGAAACATTGATCATATCACAATCCAAACTATTGACCCAAGTATCATTCTTTTCAACAAAAATCCCTAATGGTAACTTCGTACTATCCTTGATATTTTACTTCACATTTCCCACACTGGGGATTGGAGTTATACAAGAGAAAAATTTATAGAAGAAAACATAGGAATAAGGTGATATTTTCTTATGCTTATAGACATATACATATCATCGTTAGCATCATTAATCATATTTAGATCACCCTACCCACGTAGATAAGGTTTCACCTAACAAGTAACTGACCCATGAATATTGTCATTCATATTTGCACTGGAATTAGTATTGTACCCACTATAATCACATCAATTTGAATATTTCCTAGCTTGTTGTGGGGAAGTAAAGATATTATTGTATTGTCCCTTAACAAGGCTACTGTACATTCAAAATGTTTTGAGGCCATGTGTAATATCTCATTATTGGCTACTATTTTTTCCATTCTCATTTACACAATATTGGGATGTAAATCTTTCAGTTAGAGTAACTTGTCCAATACAACTATTACATTTCTATCCTATTTGTTAAGAGATGGATCTTTTAGTATTACTGAAGTTATATAACACAGTATTGTATTATGTTTTTTTAGATACATGGACCAAATTTATGAACCCGTGTATTATTAGGGATTTACAATTTTATCGTGCCAGATAAATTTATGTATTGAAGGAAATAATTCCCTTACACGCAAGTTGTTGGATTCTCCATTGGAAATAATATGAACCATTTTCAATGTTCATGATGTCTATTGATTCCATGAAAAATAAAAAATGGTTTCCCTTTTTTTTTTAATGCTATAAAAGCTATAATATTGATTAGGAAAAAAATTCTTAATTTCTTATCAAGTAAATCATATAAAATATCATCTTATTTAGAACTCTTATCAAACTAAACAAGCAATTCCCACTGTGGTTGTTATAGTAGTCAAGAATAATCTTATGGAACATATAAATTTTTTCCTCTATGTATAACTCTCAATTAACTTATATGAGAACATGTATCGTGTATTATTTTTTATCACATTTATTCCTAGTAGCCGTACAACAAGATTGATCATGATGCATAGAGATATTATTGACATGGGCTTAGTGGGGATCCTTCATATGTGCTATCTTATCCTTGAGATATTTTATATTAGTAATCATAGCTCGAAATTAGACTTGAAAACCATGGTATAGTGCTTGAATAGACCTTCATATATCCTTATGCGATATGTCATCATTAGTAATAGAAGGGGTTGAAATACATCTCAAAATTTAAAATACATTGCAAGATATTGTATCAATAAGGAACATTAATTATTATAATATTTCTAAGATAGTACATTTTCGTGTGTAATAACGTTAAAAAAATTCATACAAGGAAATTTGGGAATTTTAGAATGGGACATGATCGAACAAAATCATACAAGATCCTCTAACTAGACAATAAATAATAATAATCGACATATGGAAGGTCGGAAATCACAAGAACATAGAGAGTAAGACCCAAAAGGGATGTTTAGTAAAAAGTGACCACTATTAAATAGTTAAAATTATTATAAATGAGGATAACTAGTGCATTGAAAAGAAGAGGAATTTGGCAACCTTAAAATAATAATTAAAAAGCTCGAAGGAATTTGTAAAATAGTGTAATATTTTTTCATTATGCTCTAATTACTAACACTAGTAATTATGGGTATTCAGTAATTATGAAAAGAATTCTATAAAATAAAAAGAGGTTAATCCTATTAGTTCATTCTCCAACTCATTCTCCAACTATTAGTTCATTCTCCAACTCACGCGCTCTCATGTCATCATTCTTCCCAAACATATCATTATTAAATTTTCAAGATCCTTCAGGTGTTAAATAAGTTTAGATGTGGAAGAGTAAGTTGAGAGAGATGGACATATATAGAAGATCTAAGGCTTCATCAAAATCATTAAAAAACCTAGATTTTTATGGTTAATTTTTAGGTTCTTTCTCTTCTCCCATGGTTATGCTAAATAACACTTTACTACATAATACATAGCAATTTTAGATCTCCATTCAAAGAAATTAAACTATGTGAGAAACGTTACTGAAGTGGAATCCATATTAAAAATATTAAAATAAGGAATGCATAAAGAAGGAAAGAACACACATACCCCAAAAAATCATTATAAACCCTTATGTTTTCAGCCCATTATAGTTCATTGCATTGATTACAATCACATGTGAATGTGCATCATGAAAATTTAATTACTCACCTTGCAATCAGCGTAATAATGTGTAAGTGTAGAGACCAGAACCATTTTTCAACGATCATGACAGTTTGACATCACAAGAAAGCACAAACCGATGCTAAAAAAAGAGAAGGGAGGATAAGTCACTTGTGAGAATTTGTTTCTCACATCGCAATGGAAACACCCTTGCAGGAAAGGATATGGTGGATGTGATTTCCCACCTGCAAATGATAACATGACTTGTTACAGTGTCAAGCACTAATTAAAATCAGTCTAGAAGCCTCAAAGATGTAGGAAAAGCTCCTAGAAAGTTAAAATAAGGAACCAAAAAAGTTACACACTTCACAAAAATGCCAGGGAAAAAGAAAGCCCAATAATGCTATATTTCACAATTTTATTTTTCTAATTAATCTAATTATTAAAAATAATTTAAATCTAAAAGGGTATTATAAATAATGAAAAATAACTATAAAATATTAACCTCCTAATAATTAACAATGAACTACTATAATAATGAGCTTATATTTTTAATATAAAGCTTCCTTAATAAATTAAAAGGCCCCTATAATATTTAATTAAAAAAGATATGATTTAAAACACTATGTTAAATGAAAAATCATAAACTAAAGTTCTAAATAAACAATAAAGGGTTATTAATAAACAAAGAGCTTTATGAATATTAAAAATAGAGGGAACACATGTTAGGTCAAAGTGGTGGGAGGAAGTGGTCAACGGAGGTAAGAGAGACTGTATGTGTAGAACTCGGGCCTTGAAGAGGGATGACAAGGAAAGCATGATAAGGTAGAGGTTGGGTGGATGAAAATACCAATGAATCAGAATGAGAGGTGAAATGGTTGAGTGAAGTCACATACAAGGGGAAAGGGAACTAGTGTATGTGGATGAGACAAAGAGACACCAAAGGTAGGGGTCGAGCTCAAACAAGGACCAGGTGAGTAGAATAAAGAACAAACAAGCCACATGATAACAAAATCTTAGATTGGAGAGAGAAATAATTAGTCGAGGGTGAATATAAGGTTTGAACAACATGGGTTTAATGTAAGGAGCAACAAAACTAAATATTAGGGATGGTTTGAGGGGCCAGAAAAGCCAACAAATGTGAACAACAAGAGAAAGGGCCAAATGACTGAGCTATACATGTAGATGAGAAGGAATAGGTTATCCTAGCTGCAGTGAGGTAAAGAAAACACCCAACTCACTAAGACAACCCACATGACTCTCTACTAAGACATGTCAACTCACATACAGGCCAATAAAGCAACACACAAATCCTCAACCAAGAATTTGAATTACTGAATCAAGATGATAGAAAGGGGAGTCTGAGATAGAGCTCACCATGCTAGATAGAGCTCAGATGCGATGGGAAAGAGGAGGAAAGGGAAATAAATGGTAGGAATATGAGTATGAAGGAAGAGGAAGTAATAAGATTTAGAAGAAAAATCTATCTAAAATAAACTTAATTTTTAATGATAGAAGATAATATAACCATCGACTAGGAAAATACCTCTAACCCAATTTTCCACCATGGTTAGCCATAAATAGATAAATCTAGAGGAAACTACCCTTAAAAAATCCAAAAATGAAACTATTAAACCAAATTAGCAAGATTCCAAAGATGATTAAAAATTTGCACAAGAAGCACAAAAACTGAAACATAAAGTAATTAGCAACATGATAAAGATGAGTGCATGTTTACCAAACCAACACTCTAATACATTGTGATATTTTAAATGAGAATCAATATAGAATACCGTGCACCATTGAAGAGGTTTCACTCTAATGGTGATGTAAGAGCTTCAAGTAATTGAGAAGACAAAAGAAAATAAGGAAACTCATGCATAAATAATATGTCTACTAATTCTCCTAGATCAAAAGAAGGGCACATATGAGAGTGTTATGTAACTCCTGTGCCAAGATAATCATTCCCTTCGTGAGGGAAGGAGGATTTATGATTCCAAAATGGAATGTAAATCCTATGACACCATTGACGCATATGACAATGATATATTCTATGATGGAATCTTTCATGTGTCATATAAATTCCATGACCTATGATCTCACTTAAGTGAGATGACTCACTGTGTCAAGTGGATGAGACCTCGAGTGATGACATTTCAAGTTACATATACTAACAAAACACAATGATGGAGGTGAAGGTAACTAAGGCTAGATCTACATAGTGGTAAGTCTCTCTATGTACTACATTTGATCCCATAATCACAACATGTATAGTCATACCCCATTATTGGGAGGCCCCTTTGTCATGCCCACAAATTTACACACCCAAATGCAAAATTAAAATTATTAGAATAATTTTTTTGTCTTTATTTTCTAGTTACATGACACTAATTTAATCCACTTAGCATTACTTGACATCACATAAGACTATTTAAAAAATATGGAACCACATTAGAAAATGATAACATAAGGTGTACATTTTTGTCACACTCTCTCAAATAAAAAAAACATATCAAAGACCCAACCACAATACATACTCAAGGATAAAATACCCACCACACATCATATTTATGGTCACCACTTATTGAAAATTAACATCCATAACTTAACCTTATCTATTTGAATGGTATAAGGAATGTAAGATCATAAGCTCATTCTTAATGCTATATATTTCTCTAGTTCACAAAAAGTTTCATCCATTAGCGTATATTTATTCTTTGGTTGTTATTTTTTTAAGTAATGATAAATATTATTTTAAGGGAACTCTACCCCTATAAATTGCATGGGTCAAAACCTAGCTATAACAGTAAAGGACAAAAGATAGAGGATCCAAAAACTAAGATAAAAAAGGCAACACCAAGACAAAGGAAGCCTAACTACCCAACATAAACAGAGAAGGCCTATAGCTAATTCACAACCAACTATCAGAAGAAAAACAAACCAAAAACAATAGGCCTCTATCCCAGATAAAGAAATAAGAGAAAAACAATAGGAAAAGACTCATACCTTGTCCGAGGTGATGGGGGGTTTAGATTTGGTGTGCCCTCTCTTTTTCCTATCCACCACTATCCAATCCTTGCTTCCTTCTTCTAATGAGATCGGAAGAACAACTTCAAGTGTCTTAATATGGATGTGTCCCTCCATAAGGGGCAACGAGGTACACTCTGTCGTAGAAACAATACCCTGAGAAGAAGAATCTTGAGGTTCTTTCTTTGTAGTGTTTAGAAGATCTTCCATGACGGGTATGCCTATTTTTTGAGGGGATGAAAGATTAAATATCCGGGTTTGCATGGTGATTAATTGTTAGATGTTAGGTAAAAATTCCTTCCAACACACTAGTTTGATCTTGGATTTTTAGTGCTCAAAATATTATAGATGATGATTTATTTAGAAGCATTTCTGACATCTGAAAACAAGACCCTTATAGTCTACCCTTTACACCAAGATTATTTCACTGACTTGGAGATTTATTTCTATTAGTAAGGATTTAGAAGTATCAAGATTGACAAGGATTATAGCATAATTAGTGTGCATCTAAACATAGTTCTTATCATCAACTTTCACATAGGAACCTATAATATCACCTATATCAATCAGTCATGATCTATTCCAAAGCTGAAGTGGGAGTCCTAGCAAACGAACCCATACATGGTAGATATCAAATGAGTCTTTTAGAGGGTAAAAAGATGGATACCATGGCTTGAACATGAGCCTGTGTTTACCCCAAACCCAATATTGGTCAAGAATCAAATCCCTATATTTGGGGTTTCAACTATGGTAATGGAATATGTTTTAACACAGGGATAAAGCTCAATATTACCTTGTATCTTTTGCCTCCATCTCTGAGCTATCCAGTCATGGAGCTCAAAAATTTTAGGCAAAAATTAGTGAAATCTACAGATAAGGCCCATTTGGGAAATATTTTCCTACTATTTTAAAACTTTATGAAGTAGATCCTCCTCTATCTTCAATGCCAGAGTCTTCTGTGAGTTTTTCAAGAGATTATTTGAAGTCCTTACACTATCCATTCAAAGTTTGGAAATAATGTCAACAAAGGAAGGGAGTCCAATCCTTTTCCCATTATGTCCCTTCTATAGTTTACCCCCAGCATTGGCTGTGATAACTGAAAAGGATGGTTTCTTATTCCCTCCCTCGCTATTCCCCAGGGTGACCCTTGTTTCTTTCCTATGACCAATATATCCTCACAAATTGGACATAAAAATATTTAAATAAGGGTAAGGGGCCCTATTTTCATTGTTTTCAAGTGCTAGTCATCACAAAAAACCCTTGAATGAACCCCTTGGTGTAGTGCAGGAAAATCCTTGCCTCCAACATCTGTTCCATTCAATGCCCCTGATTGTAGATCTGTGCCACCAAGCACATAGTTCTCATTGACACCTCTAGGCACAAGGTTCGTGTTTGTTTTCTCAAACACAAGACTGATCCATGAGAAGTCTTGAATCTCCCTTTGATTGGATTCAATAGTCCCTTTCCTACTACCATCATGAATCTTTGCATGAGCACAATTAGGGTAAGGGTTAAAGACACTCAGAGGAGTTCGAGGAGACATCATGATAATTTTGTTGTTATTTTTGCTTTTGTATTATTTTTGAAAGTTAATTATTAGTAAGGGAAAATTTAATATTTCCACATCCATAATTTTTGTATCCCAAATAAGAGTTTTATTTTTGTTTCTATGTTTTTTTATCTCAACGAGAACAATTTATATTCATTTTTACCAACATAAGAATTCCTAAATAGGTTATAAGATTAATTCAAAGTACCATTTTATTTGTGAACCTACATATCTTATAATCTCATTCTTATTACACTCACATTATTACTTTGGTCTTTTATTACCACTCTTTTGGAACAATTCTAATTTACAAAATACTCGCTTAACAATTATAGACACTACACTCCAGGGAGTGTGATCTCTATCCAAACATTGTAATCATTTCTATGAGCAATAACAGACTTAGACACATGTTACAAATGAGGGCTTCACTCACCTTAAATTTACAAATTCATTTGAGACACCATATTTACTTTTTGAGTAATGTATTTATTTGCACTCAAGGAACTAAACCATACTAATGTCCAATCGAGGAAATAATACACCACTTATTTTGCAATACCTTTAAAAAAGATAAGATTATTATTTCTATTTGACAAGTAAAATTGTTATCTGCAAGGATTTAAGGGGAATGTTCACATCCTTTAAATAATAGTTGAAGTAACACAATTATTATACTTATGCTAAACGTACTTACACATATAGCTCAAGATACTACAAGGATCCTATGGGGAAAGATAAGAGGTTAATGATCGAGTACAAATATTATAGACCAGTTAAAGGATTCTTAGGGAGATTAACTATTAGGAAAGGATTTATTAGCTTAAGCATGCAAAAATACATAAGATACTTGTGTCCAAAGTACGATCAAGCATATTCGAAGGCACAATGAAAGGTATTTCACATTAGTCTAGTGTAGTGATTCATTTAATTGATCATAACACACTCAAGGTAAAAATATCATAGAAAGGGATTTACGAAGTAATCTCATTTTGATAAATTTAGAAGTAACCTTTCTACCAAACATGACATAAATCATAATAGGAATTAAACTAATCAAGACCATCACTTTTTTGAAGTATAACTTTATCATACAAAGTCGAAAACTAACTATTTTTTATGATAAATGTCAGCCATGATTTAGTCAATTTCTTCCAAAAAATACAAGAACAAGAATATCCATTTTATAAGAGTAACTAATTCAAATACTTCCCAAGAGTAGTATTATATGTTAAATTCTAGACTTTTTCAACATCGACTGATTTATATGGAATTTCATACCATTTACATATCTGAAATAATCTACAAATAAGGATTAATATTTTCCTTCTCATTCCTTAAATCAAACAATATACCATACTGTAACTATGCATCCCTTTTAGATAATGATATGAAAATTGTTCTTCCAAATACAAGTATACTTATAATGTTAGGAGGTGTAAAAATAAAGTGACTGTCACAAGCATATGACAAGGGTCCATCCACCATATCTTGTAACCTTCATACACATGGTGTCAACACTAAACTAGCTTGGAATCAATCCCCCCATCTAGTTAGTTATGAAATCAAACATCTGACAATTCTTGACCCCCAAACATACTTTGTCATTTTGGTTCCATTCAAATTAAGAGGTTTTAGAGAGAGAAAATAAGAGGAGATAGAATACATCAATTCTTATAGTGCTACATTTTCTTTGTCTTTACGGAAGCACGCCACTCCATTCATCCACTGAAAAATTTGAGTAGCACATGCGTTAAAAATTCTAAGGCGAATAATGTTTTCGAAGGCGGGCTGCGAATTTGAAATTTCGGGTGGGCTGAGTGATGGTTTCGAAGGCACTGTTTCAGAAGCCTTGGTTACTGAATGCCTCTCAAATATCTGTGATGTTGCCGCTAAGGAACTGTTGAAAGTGAAATATGTGCTCATTGGGGACAATTTCGGGTCTAGAGCCTGGGCAGAAGTTGTTAAGACTCCAGAAAAAAATGTGAGACCTCAGGCTGCATGTGATTTCAAAAGTACAAAAGATGCTGAAGGAGTGACCCACTTATAGGTACCTGACGGATGGCTACAAAGAGCTCTGGAGAAAACCAATCTGGCACTTGTCGGCAAATTTTTGGGATCAAGACCCAATGTGGACACCATTAGGAAATGGGCCATTCGTAGATGGAAACCAAAAGGGGATTTGATTATCACCACTATGGTAAAAGGTTTTTTCCTAGCTAGATTTAACCTTCAATTTGATGTTGACTCGGTCTTATTGGGTGGTCCCTGGTGCCTTGGTGACATGGGCCTTTTTAAAAAAAAATGGTACCCAGGTTTTAATCCATTTGTTGAGAATATTCATGCCATACCCATCTGGTGTAGACTCCCAGGACTTCCTCTGCATCTTTGGGATGATGAAATTCTCCTTCACATTGCCAAATCGATTGGTTCACCCATTGGCTTGGATGGACCCATGAGAAATCATTCTAGATTGGCATTTTCTCGATTCTGTGTCTCCATAGAAATGGATCAGGAGCTCCCCGATAAAATTGTGCTGTAATCCAAACTGGGAGAATGGTAACAACAAATTGATTATGAAGCTTTCCAGTTACACTGTAGCAAATGCCACAGATTAGGGCATTTTTCCAGCAAATGTCCTAAACAATCAGTTTAAAAACTGGAAGTTTCCTTAGATATTCTTGAAGATTAAAGACAGAATCAAAAAGATAAGGTGGATAATGAGCAGTTATCTGAACCTTCTTATGGAAACAGGCATTTGGAGAGACATTCCAAGCTTAAAGAAAGAAAGAAAGGATTTAAAAAAAAGAGACCACTAGTTTACAAAAAACTTTGGAAGCCTAAGAAGCTAATTGAGTCCCAACAAGAAGCAGATATGGATCCGAATAAGGAAGAAAGTAAAAGGGAGATATCAGTGGATCCATCTTTGAACTCGATGTCTCCAAATCCAGTAAAGCTGAACATGGAGGTCGATGAAGAAAATGAAAAGGTTAACATTTCACTCTCTTGCATGGAAGAAGAGGAAGACAAAACAAATGCTCATCAAGAGATGATAAAGAGCAGATCTGTGGAGAAGCTAAAAATGAAACAAGAAAATGACAAAGAGGATCTAGAATCCATTGCATGTGATCTCAACCAAGAGAAAGAGGACACAGATGTGGAGGAACTGACTCCTATAAGGGATAAGCAGACTGATATTATTACAGGAAAGGAGGATGGAGAAATTACCCCCTCTAACAAGGAAAATGACTGTGATAATGAGGGATTCATCTTAGTGAAAAGAAAGAAAAGAGGCTCAAAAATCCTAGAAGAAAAACAACTTGGAAGCTGGGAAGCCTCCACCTCAAGAATCACAAGGGCCACTGCTAGAAGAACTACAAATTTTGGAGTAATCTTTAGAAAAGGCAGGCCATCTAAGAGAGAAACAAGAGAAAAAGAGACTGAAAAATAAATTGCAGATGGGACATAGAGAACTCTGGGCCATTCGGAAAATGCATCTCCAAAACTTTTTTGATGAAGGTAATTTCTTGGAATGTAAGAGGCCTTAATGGAGGGCCTAAGCAAAGAATGCTTAAGGAAATTAAAAGAGCAAACAAACCCAACATTCTTCTTATTCAAGAAACTAAAATGAAAAATAAAGCAATTGAAGACTTCAAAAGACATTTTTGGTAGAACGCTGCCTTTGCTGTTGTTGACTCTCAAGGGGCTTCTGGAGGCTTAGTGATCTTTTAGGATATGAAGATGATTGACGGTAAGATTCTTATCTCCACCCAAAATCATTTAGCTATAATCTTTAAAAGCCTTGAAAATAATCATAGCTGGATTTTGTCTAATATTTATGTGCCCAATACTACTACTGGAAAAAGAAGTCTATGGAAAGATCTAATCTTGTTCAGAAGCAAGGTTGAAAGCATGAACTTGTTGATTATGGGAGACTTTAATACTCCTTTGAATCCTGGAGAAAAGTTTGGGGGAAGTTCTGAATTCTCCATTGGCATGGAAGAATTTGCTGACTTCATCTCGACTCTTAATCTTATGGACATAGAGCTTCATGGCAATCAATTTACATGGTCCAATAGAAGATTAGGAGAAAACTTAATTCAGGTTAAGTTGGACAGAGCTCTTATCTCTTCAAATTGGATCCTGGACCAGAATTTCCATCTTTCTTCTCTCCCTAGAACAGGATCTGATCACAATCCAATAGTCCTCAATTTCTTCAATTGGTCAAAACCTTTCCATGGTAATTTCAAATTTGAGAAAATGTGGTTCAAACATGAAGACATTATGGACAGAATTAAAGAGTGGTGGGTTTGGGAAGGCATAGGGACAACCCAATTCAGACTTCTTCAGAAGCTAAAGAATGTTAAACAGAAAGTTAGAATATGGAATAAAGAGGTTTTTGTGAACATTTTTGAAAAAAATAAAGAACTTAAGCAACAGCTTGAAGAACTTGAGCTAAATGTCTCCATGGAAGGTATGTCCCTTGAGGATCATCAGCGCGAAAAAATACTCCTATCTGATCTCCATAATATAAACAGTCATGAAGAAACCTTTTGGAGAATGAAGTCTAGAGCCCTTTGGCTTAAGGATGGTGACAGAAATACAAAATTCTTTCATTTAACAGCCATCAAGCATAGAGCTTGTAACAGAATTTCTGAGGTTACTAAAGGAAATGGAAACATTACTAAGGATCCTGAGGTTATCAAAGTTGAGGCACTTAATTTTTACAAGAACTTCCTCACTGAGAACACCTCCTATAATGAACAAGTAGCCTCTTTCCTCTTAGAATCCATTCCTGAAAATCTTATGCCTACTGAGAGATTTAAAAGTCTCTCAAAAATAGTCACCATCGAGGAATTAAAAAAGGCTGTCTTTGCTTTGGAAGGGGATAAGGCTCCAGGTCTAGATGGATTTTCGGCTAATTTCTACCAAAGATGTTGGGAAATTTTCTCTGAAGATCTCTTGAAAGCTGTCAATGAATTTTACAGAATAGGAAATCTGATTAAAGAGCTTAATAATACTCACATTGTGCTTGCCCCAAAAAAGTTGGATGCAAAAGACTTCAAAGATTTCAGGCCTATCAGTTTGGTGAATGTCATTTATAGGATTTTCACAAAGATTCTCACCACTCGAATGCAACCTATTCTCAAGGAGATCATTTCACAACAGTAGAGCAGATTCATTCAAGGAAGAATTATCCAAGATGGGATTATCATGGTGCATGAAACTATACATTCTATGGATAAAAGTAAAAAGGTGGGGATGGCCATCAAACTTGACATGCATAAAGATTTTGACAGGGTCTCCTGGAGATTCATAGATGAGGTCCTATCCAAATTTGGTTTTCAAGGCAAATTCAGAAAAATCATCCACTCTTGCATCTCTACCTCTAGATTCTCTATGGTTATTAATGAGGAACATGTGGGTTTTATTGCCAGTAATAGAGGTATACGACAAGGTGACCCAATCTCCCCTCTTTCATTCATTATTATGGCTGACAGTTTAAGCAGATCTATATCCAAAGCTATTGACATTGGCATGTTAAAAGGATTTCCTCCAACTACTGGAAATCAGCCCTCCTCTCATCAGCAGTTTGCTGATGACACTCTGCTGCTTCTAATGGCTTCTATTATTGAAGCAAAGGCCATTAAAACTATCCTTAGATTTTATGAGGAAGCCTCCTGACAGAAAGTTGATTTTGACAAAAGCTCTATTTACTTCTTCAATACTCCTGAGGAGAGGAAAAGAAAGATTGCTAATATTCTTGGATGTACCATTAATTCCCTACCAGCTACTTATTTAGGGTTACCTTTAAGTACTGGCAAGATTTCCGTGGAAGTATGGAATGATCTTATTAAGAGATTTCAAATAAAGTTGGCAGGATGGAAAGGAGTCATTCTTTCAAGTGCAGGTAAATGCCTTTTGGTTAAAAGCACGCTCCAAAACTTGCCTATTTACATATTATCTATGTTCAACATGCCTGCAGCTGTGATGAACAGTATTGAGAAGATTCAAAAACACTTTTTGTGGCACAGTACTGAGGAAAGATTCAGATATCACCTTGTGGCTTGGGAACAAGTTTGTAAACCTAAGAGACTGGGGGGGTTAGACATCAAAGATATCAAGCATATGAGTACTGCCCTTACTGCAAAATTAGGATTGAGATTGATAAAAGAGAACAGACCTTGGACAGAGCTGATTAAGATCAAATATATTTCAAATCAGAACAAAATTTCCTTCATTTATGATCAGTCCCTCCCGAATGGTTCCATTTTCTGGAACAACCTTCTCCGCAGCAGACACATTCTCTTTCAGGGATGCAGCTGGAAGCTTGGACATGGGCAAAGCATAAACTTCTGGACCGATAAGTGGACTGATTCTAACTAAATTTCTGCTTATGATCATATGAAGGACAACTTAATTACAAAATATGGTCACAAAATCCAGGGATACATTGAGAGAGATGGAAACAAAAGAAAATGGAAGCAGCTAAAAGTGGAGAATGATAGTATCCAGGATGATATTATATCTCTCCAGAATTAACTTGCCCTAATCCATCTAAGTAATCAAAATCTTAAAGATGAGCTCATCTGGAAGGATTCTTTTGATGGGGATTACACTGTTAAATCAGGATATAATTCTGTCTTTGCATCCATGGAAAGTGAAATCAAGTGGCACAAGTTATGGATGCCGGAGCTAACCCCTAGAGTGAACTTCTTTTGGTGGCTAATTATTAATGGCAAGATCCTAACTAATGATAACCTCATCAAGAAGGGATTCATCATGCCAAATAGATGCTGCATGTGTCAGCAAGAGGCTAAAGATATAAAACACTTATTCCTCCATTGTGAGATTGCTTCAAAAATTTGGCAGCTTGTTTTTGCAAAATTCAATCTGAAATGGATTTTTCCCCTTACCTGCCTTCAGACATGGGAGGAATGGAGCTCTCCATTTAAACATTGTATGGTAAAACGACTATGGCAACTTGTTCTGCCACACACTATGTGGAGAATTTGGAAGGCTTGTAATGATAGTATTTTCAGAAGCAATAGACAAGCTTGTAACAAAGTATATAAGGAAATAATCATTGCTGTGTAAGATAATATTGCTAGATTCAATCCCCCTAAAAATAGACTCTACCCAGAGAATGAAGAATGCATCCTAACTGATTGGAATATAGCCACTATCAGTAGAAATAAAAATGATACTGACAGAAACAAAGTCCGATGGATTAAACCCCCCAATGATTGGCACAAATTAAATTTTGATGGGGCCTCAAAAGGAAATCCGGGCAATTCTGGTGGTGGAGGAATCATCAGGGATCAAAGAGGCTGCTATGTTGCTGATTTTTCTGGGAGAATGGGAAGACAAACTAACCATTATTCTGATGCCATGGCGGCTCTTTGGGGTATTAGACTTGCCAGAGATTGCAATATTCAAAATATCATAATTGAAGGTGATTCTCTAAATATTATAAATCTTCTGAATAAAAAACAACAGCCCAGCTGGTCTATCAGGGATTATATTGAAGAAGCTATAGAAA
The DNA here is from genome assembly GCA_019776745.2 of Taxus chinensis. Taxonomy (NCBI): domain Eukaryota; kingdom Viridiplantae; phylum Streptophyta; class Pinopsida; order Cupressales; family Taxaceae; genus Taxus; species Taxus chinensis. Next base: position 154,158,691 of record CM034156.1, read on the forward strand.
TATGCAAAAGCTTTGTTAATGTCCACATCACCCATACTTATCGGGAAGGAAATAGGGTTGCTGACAACTTGGCTAACTTAGGAGTGAATAATTCCTTTCAAACTTGGATTGGCAGGGACGTTCTACCCACACATGTCAATAAAGCCATCATAATTGATCTTCATGGCTATGAAAATTATGAATAACGGCTGTTTTATGGATGCTAATGAGCGGATCCCCAAGTACATGATGATGACATCACAAAAGATTTGGATGATTGCTGCGATGTGTGCGGACTGGATTGCCATCATTTCTTGGCATGGGAGGAAAGCGGGGGAGAAGGGAAATAATAACAAATTCTACATTATTATTAAGCCGGCTTTCACGGGAGGAACAGATTCAAAAACCAAAAGCACTGCTTGGCCTGTCCCGCACATTGCAAGTTTTTTACCGTTAAAAACAGGAATAGTAACAGAGTAAACATGGGGGGTCCGGCATGCAAGACCGAGCCGACCCACAACCCTGAGTGGAAAGAGAACATGGAGCTTTGGGAGTACCTACAAATCGGGGGCCTGTCGAATTTCATTGAGAGGATTCAAGGCTTCGATCAAGACGTCTCCATCAAATTTTCCAAGGGTTGGAAGAACATAATTATCAAGTACAATAACATGAAAATGGAAATTACAGAAGAACTAATAGCTCATGTCACTAGTCTCAGCTTGGAAGGTGCAAAATTTTTCAACAAGAAAGTCGACAGGGAGGTTGAAACCAAGAAATTTCTAGAAGAGGGAGAGAACCTTGATTTTGTAACTACTGGCCTCAAGGTGGAGTTGATCCCTGCACCTTTTGATGAACTTGCCAAAATGGTGGTAAGGTATGTTACCTTAGAAGGAAGATATGTGACTATCCCACACAAACATCTGATTTTTCTGAATCATTTTCGTAGAAATAACATTATTAGTTTTCCTCATTATCTGATCAACTCCCTGGAGAAGTCTATAAGGGAGGTGCAAAATCACTCTAGGGCTGTCCCCTGCACCAGGGCCTTATACTCCTCATTCACTGCCACTTTTCTAGTTGCCCTCCCATGAACCCCATCCCACCTCCCTCCTCCACACCCCCACCTCCCCATACTGCTCCCACTCCACCCTTGCCAAAAAGAAAGCATGATGATGTGGGCTCCAGTAAGAAAAACAAGAGCCTAAAAAATAGAATCCCTACCTCCCAACGTGTCCTTAGGAGCCACAAGGACCTTGAACTTTATGAAAGTCTCCTACATATCAGCATGCCTGTGGAGAAGCCCAAGGAGGAGGATTTGCTGGAGAAGGTTGACAGATTGGAGAAGGAGATTCAAGAGCTCAAAGGGGCTCTTAAGAACATGGAGAAAGCCAAAGGTAAAAGGATCTTGCAAGGTGAGAAGGAAGAGGGGGTCATTGATGAAGTCTTCAAGAAGTTGCAGTCCCTTGATGGCAGATTGGCGAATGCCAAAAGCTGCAATGACTGTATTTTTTCTACCCTAAAAAGCATCTATAACTTCATTGAACAGCACATCCACAGTGTTTGCAGCTTAAGTGGAATCAATGAAGATATATGGGGCCCTAAAGAAAATAGGGACATTGCAATCTCCCAAGCAGACATGAAGGACCCCTCTCAGGCCATAGCCATTGCATTTTTCATGTCACTGCAGGCCATCAAGGCCAAGATTGACAGAACCCTCAAGTAATGGGCTGATGTGCTGCTATTTTTTGGCTGTGATCTGGCTGTCATCGGGCGGTTCTAGAGCTGTTTTTTTACGAAGCTCTGTATTCTGTTTCTCTTTTGGTTTCTTTTTGAACTTGTCTCCTTTGCTCTGGATCTCTGTACGTTTAGATCCACTCTTCACCTTTATTGTAATATCTAGTTGCTGAGCCTTTCTTAGTTGACTGTTTTACCCTTCTCTGGGCTGCTTTTCTCATGTTTATATCTGGCTTTTGAGCCCTTTTGTACACAGGGTATAGTCCCTTCAAAACTATTTGCCCTTAATAAAAAAAAAATTCTTATAGTGCTACATAACCATTATTTCTCATATTTTAAGAGGGAGAGAAATAATAACTGAGAGAGAGATAATCTATAACTTTCTATTTCATACTTCATTTCATTCAAAATTTAGTCTTAGAGAGAAAAAGGAGAGAGACATACAATAGCATTATTATTTATTTAAAGTTATCCTATTTATTAATGCCATTAAAATGTAGGGATCACTTATATGGAAAAAATAGTCTCTACCAAACAAAACATTTCTCTATTTTGAAAGGAGTGGTTGGATGGTAATAAGGGTTACCCAAGATCAAGACCAAAATTCAACTCAAATAGCCAAAATAGGGTGTGAAACAACCTTTGAAAAGAAGATAAATCTAAGTGAAAGAGGTGAAGGTCTCTCCTAAACTCTAGTGTTATAAAGTAGGAATATAAAGATATTAAGGACGAAAAAAATAGATGTGAATTGTGCAATTTGGAGGTGTAACTCCATAGGGAAAAGTCGTAGTTTAAAATCTGGAATATAGTGCAAGTAGTTCGACTGGCCACAAAATGGCATTGTAAAAATTTGTTTAGGGGTGACCAATGACATTCCAAATACTTCCAAAATGTTCCCATACATACCAAGATCTTAGGGGGAGGCTAATAGAATCAATATCTAACTCACATAACTCATTTTGGAAGCGTCATTCAAGAGGAAAAAATTATGTTTTTACAATTTATGCCTACACCTAATAGGCTAAGTAGGTCATGAAACAGGCATGAAAGACACACTATTCAACCATCATAATGAATACTGACTATTTCTCACCATTAATTGTATAACAATTAAGGGTTATGAGGTAATAGACAATATTTTTCGTGATCTATAGATTATTTTTATGGGGAAATGCCAAATCAAGTTCACAAATGTATGAGATGATGTCCCCTTTATTTGACATGTTATTTATGTGAGAGAAGGAATAAAAAAAAGAATCTATATCACCGAAATAAAGTTACAAATGTATGAGATGATGTCTCCACAACTCGAGAAATGTCACCGAGTTTGAAAATGCTACTCTCATGGAGTAAAGGTTTATGCATACCATCATAACATTAAAAAAAAAATACATGTTTTAAATTTATTTAATTGAAACACCTATAATCTCATATGCTAACATAATAATAAAAAGAAACTAGAGAGGGAGAGAGGAATAATTCTATGCTTATTTCTAATGAGGTATAGAAGGAGATGCGTTTAGATAGATTACAAGTTGTTTGGATATTTTGTCAAAAAATTTGTGTATGTTGCAAAAACCTTCACATTCGGAACTGATAGTTGTCTATTCTTACTCTATGCCCTCCATAATTATTTTCTTAAAATCTCAAAATCCTTTTTAGCAAGACCATTTTGAGCATATCTTACAATCCATGAGTCAACGTTGGTTTGATTCATTCGTACAAAAAATTGGTGTGTCTTGTGAGGTTATATTCCTTTAAGGCATTTTTTCAAACACTTCACATGTCATGTTCATGTTTCCACATTTTGCACACACACATGTGCCTGAAATTTAAAAATAAAACATCTGACAAAAGACCCATCCTAATCTCCACTATGATTTTGTGTAAATCCATGCTCTGTTGTAAAGCTCACATTTAAGAGCATGACAAGATACTAGTAAAAACTGTGGGAATTTGGATTTATCCTATCTAGTTGCATTTTTTTACAAGTTTGAATATCTCCAAAAAACTTATTTTTCCAATATCCTAAAACCATTAAATTCCATGACCTTTTCAAAAAAACCAAAAAAACAAATATTTTGTTCATAGCCTCAAAATATTTTATAGCATTTTGGTCAAACCATCCATGGCGTGATCTTCAAAAAGGATAATATCCCCTTTTTATTATGCTTGGATAGATGAACATACCATTTCCCAAGTTTCCAAGCCATTTTAAAGGAACCCAAATCTGCCCATATCTCACAACTACATCATATAAAAGAAGTCACCCCCTTAATAGTTTGATGGATTTCTTTATCTGTTAGAACATATTTATTCTAATCACTGACAATACAAAATGCTGAAAATATAAATAGGGGCAGTCCCTAATCATTTTACTGCATTTGTGCACCCAACAACAATAAAACAATTAGAATTTTACATAACCAGCTACACTCTTAGTTATTTAGAGGTTTGCAACTTATATAAAAGTAAAAGATACCCTTTCACTCAATAGTAGAGATTGGGTTGGAAAATGTGACTTGTAATCTTATTACAACATTTACACGGCCCCTCCACAAGCCAATGTAGAAAATAAATAGTAACAAGACAAAAATATAACTTGCATGTCCAATGTTTTCTTCCACAAGCCATATGTTTCCCCAATGCACCTCCATTTATCTGGTGGACACTCATACCCTATCCTAAAGCTCCTATTTCCACATGGATGGGGAGGGTAAAACGATGAAATTTGACCCTTCTCCTACACTTGTGCTACCAAGCACCCAAACCAAATCACTCATTTGCTTGAAATCCTCTCCCTTATCCCTCCATGGATGCAACTTTCACAAAACACCACAAGAAACAAAGATAAACTTAAAACCAAAATGTTCTTTTCCATGATTTTCCCAGCCCTATATTGGCTTTACTTATATATATACATATTTCACACACACACACACACACACACACACACACACACACACACACACACACACACACACACACACACACACACACACACACACACACACACACACATGTATAAATATAATATATATATATATATATATATATATATATATATATATATATATATATATCTACACACACACACACACACACCTTTTTATTTAAAAATAGTCTAATATTGAGTTACTAAATGACTCGAATAAAAAGGATTAAGGTTGGTAGTGCAAGGTTATACATTATATAATTTAAATTCTGAACCAAATCTTACATGTATGTAATTAGTGACAATACCCTTGCATTCCTTAAAACACACGACCAGGTTACAAAGAGCTCAAGGTCCAAGTCTCGAAGTGCAAGTAACAACATCGAAAGAAACTAGTTTCAAGATTAGGTAATAGTCTTTCAATTTACAATTTGATGATAAGACTCATGCCAAGATAACACTTTAACCAAATATTACTATATGAAAAATCATAGTATTATTTCCCCCAAAAAGGTTAAACACGACCATGAAAAAAACCTTAACAATTATCCTCCAACTTAGGCTTCTTCAAGTTGTGTTTTACGTCTATATCGAGATTCTCGATAATTCTCACTGTCAACGCAAAAAGAGAAACTTATCTCATATAAATGTCTCTAGCGCAGAAATTAGGTTAATTAATAAAATACATCTTCACAACTGTATACATTTTTGCATTAATCAAAACTTCCATCCAAAGTGTTTAATCCATGCTTAAAGACCATATTTAAGTGGAGTACATGATGAATGACACTAAAAAGTTGATAACTCAAATTCAACTAGGCATATTACCATGACTGTCTCATGAGGTTCCAAATTTAGCTTGGCGAAGTATCAACCATAGAGTAGAGTGTGACGACAACCTATAAAAAATTGATTAACATTTGTTATAAAGGAGTCACAAATATTTAACTGTTAACTCAATAAAAGAACCCTCCTAAATGATCTCATTAGAGGATTAAAACCTTAGAGAAGTCTTTTTGAAGGGTTACGGTAGGATGAAGCATTACATCTCCATCTTCTTATAAGAGCATTATCCTTGGAAATATCACTAGGATTAGTTAGAAGGATAAAAAATAGAAAAAAGGGGTCAAAAATGATAATTATTTTTAGTGATAGTACCATGTTGCTAACATGCGATCATAAGGGAATAAAAAATTTCATGATTTTCTACAATAGCTTATGTTTTTTAAAGATTGGTCTTTCTCTCTATCATAGTGAGTCCAAAATAAATTTCATTATGAAAAATTGTTTGATATATATATTTTTTTGTAAATGTATTTTTAGTTAGTAGTTTTATTACAGGTACAAATGGATTGGTGTGGATTTTCATTATCATTTTCATCGTTCACTAGTTTCATATCATTACATCTATTTCTTAACCTGTAGATTACAATATTTTTTTGTAGGGATTTCAACAATACAATAAAACACAAGGTCATCGAATACCTAACACCATAACACATACCCCACCATAATTAATTTTTTTTGTACGTTAAAGTAATAACTATAACATATACCATTTCACATTTATCATAATTCTAGATTTGACACACTAATTATAACATGAAAAATCACCAACTACGAAGGGTTGAAACAAAGAAATCACCTCACCAAAGTGGAAGGTCATAGTAACTAATCATGATTATCCTATTACAACGATTTCACCATAAAACACCACATTTACCACAAAGAATACACACTCATAAAAAGGAGGAAACATAACAGACTATCCAAAACACAGTTCTTGTAGCATAATCCATAAAAACATATGTATAACAAGGTAAACACAACACATAACAATCACGTATGAATAAAATCACCTCCATAGTAGGGAATAATAAGAACACATTTTTATTAGGATATAACAAAACACATATGTAGTGGGGTCGCTAAGACCCAGGGTACAAATCTCTATAGATACATTTTCCACTAAATATAAGTATAGTTATATCTTTTAACATATCTAAAATACATTTTATCAACCTCTCTTCTTAGGTAAGCTAATAGATTCATGCAAATATATCAGGTATCCCATCTGTATATCTATCAGTGTATTCCTTGCATACCCAAAGTACACTACCCTCCATTAAACCATAACCATGAAAGCATGAAACATCATGCAAATGATCCATAAATCTTGGATTGATTACCATTTCCATCTCAATGGTGAGGAATATCATCATAGAAAATAAGGAGAATAAAAAATTATTAACCAATCATCTAATCAATATTACATATCATAAAGGTCAATCTACTTACCCCTACTTCTTAGCATAATTTCCCATCCACTGATCCATACTGCAAAACATCAAGCCAATCCACTAAAGAGAAAAAATAATTATGAGGGTATCTCAACCAAAGATGACTGAAGAAGTCATAACAGTCTCTCAGCAAAAGAGAACTCAATCACAAACATGTCTCTCCACCAATGGAGGACTAAATATCACTAGTGTCACTCCACCAAAATAGGAATGAGTGTGGAGTATAAAAGTGAGGCTGGGTCACTCCATGGTCCTAGACACATAGACCCCCATCACCTCTAAAACAAAAAGCATGTCTTACAAGCCCAAACATGATTTCACTATATGTTAGGCATACCCCCATATGAAAAGAAAGAACAACACACAAAATATGACTAGCTCAACAAAAAACATTAAAAAACCATGTAACAATATTGATGAAACCTTATCCAAGTGGCCTAAAATAACAATAAATCTTCAAGTCATCAAAATAGATAAAGTTCATGACCACTCAAGATTGAAAAAATAAATGGATAAGTCGACGCATTGAAATCACAAAAAGTCTTACAATAAATCCAAAAATACCAAGAAAATCCTCAAAGTTTTTTAATAAAAAAATTAAATAAAATACTAGTCCTAAAAAGGAAATGAAAGTTTACGAATATAACACATATGAGAAATCCACATCTCAATTACTATGCATCCTATTGAGGGCCTCCTCTAGAGTTACTAATCATTAAGTGCACATCTCAGTATATAATATGGATCCAACAATATATATGTCATGATTTATACTCTCTCGAGTGGAAATATGTCTCCAAATCACCAGAAACTACCAATATCTATCGTTAGTGTCAAATTTCATAACAAAATGTCATAACCATTGATGATATAGAACTCAAGAGTAACTAACCAATCTCATGATAATTGCCAATCTATCCCGAAATGTCATAACCACTGATGATTTAGAATTCAAGAACAACTAATAAAATACTTGCTAACCTCCATAACTATAATTAATCATCACCCATACTACCACCCAAATGTAGCACTAAGAAATTATTATACAACAATATTAAGAAATTTGCAGTTTCTCTCACTATATTAGTCTACAACAAGGATTTGAGGATCAAATATAGGACATGCTCATTAGGAGCCACATACCTAGTATAACAAGTTGACTAGGGTAGTTCACTATGACTCCAAAAAACACACCAATCTGAAATGACATAATACCATTTTATTCACACACAACCAAGTACACAAGAATACTTACCAATTAATCCTATAGGTTCAAGTTTTTGAACCTCTGCTATGATATTGACTATCATGCCCATCGATTTGCACCTTTAAATACAATAGCAAAATTATCAAAATATTTTTTTTTTTGTATTTATTTTATTGTTACATGACATAACTTTAATCCACTTAGCATAGCTTGACATCACATGATATGATTTAACAAAAAATGACCTATATTAGAATAGGATAACACGAGGTGTACATTAGTGTCACACTATCTCAAACGAACAAAAGTAAATCAAGACCTTACCATAATATGAACTCAAGGATAGGAAAGATCCACCACACATCATATTCATGGTTACCTTTTATTGATAATTAACATCCATTATTTAATCTTATCTATTTGAAGTTTATAAGACATGTAAGATCGTATGCTCATTCTCAATACTACATATTTCTCTACTTCAAAAATACTTCAATCGATTAGATTACATTTATTATTTCATTTTTATTTTTCATTTTGCAAGTTCTTTAATTTAATTATTCACAAGGGTAAATTTAACATTTCCACATCCTTAATTTTTGTATCCCGAATAAGAGTTTTTTAAGTTTTCTGATTGTTTGATCTCACTAGGAGCAATTTATATTCATTTTTATCAACAAAAGAATTCCGAATTATGTTATAATATTAAATCCAAGTACAATTTTATTTTTGACCCAACATATCATATATCTCATTCTTATTACACTTATGTTGTTACTTTAGTATTTTATCATCCCCGTTTTAGAACAATTATAAGTTAGAAAATACTTTCTTAACGTTTAGGGATGCCAGAATCCAGGGAGTGTGATCTTTCTCCAAACATTGAGTTCATTTTTATGACCAACACAAGCCCTAGACACATATTATAAATTAGGTATTCACTCACATTACATTTTCAAATTCCTTCCTGACACCATATTTGACAGGGAAAATTTTTATCTATAAGGCTTTAATGTAAATGTTTACATCCTTTACAGAATATTTTAAATAAAAAATTTATTATGATTATGCTAAACGTAGTTACAAACATACCACAATATGCTACAAGGATCCTTTGTGAAAACATGAGAGGTTAATGATCGAGTACAAATATCGTAGATCAGTTAAAGGCTTGTTAGGGAGTTTGACCATTAGTCAAGGACTCCTCTTTGAGATGAAAAATGATGTTACCATAAGTAAAGCTCTCACACAAAACAATTTTTTTTTTCTCATCTTATGAACATAAAATAAGGATAACATTAATATAAGGAAGTGGCTCTAGTTATTCCATATATTCTAAATGTCAAATTTATAGACATCATTTCAATGATTACTTTACAAATACAATATTCACCCACCGACAACCTCTTAAGAGGTATTACACATATCTTAACCCTATCTACAAAAAAAAGGAGAAAAATCTACAAGGAAGTCTACTAAGGAGTAGATAAGACATCTCCATGTTTTCATGTATCCAAAACACCAAGGTTCCCCCTAGCAAGCTTATCGAAAAGGTGTAATATGTTCACACTCATTAACATGATGAGAGATCTTTGAGTTCCAAGTTGGTACCAAGTTCAAGGAAATGTTAACTAAGTGTAACATTTAAAGGTGCATTAAGGGTATACACAAGGTATCTACATTGGATGATTCATAATATATAGGTTGAGTATCATGCCACAAAAAAATTCGAACCTCGAATCAAATGGTTCATGTGAACATGAAGTGCAATAGTACAAGGATGTATTAGCTTAAGCATGCAAAAATACATACTGAACTTGTGTCCAAAGTATGGTCAAACATATTTTAAGGTAACAAACAGGTATTTCCCATTGGTTTAGTTTAGTGGTTTAGATAATGGATCATAACACAATTAGGGTGAAAATATCATAGGAAGGGATTTATGAAGTAATCACATTTTAATAGATTTAGAACTAACCCTTCTACCACACATGACGTAAATAATAATAGGAAATAAACTAATCAGGATCATCCCTTTTTGGAAGTATAAATATATCATATCAATTCAATAACTAACTATTTTTTTCTGATAAATGTTAACCATGATTTAGTCAATTTCTTCCAAAAATTACAAGAACACAAATATCCATTTTATAATAATACCTAATTCAAAGACTTCCCAAGAGTAGTATTACATGTTAAATTCTAGTTTTTTTCAACATCGAGTGATTTACTTGGAATTTCATACCATTTAAACATGTGAAATATTCTACAAGTCAGGATTAATATTTTCCTTCTCCAATCCTTGAATCAAACAACATATTATATTGTAACTACACATCCTTTTTAGATAGTTATATGAAACTTAGTCTTCCATATACAAGTATACTTATACTGTTAGGAGGTTTATAAATAAAGTACATTCACAAGAATAGAAAAATGGCCCACCTACCATATCATGTCACTTTCATCCATATGGTTTCAACACTAAACTGACATGGAATCAACCCCCCTCATCTAGCTAGTAATGAAATCATACATATAACAATTCTTTACCCCTAAAAAAACTTAGTCATTTTGGTTCCATTCGAATTAGGAGGGTATAGGGAGAGAAAATATGAGGAGAGAGAAAACATTAATTCTTACAATGCTACATAACCATTATTTTTCATAGTTTAAGAGAGAGAGATAACAAGAAAGATAAATAATCTATAAATTTCCATGTCATAATTCGTTTCATTCAAAAGTGTATTATTATTTTGTTCATGTTAACCTATTTATTAATGCCATTAATATGTAGGGGTAAATTATGTGGAAATAAGAGTATTTAGCAAACAAAAAAATTCTATTTTAAATGGAGTGGCTAGATGGTAAAAAGGGTGACCCAAGATCAAGGCCATAATTTGTAACTCAAATAGGAAAAACTAGATATGAAATAACATTCAATAAATTGTGAATGAAAAGTAAAAGAGGAAAAAGTCTCTTGTCACCTCTTGTGTTATAAAACAATAATACATGGAAATCAAGGATGAAAATAATATATGTGCGCTACATATTTTGGAGGTGTAACTACAGGGTGAAATGTCATAGTTTAAAATATAAAATATAGTGTGTGTAGTCTGACTGGCCATAAAATGACATTTTCAAAACATGTGTAAGGGTGACAAAAGACATTCCAAATTCTTCTAATATGTTCCCATATAGACTAATATCTCATCAGACTTGATGGAATCAAGATCTAACTCACATTAATCAATTTGTAAGAATCATTCAAGAGGGAAAAGTTGTGTTTTATTAGTTTATGACTACACCTAGTAGGCTAAGTAAGCCTCGAAACGGGAATGCAAGGCACACTATTAAACCATCACAGTGAAACTGTATTATGTATCCCCATTCTTTGTATAACAAGGAAGGGTTATGAGATGATAGACAATTTTCTCGTGATCTATAGATTAGTTTTGTGATGAAATTCCAAATCAAGTTCACAAGCGTATGAGAAGATGTCCTCTTTATTTGACTCATTCTTAATTTTAGACAATACATAAGGAATAGAATCCAAATCATATATTAGATAATGTTTTACTTTTTATTCAATTGTCTCCAGGACTCAGTCAATTTCATTGAGTTGGAAAATTATACTCTTGCGGGGTAATGTTTTATGTAAACAAATATAATATGAAACACTTAAATTTATATGATTTAAATTTATTTTAATTGAAACACTTATAATCACATATGTGAACATAACATGAAGACAAAAGTAGAGAGGGAGAGAGGAAGAATTCCTTGCATGTTTCTGATGAGGTAGAGAAGGAAATGTATTTAGCTGGCTTGTGAACTACCTATACATTTCGTTAAACAATTTGCATGTGTTATGAAAACCTTCACATTTTGCACTGATGGTTTCTGATTCTGACTCTACTCCCTCCAAAATAATTTTCTTACTTCAAAGCCTTTTCAACAAACACATTTTGAGCATATCTTACAATCCACGAGACTACATTGCTTAGAGGCATTATAATAAATAGTTGGCATTCCTTTTGAGGCAACATTCCTTCAAGGTATTTTATCAAACAGTTCATGTGCTGAGTTCATATTTCCATATTTTGCATAAATATATGCCTGACATTCACAAATAAAATTATGAAAAAAGAAACTTCCAAATATCCATTATGATTTTGTGTAAATACATGCATTGTTTTAAATCTCCCATTTAACACAATGATAGGATGCTAGAAAATACCATGGGACTTTGGATTTACCCTAACAAGTTAGATTTGTTTTAATAGGTTCTAAGATCTGCAAAAAAACACATCTTGTTAGTATCATGACACCATTAAATTACATGACCTTTTCAACAATAACAAAAAAAACAAACATTTTGCTCATATCTTGAAATATTTTTTGGAGTTTTTGTCAAATTATCCATGCCATGAGCTTCAACAAGGATAAAATATTGATTTTATTATGGTTGGATAGATTAACATAACCTCTCCCAAGTTTCTAAGACATTTAAAAAATACCCAATTGTGTGCATATGTCACATCTACAACATCTAATAGACATCCTCCCCTTTCACACTTTGATGGATTCCATTAATCTATTCCAATGCATTTATTCTTATCAAATACAGGAGAAAATACTGGTGAAAGTCATAGGGGTTGTCCCTACTCCGTCTAATGAATATACAAACTGAAGAACAATAACAAAAAAAATGAATCATGCATTAATGAACCTCACTCATAGTTGTTCAGGTGTGCAAGTTTTATAAAATAAAAAAATACCCATTCACACATTGGAAAAGATTGTGTTGGAAAAGGTGAGTTGTAACCTTATTACAACATTTACATACTCCCTCCATAAGCCAACATGAAAAATAGACACTAATAAGACAAAAATAAAACTGGCATGTCCAACGTTTGCTTCCAAAAGCCATTAGCGACAATCCACCTACATTACCTAAAACACACCATGGGTTATAAGGAGCTCAATGTCTAAGAATTGAAGTGTAGGTAACACCCGTGAAAGTAATTAGTTTCAAGATGAGGTAATAGCCTTTCAATTTAAAATTTGATGATAAGACTCACACCAAGATATCGATTTAACCAAATATTACTATTTGAGACATTATAATATTATTTCCCACTCAAAGGTTAAACGCAATCACCAAAACCATCTTCACAATTATCCTCCAACTTTGGATTCTTCAACTTGTATTTTATGGCTGGATCAAGGTTTTTGATAATTCTCATTGTCAATGTAAAAAGAGAACTTTTCCGATATAGGTGTCTTGAGTGTAGAAATTTGGTTAATTAATCAAATACACCTTGACAACCTTAGACATTTTTACATAAATCAAAACTTCCCTTCAAAGTATTTAATCCACACACAAAGACCATATCTAAGAGGAGGACATGATGGGTGACACTACATAGTCTATAACTAGCATTCAACCAAGCACAATGACCCAGGTGTCTCGTAAGGTTCCAAATTTAACTTGGTGATGTATCAACCATAAAGTAAAGTGTGATAATATCCTATAGAATTTTAATTAACGTTCAATTGAAAGGCCTCATAAAAATTCAATTGTTAAATAAATAAAAGAACCCTTTGAAATTATCCCATTACATGAAGATGTCCTTAGAGAAGGCTTGTTTAAGGGTTATGACAGGATGAGGCATTACACCCTTAAAGAACCTCTTATCTAGAAAAAGTGCACCTTATTTGAGGAATGGTATATTTTTTCTCTCTATCTTTCCTCACTTCTACAGATAGATAATTGATACACCTCACAAGTTGTGGGTATCCCGAATGTGAGGTGAATCTCTAGATTTAAAGGGTAGGTTCCCTTTTAGTATATCCCTAAACTAAGCTAGGGGTAAGGGTTAGAATGAAAATTGAAAATGATAAAAAGGGGTGATACACCAAGGAATTTTGTAGACTACTGATGTAGAGATGTGCACAAACTGATAATAAAAATGAAAAAATTACATGAACCAGATGTATCTTAGGTGAAATTTTAAGGCAAAGTAATAGAAATATGCTAAGGGATAAATCACAATATACAAATTTTCAGTAGGCATGCACACTAAAATAACACACACAATGACTAATTTATTGCAAAAAAGGTAGATATCATAAGAAATTAACTTCAAAGTCTTAGAAAAAAAAGAAACTACTATCATAATGCTCAAAATTGCAAAGAATATCTAGAAAAGTAAAAAACTTAATTGATGGTGGGCACTTGTTGGAAAGAATTTGGTAGCACTCTATTACATAAAATATTATCCTCCTTATGCTTTGCAAAATCATAGAACATATAGAAAAATATCCTCCAAACCATTCCAAAAATAGCCTTCCTAACTTCAAATTAACACCCATCTAATTTGGAGATGCCTCTAAAATCACTCTAATTGCTCTTAGTCAACCTACAGTTTACTTACTAATCATGCCTTTAGAAAAGGGGAATAACATGGTTATAACCCCTTTCACATAAATTAAGACAGCCTTGAGTAATTTAAGGTAATCATTACTACCCCTTTCCTTATCTGAAAAGCTAATTTTTGTCACTTAGTCATTTTGGATGACATGCATTAGCTGGAATGATAATTATCTTGACATGAAAAAGGTCCTTTATTTTTCTTCTTGATATAATCATGCAAAGTATCTAATGATTACACTTTATAATAATTTTCTCCCATTTCACATGGATATGGGTAAAGCACTTGATTTTTGAATTGACCTTTGACTTTGGCCAAGGATTTTATTTATCCCTTCATACAATAGATTAATCATCATTTAGTAAATCATGCAAAATTTATTCTTCATGGCATATGGGCATAGCTTAAGGTTTAAATAACCCCAAGTTACAAAACCTAACATTGGTTGGTCTTAAGAAATTAGGGGAAAACTCTTAAAAGTACTCTCATTTGCACAATTTTCTTTCTGGAAGCATCAAGAGAAAGGGGAACTTCTACTTAGATTATTGTGGCCACCATGGATAATGACTTGGAGATTGCATTTTCTATAAATTTTCTCCATTTAAAAAAATTCAATCTCTGGCCTTTGCATAATTTTTTATGAGTTTCACTAGAGGTTATTCATTTTATCAAGCCCGCCATATATCTATGTATTGAGTTCCATTTCCAAGTTTATACTTCTGGAAACTTTATGGAAAAGTTGTCTCACTACCCATCTCATTGGGTTATTGGAGCCTAACTCCCATATGAGTTGATTGTCTTTGTTGTTTGGGGTTTGTATCTTGCTTCCATTGAAAAAATTGAAGCCCTGGTTTGTTAAATCTGGGTTTGCTACTACCATTGAAGGGTTTCTGGTTTGGATTTTTTTTTTCCTTCTTTTCCACGGCCGCCATTATTAGGGAATGAAGCTATGCAAGGTAAGTTTATTTGGCTTTAAATCATGGTTTTGTGCATGGCTCATATACCTTGAATAGTTTCAATTTGGGCTATTATCTATTGCCATTCTTGAGAATTTGAACTATTGGTTATAGATCCTTGTGTTTTTTCCTTGTGGATTACCAACTTGAAGTGAGTTTTGTGGGTTGAAATAACATTTGTGGCTATGTGGAAGAAATATACCTAAATGCTATTGGGCAGCATGATTCAAGAAGGTAAATCTTGTGGCCACCTAGTTTTACTGCTGAATCCATGAAATGGGTTGGTTCGATTATTGGATTTTGAATTGCTTATCATCATACGAGCTTGATTGATTTGTCCCTACATTTTCTTGGTCATTTTTAGATTTTCACCACTTTTATTATTTTAAATATGGCTTGAATTTTGGATGGGTTATGAGAATCATTTTGGAACCTCATATTTTGATCATTTACTTTTATAAATTGCGACCTGGGTTTGTTTCATTTTCTCTTGAACCTATTCAAACATTATATTTTTATGCTTGTGAATTTAGAGGGTAGCTCAAATTTCAGAATGTATCCAAACATAGTGATGTATATTTCAATGGACTGTTGCCTTGGCTAGGCCATATTTCCCTCTCTTGGCTTGTTATTACTTGAAACACTCTCTGAAACTATGATCATTTACATACCTAGATTTGTCAATGTAACCCTCTTTTGGAACTTAATTTTGTAATCCTATCATCTTTGTAGATGACTACTTAACGACTTTACTCTTCCCTGTTTCATTTCCTATAGATGACATTTTCGTTCTGCAAATAGAATAATTTTTTTACTTACTTTTTCTTTAATTAGATGACAAACATTTTAGATTTTCATTATCTCAAATATGGAACCTTATAAGATAATATTTGAATTTGATACTTTACCTCAAGTTATTGAGCTTTTACTCAGCCATGATCTGCTTGAAATCACAATGCATTATTTTTTGCTTCTCTAGCTCTTATATTGTTGGCAATATGCTTCTTATATGTGTGTAAATATCTTCATCTTCTAGACCCTTCAAGAAATACAAACCATGATTTAAATGTTTTGTAACTTGATGAAGTACACTCACTTCTATAATCCTCATTTACATGACTATAGCTGCATTATGCTATTGTAAAATGTTTCAAGGCACTACAAGATCTTGAAAGTGATGTTCCTTTATCATTTTTAGAATATTGTTGTTAATGCACATGTTGGAAAATTTGAAAATCATAATATGTATAATTTATTTCCTTTTGAAAATTATGGGACTCAAACACCCAAAATTTACAATGGTGGTGTCTTTGTATTAATGAGAAACACTTATCTTTAAGATCACTTATCTTTTGTAGTAGCTTAATTTTGTCTGAACATATAGATGGTCTCTTGATAATGTATAGTTGTACTGGTATCCTTTGAGATGAGCTATGTTATTTTTAAAATTTCATATTCATGCATGGTCTTAAAAGAAAAATTTAGGATCTTGGAAATGGAAACTGTACCAAGTGGAAATGGGATGTGATCTCCATTCTTTCCCCCCCGACCTGCGTATAGTATCAAACCCACCACCCATTTCAAAAAAAATATATGTGTTTCAAAAATAAAATAAAAGAACCATTCTTGTTTCTTGTATGAACTGCTAAATCAAATCTTATATGGAATTAAAAAAACTCCATAAATCCTCCAAAACCTACACATTTGAAAACCAAAACCAAAACAAAATGAGAAATAGAATAAAGAGAAAGAGAAGAAAATGGTAAAGAGAGGATTAGGGAAAAATTTTAGGGTAAAGTTTTAAATCTAGGGTCAAGATTTGAATGATCCTAGGGCTCAAAATAAACCCTGCACACTTTTGGATATATGACCTTTTTGTGGGAATTGTAAATTAAATAAATTAAAAAGGGGAGTGTGATGAGTTAAGTAAATAAGAGGAGGGTGAATAAAATAGAAGGGGTGTAGACTTATTACTTATGGCCCTAGTAACTTTTAAAAATAAGTAAATAACTAAAGTCGGGTTTAGGCTAGTAATTAATTTAATTAGGTAAATTAAAATAGTATAAAATTAGCTATTATCAAGAATGACTATGAGAGATGGATTAGTATTAATTAAGCACTTTAAAATAAAATAAAAATTTTACCCCAAATTTTTAGTAATATCTGGTTTGGTTCGTTGTCTTGAGGTGGGGCACTACATTTGGTATCAGAGAAATATTTGCACACGCGAACACTCTGGGTAACTAACTTAACTAGTTAACGGTAACTTTAATGACTTTAAATTAAATAAATAAATAAAATAATTAAAAAATTTCACAACCATTTAATCATAATTTAATAACCCCTTCACCACCTCATGTACAAGATGGCACCCAAGAGGGGATGATCAACTAGAGGTTTGGGGCATAGTGCACATACGTGGGAGCCATCGGTACCTGAATTTGGGCCTCAAATATTAGAGGTCCTGCAGCAGCTGATTGACATTGTGGAGTAGCGTCTTCCACCACCACAGGATGCGAGAGAGGAGATACCTTTGGGAGACCAGGAGCCGATAGGTGAGGACACACATTCAGAGCCACCAGAGCATGATACACCGAGGTGAGAGAGGTCACGTAGCCCTTCTGTTCATCACAAGAGGGTACCCTCGTTCCGTCGTAGCTACTCACATAGCCTCAAGTGACCATATGGGGATAGGTAACCCCTTTTTCCTATTGGCCTACATCTCCAGGATCGAGATAAAGGTAGTGTGATCAGGGATCTTCTTCACTTGCAGCCACCCATCTACACTAGCTCTATAGATGGATTTGGGGCTGAGACATGGCTCCTTAGCTTGGATAGTTGCTTTGGCTTACACTCTTACGAGAGCAACGTCAAGGCAAGGTTCACTATACACCTCCTTCGAGATGCAACAGGTGTTTGGTGGAGGAATGAGGAGCGTAAGCTTCATCTGACTCGAGAGATAGTGACCTAGGAGATGTTTAAGGAGTGATTCAGGGCTTATTATATGTCAGAGTATTTCATGCAGAAGAGGATCGATGAGTTCCATGAATTACGACAGGTATCAGGCACAGTAGCACAGTATGAGAGTAGGTTCCTGGATTTTCTGCAGTATGTGGATTACGTGCAAGATGAGAAATTGTAGGTTAACAAGTTTATTCGAGGCCTTAATGCAGATATAGCAGGAGCAGTTAGGATGTTATCTCCTCCCACACTTGAGAAGGCCATTGAGAAGGCCTACTTAGCTGAGGAGAACATGACCAAGGCACATGAACACATAGATAGAAATAAGAGCAAGTTTCAGGAGAGGATATAGGCCTTTCAAATTTAGAGGTCATAGGGTATGGCACCACCCCCCAGAGGAGGATTCTAGCCTTTTCCAGCACCCATGAGGCCTCCACCACACCCGCAATGACAGACACAACAGAAGGGCCACCCACAACAGTTGGCTAGATAGACACAGGGTTTTCAGAGAGGTGGTTCTAGAGGTAGTTTTTGTGGAGCCAGGGATAGGAGGTAGGGTACTTAGCAAGCACAACCATCTCACACGCAACAGTCTGCTAGGGTTAGACCGACAGGATCAGTACACCAGAGTACAGGAGGGACCCCATCTCATAGGGGTACAGGAGGATGTTTAATTTGTGGATCTCCTGATCACTATGTACGTATGTGCCCACACAAACCCAATACCATGGATGCAAAGAGAGCCGCTAGATCCAAGTAGATGGTGGGTGATGTGGGATGCACCCATCATGTGTATGTAGTGGTTAAAAACCACTAGGCCGAGCATTAGGCTATAGTCATTGAGATGACAGGTATTATCAGGGGTATTTCTGTCTCAGTACTTTTTGATTCAAGTGTTTTAGATTCCTTTATATCACCTTTTATAGTGGACTAGTGTGGGCTAGTGGTGGCTAGGCAACCACAAAGTTGGAAGGTTGAGTTGGCCTTTGGGGCCAAACTCACCGTGGACTCGTATGTGGAGAGTTGCGTACTTGATTTAGGAACCTTCTCCACTACACTTGACCTCTGAGTTATCCCTCTAGGATCATATCAGGTAGTTTTTGGTATGGATTGGCTCAAGGATCATCGAGCTAAGGTGGATTATAGAAATAAGGTCATTGAGTGTCAGGATGATCTTGTTAGTTCAGTTATTATTTCAGGGATGTAGAGGCCTATCTCCTTTCACATGATCTCGGCTAAAACACCTCGAGTAGAGCATGCATAAGGGTTGTCAATTGTTTGCTATCACCATTAGTGACCGGTCAGAGAGTGCTCTAGAGAATTCCCCCTTAGATGATCAAGAAATGTTGAGGGAGTTTGCCGATGTGTTCCAAGGAGAGCTTCCAGGGATACCACCCCACAGAGAGGTGGATTTCACCATTGATTTAGTACCTAGATCTGCACCAGTTTCTAGGGAACCCTATCAGATGATGACTCCAGAGCTTCATGAGCTCAAGATTAAGTTAAAGGAGTTGTTGGATAAAGGTCTCATTCATCCTAGTGTATCTCCTTGGGGAGCGCCAGTCATATTTGTGAAAAAGAAGGATGGTTCTCTCAGACTTTGTGTAGACTTTAGGCAGCTCAAAAAAGTCACAATAAAGAACCGTTATTGACTCCCTAGGATTGATGACTTGTTTGATCATATGCGGGGAGCGAGATTGTTCTCCAAAATCAATCTCAAGTCAGGGTACCATTAGTTGCGCATATCAGATGCAAACATTCATAAGATAGCGTTTCGTACATGTTATGGGCATTATGAGTTCACAGTTGTTCCATTTGGTTTGACCAATGCCCTAGTTGTCTTCATGAGCCTCATGAATGGGGTATTCAAGACATTTCTGGATTGCTTTGTCTTAGTGTTCCTTGATGACATATTGATTTATTCTCATTCTGAGGAGGAACATGAGGAGCGTTTGAGACAGGTACTTTAGGTTTTGAGAGAGCAGAAGTTGTATGGGAACTTGGAAAAAAATAGCTTCTTTCAGACAGAGATTCAGTACTTGGATCATATTATATCAAGCGAGGGTATCTCAATAGATCCCTTTAAGATACAGGCTATCATGGATTGGCCAGCACCCACATCAGTTACAGAGGTGAGGAGTTTCATTGGTTTAGCAGGGTATTACTGTAGGTTCGTACAAGACTTTTCTATGATTTATCACCCTATCACTTCTCTTCAGAGGAAAGGGAAGAAGTTTGATTGGTCAGAAAAGTGTGAGCAGGCCTTTCAGTTGCTTAAGGTTAACCATGACACCCATCTTAGTAGTTCCACACCCGACAGAGGATTTTGTTGTTTGTACTGATGCATCACTAGAGGGTTTGGGAGTAGTTCTTATGCAGGAGTGTCATATTATTACCTTTGAGTCTCGTAAGCTCAAGGATTACGAGATTAACTACCCTACTCATGACTTAGAGCTTGCAATAGTTGTCCATGCACTTGTGTGTTGGCGACATTTCCTTTTGGGTAGACCTTTCATTTTGAGGACCGATCATCGTAGCTTGCAGCATATCTTCTCACAGCCAAACCTCAACGCTTGTCAACGGTGTTGGATGGAGTTCCTATGTGAGTATGACATGGAGGTGCAATATATCAAAGGAAAGGAAAATGTTGTTGCAGATGCACTTAGTAGATGACGACATGTGCTTGCTTCTTTGACACTTCAGTTAAATTTGAGAGGTAGGATTCTTGAGAACCTTCTAGAGGAAATGTTTTATGAGGGAGCTAGACAGATGTTGGAGACATAGGGTTCATTAGAGGGTAGATATTCTAGGTGCGTGTTAGAGACAGATGGTTTACTTTGATTCCATAGGTGCATCTAGGTGCCTAAGGCCGGTGATCTACATAGCTTCATCCTCTCAGAGGCTCATGGAGCACCTTATGCAACACATCCAGGAGTGAAGAAAATGCACGCTGATCTAAGGGAGTTATATTATTGGCCAGGTCTTCGAAGGGACATAGCAGATTTTGTTGCCTGATGCCTTGAGTGTTAGAGGGTCAAGGTAGAGCATTCTCATCCTGCAGGACTCTTACATCCTCATGATATTCCCAAACGGAAATGGGATGTGATCTCCATGGATTTCATAGTTAGACTTCCTATGTCTTCTTATCATCATGATGCCATTATGGTCACCATGGATAAGTTGACCCATGTCACCTATAATGCACAGGCCATTGCCAAAGTATTTATGGAGGACATTGTTAGGTTGCATGGGATTCTGAAGACCATCATCAATGATAGGGATACCATCTACACTTCAGTTTTCTAGACTTCCTTTCAGACTTCTCTGGGTACTCAGATTAATTTCAGTTCAGTTTATCATCTAGAGACAGATGGATAGACAGAAAGGGTAAATCAGGTACTGGAGGACATGTTGAGGATGTATGTGATGGATCAGGAGAAGAAATGGGAATATTTTTTGCATTTAGTTGAGTTTGCTTACAACAACATCTATCATAGTTCCATTGGTATGGCTCCTTACCATGCTTTGTATGGATGACCTTGTAGGACACATTTGAGTTGGGACAGACTAGATGATAGCATTATTCTAGGACCAACATATCTACAGGACTTAGAGTAGCATGTTGTTCTGATTAGACAGCATCTTGATAAGGCTAGAGCACGACAGAAGGCGTATACAGACACCAAGAGGATTGATCGTCACTTCTCAGTGGGTGACAAAGTCTTCTTGAGAGTTCGTTCGCATAAGAGTTTTATCCATTATGGAAAGGATTCTAAGCTTTCACCTCATTTTGTGGGGCCTTTCGATATTTTAGAGGTCATCGATCCAGTTTCCTATCGCCTAGCTTTGCCACCACGCCTTGCACGGGCCCATGATGTGTTTCATGTTTCTATACTACGTAGATATGTACCAGATGTTTCTCATGTTTTAGATTGGTCAGCATTACAGGTAGAGGACATAGGACAGTGGAGGCTGGAGCCCGTACGCATACTGGAGCACAGGAGGTTGGCCCTTCGGGGTCGAGACTTGGACCAGGTTAGAGTATAGTGGGACCGATATGATGAGACAACATCTACCTGGGAGGATGCGAAACCTTTGAGGGATAGATATCCCTATCTCTTTCAATGAATTCCAGGAGGAAGTCTAATTTTAGTAGAGGAGGATGTAGTGCCCACATTTCTATAGCTCAGTTACTTGTTGTTTCCTTGCTCATAGACATGTTTTGACAGAGATTTGTTATATCTTGGACATTATATTAGAGATTCGATCTTATTAGATGTGTGTGGACATTTAGGCGTATAGCGCCAATTTAGCTTAATTTCTACGTGGTTGCATTTCATATGATGTCATGGATACTAATGGATATGATGTTGTTTTTGGAACATAATTATATTGATGGATACTTAGTTGTTGCATGTTGGGATTCTATGGCTATATGTCACTCTATCATCTTGTCTAACTTTGGAGAATTGAGTATAATTGTGCACGTTGTCGCATTTTGATTTTCAGTAGGATGTTAGGCTAGTTTAGAACTCATTGATTATCTTACTGAGTCAGTTAATTTATATTTTATCAGATAGGTATCAGTTAATGTGTGCAATGAGTGTACAGGTGACAGGTTTACAGGAGAACGTGGGATTCAGGACAGCTACACAATCTTACACAAGCAGCCCACGGGCTGAGTCCTAGCCATGTTCATTGTGTGAAACCTTAGTGTTGGAGATTATTGTTTTGGGCACCATGAGTGACCCCAATTTTTGTAATGTAATGTGCCTTGAGTTATTAATTTTGCTTA
Source organism: Taxus chinensis (assembly GCA_019776745.2). Taxonomy (NCBI): domain Eukaryota; kingdom Viridiplantae; phylum Streptophyta; class Pinopsida; order Cupressales; family Taxaceae; genus Taxus; species Taxus chinensis. The sequence continues at coordinate 154,181,998 of CM034156.1, forward strand.
GGGTAATTAGTTATGTTGTAAACTTGTTTTTGGGAACTAATGATCCCATTTTCATTAAGTTTTGATTTTCTTTAATGGTGTGCTTATCACAAGGGTTTAGGGTCACATGTGAACCCTTGGGTGGTCCCCACACCCTCTACCCTTGTGCCTAATTTTTCCAAACCCGAAATTGGGTTATTTTGGGCATTTATAGGGACCCCTTTTTTGTTTGGGAGTTCCCTTAAGATAAAAATGATCCCTTGGACCCTACCTAATAGGTAGGGGGGCTTATTTCAAGGGCTAGAGGGAGTTTTCCCTCCCTTTTTACCTCTTGTTTGGTCACATCCATGTAAGGGGTGTGGATTAGAGTGCTTGTTAAAAGTTGCACACAGATTATCTTGTTAGTCATTTTGAGTATTTTGGGGAGAAGAGGGCAAAAAGACATTTTTACCCTTTCTCTATTTTGTCTTTGGCATCTTTGACCTTGAGGGAGGAGAGGGGTGACACATGTCACCCCCTCATTTGTGAGGATGTTTTCTTTCTCCTCTTCAAATTCCCCTTCATGGGAAAAGAAGATAACTTTTTTTGGGGGAGTTTTTTGCTTAAATGCTTGGGTGATTTGGAGCTAGAGATTGCTTGAGATCAAGGAGTAGAGAAGATTTGAAGTTGGAAAGATTTTTGGAGAGCTTTATTTGAGGTAGGCTCTTAAGCTAAATTGTATGTGTTGTATTTTATGCTAGTTGTTATATTGGGTTTTTATGGAAATGTGGTTGTTGTGTGTGAATTTTTATTTATGGTTAATTGTTTTTGCTCCCTCCATCATATGGTATGATGGATTTTTGGAGTTGTGGGGGAAGAGAGAGGGATTTTGTTCCCTCTCTAATCCTCTATAGGCTTGATGGGCAAGCCTTGTAGGATTTTAGATTAGTCCCCTCAAATGGTTTGAGGTGGGGAAGTTGGCTCATTTGGCTTGAACCTCCTTCCCCATTCTTGGTAAGGAAACCCCTTTGGGGTTTGAGAATACTTTTAAGAAGGAATTGGTGTAAAGGGTGGAGGGATAAGGAGGGTTTTGATATGAAATTAGGAGAAATAAGGAGGGTATGGAGATGCTTGTTTTGTGCAAGTAATTTTGAATATAAGTTATTGGAGAATTTCTTCTCCTCTCTTCCCCACTTTGTTTAGAGGTAGAACATGGGTTCTCCCCTTTTTCTTCCTTGTAAAACTTGGAGTCTTGTCTTGGATAATTGTCTTATTTTGTATGGATATGTGTTTTTGGTTGTTTCACCTCATTCTTGTGCAAGTTGTGGATGGTTGTCCTCTTTCCCATGGGCTTGGGGGAGGCTAGCATACATCCCAACCTTGGGAGAGGCATGTAATGATGCCTATGGTTGGGGTGGCAAACAATCTTCTCTTCTCCTTGGTTGGTTTTCTTGAAGGCATGAAGGTTGGAGCTCAAAGTTGGATATTTGGAGATTAATGAGAGTTTTTCTTTGTCTCTCTCTAATCTTTGTGAAGAATTTCTTGTATTGTATACCACTTGAGTATGGCTATGTGGAAAACTTGTATCTCCTTATAAAATCACTATTTTGTATATTTTGTCATTACTTGGAAATCTTGTAATAGCCATTTTTGAGCTAGTTGCACACTTGGGGGATATTTCACTCATTCAGCCTAAGCTTGTAGAACATGAAATATTGTGATAAATATTCCATGGGTGGATATGGTAATTTGTTGTATGCTCTGGTATATGTGAACTTAAAAAATCTTGAAAATGGATATATTGGAAATGTTGTTGCCTTTTCTCATTGAATCTTGAAAATATTAATATGTAATCTCCCTTTTGAAAGAAAATCCGTATATTTTTTGAAAATCTTGCACCTTCTTGTGAACATGGGAATATACACTTCATGTTGAAATAGACCCCCTTTTTGATAATTCTGAAATGTTTATTCTAGTTTTTGAACCATTTGACTACTATTTGAAATACTAATACTCCTTGTTGAAATATGTACTCTTATTGTATAATGAATGGTAATGTCAATCATATGGAAGCACTACTTGGAAAAGAAAGATATCATTTCCATGAGAAGTTTGATGTTTTGCTAACAATGTTGAATAGAATGAGAGTAGTTGATTAATTTTAAGTCTCCTTGTGCATCAAGATAATAAAATTAGAAAGTAAGTCTTATTTTATAAGTTAGATCCCCATTATTTAGTTACCTTCCTTTTCACACTAAATATAAAGTAATTTATATTAATCATTGTATCTTGGTAAATTAATGAAAATGAGTATTGTTGGTTTTTACATTTAAAACTATAGTTTTTTTCTTGTGCATTATCCTTAGATGGTATATATTCTTATTTTATTATACATACATACATACATATATATAGATATATAATATAATATAAATAACGTTAATTCAATTTGTAGAAATATATATATATATTTCAATATCACATATTATATAAATTATATATAATATATGATTATCATATAATACATATATTATACAAATTGTATTGTTTTTTAATTTTAAATAAGCAAAAATTTAGATAAACAAAAAAAAACACTAAAAACGTGTATGAGGGGAGGGGCCGATCCCTCCCCCACCCTTGCGTTATCTTCCAAATCCGGGCCGCTAGCACAACCCTACACCCTGTCGCCATCTCCCTGCAGTGCCCCTCGTCTGCCCTGCTCCCCACCTGCCACTTCCTTCTTCGTTGCCCTCCTCCATCTCGCCACGCCTATGCCACAACTTCTCCCATCACGCCTCCCTCCACGCTTGTTTTCCACACCACTGCAACTCTTCCATGTCCATCCCCTTCGTCACCCGATAGCAACCTCCATCCGCCTACGCTGTCACCTTAGCACTCCCACCACCTACACATCTGCCCTCTGAAATCAGCCCCCCCTCCTTATTCAATACAAGAAATGAATATATCATATATATATATATATATATATCATATATATATATATATATATAGGGAAAGTGCTATATAAATGTATGTGTATCAACAATAAAAGAGAGAGAAAGAAACCCCTCTTGTGATGGTTTGAATCTCTCAAAAACAATATGCAATACTGGTTTCATAATAAGAGAAAAATCCTCGTAGCACTCCAAGAACCTGCAACAAGAAACAAATCCAAAATGAGAAAGAGAAGAAGATGGAAAAGAGAAGAGATCAAGGCAAAAGTTTAGTGCACAATTTTTAAATCTAGGGTTGAGGATTTGTTTGATCCTGGGGCTCAAAATAAACCCTGCATACTTTTTGGGTTATGAGGACCTTATTGTGGGAGTGGGTAAATTAAATAAATTTTAAATGGGATGTGTGTGCCATTTATTAAATAAAAGAGTACTGTGATGAGTTAAGTAAATAAGAGGTGGGTGAATTTATTTAGAATGAGATATATACTTATTACTTATGTGCCCTAGTAAATTTAACAGAAACTAATTAGAGAAAATTAAAGTTTGAAATAGGCTAGTAATTTTTTTAGCATTTCGGTTAAAAGTAAGATTGTATACGATTTTTTTTTTTTTTTGAGAACGAGTATAGGCGAAACATTAGCTCGCAATTAAAAAATAAAAAAAAAAAAATTACCCCAAATTTTTAGTAATATTTGGTTTGGTTCGTTGTCCTAAGGCGGGGCACTACAACTCAATTTTTACCATGCTGTCTTAACCTAGGGAAATCTTCAATATTAATTGAAATGTCCTCAAGTGTCAAGGAGAGGGCCCTAGCACCACTTCCATCTAACACCTCTCTTTTCCCTGGGTTGCAATGATTTAGATGGAATACCCATACTAACATCCTTTGGGAAATGGATACAGATTGTGGGAAAGCAGTTAGCTAAATCAATGTTGCTTATGTGCGTCCTAATCGCTACCAATGAAAATCACTAACTGTCGAAGGTTTCTTATGCAATCTTTGTAAGTTTAATTCAGCTAAAGATGGTCAACACTTAACCCCTCGATTTTTATTTATCAAACCTTCATTCAAATTACCTCTATGACATGCGATGACGACATGGGTTCTATTTGTCTTAATCTTCATTTTTCTGGTGAAAAATGTGGGGTCATAGCTTCTCTGAAATTTCATACAATACCAGTGGCTAACAGAAATCCACTAGGTGCATGAAGTAAAAACTACTAAGCTATAAGAACCTGCATTGAAAACATCAAATTTTATGAAGACTCTAATTAATAATCCAATTTTTAGAGAGGAGATTACCTGTGCTTGTGATTTTCCTCAAGATCTTAGGCTGCACCTGCATGCTTAATCACTTCAACTCTATTCAAACACTGATATCTATGAAAAATTCTTGCTTTCTCAAGAATCCCTATCCGTAGTTATAAGGATTTGAAATCCTACTCAAGTTCACTCGTAATGAACTGTATGACAATGTTAGAAAATACTTAACAAAATGCTGAGAAAATTTAGGTTCCCTTCATGTGAGCAACATTGATGGCGGAGTTCATAAATGCATCACATTCTCTCTTTTGAATAATGACCGTCAAAAGTGTGTCCTTTGTGGCTCGGGAATTATTTTGACCTTTAATTTCTTTTAACTGGGAAATTGAAAAAATCTAAAAGTTTACCAATGTGCCTCAATGTCAAGCCACTTTAATCTATGATGAGACATGTGTCCCTAGTTGCTCTCGGGGGTTTGAGAACATGAATTTTCATCTTATGCATGAATTGTAAAACTAGGACAAGTGTACTTGTACTGATGAAATTGACTCGACACAAGCCAAGTACATTATTATGACGTGACACGTATCCTTATCAATGGATAAACTTATTGGACTAATCTAGTCTGTATCTTTAATTTCCTTTACATCTTTGATTTGTATACTGCTAAAAGTTTAGATTTGTAAAGTAGCCTCGATCCTTGTTTAGAACTGTTGTACCATGCAAGATTCTTGATTAATCATGGGGCTTGGGAAAAGCAAATTGCATATTTTCTGAAAGCTTGCTGTCCACATAAAGATGATTGCAGTAGACTTCTAAAATGTCTTTATGAACCAACACGAATCGTCCCAATAGTACAGTAATTTCCAATTTTGGAGCAGTAGGGAAGGATCATTATATTTTAGTTACATACAAATTGAACATAAAGCTTGTATGAAGGTAAGAAACTTGTTTTACCATGTAATTTTGAACATCCTCATCCACTAGCCAAATTAGTGTTGAGTTTAAAGTCTATGTTGTTCTTCATCATATGAAAAATTTAAATCTGTTGATTTCTCCTCAGATAGGAGCTGAAAAAATTCTTCATAAGAATTACAAGATCGGACTATTATAATTAACTTCTGTAGAATATTTGGTACGGGTTATAGGATTAGGACACTCATGTGAGCCTTGAGAAAATATTAGTTTAGGATATCCATCTTGTGCTTTCAAGGCATAGGCTCAGAATGATCAAACTCCACTTACTTTATGCATTGTTTCTCCAATGGTTGAACATGAATAAAATGAAACTTGGAGACCGATTGCATAAAATTTTGCATGAATTCCAGCTTGCTAGCCTATGTTGACATTGGCTTCCAGGTCCTGACCTGAATTTTTTTGTCATTAACCCTTCATGAATTAAGGTTTGCCAAAACAAAAGGCACAAGCATGGTGAGCTAGGACTCATACTGTAACTAGGAAATGTTTTGACATAACCGTATGGATTTAGGAACCGGATATGAAATCTGATGACAGGGGGAGTGGGAACAATAACAACAAGAAATCTTGGAAATTGAAAATTGGGCTCAGAATGTAATTGTGGAATAGCGGGGGTAGAAATTACAGCCTTGTGAAAACTTGGAATCTAATAAATGGGCTGCATTGGTTGACAAAGAATATGCATTGATTTTTGATGGGGAAGGTAAGTGGGAACATCCCATTAACAGGGTTCCTCAACCTGATGCCTATTATCCTCTAATGTCTGTAATTTTTTAACTCATTCCTTGAGAGCTAGATATGTCTATTCCATTCTATGAAGCTTTCTTTCAATATTTTCCTCCTTTGTATTATCTACATATTCTTCTGCATAGCCTTTATCGTAAACAACATAATGATTATATTGATGACCATATTGATTAACAAGGTTTAGGTCATGGTGATATTCATATTGATAAGGGTCATGGGGATATTCATATTAGTTTACGTCATGGGAATATGGGTAGAAAAGAGGTAGATTTTACTGATAATGCTACTGAAAAATGGGGAATCGTGATTACATGACCTCATAAAAGAGGGAAGAAAATGAATAAAAGGTCTGACATTTATGAAAATAGGTTGATTGGACAACAAAATAACTAGATAGTTTTTTTGAAAAATATCTCAAAAGGTTATTGATGAAGGACCTGATGTCACCTTGGTGATGAAAATCATTGTACTAGTTTGAAATCAACTTCACGGAGTCACCAAATGTGTTCTTCTTTAGATCTTCAATTTTTTGAACTCATCAATATTATTTCTCGTCCCACTAGGTGTGCTAAAAATTGTTATCTAGTAGAAGTGTATCCTATTTGAGGAATGGTAGATTTGTTCTCTCTCTCTCTCTCTATCTCTCTCTTTCCTCACTTGTGCGGATAGAAAATTGAGACACCTCCTAGGATTTGTGTATCCTAAATGTGAGGTGAATCTCTAGATTTAAAGGGTTGGTTCCCTTTCAGGGTATCCTTAAACTAAATTGGTGGGGTAAGGGTTAGAATCAAAAATAAAAATGATAAAATGGGGTGATACAACAAGGGTTGTTGGAGACTATTGATGTAGAGATGGGCACAAAATGATAATAAAAATGACAAATTTACATGAACCAAATATATTTTGATGAAATTTTAAGGAAATATAATAGAAAATTTCTAAGGGATAAATCACAATATACAAATTTTTAGTAGGCATGCACACTAAAATAACACACACAATGACTAATTTCTTGCAACAAAGGAAGATAACATAAACAATTAACTTCAGAGATTAAGGGAAAACACAAGAACCAACTATCTTAATGCACAAAATTGTAAAGAATATCTGGAAAGGAAAAATACTTTATTGATAATGGGAACTTGCTGGAAAGAATTTGGTAGCACTCTATTACATCAAATTTTCTCCTCCTTATGCTTTACAAAATCATATAATATATAGAAAAATATCCCCCTAACCATTCCAAAAATAGCCTCGCTAACCTAAAATTCACACCTAGCTAATTTGGAGATGAATCCAAAATCACTCTACATACTCTCGATCAACCTAAAATTGACTTCCAAATCATTCCTTTAGAAAAGGGGAATAACATGGGTACTGGCCCTTTGCATAAATTAAGGTAGCCTTGATGAAACTACCCCTTGTCTTATCTGAAAAGGATAATTTTTTTCAGTTAGTCATTTTGGATGACATGCATTAGATGGAATGATAACTATATTGACATATAAAAGGGTATCTATTTGTCTTCTTGATATAATCATGAAAATTTTCTAATGATTACACTTTGTAATAATTTTCTCCCCTTTCCCGTGGATATGGGTAAGACACTTGATTTTTGAAGTCACCCCTTGACATTGGCCAAGGATTTTATTTATCCCTTCACACAATAGATTAATTGTGATTTAATAAATCATGCAAAAGCTATTATTAGTGGCCTATGGTAATAGCTTAAGGTTTAAATAACCCCAAGTTACAAAACCTAACCCTGGTTGTTCTTAAGAAATTAGGGAAAAAACCTAAACAATTACTCTCATTTACGTATTTTTCTTTTGGGAAGCATCGAGAGAAAGGGGGAACTCTGCTCATATTTTTGAGGTCTTCATGGATAATGACTTGGAGCTTGAATTTTCTATAAATTTGGTCTCTATTTTGAAGACTTCAAGATATGGCCTTTGCATTTGTTGTGAGTTTCATTGGAGTTTCTGAATTTTATCAAGTTTGCCATATATCTCTGTATTGAGTTCCATTTCTAGGTTTATACTTCTAGAAAATTCATGGCTGAGTTGTCTCATTACCCATCTCATTGGGATTTTGGAGATTTTATCCCATGCGAGTTGATTGTCTTTGTTGTTCAAAGTTTGTATCTTGCTACCATTGAAACCCTTGAAGCTCTAGTTCATTGACTCTATGTTTTCAACCACTACTAAAGGGTTTCTGGTCTAGATTGTTTTTGGCCCCTCTATGCCATGAATGCCATTATTTGGGAATTAATATCTACAAGGTAAGTTTTTTTGGATTTAAGTATGGGCTTTGTTCCCTTTCCGTATGCACTAAATATTTTCGATCTGGGCTATTATCTGCTACCATTCTTGAGAATTTAAACTATTTGTTATAGATACTTGCATTTTTACCTCGTGAATGACCATCTCAAACTGAGTTGTTTGGTTTGTAATAACTTCTCTGGCTATGTGGAAGAAATCTACCCAAATTATATTGGCCACCATGATTCAATAAGGTAAATATCATGGCCACTTGGTTTTACTGCTCAATCCATGAACTGGGTTAGTTTGATTATGTAATTTTGAGATGCTCGTCATTGTATGAACTTGAATGATTTTTCATTGCAATTTCTTGGCCATTTTTGGATTTATTTTATTATTTTAAATATGACTTGAAGTGTGGCGTAGTTATAAGCATTACTTTAGAACTTCATATTTTGAGCCTGTGTATTTATAAATTGTGACCTGGGTTTGTTTTATTTGCTTTGGAACCTACTCAAACCTTACATTGTGATGCTTTTACATTTAGAGGGTAGCTCAAATTTTAGACTCTATCTAAAAAAATTCATGTATATTTCAATGGAATATTTCTTTGGTTAGGCTGTATTTCCCTCTCTTGGATCTGTATTACTCGAAACCCTCTCTAAATCTATGATCATCTACATACTCGGATTTGTCACTATAACTCACTTTTGAATCTAAATTTTGTAATCCTATCAACTCTATATATGAATCCTAATGGGGTTACACTTCCCTATTTCATTTCTTGTAGATGGAATTTTTGTTCTGCAAATAGAATAAATTATGTGATTGCTTTTGCTTTACTTAGATGACTATCATTTTAGGTTTTCATTTATCTCAAATCTTGAACCTTGTAAGATAGTCCATGAAGTTGATACTCTGCTTTAGGTTATTGATCTTTTACTCAGCTATAATTTGCTTGAAATCACAATGCATTGTTGTTTTCTTCCCCAGCTCTTGCATTGTTGACAATATGCTTCTTATCTGTGTGTAAATATATTTATCTTTTGGACCCTTCGAGTAATGGAAACCATGATGTAAATGTTTTATAACTTGATGAAGTAACCTTTTTTTATTAACTCCTCAATTACATGACTGTAATTGCATTCTCCTGTTGCAAAAATTTTCAAGGAACTGCATGATTTGGAAAGTTGTATTCCTTTATCCCTTTAACATGATTTTTATCAATGAACATGTTATAAAATTTGTAAATCCTAATTTGTATAATTTGTTTCCTTTTGAAAATTATGGGACTCAAATACCAAAACTTTGCAATGGTGTTGTCTTTGTATTTATGAAAAACACTTATCTTTAAGATTAGCTATCTTTTGTAGCAGCTTACTTTTGTATGAACATCTATATGGTCTCTTGATATTGCTTAGCTTTACCGGTATCCTTTGAGATAAGCTATGTTGTTGTTACATTTTCCTATCATGCATGGTCTTAAAAGGAAAATTTAGGATCTTGGAAATGGATAATGTACCTAAATGTTTTGTTTTTATTCATGTTCCTTGTATTCGATTGTAACTATACTTGATTGTATTCAAAAGTATGATTGATGAAGTCATTAATTCACCTTGAAATATGAAGCATCTGCATCTCTAATACCCACAAAATCTATTCATTATCATTGTAGCACCTCTTAGAACTCTGTTTAATATTTTAAAGATTTGTAATTTCATGAAAATGCATTGTACTTATTATTTTTGTGAAAGCTCCCTTATTCTATTATTCTTCTACCTGGAATTCTCTCACATCTAGCACTTAGAATATTCCATTCTTTCATTCTGTAACGTGATTTATGAATGCATGTATATTCACAACTAGAAATAAAAGGCAATGACAACGATCGTGTGCTCTAACTTAAATATCTTTCCTCTTTTTTAGGTACACAGAGAAGAAGTGGATGAAGATTGAAAAAAAACTGAATGAGAGGTATCAAGTCACCAGGAAATAAGGGATCCCTTCTCTCTCTTTCATTTTCAGTTTTTCATATATCTCCATTCTTTTTCTTTCTAGTTATTTCTCACGGCTTGTGTGAGAAAATGTACAATTGTTCCTTATGAATAAATGAAAATTGCCTTTTTGTAATGAGATGTATATGTTCTTTTTACATTTATTTTCACTATCATAATGTTGTATGAACCTAATCAACTCAACATAGTAATGAAATTTCTCTTAATCATAAAGGAATAAAATGAGTTTATTGTACCTTTGATCAATTTGCAACTGATAAACAAAGAAGATATTACCTCTTCCACTGTACTTTACTTTGATAATTGTTATCCAATTTTTCCCCTCAGGAAAAATTGGATGACAAGCACTTAACAAGACATCAGCACCTAAGTGGATCCCAAAGGTGAGACATGGCTACATGTGGTTTATGGGGTCTTGGGAGGACATTCAGGGAATTCTAGAGAAAAAATCATAATTCAGGAATTTTTCCTCTTCTAGGTTTTGACCCTTAGGATCAATTTGATAAATGATGGAATGCAAACCCGATGGGCCCACACCCAACCAAAAAAAGAAAAATTAGGGAAAAACATGATGATCCTAAAATACCCTTTGCATGCACTCCTAATGACACCTTAGACATAGAAAATTTCTAAAAATTCCGAGGGATAAAAATTCAAGGTCAAAAATTCACATTTTGGCCTTATAGAGGTCACCGAGCTAAAAAAGAGCTCACCGATCTACTTGGAAAATAGGTCAGTGAGATGGGAGTTTGCATTTGAAGGGAAGTTTTATAACAAGATCACCGAGTAGCTTGATGAGATGAGTTGCACTAGGAATTGGTTGAGCTGAGTCAACTCCGAATGCCAAATGAGACGGGCATGTTGGCTAATGGCAAAGTGGAAGCTCGGGGTTGATAGTCAAGTAATTTGAAATTGAGCTCATGGCATGCAAATAAAATGATAGATATTTTTGAATTAAGGAAGGATGAGATTGTCTCATAGGGATCGTGTAATGTAAATGTCGAATCGTGGCAGGGGGAACTCAGCAAGACCGAGGCTAGGTCACAAGATTGGAGCTTGCTCAAGCTTGAGATTGAGTTGTAGGGTCAGGAAGTCAACGGGAGGTCGTGAGTTGAGCCGTGAAGGAAGAGTCATCAGAGTTGAGCTAGCGATATAGGGTTCGAGATAGATAATGGGGTTGCCAAGTCATAGCCAACGAGGCATTTTGGGACATGCGGGGGGAGACTTTAGGAGGTTAGAACGAGTGAAATTTGGAGTCAACAATGTGTGCATTTTGGAGGTTGGAAATGGAAATTTCTAAGTTAGAGTGGAAAAAATCCCGAAGTAAAGGGATGGAAATGTATGAAGCATTCAGGCCTGAAAGTTTGAAAAGTATTGAACTCCTGCCCAAGAAAAAAATTCAAACAAACCCCTGAATTGCATTGGGATCCTGCCGAGTCATTCTAAAGTGGAGCAGTAGGTGAGTTACATGCAGAAATGAGCTCACACTGAGATAAGTGGGGGTGGCATGCAAAAGGAAAGTTTTATTAAATATTCAGAGCTCGGTGGTTGAGTAACCAGATCGGTGGATACGAGAAAACCAAAATGGTGGCATGTCTTCAAAATGCAATAACTTTAGCATTTTTTAACCATTTTTGATTAAATTATATTTGTTGGAAAGATATTTTCAAGCTCTAAAGCATGCCGTAGCTTAATATAGGAAATTAATGGTTTCAATGGGTGAGGAGTCACGATGAAGCTATAGGGGCTACAAGCTATACCCAGGAGCTATCAGAGCTAGTTTCTTCTTGCACAAGGTAGTGTCATTAACGGAGTAAAGATTTTATAGATCTTGAAGAACTAATTATAGAATAAACAATGATTTTTTGTGGGTAATTGGACAATTTTGGGTTTCTGTTTCTTTCTCCTCTCTTCAAAATATTCTTCTATAAATTATAAGGTGGGGCTCATTTGAAAGGGTTTGATGTTTTTACTTTCCCCCTCCCTTATTTCTTGTCTATGAGAAATCTATGGAGCTCAAGCTTCTCATTGAAATTTTAATGCAATTCCTATTCCTTTTATCCCCTTTGTAATGCATTGTATCAACTTTTGGAGAAATAAAACATATATGTGGATGATTATCAACCCTCTTTTGTGTTTATTTTGAATTTTCTGATCTCTCATTATAGTAAGAGGTTATTGTGCATGGTTTAATTATTATTTCATACTTCAATGATTGTGTTTATTTGGTCAATGCATTTGTAACATTTTTTTGATTTTTTATGTTTAATCATCTTCTTCAATATTATTTATTTTCATTCCCATACAAGTGCAAATATTCTAGAATCCTTTTTCGTGCATCACCTCCAATTAGAATAGATTTACTTTTCACGAATCCTACTATCCTTTTCTCCTTGGAAAACATTAGGGTAGGATTATATTAGTTTTCTCTATAATTTGGGCGTGTGGTGTCAAGATTTAGCAATAGGAAGTTGAAATTTCTATGGAAAGCTTTCCCATTTGTAAAGTCCCATACTTTGGGAGTATCTATATGTTTTGCAATCACACTGAATGCCCATCAACAATAAAAGCATTTGGGAGTGTTGTGATTTCACATAATAGTTTTAGCATGCACAGTGGGACAAGGAGTCATTTCCATAATCTTTGAAGGAATTTTCAAGGAATTTGGACTTAAAAATTTGCAAATTTAACATTTTGGAATTTTCACCACAAGGGGAGATTTCCAAAAGCAATTTTCAGAGGTTTTCCATTATTAAAACAAGTCAAAATTTAACCATTAGATAGATTAGGGGCTAAAATTCAAAAGGGTACTCTCATATTTTCAGAATTTTTTACACTTCAAGATTTTGGGTTTCAGGATTTTTGACATTTCAAAGTTTTGGGATTTTAGGATTTAGGGTTTTAGAATTTCTTCAATTTCCTACCTTTTGAAATTTAGACTTCAGAGGTTTCCGATTTCAGAGTTCTCTGCATTTTAGGATTTTTGGATCGCATATTCAAGACAAGTTTAAACCTCTAAAAGATCAACAAGTAGGTCCTTCAAAGTTTTCATTTTCAATTTTTTCAAGTTTGGTGTGTGACCTAGAAAATCCTATCCTTTAGAGGCTCATTTCGCAACACATTTGGTGACTCCCAGGGTAGAACTTAGTAGTGTAGTAGCACAGGTTGTTCAAGTACATGAGAATAATTTGAATTATGTCTGAGACGAGAGAAGAAGGAATATTTGTATACCTGTAATTATCTATAGGAAGAGGAAGGAGAGTGAGAAGACCGTAAAGATCACCATATCCACCCAACATGATTTTTTCTATAGCTCCACTTAGTACAACCTTTATTAAATCAACCAGGGTCCTAAGACCAATCATAATGGCTCATCAAGTGCCACCAAATCCCTTTGTCAACTTCACAGGCAGTAGCCCACTTTCCCTAAATTCTCAAAATCTAATTCCAATTGTAGCATTAAAAAACATTCCCTACTTCAAGGGAGAAAACCACACAACCCTTATTGACCACATCCAAGACATTACAAATGTATGTGTAATTCACGAAATCAATGAGATGGTTGTTGCAGTCAAATTGTTGGCTTCCTCTTTAAAGGGTAAGGCTTTGCAATGGTTTAGGAGCCTAACTATAGGGTCTATTAAAAATCAGAATCAACTATGTATAACCCTTTGCAATTAGGCTGGGGAAAGGGAAGATAATCTTTCTTTCTTAGAACAATTGAAAACAATTAAGATGGTTCCAACTGAGAAGATGGTGGATTTTAATTTCTAATTCTGAAGGACGTGGGGCAGAATTCCATTGACCATGAGACTAGCCACCGAAGGTGTGTTCCTCAATATTTTGAAAGCTTCAAATTCATATATATCAATGATGATATAGTTAATGGGAGGAATAACGCTACCAAAAGCTTAAAACATTACTATGAAGGATAAGAACTATTTGATTTAAGAAGAAAATCTTACAGCTAGGACACCTATGCCTCTATATCAAGAAATGGGAACTCCCACAACAAGTGAAAAACCTAGATTAAATCCCATTCCAACCCCTAGAAACCAAAGCAATGATGAGGGTTCCACTTCTTCGATTACTACCAAAGAACTTCAGGAGGTCATGAAGTAACTTCATAACCTAGGGAATGAGTGAGTGACTATCAAGAGATAAAAAACTCAAAGTTCTGTGCCATATCATCCTTAAGCTCAATCAAATAGTCCTCCTTTTTAGTTAAATAGGTCACCAACTCAAGCTACAAATCAAAATCTGAACCAAGGACAACCTCAAGCTACCAAACCATTCCAACCGTATAATCCAAATGTATTTTCAACATCAACGGCCTTGGTTCCAACTCAAAACCACCTTGGACAAGAGTATGCGTAGTTCTTTCCATGTAATCTACAACATAATCAATCAACGTGCTTCAATGGTGCATTGAATCAGGATTTAATCATGCAAATCATCAGTATGTACCAAGATCCAAGTGAAGGGGGAAATCAGTAGCAAGGAACATAGAAAGAGGAACCTCTAATTGAGACCACATTGGTAAACTGGAAAATTGAGGAATTTTGTGGGGTTAATCAACCTCCTTTTCATGGTGTAGTTTCCGATACACATTCAAAGAAGAGGAACATAAAAGAAGGGAAGCCATCTATTTTGATTGTTTCTCAACCTACTCTCACCCGAAAAGGAGTTATCAATGCAAAAGCATCTTTGAGTGCACAAAATCAGCCGAAGGCACCTATTACAACAACACATGTGCCTATTCAAGCTATAGAAAATATTGTGACAATTAAGGGACGACAAAAATATAATCCATCCCCTTTCAAAATCATTGACCAGATGAAGAAAACACATTTGAGCATTTCCATGTGGGAGTCACTAACAATCCTAGGACAACGAGATTTGTTGCAAGCAGTAATGGTCAATTGGTGCACCTCAAATGGATCATCTAAAAATCAAGAAACTTTTATCACAAATTCCATACAGTAAGAAGGGGGTCAACCAAGAAATTTTTTTAATCCTCCACCTTTCTATATGTCATTGGTTGTTGGGAATCACTTGGTGCAAAATTACATGATCGATGTTATAGAAAGAAGCTCAGTCATGCCAAAGAAAATAGTTGATCAATTGGGTTTAAAGTATTATCTAGTCTCTAGAGGAGTGGTAAAACTATATGAAACAATAGTAGGAATGGATGAGATTAGATCAAAGGACTAAGTCTTATGCTACTTGCTTGCCCGAATCTCATAGTTTTACAAGATGTATTTTTATTTGACTTACCACCATTCTTTGCACTATGCTTGTCAAGGGACTTCACTATCAAAATTTGTGGGTACCTATCTACATACTAGTCACACATGATGTTAAGAATGAGATATGGATCTAAGGATACAATCTTGTCAGAACCAATTGAAAAATTTCACATTGAGCCTCATGTGCCAAATCCCATCAATAAAAATTTCTCAACTTTTGATCAGGAAGAGCATTCAAACGTTCCAGAGATAGGTACTAAGGTTGAATGCATTTCAGATTTAATGTTAGATGAATGGGAAAACAAAAGACATGTTTTTGATCCATACAAGGAAATAAAAGAAGATGAACTAGGTGCATATTGTGTACATGAAGAAAATATATCTCTCCCTAGCATTACCAAATCGGAAAAGAAGGATGATAATGATGTATGAAAGCTATTTTTTTGATGGTTTAAGAAGCAGATAAGGTGCTGGAGGAGGTGTAATGCTTGTTCAACACAGGAAATCAAATATTATCCAAATTTCTGATTTTAGTTCACATGTTCAAATAATATAACAAAGTATGAGGCTTTGATATGTCGACTTTATTGGAATAGGAAAAGGGTTGTCAAAAACTTATAGGTGTTTGGGGATTGTCAGATGATTGTTAACTGAGTCAGAGGACAACATGTTATGAAGAATGACCTACTCAAGAGCTACAAAAACAAGATATTAGACCTCATTAAGGACTTTGAAACTTTCAACATTTGGTCCCTACCTAGGAAGATGAATGAAGCTACAGATAGACTTATAACAATTTGGGTAACATTTGATGTGGTGGATTGTATCAAAAGAGATAAAACACAGACCCATATATAGGTAGTTGTAAGGCCAAAAATTCCTGATAATAACAAAAGATAGAAGGTGTTCGAAAGTGACCAAAAAATCATCAATTTATTGAAAAAAGAGGTGGAGTTCTCAACTAGGAATCAAGATAAATTAGAGCAGCATTATAGAGATCAAGTAGTGCAGCTGCAAACAAAGAAGATCCTAAAGGGTTTAGTGACATTGGAGTCAATATTCAACCCTAATGACCAATTCTGGAAAGAGAAAGTAAATATCCAGGTCAAAGGGGAGGATTCAGAGCCTATTAGAGTCAAAGAAGGTAAAACACTCCAAATTAGAAAAGTGAGTACTCAATGGGAAAAATCAGATTTCATACATCTTTTCCAAGAGTTCCCAAATGTCTTCACTTGAAGCTATGAGGACCTAAATGGATTTAATCCTAAGTTGGTACAACATAAAATTGAACTAGATCTGAAAGCTAAGCCTATTAGAAAAAAGAGACCAGTAAACCCTCATATCAAGCCTCTCATGAAGAAAGAGTTAAATAAGTTGATAGACGAAAGTATCATAAATATGATAAAAGCACTCAATTTGGGTTGCAAATTTGGCACTAGTTAGGAAAATAAGTGGAGAAATCAGGTTGGGCATATATTTTTAGGACCTGAACAAGGTGGGCATATATTTTTAGGACCTGAACAAGGTATCTCTCAAAGACCACTATCCACTCCCTTAAATGGAGTAAATGTTGCAAGTGGTAGCCGGTTCAGAAAGATTCTCTCTCCTAGATGGATACTCAGGATACAATAAGATAATGGTGAAAGAAGAAGACCAATTCAAGACAATTTTCAGCACTAAATGGGGTATAAATGCCTACAGGAAGATTAGATTCAGATTGTCAAACACTGGGGAAACATATCAACGAGCAATGGACATGGATTCCAAGGGGTTGATAAATAAAATAGTCCTTGTGTAGTTAGATGACATCATTATGTTATCTAAGAATGCTTAAAGTCATCTCTTCCATATTAGACAGGTGTTTTATAGGTGCAAGAGATTTAGAGTGTCTTTGAACCCAAAAAATGCATATTCCTAGCTCATGAAGGGAATCTCTTAGGTCACATTGTGTCTAAAGAAGGATTGACAATTGATCCAGAGAGGGTTGAAGTAATTGGATAATTACACTTTCCAAGTCATAAGAATGCTCTCCAAAGCTTATTAGGGAGAATCAATTTTTTCTACAGATTTGTACTGGATTTTTCCACTCTTGTCAAGCCAATAATGTTGATGTTGAAAATGAGCACGACATTTAAGTTGACAGCGGAAGGCAAGGAAATTTTTGAATCTATCAAGAATACTATATCTCAAGCTTCAACTCTCAAGCTCCAGAATTTTCCAAAGATTCCATGCTCTATGCATTTGGAGACTGGGACACCATTTCCGCAATCATAGTACAACAAAACAAAGAGGGATCCAAACAGTCAGTTTCCTTCTTCAGTCAAGGTTTAGAGGACTATGAAGTGAGGTAATCCTTCATTGAGAAGCATGTCCTCATAGATATCAGGAGTTTGAAAATGTTTAAGAATTTGGTCTCAAATAATAGGATTTAATTGTTAGTATCCCATGTGGGAGTCAAGGAATTCCTATTGAATAAGGATTTGAATGAGAAACGAGCAGGATGGATTACCTATGTCATGGAGTATGGCATCGAAATCATGGTCACTGAATTATTCCGTGGAAAAGGGAATATGTGAACAACTAGCCTCAAGTCATTAGGTTGAAGAAAGTGATGAAAAGAAAGTTGTTTTGGTACTACAAGATAATCAGGAATAAACAAATGATAATGTGCATATTCCTTGTTGGAATCAGGATATGATGAATTTCCTGTAAACAAGTTTTTCCCCGCTAGAGATGAAAAAATTAAAGAGGAGATACTTTAGGCTTTAAGCCATTCTGTATGTGCTTATTGAAGGTGTTTTGTTCAAAAAGGACATCAATGGAGTCCTATTAAGGTGCATTGAAACAAGATAGATTGAGAATTTGCTACAAGAGTTTCATGATGGAGAAGCCGGGGGTCATTTTGCACCATAGGTAATGACTCTAAAAATAATGAAGGCTGGTTATTATTGGCCCACAATGTTTAGTGACTGTTATGCCTGGATCAAAAAGTGTAAAAATGTGTAGTATTCACAAGCAAGGAGAGGGTGGACGAACTTCCATTACATCCAGTTTGAGTGGATCAACTATTCATGTAATTGGGATTGAAGTTAATCAGGGTCATCAATCCAAATTCAAGCCAAGGTCACAAGTGGATCCTAACGATAAAATACTATTTCACTAAATGGACCAAGGAAATAATACTCAAGGAAGCAAACGAGTCTAACATATAGGACTTCAATGAGGGGATATGGATAACGTGCAGAGCACCGACCACTATTATATTAGATAATGATTTGGTGTTCCTTTACACCAAGATCATGGATAGAGTTTCAAGCTCTACAGCAAGGGGTGACTTGAGATAGGAAATTATTGGTTCTGGTGGGTGAGGAGTCATGATGAAGTTACAGGGGCTAAAAAATATACCCAGGAGCTATTAAATCTAGTTTCTTCTTGCACAAGGCATTGTCATTAATGGAGAAAATATTTTTTAGATCTTTAAGTACTCATTGTAGAATAAAAAATGATTTTTTGTGGGTAATTGGACAATTTTAGGTTCCTATTTCTCTCTCCTCTCTTCAAAATATTCTTTTATAAATTGTAAGGATGGGCTCATTTCAAAGGGTTGGATGTTTTTCCTTTTCCCCTCCCTTATTTATTTTCTATGATAAGTACATGGATCTCAAGCCTCCCATTAAAATTGTAATAAAATCTTTATGCCTATTGGCCCCTTTGTAATGCATTGTATCAAATTTTGGAGCAATAAAATAGATTTGTGGATGATTATCAAACTGTTTTATGTTTGTTGTGTCTTTCTTGATCTTTCATTATAATTAGAGGTTATTTTGTATGATTTAATTGCTATTTTAGACTTCAATGGTTGTATTTATTTGGTGAATAGATTTGTAACAATTTTTTCAATATGTGGTGTTTAATCACCCTCTTCAATCTTGTTAATTTTCATTCCCATGCAAGTGGAGATATCTATAATTCTTTATTGGTGCATCACCTCTAGTTAGATTATATTTACTTTAGCATTAGAATTTTTCATTAGCAGGTTAAAAAACTAGTGCAAGGCAAAAAGAATTTTCCAACATCTTAACCTAGAAATTTATACAGTGCATCATAAATGAAAAATAACACCAAATTCGGTATTTTAAAGGATTTAGAACCCGTAAATATAAAATAATCAAACATGCATCCATCAACATTTAGACATTTTGAAAAGAGGTAACCAAATGTAGGGGAGGATATTCCATGCCCGAATCAAACCCCCTAAACCCCAATTTTCTTCTTCTCTTGTATACAACAAATAAATAAAAGGTAGGTAGATGTTTTCCTCTCAGAGACAATTAAAACCAATTTAGCTAAAATACAAATCTAGATATAGATCAATCAGTTTACATGTAAAAATAATGAGGAGGCATTCAAGTTGAATATGTGTATCTACATACAAGAATGGTTATAATCCATTACATGACTTATTTGACCCATCATGGTATATATTTTAGGTGTCTATTTGTGAGAGATACATTCAGTAAAAACCCCCTCCACTTCCATGTTCTACCCTTGCTAGAACTATCCAATCACTACTAAATTTTAAATATTTTCTCAGGTTTCATGTGACTAACACCTCGAACCTCAAATAATGTGCTTGATATATTATTTAAGGACTATGACATGTCTAAAAAGGCATTTAGGATGTTCCATTCTTCTTTATCTATTCAATATGTTAGCCAATACACCCCCCTATAATGGTATGCTATCAGGTAGGGCACCACATCTCCCTCCCCTTATAAGAGCATCCTCCTCGACATGACACAACGCTGAAGCTCGAATGGTAGGTAAGAAAGAAAATAAAAAATGACACATGTCATTTAACAAAACAACTTATATGAATAGTGTGATCACAAGGGTGAAGATTAATTTTGGAAATATCATAAATTTTAATGTTCTCTGAAGATTGACATTTCTAGTTTAGTTTATTACTTAGTATTTTTCTTTATAGTATTCCTTATCTCAAGATCTTAATACTCATTGTTTATAATTTTCAATTATCTTATATTCATTGGTGCCTAACAGTAATTGGCCTCAAGATGTCCCCCACAAATTAGCACAAAAAAATGACCCACAAGATATCTTGATACATAATTTCATGACTGTATCACATCACAAGACTTTTAATTCCACCATGGAATGACAACAAGTAGTCCACATAACAAATAATTTCTAACAATTATGTCATAGACATAGATCCAACACACACAAGTGACTAACAAACAATGAATCATGACGTTGATACAAAGCTAACTAGTATCACATGACCCAAAAAACCATGACTGTACCAACAAAGTGCCAAGATAAGATCTAATAGTATTTATCATCCAAGGGGAGCATCAAGCCTTAAACATAACAATGTCTAAAACACTCACAAGAGTACACATAAATCTTAACACCAACTCCACACATCACAAAGAATCAGGAAACAAATCTAGGTATTTCGAAAATTAACACAAAAATTCCATATACCTCCGAAAGTATCACCAAACAACTCCATGTACCTCCCAAGAGAAAGAAGCATAGTGACAAAACCAATTTGGGTCACTCAACCATAGAGCCCCATCAAGTATAGCAGGTCACTTAACCATAAAGTGCCATTGAGAATATCAGGTCATTCAACCATAGAGTGTCATTGAGAACATCAAGTCACTCAACCATAGATTTCCATCAAAGTATCAAGTCACTCTCCCATAGAGCCCCATATCCTTTCTCCATTTAATGAGGCTAAGTCGCCTTATGGCCCTAGGCACATAGATCCCCATCACCCCTAACCCAAGTGGCATAATAACTCATGGTTCAAAAACCCACTAGTCATTTGTAACTCCTTGGGGTGTACCCTGATACAAAGAAGAGGTCCATAGGTTCAACTGCTCCATGGTGAATCCCATGACCCTATTCCAACACATTATGACATTAGAACCAACATAACAATCCATCTCAAATGCTAAGTGGATAAAAATACCAAGCCTTGGGAAAGGATATAAAACTTTTAAACATGAAAAGAAAGTTTAAAACTAGGATTTTTTTTGGCTAACTAGCCATAGTGCAAAAATCTGCATGTTAGTGCAACAAGTGAATAAAATGCCCAAAATATAAGAACACATCAATCAAGAAATACTGTTGGTTCTGACAAGAAAAGAGATAACGATCAATTTACAAATAAAATATGTATATAGAAATATCACATTACAATCACTATGTGGTCTTACCCTTCCACCAAAGGGGTATTCATCGAGTTGCTAACATTCAGATGTCGAGCCTCATCTTGTAAAAATATAAATGTAACTAGAAATGAGTATATCAAATAATGTAACTGTCATCATATCTACCTGAATCATCCCTCCATACTCCCAAAAGGCTCAACATAGTTAAAATCACATAGGATTGTTCGATGGACAACCCAATAGGAAAGAGTAGGGGACACTAGTTTGCATAAGTTTAGCCTAAGGTGGTGCACACCCATAATATACTGAGCAAGCTCAAAGTATACTAAATAGATATAAGTGGGTTTTCAGTCTATTTAAGACTTCACTTCCTCACTCGTAATTAGCTCAAGATTATGAAAACCTAGTCCACGCCTCCTCTCTCCACACATACAACCTTGACGGTTGCTTCTTTTAGGGTCGTCTAGTGTAAAGTTCACAACATAAACCATACCTACATAAATAGCACCATGGTGATTCACACACATTAACCCTAGTGTCTTATGCATGGTATACATAAAAGGTATTAAAAATCATTACTTTCACGGGTTATGATACATCAATTTTCCACATAATGTACCTAAGGTGAAAGTATTGCACAATAGGGGTCATACGATCACAATATGCCCCTAATTCACAACATTAACCATCACATATTAGATGAATTATACATTAAGATGAAAACAATGACTAACATTACAACGTACAACCAATTGTAATACAACAAGGTGACAACACGATTCATCACAACATGTTGGTGACATCACGATAAAATCCAATTCACTATACATAAATTTTGTCATGCCACACATCAACACAACTTCATATCACATAATAACAAAACAATCCAACACTCCATAATCTGCAATAACATTATTTTCACACACAAAAAGGTAGAACATCACACGTGAACTCCTCATTGAGCCGATAAAAAGGAGAGAAAATAATCTCATTAAAAACACATCAACATGATAAAAAATATGCACTAAGTGACATGCACAACATGTGCATTCATAATATCACAATTACAACAATGTTCACATCACAACATATATCACATTACTCTTCCCATCTCCACCACCACATGCAAGATCATCACAACTCCAATCTATCCCAAAGGTTTGATAGCATGAACCTCCACATTGATACCATATGTAATGCCCACATTTTTAACACCAAAATACAACAGACATAATAATAGGATAATTTTTGTTTCAAGCTTACATTGCTTGATACATAGCATCACATAGGCTCATTTAGGATAGTGAATAACACATGATACATTTATGTAACCATGGACTCATATATATAACATGAAACACAAGATGCACATCAAAGCCACATGTCCAAAAATGACAAAGTACAACCACGAACCACGATAAGATACACTTACTCACAAGTACTTCCCCCAAAACATCATTATTCATGGTGAAATATTTATTTTAATCATATTTTTTATTAGTTGACTATAATTTTCTTAAGTTCACATAACATGAGACCCTTCAGTCCTTTATAACTAGGTTGCATTTTTTTGGTTTAACATTTCAGCTATAGTGGTTCCATTAGAATTTTGCTTGTTTATCTTATGGAAATAACTTTATATAGCTTGATTATAATTAGGAACATATATACACACATGCACCTTATTATATTTGACTTATGGATTTTTTTGAAAGAGTCGAGTTTACTTGGTTTGGAAAAATACTCTCATTACAAGGAGGAAAATTCTCAAGAATAAAAAGGAAGGTTACTAGATCAATAGAAAACCTATCCTGAGTTCATTTCATATCATTGTTTGATATTGAAAATACACTCTTTTCAACTCTAAGTTATTACAACCAACTATGTAGGTTAGATAATTAAGTTGTATCATTCCTGATTCACAATCCGTTTCTCCAATTATGAATTCACATTTTCACAATCTTATTACGCTTAGAAGGGTACATTACCCCTGTGTTCCTGTTATAGAGATTTTTCTTTGAATTTAAGTGTCAAGTTTTCACATTTAAAAATACTTCTGTTTCATCATCATAAGGATTTACTCTCAATATAACAACGGGTTAATTACATGTTTCAACCATAAATTTCTACTTCCTAAGTGATTCTAGGTTTAATATATTTCTGTCTATGCCAAGGGTTTTACTAACTTTTACAAGTCCACTAGAGTGAAAATTCCATAACTTGCAAGACCTTGGCTACAATTGAATTTATCCCATTCTCAAGGATACATTTTATTATTTCATTAGCATTGTTGTTTAATCCACATTTATACAAACAAACCATGTGATCATGCATCATACTTAGTTTTCAAATTTATTAGGTTATTGAATTATTCATGGAGCTCTACTTTATCACATTCATTTTATCATCACATTTGAAATTTTAGTTGATTTTGACATCGCTCAAGGTGTACCAATTTCGTAGCAGTCATTCCTTAGTTTAATCTTATTTACCCTTTTTACTAACTACATTTACATGGTTATGTTGGTTTTGTATTATCATCATTTTGGAACAAATGTAATTCCTATAACACTTATGTAACACTTAGGGATTTAAGAGTACAAGGAGTATGACCTCACACAAGACAACTAATTTCAATGCTCTAAGACATGGAAGTATAAGTGTATATTGAAAGAGAAATAACCCAAACAATCGTATGTATTTCAAAAGCCTCCTAAAGAACTATTTCAATTGTTGGGTAAATACACAATTAAATTTGAAACTTAGACTCCACTCACATAATTTAGGTCTCACAAGAGATCAATTGTAGGTACAGCCACCATATATCCTACAAGGATTTGGCCACCCACTAGGGTACCAAGGGAAACTAAAAATAAGGGGGTTAACTTCCTCATGATATGGTTATACCTACAACACCTAGACATGATCACCCCACTCATCCCAATATGATAGGTTTCATAACGTAAAATCACCACCTCATCAAATATTCAGGTAAAAAGGTCCTTAATAAGATGTCTTAGGTGGGAAAGAAGGAGATGATTAAATACAACATATCACATCCATAAACTTCTCTTGATCAAAGTACCTGCAACCAACGTTACATCAGTCCTAGGACTGAGTATGGAAATCCCCTACACTCATGCATAAATTCCATGCATCCATCATTTTAAACAATCAGAATAGAAAATAGAGAGAGAGATAGAGATAGGGAGAGAAAGACAAAAGAGTAAGGGAAGGAGGAAGAAAATATAGGATTCATTTTATTTTCAAATCATATACATTTTGACCCATTTTTATTTTCAAAACCCAATCTATATTTTCATAATTACATGTAGAGAGAAGGGGAAGAGAGAAAGTCTGGATTTAATTTTCCTTTCTATTCATCATATCATAATCACATATATTATCAAAATTTCAATTCATTTCCAACCCATGAACATTTATAACTCATTTACTTTATTTGAACCAATCAAAATATCAGAGTTACTTATAGAAAAGGGAAGAGAGAGAAACATCATAATTTTCCCAAAAATCATTCATACAATAATTTGATCAATTCATACTCTATAAAGTGTGGAAACAATATGTACAAGGTCTCATAGTTATTTAGGAGTTAACAACACCCTTAGAAAATGTATTTAGCTAAAGTTGCAGTTTTGGTGCAAGTTGGCCGAAACATCTAAAGTGCTCACAAATTGGGCCTTGAAAACACTCGTTTTAAGTTTGAACATGAATTTTGATGATTCCTATGTACTTTCCCAAATACATAAAATTAATCATGCATGATGGAAGTTCATTATGAAAAATCAGAGCTTACGATACAAGGGCAAGTCTGGGACTAGTTATCGTAATTACATCAGCAGCTCTTGTCACACAACGACCAGAGGGCCCAAAAACCCACTTGAAAAATTAGTTTCCAAAGGTTTTTTCATTTAACTGAATGTGGTATATGATCCTATTATTGGTAGTCTAGAGGTAGGAGGTAGTGGTTTCAAGTTTCACTCAACCTAAGCGATAACCGTAGGCTGAAACCGTTCGCGTTTTATTAAAACAACCATGTCATTATCAGTGAGTGATAAGCTAAGAGGGTTTAAGACTATGAATTAAAATTACATTAAATAATTTCAAACTTGGTTAAGGTTCGTTAAGGTGATCCATGTTACTAGGGGCCGTGTAAATATTTTGAGTTTTGTGGTATGTTTGGGTGTGGCGCTCTGTGCACGTAACTTAAAATTTCAGTGTTTTTTTTGTTGTTTATGTTTTGAGAGTTCACGTCAGGGAAATATTTTTTCATTTTTTGGAATTACTCTCTTTATCATTCAAAATTTAATTTTGAAAAAGATAGAAATGATGAAGTGAAATTTAATGCAAGCAAAAAGGGGAAAACCATACCTTTTTATGTAAAACTTGTGATCCCCACATTTAACGAGACCACATCAGATTTAGGAATTTTAGAAACAATTTACACACTCTCTCATTTCTCTTCAACACTCCACTTTGTGTGCATCTTTCCACTAACACAATACATGAGAACACGTCTCTACGAGGAATCTGATCAAACGAATTTAGTTTGAACAATTAGTTAAAAGTATTTTAAGGACCGAAATCCAGGCTCCTTTCTATTACTTCTATTCCTGTTTAAAAGAACTATGAACATCTTATCAAAACCTCCTTCACATCTCAGGATGAACAAAACCATAATGAAATTGATAACATTAAAAAATGATCAACCATCACACCCACTTTTCTTATTCGAAGGTATTGAAATCCTTGACTCGAGTATTGATTTGACTGTAGTGCTCACTTCCCTTCGACGCCTTTTGTTATTGATTTCATTAATGTCGACTATACTTATGGATATTATTCTAGCTTTTGATTTAGCATGATGTTAGATGTTAGAGATACTAGAATGTTGTTGATTTTGATTCATACATGATGTGTGTGGATTATTAGAGATATTTTATATTGATGTTGATATGTTGTCGACATGGTTATAATTATATATTTAAGACATGTGATATTTCGTAATATTGAGTAGACCTAGACAATTGAACTAATCTTATGACCATATGGATATTTATGAAATGTAGAATCAATATGTTAGAAATTGTAAATGATATCATAATTTCCTAGATGATGATTTGATGCATATATAGATGATTGTGGATTTATATTACATATTTTATCTTATATTTTTTAATGCATCCACGAGGCCAAAGGAGGTATTTATGTGTTTTTAGGTAAATCTATTCACAACAAACAACAGGGGAATTGGAGACCAACCACATTGGAATTCTAGGTGAATTCAACAAGGGTCACCATGGCAACATGTGTTTGTGTGTGTGTTTGAATTATTGTTAAGGGGAAATTGTGACCAAGGGGTTATGTGTTGTCTTTTATTTAGTTTCCTTTATTTAATGTAGTATGTGATTTTTAGTGATGTAATTTTCTTGTTTTAATTATTTAGAAAATTATGTATTCTTCCCCTTTATCTTAATGGGTTTAAGTGTCTCAATTAAAGTTAATTAATCTTTTTATTAACTAATTATGGATGTGACCAAAATTTTTCATTTATTAGACTAAATGGCTCTTGGGTTGTTTGTTGTAAGATTGAGTACTTGTGATCTTGAGTGTTGTACACTCTACCCCCTCATGGAAATACGAATTTGGCCTTAAGGGTAAATGTTGAAAACTTGTCCCACACCTCTTAAATTGCTATGCCAACCATACCTATGTGATGGGGGGATAAGAAATAGACCCCATTAGGTGTTTTGGGAAGATAAAAAGGTTAAATGTTTATTGCACTTTCTTTCTTGTAATTAATTTTTGTCCTTAGGGGGTGTGGGCTTGGTTTGTGTGTGTAAGTAACTTGTCATTCCTCTCACCCACCAATTTATGGTGCATTGGGGTTGAGGTTTGACTTGTGAGGTGGAGTTGAGGATGAGTGATGTGGCATCCTACATGGAGTCACCTCACCCTCCTCTCTCCCTTTTCTATTTATTCAAGTTCTTTTGCTTATTTGGGGGTTACTTCATTCTTTTATGCTCTTGCATTTCTTGGAGTTAGAGGATTTTGGAGAGCTTGTGGTCTTTGTGGGAGATTTTTTGGTGATTTGTTTGGGCTTGAAGGAATCTTGGTGTGTGAATATTTGATCAAGCTCTACTATGGAAAGGTAGGAGCTTTACTCTTGCTAAATGTCTCTCTTTTATATTGTGTATACATGCATGTTTTTTTATTGTTTTGGTATGCTTGTTGGGTGTTTGGGTAGATTGCCTAAGTGTGGTGTAGGAGGCGACTATGGGGATCTTTCATGTATGGAGGCATAATAATTTATTTCATGTTTTGGAGGGAGTTTAGGTTGGGTGCCCCACCTTGGACAAGAAATGCTTGCATTTATTACTTGGTTGTTTTTATGATAGAGACATAAGAGATTTGTAGGGAGGCATAAGAGAATGTGGGAGGCATAATAGGGTACTTGAGGGAGGCATAAGAGTGTGTAGGGGATTTGAGATGTTTCATTGGAGGGTTTTAAGGTGGGCACCCATTTCACCATTGGAGACTATAAGTGGCTTCCCCATAGGTCTTACTCCTCGTCGCTTTGCATATTTACTAATGCACTTTGTATGTTTTGTTGTTATTAATTTTTGTGAAACAAAATTGCAGTTGTAGTTGACAAGAATACCATACTTTGGTATGACGTTGTGAAATAATTGTATTGTGATGTGGAAACTTGGTTGTTGCCATAAAATTGTTGGAATCTCACCTCATCATTGCAATGTGGTTAGGGATTCAGAGGCCTTCCATGATGAGGATGGCTTCTCCTCTTCATTAGAATTCTTTGGTTGGGTGGCGACACCTTCTGTTGCCTCACCCTTCCCAATATTTGTTGTGACTTCCCTATGCTAAATGAGGGGGGTGGATCTCTCTCTATTGGTGATGTGAACTTCCATGGCTTATCTCTCTTATTGGTGATGTGAATCCATGGAAGCTTTGTTGGTGTAACTCTCAAGTAAGCTTATCTTCCTTAAGATAAGATAAACCTTATCATTGTTACATGGGTTCCACATTTTTAGGGTTTACAGAATAAAATACACAAAATATTGTATTCCTTTTAGCTTTCATTTTTGTAATTTTTACCCACTTTAAGTGGAAGATGTTGTATTAATATTTTGAAGGAAAGTTGTATTGATTTTATTATCATAGTTGTGATGTATGTGGAAAGGAAAGACTCTTTAGTGAAGAAAGTTTGGATAGTAAAAGTATGTTGTTCTTGTTAAAAAAAAAAACTACTGAAAATTTAGTATCTCTCATCTCAATATTTATTGAAAATAATTGTTGGTGTGAATGGTTGAAAATAGTAGTTTGAAAAGAAAAGCAATGGTTGACCTTCCTTGTATTCCATGAAATTGATTAAGTTGTGAAAAGTTACATTTGTTATTCTTCTTATAGTAGTTGAAAGAAAGACTAAATTTTATCCAAGTGGATGGAAGAGCTGTAAATGTTAAATTGTTTTTTAATTGGCCAATCAAATAGCTAAATTCCTAAATCTAGTGGAGAGAAGAAACTACCCATTTAGAAACTTAGGTGAAGAGTTAGCCTCTTG
The DNA here is from genome assembly GCA_019776745.2 of Taxus chinensis. NCBI lineage: Eukaryota > Viridiplantae > Streptophyta > Pinopsida > Cupressales > Taxaceae > Taxus > Taxus chinensis. Next base: position 154,211,230 of record CM034156.1, read on the forward strand.
GATTATGTAGAATTAATATTAAGATATTGTAACTTTTCTCATAAACCCATTATAATCTTAATATAGCAATAAGTAAAATTGTGAGTTGCTATTCTTCTCATGCCTCTTATTAAAAACAAATACTACCTAATTTTTATAAAGACATTTTAAATTTAAAACTAAAATTTGATGACCCTAATGACTATATATATCTTACTATGATAATAATATTAAAACTAATGTATTGTAACATTTAAGTGTCATATGTAACATCCTTTAGTTTTACTAATTTTTATATTAGTAATTACTTGAGCATTATAATAATAATAATAATAAGAATAATAATAATATATTTATTACTAATGTCATAATATTATTATTAAAAAATATAAAAATAGTGGTGTTATATATTTACATACATGGTATTGTAGTAGATATATGGATATATATAGCATACATATATATATATATATATATCATATATATACATGTATGCATATATATGTAGTATAGATATACATATACATATATGTATATATATATATATATATATATATATATATATATATATATATATTACACGTATATGTAGTGTCTGTGTATGTGTGTACTGTGTGTGTGAATGTGACACACACACACACATGTACACACATAAAATAAGTGTGTGTGCTGTGTACTAGAAATGAAAATGCGTATTAAAATGAGTAGGAATTTACTAGGTTGTTTGTATAAATTTTAAAGCCCTTTGGGCTGTGGCCACATTGTGGTATGTAATGGATATGGGGTGGGGAGGGGTCGGCGACCCCAACCCCCACCCCATTTAATATTAAATGGGGTGGGGGTTGGGGTAGCCGACCCCTCCCCACCCCCCAAAGACTCGTAACCCACATAATATATGTGGCCTGCATGAAACACAACCTGGCTACCTTGAATAATGTGGCCTGTGCTACGCATTTTTTTTAGTGTTCGGCCTATATATTGCATACACACACAAGTTGACAATGGTGGTCCACACACACACACACACACTACTTTGGATCCAGGTTATATATATACTATATATATATATATATAAAAATATATATCTGTGTGTGTCTGTATTGTATACATTTTAAATTTTGAACATTGTAGTTTTTCAAAAAATAAATGTTTACATAAAATAAATACAAATGGTATATAGAAATTATATATACATACAGGATGATATATATACCCTCAAAAAAAAAAATGCATACTAAATCATATCTAGCTTTAAATAAAATGGGAAAAACCCACAAGCCCCATTTGGGAAAATCAATAGGACCAAACTAGTTAAATAAAATATAAACTATATGTCTTTAAAACCCTAGGAAAGAGGGTACAATGATAGCAAAATAGGTAAATAATAATTTGGAACTTTGTAGAATTCTCCAAAAGCTTGGAATGGCCTCTAATGGCTTCCCTTCTCCTCAGTAACAACCTATAAAAACAAAGAGAAAATAATGAACCAAATGAGGAAATGAGAAAGGAGCTTTCATAAGGATGCTTTAGGGTTAGTGGAACTCCATTTTTCCTCATCAATGGGTCCAAATTGAATCCATCCAAGGGATGAAATCCATCCCTACAAAAAGTAGGTGGAGAGTGGGTGAGTGAAAATTACCCATTTTAATTTAAATGTTTTAATTTCAAAACATGAGTTGACTTTTTAAGGGGTCACTTTATGGGGTAAGAAAATGTTTATTCTAACGCCGTGTAAAATGGGGACCTTATGGAATTAAATACCTTGGGTATTTAATTTATTTTGGCCCCTTTAACCCTCTAAATTTAAATATGGAATATTTAACTATAGTAGGAATTTAATTGTTTATTAAATTAACACTTAGAGAGAATTTAACCATGCTTGGACTAATTATACTCATTAGATTTTTTTAATGTGGGTTTAATATTTATTATAACGGGAATAATTTTATCCATTAAATATAATTGCCTAGAAATATTAATGAAGCAATCATGGTTTTCAAAACCTTTGCGTGGGAACACTTTTCAAAAAAAAATTATTTCATAATTTTTCTAGTTAACCCTAGGTTGTTCTTGGGTCTCGTGTGGGTGAATTTTAGTAGGCATTACACTTGGTATCAGATTCATGGGTTCAAATCTTGGACCCTTGGGCACACAATAGAAAATGTGAGACATAAACATTAAACCTAGTAAATATATATAAATACTAAACCTAGAAAACAACTTGTCTGAAAAATTGTATATTTTAGTAAACATAGAAAACTGGAATAAAACCTAGAATGATGAACTAACTCTCACCTTGGTTTATGTAGGAGGCACGGATCAGACGAGGGGTCATTTCACATAAATCTAGACTTACCACCTCCAAATCGAGTGGTAGCAGCCATTCTACCTCATATTTTACATACACTTCAAGACCTCAATGCCACTTTACATGCTGAGGGTTCTTAGGAGTATGACTCAACGAAATATGATATGGAGCCATTTTTTGGAGGCTCATGCATCTCCTCGACATAGTGAGGAGAATAGGGAAGAGAACTTCCCATGTGGATTCAGGTTAGATGTAAAGTCACCACAGAGAGGACATGGAGACAATATTTCAGGACATAGGGATAGATCTCAGAGCCCTAGGTAGGGAGAGGAGCATGCAATGAGACCTAGTGGTGAGTCAGACGATCAACCACAGACCATATCAGGGAGATCTTGAAGCTACAACCGTCTCACTATTCTGGAGATACATGTGGATTTCAGGAAGAGGCCTAGTTAGTGAGCTTGAGCGGGTGCTAAAAGCTCTGCCCTTGTACTAGCAACATGAAAGCTCATGTTACGATCTATCCTTTGAGGGATGGAGCAAGGTGTCTGGTTGATGACTGAGGAGTAGAATCTCCATGTTGACTCAGAGATAGTAACCTGGGAGATTTTTGAGGAGCGGTTTAGAAGTAGGTATTTACCCAGAAGGTTTATTTAGCAACAGATAGATGAGTTCCACAACCTCTGTCAGGAATCTATGAATATAGCTGAGTATGAGATTCAATTTTTAGACCTACTCCATTATGTCAACTATATGTAGGATGAGAAGATAAGGATTCATAGGTTCATCAGGGGATTGAATTTGGATTTGGGTGGTGTGGTGCGCATTCATTGCCCCCAAAACTTAGAAGATGTTGTGGATAAGGCCTACATTGCAAAGGATACACGAGGAAAGACACAATAGGCCAGGGACATAGTTCGGAGATACATCCAGAAGATGTAGCATAATAGGTTGAAGGGGTAATCTACTTGTCCTTGTGGTGGATAGGGTTAAGTACAATCATCTTTCAGGCCACCACAATAGCTACCTTAGAAGCAACACTAGCAACAAACCTGCCCACCTTACAGGCCTCCACAGAGATATTCAATGCACAGAGGGGGTGGAGTATGGGGCCTCCTCCTAGGGGTACCATTAGGAAACAGGGTGCACCGAGAGCTCAGTTAGCAGGAGCTCATCAGTAAAGACCTCAGCAGTCCATAACCGGGTCATCATGATCCAAAACACAAACCTCTAGAGTACCATTTGGAGCTGCATCTCACTGGAGATGACCAGGCAGTTGTTATGGTTATGGTGTTGTTGGACATCATTAGAGAGAGTGCCCACATAACCCTAGTAACAAGGGTAAGACATAGATTTTAGAGCCTACTATTGGTGACATGGGATGCACAGCCATCGGATCTATGCAGTAGTTGAGAACCACCAGGTTGAGCACTAGATTACCGTGATAGAGACGACATGTAACATTGGTGGTATTCCTACCTCAATTTTGTTTAATTCAGGTTCATCTTATTCTTTTATTGCACCATCCTTAGTAGAGCATTACAGGTTGGTGGCAGTTAGGTAGGGTCTTAGTTGGGATGTTGAGATGGCTTCTGGAGCCAAAAAAACTGTAGAATCCTTAGTTAAGGAGTGTGTAGTGGATTTGGAACCCTTTACCACTACCTCGGATCTTCGTATCCTTCCTTTGGATTCTTATGAAGACATCTTGGGCATAGACTAGTTATTTGCACACAGAGCTAGAGTGGATTGTTACCATAAGACTATATGCTTATACAGATGATCTAGGAGTTGAGTTCAGTGATAGACAGGGGTTAGGAGACCCGTTTCCATCCACACCATCTCCGCTATGGAGCTTAAGCATTGTGTGCAATGCGGTTGTTAGATGTATACTATTATGGTTAGTGATAGATCTAAGGATGAGTATAGTGGACCATCCCTCGATGACCATCACATCTTGAGAGAGTTTGTTGTTGTCTTTCTAGGGGAGCTCCCAGGGTTACCAACCCCATGTGAGATAGATTATCACATAGATTTGGTTCCTGGCACAGAGCCTATCTCACGAGAACCTTATCGAATGACTACCCCTGAGCTCTATGAGTTCAAGTTGTAGCTTGAGGGCTTTCTGGAGAAAGGCCTAATCCATCCTATTCTATTCCCTTGGGGAGCACCGGTGATTTTTATAAAGAATAAGGACAGATCCCTACAGTTGTGTATTGATTACTGCCAGCTGAACAAAGTAATGATCCAAAATCATTATCCCCTTGCGTGCCTAGATTATTTATTTGATCAGATGAAGGGGGTACAATATTTCTCCAAGATAGACCTTAAGTTAGGGTTTCATTAGCTGAGGATCACATAGGAAAATATTCATAAGACCGCTTTCCGTACGAGATATGGCCACTACAAGTTCACAATGGTGTACCTTTTGGTCTAACGAATGCCCCCGTAGTTTTCATGAGCTTGATGAATGGGGTATTCCAAATTGTTTAGGATAGCTTCATGCTTATTTTCCTTGATGAAATTTTGATATACTCACGTACATGTGAGGAGCACGAGGAGAATCTTCACTAGATTCTTCAGTGTCTTCACGAGCAACAACTCTACGTGAACCTAGAGAAGCGTGTGTTCTTTCAAAAAGAGGTGCAGTATTTAGGCCACATCATTTTTGGGGAAGGTATCGCAGTCGATCCTTCCAAGATTTGAGCTATTATGGATTGGAAAGCACCCACTAGTGTGATCGAGGTGCGCGGCTTCATGGGCTTGACAAGATATTAGAGGAAATTTGTACATGAATTCTCTCAGGTTATGCACACCCCATCACTTTGGTTCAGCAGAAAGGGAATAATTTTTGACTCGTCAGATATATCTGATCAAGGACTTTAGGAAACTAATGGAATGTCTTACGACGATGCACCTATTCTTGCAATGCTAGATCCTCAAGGTGAGTTCTTCGTTTACACATATGTTTCTTTGACAAGGACTTGGGGGTGTGTTGATGGAAGAGGGCAGAGTGGTTGCATTTGAGTGTCATAAAATCAAATATTATGAGCTCAATTATCTGACTCATGATATTGAACTTGCAGTAGTTGTGCAAGCCTTGGTTTGGTGGAGATACTTCCATTATTTACCAGAGATTCACACTTAGGACTGGATCACTTGAGTCTTCACCACCTCTTCACGAAGCCTACTCTCAACGCTTGTCAGTGTTATTGGATGGAGTTACTTTGTGAGTATAACATGGAGAAAGAGCATGTAAAAGGGAAAGAGAATGTGGTTGTAGATGCCCTGAGTAGATGGAGACATGTGGAAATGGATACCTCGGTGGGTACAGATTTACGGAGAAGGTTTTTGAAGTAGCTCCCTCATGACAACTTCTACATTTTAGCCAGAGCAGAGATTGAGTCTTAGAGGCCCCTTGAGAGGAAATTTGATGGATTTTCATTAGAGACAAAAGGCCTTCTCCGACATAGAGGTCAGATATATGTTCCTAGAGATGCAGGCTTGAGATAATACATTCTGATAGAGGCCCATCGTGCACCTTATTCAGCCCATCCCTGGGTGAAGAAGATGCACGCAACATTGAAGATAGTTATACCATTGGAGGAGGACTTCAAAGATACATGGATTAGTTCATATCATCATTGTTTAGAGTGTGATAAGGTGAAGGTTGAGCATCATCATCCAACTGGCCTTATCTTTCCTCATGCTCTATCGGAGTGGAAATGGGACACCATTTTCATGGACTTCATAGTTGGGTTACCAATGTCAAGACACCACCACGATGCCATCATGGTCATGGTGGATAAATTGATGAAAGTGGCTCATTTTTATTTGGCAAAGACCACCTACATAGCTAGTGCAGTGGTACGGGTATATCTTTATGATATCATCAAGATTGCATAGGATTCTTTGGAAGATCATTTGTGATTGAAAATCCTTTGTACACTTCTCACTTCTGGACCACTATACAGTCATGCTCTAAGAACGAAGATCAATTTTAGCACAATGTATCACCCTGACATAGATGGACAGAATGAACCGGTGAATTAGATCTTAGAAGAAATGCTTAAGAAGTACGTTATGGATCATCAGTCGAGATGGGAGGAGTACCTATATGTAGTGCCCACACTTTTTATAGCTAAGTAGCATGTTGTTTATTTGCTCATAGACATGTGTTGACAGAGATTTGTTATATCTTGGACATTATATTAGAGATTTGATCTTATTAGACATGTGTGGACATTCATGCGTATAGAACCAATTTAGCTTAATTTCTATGTTGTCGCATTTTCTTATGATGTCATGGATACTAATGGATATGATGTTGTTTTTGGAACATAATTATATTGATGGATACTTAGTTGTTGCATGTTGGGATTCTATGGTTATATGTCACTTTATCATCTTGTTTAACTTTAGAGAATTGAGTATAATTGTGCACGTTGTCACATTTTGATATCAGTAGAATGTTAGGCTAGTTTAGAACTCATTGATATCTTACTGAGTCATTGTTTTATATTTTATCAGATAGGTATGGTTAATGTGTGCAATGAGTGTGCAGGTGACAAGTTTACAGGAGAACATGGGATTCAGGCCAACTACACAATCTTGCACAAGCAGCCCACGGGATGAGTCCTAGCCATGTTCATTGTGTGAAACCTTAGAGTTAGAATTATTATTTCGGGCACCATGGGTGACCCTCATTTGTAATGTAATATGTATAGTATTGTTAATTTTGCTTAGGGTGATTAGTTTTTTGTGATAAACGTGTTTTTGGGAGTTAATGATCCCACTTTCATTAAGCTTAGATTTTGTTTAAGAATGTATTTAATTTTGGGGGTTTAGGGTCACATGTGAACCCTTGGGTGGTCCCCACACTCTCTAACCATGTGCCTAATCTTTCCAAACCCGAAATTAGGTTATTTTGGGCATTTTTAGGGACCCCGTTTTAGTTTGGGAGTTCCCTTAACATAAAAATGAGCCCTTGGACCCTACCTAATGGGTAGGGGGGCTTATTTCAAAGGCTAGAGGGAGTTTTCCCTCCCTTTTTGCCTCTTGTTTGGTCACATCCATGTAAGGGGTGTGGATTTGAGTGCTTGTTAAAAGTTGCAATAGTTTTGTCTTGTTAACATTTTGAGTCATTTGGGAGAAGAGGGCAAAAGAAATTTTTACCCTTTCTCTCTTTTGTTTTGAAATCTTTGACCTTGAAGGAGGAGAGGGGTGACACATGTCACCCCCTCATTTGTGTGGTTTTTTACTTTCTCCTCTTCAAATTTCCCTTCATGGGAAAAGAAGAGGACATTTTTTTGGGAACTATTTGCTTGGATGCTTGGGTGATTTGAAGCTAGAGATTGCTTGAGTCAAGGAGTGGAGAAATTTGAAGTTGGAAAGCTTTTTGGAGAGCTTTCTTTGAGGTAGGCTCTTATGTCTTATTTCTTGTGTTATATTCATCTTAGTTGTTAGATTGACTACTTGAATTTGTTATTGTTGCATGTGGATTTTGGTTGTTATTTATTTGTTTTACTCCCTCCATCATATGGCATGATGGAGTTTTGGAGTTGTGGGGGAAGAGAGAGAGATTTTTCCTCTCAATCCTCAAGGCTTGATGGACAAGTCTTGTAGGGTCTTAGTGTTTCCCCTCAAATGATTGAGGTGGGGAAGTTGATTCATTTGGCTTGAATCTCCTTCCCCATTCTTGGTAAGGAAACCCCTTTGGGGTTTGAAAATCCTTTCAAGAGGGAATTGTTGAAAGTGTGGAAGGATAAGGAGGGTTTTTATTGAATTAGGAGCAATAAGGAGGGTATGGAGATTCTGTTTTGTGCAAGTAGTTTTGAATACAAATTTTAGAGAACTCTTCTCCTCTCTTCCCCACTTTTGAGGTAGAAGATGGGTTCTCCTCCTTGTAAAACTTGGAGTCTTGTTTCATACTCGTTTTTGTTTCCACATGAATGTGTTTTTGGTTGTTCCACCTCCTTCTTGTGCATGTTGTGATTAGTTACCCTCTTTCCCATGGGCTTGGGGGAGGCTAGAATGCATCCCAACCTTGGGAAAGGCATGTTATGATGCCTATGGTTGGGTGGTAAACAAGCCTCTTCTCCTTTATTGGTTTTTCTTGAAGGCATGAAGGTTGGAGCTCAAAGTTGGAAATTGGAAATAATGAGAGTTTCATTGTCCTCTCAGATCTTTGTGAAACATTTCTTGTATTCCAACCACTTGAGTATGGCTTGTGGAAGACTTGGACTCCTTGTAAAATTTTCCATTTTGTAATTTGCATTCTTGAAATCTTGAGCCATTTTTGAGCTAAGTGATCTACTTCAAAGTCTTGTAAAAATCTTGTGATAAATCTTCTTGGGTGGATATGCATTTGTGTATGTTGGTATATGTGAACTTCAAATCTTGAAAATGATATATTGTAATTGTTTTTTTTCTTGAATGTGAAAATTTGATATATAAACTCCCTTTTGAAAAGAAAATGTAAAGTTTTGGAAATATGTCTTTCTTGTGAACATATATATACTCTTCATGATTGATTATCCCTCTTGTTTATAAATATGAACTGTTTATTTAGTTATTGCATTTGAAAAAAAAAAAATATTAATACATTGTGGAAAGTTTCATTTGTAAAAAAATTTTGAATAAATCTTTTGGCGCTACTCGGAGAAGATTGTATCTCTTCTTATTCTTTTTGTGATATTATTGTATGGAAAGTGAATAGATGAATTTATTTATTTTTAGTCTCATTTTTGCATCAAAATAGCAAGGTTAAAATCTGTTATTTTATAAGTTGGAATCATTATTATTCATCATTGTGTATCAAATGATCTTATTCAGTTTTAAAAATAAAATAAAAATAAAATCATAGTTTAAACTATTTTATCAACATGGGTTTTAAGTTGTAGATTTATTCTTATATATAGTGAAATCCTTAATACTTGCGATTGTGAATAATATGAACTATTCAGTTTTCAAATATAGTTATAATCTTAGCTCAAATTTTGTTATCAAAATGGGTTTTTAAGTTGCAGTTTTATTTCTTTTATATACATATTGAAAATACTTCTGTAGTCAAATCTTGTGTCTCCTTGTGTGTGTGTGTATATATATATATATATATATCTAAAATTGATAATAATTTATATTTATCTATACAATAGTAGTATATATATATATATATGTATATATAAAAACATTTTTTTTTATTTAAAAATATAAAATAATAAAAAAAATCAAATAAAAGAAAAAACGTGGGAGCAGGGGCCGAGCCCTCCCCCACCCTTGCATTTTCCCCCTTCGGCCGCTGTCCTGACATCCCCCCCACACACACCCCAATCCCCCTCACCCAACTGCTGCTGTGCACAACGCCCACGCCCCTGCAAACCCACCACCACTGTGCCTCCCCCACGCTGGCCGCCCTTCTCCCTTCACGCCTTCCTCCACACCTACCCCTACAGCTGTCCCTCCGACCCTTCCCCAATCCTCCATGTAGCCCCCCTCACACAATCCCCCCTACAAAAAAAGTCTGCCCCACACTTAAAAATAATATTAACAGTAAATATATATATATATATATATATATATATATATATATATATATATATATATATATATATATATATATATATATGTAGGTATGTATGTATGTATCTACCCCATAACAAAGAACAATACAGCAAGGGTGTTACAAAAAAAATGGGGGAAAATACACACCCAACCAGAGAAGATACCTGTAAAGAAATTGTAAAAAAATAAATATATAATGTAATATGGAGATTCTTCATCAAAAACTCCATGAAACTAAATTTTCATAACTCCTCCACAACCTGCACATGTCAAAAAAACAAATGAGAAGGGGGAAGGAAAGGAAAAGAACATAAGGATGTTTAGGGCATCCTTAGGGTAAAATTAGATCAAGGGCTCAAATCTCTTTTATTCTATGGCCCACAATTAACCCTATATACTTTTTAGCCATGAGTATTTTTAAATATAAATGAGAAATGAAGTTTAGTGTGTGTGTGTGAATAAACAAAAAGGGAGAAATCTAATTAATTCAAAATGGGTGTAGACTCTTATTAGGGTGTCCTTGGTAAAATTAATAGAGGTTAGATAAATAAATTAAAAAAACAAAAAAAATGTTTTGGGCTAATGATTAAGTAATTGGGTAAAGAAATTTAATTTAAAATAAATAATAATGGGAATCGGATTAGTATTGTTAGTATTTACTTTCAAAAAAAATTACTATCTAAATTTTTAGTGACTTATTGGTCTGGTTTCCGGTGTCTCGAGGCAGGGCATGACATTTGGTATCAGAGTAGAGGTTCGCACATGCGGACATTCTAGGTATTCAGTCAATTAGTCAACAACATTTGCAATAACATTGCAGTGAATAAATAAATAAAATAATTAAAAAATTTCACAACCACTTAATCATAATTTAATAACCTTTTCGCCACCTCGTGTACAGGATGACACCCAAAAGGGGACAATCAACTAGAGGCATGGGGTGTAGTGCACCTATGCGGGAGCCGCTGGCACCTAAATTGGGACCTCAGATATTAGAGGCCTTGCACTAGCTAATAGACATTGTGGAGCAGCGTCTACCACCCCCGCAAGAGGCAAGAGAGGAGACACCATTGGGAGATGAGGAGCTGATAGGTGAGGATGCGAATTCAGAGCCACTAGAGCATGATACACCAAGGTGGGAGAGGTCACGTAGCCCTTCCATTCATCATGAGAGGGTAGCCTCATTCTATCATAGCTGCTCACACAGTCTCGAGGGACCATTTAGGGATAGGCGACCCCCTTCGTCTGTTGGACTACATTGCTAGGATCGAGATACAGGTAGTGTGATCAAGGATATTCTTCACTTGCAACCACCCACCTACACCAACTCTACAGATGGCTTTGGGGTTGAGTTGTGGCTCCTTAGCTTGGATAGTTGCTTTGGCTTGCACTCTTATGAGTGCAACATCAAGGTAAGGTTCGCTATACACCTCCTCCGAGATGCAGCAGGCGTTTGGTGGAGGAATGAGGAGTGGAAGCTCCATTTGACTCAAGAGACAGTGACTTGGGAGATGTTTGAGGAGCGATTCTGGGCTCGTTATATGTCAGATAATTTCATGCAGAAGAGGATCAATGAGTTTCATGACTTACAATAGGGATCTGGCACAGTAGCGTAGTATGAGAGCAGGTTCCTGGATCTTCTGCAGTATGTGGATTACCTTCAAGATGAGAAATTACATGTTAACAGGTTTATTCGAGGCCTTAATGCAGATATAGCAGGAGCAGTTAGGATGTTATCTCCTCCCACACTTGAGAAAGCCGTTGAGAAGGCCTACTTAGCTGAGGAGAACAGGACCAAGGAACAGGAGCACTGAGATAGAAATAAGAGCAAGTTTTAGGAGAGGATACATGCCTTTCAAATTCAGAGGTCACGGGGTACTACACCACCCCCTAGAGGAGGATTTTGGCCTCCAACAGCAGCCACGAGGGCTCCACTGCACCCACAGCGATAGACACAACAACAGGGCCACCCGCAACAGGGGGCTAGACAGACATAGGGATTTCAGAGAGGAGGTTCTAGATGTGGTTTTGTTGGAGCCAGGGATAGGAGGTAGGGTACTCAGTAGGAACACCTAGCTCACACGCAGCAGTTTGCTAGGGTTGGACTGATATGATCAGTACACCAGAGTACAGGAAGGACCCCATCTCAGAGGGGTACAAGAGGTTGTTTTATTTATGGATCTCCTGATCACTATGTGTGCATGTGCCCACACAAACCCAATACCATGGATGCACAGAGAGCTGCTAGATCCGAGCAGACGGTGGGTGATGTAGGATGCACTCATTGTGTATATGAAGTGGTTGATAACCACTAGGCCGAGCATCAGGCCATAGTCATTGAAATGACAGGTACTATCAGGGGTATTTCTGTCTCAGTACTTTTTGATTCAGGTGCTTCAAATTCTTTTATATCACCTTCTTTAGTGGACCAGTGTGGGCTAGTGGTGGCTAGGAAACCAGACAGTTGGAAAGTTGGGTTGGCCTCTGGGGATAAACTCACCGTGGAATCATATGTGAAGAGTTACGTACTTGATTTAGGAGTCTTCTCCACTACACTTGACCTCTGAGTTATTCCTTTAGGATCCTATCAGGTAGTGCTGGGTATGGATTGGCTTGAGGCTCATTAAGCTAAGGTGGATTGTAGAAATAAGGTCATTGAGTGTCAGGATGATCTTGGGAGTGCAGTTGTGATATCAGGGATGTAGAGGCCTATCTCCTTACCAATGATATCAGCTAAGCAACTCAAGCGGAGCATGCGTAAGGGTTGTCAATTTTTTTCTATCACCATCAGTGATCGATCAGAGAACACTCCAGAGCACTCACCCCTAGATGACCATGTAGTTTTGAGGGAGTATACTGATGTATTTCCAGGCAAGCTTCCAGGGTTACCACCCCGTAGAGAGGTAGATTTTACCATTGATTTAGTACCTAGATCTGCACCAATTTCTAGGGCACCTTATCAGATGACGACTCCAGAGTTTCATGAGCTCAAGATTTAGTTAGAGGAGTTGTTGGATAAGGGTCTCATTCAACCTAGTGTATCTCTTTGGGGAGCGCTAGTCATATTTTAAAAAAATAAGGATGGCTCTCTCAGACTTTGTGTAGACTTCAGGTAGCTCAACAAAGTCACAATAAAGATCTGTTATCCACTCCCTAGGATTGATGATTTGTTTGATCAGATGCGGGGAGTGAGAGTGTTCTCCAAAATCGATCTCAAGTCAGGGTATCATCAATTGCGTATATCAAATGCAAACATTCATAAGATAGTGTTTCGCACATGTTATGGGCATTATGAGTTCACAGTGGTTCCATTTGGTTTGACCAATGCCCCAGCTATCTTCATGAGCCTCATGAATGGAGTATTCAGGAAATTTTTGGATCATTTTGTTTTAGTGTTCCTTGATCACATATCGATTTATTCTCATTCTGAGGAGGAACATGAGGAGCATTTGAGGCAGGTACTTCAGTTTTTGAGAGAGCAGAAGTTGTATGGAAACTTGGAAAAGTGTAGCTTCTTTCAGACAGAGATTCAGTACTTGGGTCATATCATTTTAGGTGAGGGTATCTCAGTAGATCTCTCTAAGAAACAAGCTATCATGGATTGGCCACCACCCACATCAGTTACTAAGGTAAGAATTTTCACAGGTTTAGCAGGGTATTACTGTAGGTTCATACAGGAATTTTCTAGGATTGCTCACCTTATCACTTCTCTTCAAAGGAAAGGGAAGAAGTTTGATTGGTCAGAAAAATGTGAGCAGGCCTTTTAGTTGCTTAAGGAAAGGTTAACCATGGCACCCATCTTAGCAGTTCCAGACCCGACAGAGGATTTTGTTGTTTGTACTGATGCATCACTAGAGGGTTTGGGAGCAGTTTTTATGTAGGAGCATTGGGTTATTACATTTGAGTCTCGTAAGCTCAAGGACTATGAGATTAATTATCCTACTCATGACTTGGAGCTTACAATAGTTGTTCATGCTCTTGTATGTTGGCGAAATTTTCTTTTGGGTAGACCTTTCATTTTGAGGACAGATCATCAAAGTTTGCAACATATCTTCTCACAGCTGAACCTCAACGCTCGTCAATGGCATTGGATGGAGTTTCTATGTGAGTATGACATGGAGGTTCAATATATCAAAGGAAAGGAAAATTTTGTTGTAGATGCACTTAGTAGATGATGACATGTGCTTGCTTCTTTGACACTTCAGTCATATTTGAGAGGCAGGATTCTTGAGCACCTTCCAGAGGACAAATATTATGAGGGAGCTAGACAGATGTTGGAGTCAAAGGGTTCATTAGAGGGCAGATATTTTGGGTGTTTTTTAGAGACAGATGGTTTGCTTCGGTTCCACAGGCACATCTACATGCCTAAGTCAGGTGATCTATGTAGCTTCATCCTCATAGAGGATCATCAAGCCCCATATGTGGCACATCCAGGAGGGAAGAAAATGCATGCCGATCTAAGAGAGTTATATTATTGGCCTGGTCTTCGATGGGACATAGAAACTTTTTTTGCATGATGCCTTGAGTGTTAGAGGGTCAAGGAAGAGCATTCTCATCCCGTAAAACTCTTACACCCTCATGATATTCCTGAGTGGAAATGGGATGTGATCTCTATGGATTTCATAGTCGGACTTACTATGTCTTCTTATCATCATGATTCCATTATGGTTACCATGGATAAGTTGACTAAGGTTACACACTTCTCGCCAACCAAGGTCACCTATAATGCATAGGCCATCACCAAAGTATTTATGGAGGACATTGTTAGGTTGCATGTGATTCTGAAGACCATCATGAATGACAGGGATACTATCTACACTTCAGTTTTATGGACATCCTTTTAGACTACTCTGGGTACTTAGACTAATTTCAGTTCAGTTTATCATCCAAAGACAGATGGGCAGACAGAGAGGGTTAATCAGGTGTTGGAGGACATGTTGAGAATGTATGTGATGGATCAGCAAAATAAATGGGAAGATTATTTGCATTTAGTTGAGTTTTCTTACAACAACAACTATCATAGTTCCATTAGTATGGCTCCTTACTAGGCTTTGTATGGACGACCTTGTAGGACACCTTAGAGTTGGGACAGACTAGATGACAAGATTATTCTGGGACTAGCTTACCTTCAGGATTTAGAGCAGCAGGTTGTACTAATTAGACAATGTCTTGAGCAGGCTAGAGCACGCTAGAAGATGTATGCAGACACCAAGAGGATTGATTGTCACTTCTCAGTGGGTGACAAAGTCTTCTTAAGTGTTCACCCGCATAAGAGTCCTATCCATTATGGAAAGGGTTCTAAGCTATCGCCTTGTTTTGTGGGGCCTTTTGATATTTTAGAGGTTATTGGTCCAATTGCCTATTGCCTAGCTTTTCCACCACGCCTTGCATGGGCCCATGATGTATTTCATGTTTCTGTACTATGTAGATATGTACTAGATGTTTCTCATGTTTTGGATTGGTCAGCATTACAGGTAGAGGACGGAGGACAGTGGAGACTGGAGCCTATCCGCATTCTAGAACACCAGAGGTTGGCCCTTTGGGGTCGAGACTTGGACCAGGTTAGAGTACAGTGGGACAAATACGCTGAGACAACAGCTACCTGGGAGGATGTGACACCTCTAAGGGCTAGATATCTCTATCTCTTTCAGTGACTTCTAGGAGGAAGTCTAATTTTAGTAGAGGGGGATGTAGTGCCCACACTTTTTATAGCACAGTAGCTTGTTGTTTCTTTTCTCATAGACATGTTTTGATAGAGATTTGTTATATCTTGGACATTATATTAGAGATTTTATCTTATTAGACATGTGTGGACATTTAGGTTTATAACACCAATTTAGCTTAATTTCTATGTTGTCACATTTTCTTATGATGTCATGGATACTAATGGATATGATGTTGTTTTTGGAACATAATTATATTGATGGATACTTAGTTGTTGCATGATGGGATTCTATGGTTATATGTCACTTTATCATCTTGTTTAACTTTGGAGAATTGAGTATATTTGTGCACGTTATCGCATTTTGATTTCAGTAGGATGTTAGGCTAGTTTGGAACTCATTGATATCTTACTGAGTTGTTGTTTTATATTTTATCAGACAGGTACAGTTAATGTGTGCAATGAGTGTGCAGGTGACAGGTTTACAGGAGAACATGGGATTCAGGCCAGCTACACAATCTTGCACAAGTAGCCCACGTGTTGAGTCCTAGCCATGTTCATTTTGTGAAACCTTAGCGTTAGAATTATTATTTTGGGCACCATGGGTGACCCTCATTTGTAATGTAATATGTATAATATTTTTAATTTTGCTTAGGGTGATTAGTTTTTTGTGATAAACGTGTTTTTGGGAGTTAATGATCCCACTTTCATTAAGCTTTGATTTTGTTTAATAATGTACTTAATTTTGGGGGTTTAGGGTCACATGTGAACCCTTGGGTGGTGCCCACACCCTCTAACCATGTGCCTAATCTTTCCAAACTTGAAATTGGGTTATTTTGGGCATTTTTAGGGACCCCTTTTAGTTTGGGAGTTCCCTTAACATAAAAATGAGCCCTTTGACCCTACCTAATGGGTAGGGGGATTATTTCCAAGGCTAGAGGGAGTTTTCCTTCCTTTTTTGCCTCTTTTTTGGTCACATCCATGTAAGAGGTGTGTATTTGAGTGCTTGTTAAAAGTTGCAATAGTTTTGTCTTATTAACATTTTGAGTCATTTGGGAGAAGAGGGCAAAAGACATTTTTACCCTTTCTCTCTTTTGTTTTGACATCTTTGACCTTGAAGGAGGAGAGGGGTGACACATGTCACCCCCTCATTTGTGTAGTTTTTTTCTTTCTCCTCTTCAAATTCCTCTTCATGGGAAAAAAAGAGGACCTTTTTTTTGGGAACTATTTTCTTGGATGCTTGGGGCATTTGAAGCTAGAGATTTCTTGAGTCAAGGAGTGGAGAAATTTGAAGTTGGAAAGATTTTTGGAGAGCTTTCTTTGAGGTAGGCTTTTATGTCTTATTGCTTGTTTTGTATTCATCTTAGTTGTTAGATTGGCTACTTGAATTTGTTATTGTTGCATGTGGATTTTGGTTATTTTTTATTTGTTTTAATCCCTCCATCATATGGCATGATGGAGTTTTGGAGTTGTGGGGGAAGAGAGAGGGATTTTTCCTCTCAATCCTCAAGGCTTGATGGACAAGTCTTGTAGGGTCTTAGTGTTTCCCCTCAAATGATTGAGGTGGAGAAATTGATTCATTTGGCTTGAATCTCCTTCCCCATTCTTGGTAAGGAAACCCCTTTGGGTTTTGAAAATCCTTTCAAGAAGGAATTGGTGAAAGGGTGGAGGGATAAGGAGGGTTTTGATTGAATTAGGAGCAATAAAGAGGGTATGGAGATTCTATTTTGTGCAAGTAATTTTGAATACAAATTTTGGAGAACTCTTCTCCTCTTTTCCCCACTTTTGAGGTAGAAGATGGGTTAGCCTCCTTGTAAAACTTGGAGTCTTGTTTCATACTCGTTTTTGTTTCCATGTGAATGTTTTTTTGGTTGTTCCACCTCCTTCTTGTGCAAGTTGTGATTAGTTGCCCTCTTTCCCATTGGCTTGGGGGAGGCTAGAATGCATTCCAACCTTGGAAAAGACATGTTATGATGCATATGGTTGGGTGGTAAACAAGCCTCTTCTTCTTTGTTGGTTTTTCTTGAAGGCATGAAGTTTGGAGCTCAAAGTTAGAAATTTGAAATAATGAGAGTTTCATTGTCCTCTCAGATATTTGTGAAACATTTCTTGTATTGCAACCACTTGAGTATGGCTTGTGGAAGACTTGTACTCGTAAATTTTTCCATTTTGTAATTTGCATTCTTGAAATCTTGAGCCATTTTTGAGCTAAGTGATCTAATTCAAAGTCTTGTAAAAATCTTGTGATAAATCTTCTTGGGTGGATATGCATTTGTGTATGTTGGTATATGTGAACTTCAAATCTTGAAAAGGATATATTGTAATTTTATTTTTTTCTTGAATGTGAAAATTTGATATATAAACTCCCTTTTGAAAAGAAAATGTAAAGTTTTGGAAATATGTCTTTCTTGTGAACATATATATACTCTTCATGATTGATTATCCCTCTTGTTTATAAATATGAAATGTTTATTTAGTTATTGCATTTGAAAAAAAAAAATATTAATACCTTGTGGAAAGTTTCATTTGTAAAAAAAATCTGAATAAATCTTTTGGCGCTACTTGGAGAAGAATGCATCTCTTCTTATTCTTTTTGTGACAATATTGTATGGAAAGTGAGTAGATGAATTTATTTATTTTTAGTCTCCTTTTTGCATCAAAATAGCAAGGTTAAAATCTATTATTTTATAAGTTGGAATCGTTATTATTCATCTTTGTGTATCAAATGATCTTATTCAGTTTTAAAAAATAAATAAAAATACAATCATATTTTAAACTATTTTATCAACATGGGTTTTAAGTTGTAGATTTATTTTTATATATAGTGAAATCCTTATTACTTGCCATTGTGAATAATATGAACTATTCAGTTTTCAAATATAGTTATAATCTTAGCTCAAATTTTGTTATCAAAATGGGTTTTTAAATTGCAGTTTTATTTCTTTTATATACATATTGAAAATACTTCTGTAGTAAAACCTTGTGTCTCCTTGTGTGTATATATATATATCTAAAATTGATAATAATTTATATTTATCTATACAATAGTTGTATATATATATATATATATATATATATATATATATATGTATGTATATGTATATGTATATGTATACATACAAACAAACACATAAACGTTTTGTTTTTGTTTAAAAATATAAAATAAATAAAAAATCAAATAAAAAAAAACTTGGGGGGAGGGGCCAAGCCCTCACCCACCCCTACACTATCTCCCTTTGGCCGTTGTCCTGCCCCCCCCCCCCCCCACACACCCCGATCCCCCTCACCTGCTTATTGCTATGTGCAACGCTCACACCCCTCCAAACCTGCCACCACTGTGCCTCCCCCATGCCGGCCGCCCTTCTCCCTTCATGCCTCCCTCCACACCTACCCCTGTGGTTGTCCCTCCAACCCTTCCCCACTCCTCCACGCAGCCCCCCTCACATAATGCCCCTTGCAAAAACAAAAAAAAATCCGCCCTGCACTTAAAAATAATATTAATAGTAAATACACACACACACACACACACACACACACATGTATATATTTATCCCATAACAAAGAACAATACAACAAGGGTGTTACAAAAAAAAGGGGGGGCAAATACACACCCAACCAGAGAAGATACCTAGTAAAGAACTTGTAAAAAAATAAATATATAATGTGATATGGAGAATCTTCATCAAAAACTCCATGAAACTAAATTTTCATAGCTCCTGCATAACCTGCACATGCAAAAAAGAAAAAAAAAAGAAAATGATAATGGGGAAGTAAAGGAAAAGAACATAAGGATGTTTAGGGCATCCTTAGGGTAAAATTAGATCAAGGGCTCAGATCTTTTTTATCCTATGGCCCACAATTAACCCTATATACTTTTTAGCCATGGGTATTTTTAAATATAAATGGACAATGAAGTTTAGTGTGTGTGTGTGTGTGTGTGTGTAAATAAACAAAAAGGGGGAAATCTAATTAATTCAAAATGGCTGTAGACTCTTATTAGGGTGTCCTTAGTAAACTTAATAGAGGTTAGATAAATTAGAAAAAAAATTGTTTTGGGCTAATGATTAAGTAATTGGGTAAACCAATTTAATTTAAAATAAATAATAATGGGAATTGGATTAGTATTGTTAGTATTTACTTTAAAAAAAAATTATTATCCAAATTTTTAGTGACTTATTGGTCTAGTTTCCGGTGTCCCGAGGTAGGGCATGACACTATACTTGGTGGAGTTTTCCTACAATAATAATTTTCAGAGTTTGATAGGAATGGCTCCTTTTTAGGAATTATATGGAAGAGAGTGCATGACACGTATTAGTTAGGATAGGTTAGAGGACAATGTTTCTCTTGGGCCAGCTTTATCACAGGACATAAAGCAGTAGGTTGTTATTATTAGGCAGAGACTACAGAAGGAACATGACATGCATAAGAAGTATGCAGATCAACATAGGACAGATCGTAGTTTTGATGTGGGCATAAAGGTGTTTCTTCGAGTTAGACCACATAAGAGCCCTATCCGTTACGGAAAAGGATCTAAGCTAGCTTCTAGGTTTGTGGGTCCCTTTGAGATCTTGGAGCATATTGGTCCTTTGGCCTACCGTTTAGCATTGCCACCTAGCTTGTCTCACATCCATGATGTGTTTCATATTTATGTACTTAGGAGATATATTGCAGACCCTTCTCATGTACTAGATTAGACCTCCTTGCAGGTGCAGGATCAGGGGCAGGTGATGGTGGATCCCATCCGCATTTTAGAGTGCAGGACCATGGGCCTTCGAGGTAGAGAGATTGACTAGGTTTGAATCCAGTGGGAAAAATATGATGAGACTACGGCTACATGAGAGGATGCTACATTACTATGAGTTTTGTTTCCACACATGTTCCAGTGACTTCCAGGAGGAAGTAAAGTCTAAGGGTAGGGGGATGTAATGCCCAATTCCCTTTGACACCTTTTGTTATTGATTTTGTTACTGTTGACTATACTTATGGATATTATTGTAGCTTTTGATTTAGCATGATGTTAGATGTTAGAGATACTGGATTGTTGTTGGTTTCGATTCATACATGATGCATGTGGATTATTACAGACATTTTGTATTGATGTTGATATGTTGTTGACATTGTTATAATTATATATTTTAGACATGTGATATTTCATCATATTGAGTAGACTTAGACAATTGAACTAATCTTATGATCATATGGATATTGATGAAATGTAGAATCAAGATGTTGTTAGAAATTGTAAATGATATCGTAATTTCCTAGATGATGATTTAATGCATATATAGATTATTGTGGATTTATATTAAATATTTTATCCTAGATGTTTTAATGTGACCATGAGGCCGAAGGAGGCATTTATGTGTTTTGTAGGTAAATTTATTCACAACAAAAAATGGGGGGGATTAGAGACCAACCACATTGGAATTCTAGGTGAATTCAACAAGGGTCACCATGACAACATGTGTTTGTGTGTGTGTTTGAATTATTGTTAAGGGGAAATTGTGACTAAGGGGTTATGTGTTGTCTTTTATTTAGTTTCTTTTATTTAATGTAGTATGTTATTTTTAGTGATGTAATTTCCTTGTTTTAATTATTTAGAAAATGATGTATTCTTCCCCTTTATCTTAATGGGTTTAAGTGTCTCAATTAAAGTTAATCAATCTTGTTATTAACTAATTATAGATGTGACCAAAATTTTTCATTTATTAGACTAGATGGCTCTTGGGTTTTGTGTTTTAAGATTGAGTGTTTGTGATCTTGAGTGTTGTACACTCTACCCCCTCATAGAAATTCAAATTTGGCCTTAAGGGCCAATTTTGAAGGCTTTTGGGACAAGTTAAACTCGTCCCACACCTCTTAAGTTTCTATGACAACCCTACCTATGGGTTGGGGGCTCAAAAATAGACCCCATTAGGTGTTTTGGGAAGATAAAAAGGTTAAATTTTTATTGCACTTTATTTCTTGTAATTAATTTTTGTCCTTAGGGGTCGTGGGCTTGGTTTGTGCATGTAAGTAACTTGTCATTCCTCTCACCCACCAATTTATGGTGCATTGGGGATGAGGTTTGACTTGTGAGGTGGAGTTGAGGATGAGTGATTTGGCATCCTGCATGGTGCCACCTCACCCTCCTCCCTCCCTTTTCTATTTATTCAAGTTATTTTCCTTGTTTGGGGTTACTTCATTCTTTTGTGCTCTTGCATTTCTTGGAGTTAGAGGATTTTAGAGAGCTTGTGATATTTTTGGGAGCTTGTTGGTGATTTATTTGGTTTGAAGGAGCTTGGAGATTGACTCTTGGAACAATATCTACTATGGAAAGGTAGGATCTTTACTCTTGCTTATGTCTTTCCTTTATTTTTTGTTTGTGTGCTTTTTTTTTGAGTGTTTGTAATTCTTGTTGGGTGCTTGGGTAGATTGCCTAAGTGTGGTGTAGGAGGGGACTATGGGGAGAATTCATGTAGGGAGGAAAAAGAGTTATTTCATGTTTTGGAGGGAGTTTGGATTGGGTACCCCACCTTGGATAAGGAATGCTTGCATTTATTACTTGTTATTGTATGAGGGAGGCATAAGAGTATGAGGGAGGAATAAGAGTATGTGGGAGGCATAAGAGTATGTAGGGGATTTGAGATATACATTGGAGGTTTTTAAGGTGGGCACCCATTTCCCATTGGGAGACATAAGTGACCTCCCCATAGGTTCATGCTCCTTTGGCTTTTATTTTAAGCCTTGTTTGTTTTATTGTTATTCCTTCTTGTGTTGTAGTTTGAGTTGAATGTGTATTTGGAATGATTGTGAAATAATTGGTTTGTGATGTGGAAGCTTGTTGTTGCCATGTGTTGGAATCACCTCTCACTGTAATGTGGTTAGGGCTCAGGGGCCAATGAGGAGGATGGCTTCTCCTCCTCGTTGGAATTCTTGGTTGGGTGGAGAGTGTTGCCTCTCCCTCCTTTTTGTTGTGATCAAACAAAACATGGTGGATCTCTCTTGATGGTGATGTGAAGCATGGAGATTTTTTGGTGTCCTTAAGAAATATTTCCTTGTGAGAAATCCTTCTTTCTATTCCCACCTAGGGTGGAAGACTTGTAATATTATATTCCTTTTAGCTTTCATTTTTGTAAATTTTTCCCACTTTAAGTGGAAGATGCTGTATTAATCTTTTGAAGGAAAGTTGTATTAATTTTATTATCATAGTTGTGATGTATATGGAAAGAAAAGACTCTTTAGTGAAGAAAGTTTGGATAGTAAAATTATGTTTTTCTTGTTAAAAAAAAAACTATTGGAAAGTTAATAGCTCTCATCTTTAGATTTATTGAAAAACTTGGTTATAATTGTTGGTGTGAATGGTTGGAAATTAGTAGTTGTAAAATAAAAGGAATGGTTAGTTCCTTGTATTCCATGAAATTGATTAAGTTGTGAAAAGTTACATTTGTTATTCTCTTATAGTAGTTGAAAGAAAGTTATATTTTATCCAAGTGGATGGAAGAGCTTAAATGTAATTGTCTTTCATTGGTCAATCAAATAGCTAAATTACTAAATCTAGTGGAGAGAAGAAACTACCCATTTACAACTTAGGATTTAGCCTCTTAGATTATGTAGAATTAATATTAAGATATTGTAACTTTTCTCATAAACCCATTATAATCTTAATATAGCAATAGGTAATATTTTGAGTTACTATTCTTCTCATGCCTCTTATTAAAAAAAATACTACCCAATTTTTATAAAGGCATTTTAAATTAATAACTAAAATTTGATGACCCTAATGACTATATAAATCTTACTACTTTGATAATAATGTTAAAACTAATGTATTGTAACATTAAAGTGCCAATAACATCCATTAGTTTTACTAATTTTTATATTACTAATTACTTAAGCATATTTAATATAACAATAATAATAATATTATTATATTTATTACTAATGTTTCAATATATATATATATATATATATATATATATATATATATATATATATGTATATGTATATGTATTCGTATTAGATCAAGGTAGGAATTTAAAGGTTGTTTGTATAAATTTTAAAGCCCTTTGGGCTGCGGCCACATTGTGGTATGTAATTGGTTATGGGGTGGGGTGGGGAGAGGTCGACGACCCCAACCCCCACCCCATTCAATATTAAATTAGGTGGGGGTTGGGGTTACTGACCCCTCCCCAGCCCCCAAAGACTCCAACCCCCATGTATTACGACCAGCCTGCTATAAGAAATCCTACGCACATTTTTTATGCGGCTTGCATATACTTTGAAATTTGTGGCCATGTACACACACACACACACACACATATTTTGGATTCAATTTTTTAACCCATCTTTATTTAAAAAATAAATAAATAATGAATGATTACCTAAAATAAATACATATATACACAAGTATATAAAAGCATATATACATACATATGTATATATACTTTCTCAAAATGAAAGTAATGATCCAATGTAACTATTTAAATAAAATGGGAAAAAACCCACAAGCCCATTTGGGAAAATCAAAGAAATCTAAGTTAAATAAATAAATCTAATGCCTTTAAAACCCTAAGAGAGGGTGTGAAAAAAATAGATAAATAATAAAATATGTAGGAAACTTCCAAGAGCTTGAGATAGTCCCCAATGGCTTATCATCCTCCTCTAGCAACTTGCAAAACAAAAGAGAAGAAATGAACCAAAAGGAAATGAGAAAGGAGTTTTCTTAAGCAAGCTTTAGGGTTAGTGATGTCCTTCCTCATCAAGGGTCCTAAATGAATCCATCCAAGCAATGAGATTCATCCCTACAAAAATTAGGTGAAGAGTGGGTGAGTAGAAATTACCTTTTAAATGTAAATGTTTTAATTTCAAAATATGAGTTGACTTTTTAAGGGGTCACTTTATGGGGTAAGGGAATATTTATTCTAACCCCATGTAAAATGGGGGCCTTGTTAATTATTTAAACCTTGAGGAATTAAATACCTTGGGTATTTATTAATTTTGGCCTCTTTAACCCCTTAAATTTAAATATGGAATATTTAACTATAGTAGAAATTTAATTGTTTATTAAATTAACACTTATAGAGAATTTAATCATGTTTGGACTAACAATACTCATTAGATTTTAAGATTTAATATTTATTATAACGGGAAAAATTTATCTATTGAATATAATTGCCTAGAAACGTTAATGAAGAAATTGTGGTTTTCGAAACCTTTTGTGGGCACAATTTTCAAAAAATATTATTACATAATTTTTCTAGCTAACCCTAGGTTTTTCTTGGGTATTATTCAAGTGTTTTAGTGGGCGTTACAATGACTCTTTAGCCATATCCAACAACAACGATTAACTCATGGTAAATATCTTTAAAATAGAGAATACTAACCTTGCTACAACCCCGTGGCTCTAAATCCATTTAACCTTAAAATTTTAATCTACTACGCAGTAATTTTTCTGCTGTTAAATAAACCCATATGCTGCATAGGAAGACCCTTTTATTTTTCATTAGCACGCCAAAAAAATAGTTCATGGAAAAGAGACTTTTTCAACATCTTAACCCATAAATTGATACAGTGCATCATAAACGAAAACAAACCCCAAATTTAATATGTTCAAGTATTTAAAACCTATAAATAGAAAATAATCAAACATGCATCCATCAACATTCAGACATTTTGAAAAGAGGTAACTAAATTTAGGGGAGGATAGTCCATGCCTGAATCAAAACCCCTAAACCCCAATCTTCTTCTTCTCATGTATACAAAAAATAAAGCAAAGCTAGGCAGGTGTTTTCCTCTCAAAGATAATTAAAACGACTTTAGACAAAATACAAATCCATATATAGATCAATCAGTTTTCATGTAAAAAGAATGAGGAGGTATTCGAGTTGAATATTTGTCTCTGTGTGCAAGAATTGTTTAATCCATAACATGTCTTATTTGACCCATCATGGTACAAATTTTAGGCGGCTATTGGTGAGAGATCCATTCGGTACAGCCCCCCTCCACTGCCACATTTTTCCCTTGCTGGAACAATCCAATCATTGCTAAATTTCAAACATTTTCTCACTTTTCACATGAATAACACCTCAAACCTCAAATAATGTGCTTGTTTTATTATTCAGGGACTATGAAAAGTCTAAAAAGATGTTTAGGATGTGTCATTCTTCATGATCTATTCAATATGTCACCTAATACACCCCCCTGTAATAGCATATTGTTAGGTAGGGCACTACACATGGTAAACACTAAACCCCACCAATTTGAGAAACAAAAGTTTCGAGTTGACCTTTTACACATAACGACTAATGTGTGATAAATGTACCAAGGGAAACTACACACAAGGGGGTTAACTTCCTCATGATATGGTTATACCTATAACACCTAGATATGATCACCTCACTCGTCCCAATATGATAGGTTTCACAACGTAAAATTGCCACCTCATCAAATATTCAGTTAAAAACGTCCTTAATAGGACGTCTTAGGTGGGAAATAAGGAGATGATTAATAAGGTTAGAGTATTTTAATTACATGATCAATGTATTATACCATTGAAAAGACTCAAATGGGATAAGGAAGTATAATACACATTATAACTTGTTATTTTAATTTATTTAGTTTTGATGAGAGGAGATTCTGCCTAGCATTGTGGGTGTCAAGGAAGTAAACCAATAATTAACATAGCAAAAGATTTGTTTAATATATCTATAACATAGGTGCAACATTGAGTACAACTTCACATCCAATTCGACACTATAAAATATAATTACATTGGTACTCCATTTTCAAAATATACCAAGAACAATTATTTGAATAACAATACATATCATTATTCTATAGTAATACATGTATTGAAAGGTGAATATACATTTAGATTGATAACTCAATTAAAACATATCACATCCAAAAATTTCCTCTTGCTCAGAGTACTTACAACCAACGTTACATCATTCCTAAGACTGAGCATGGAAATCCCCTACACTCATGTAAAAATTCCATGCATCCATCATTTCAAACAATCAAAATAAACAATAGAGAGAGATAGAGATAGGGATAGAAAGACAAAAGAGTAAGGGAAGGAGGAATAAAATCTAGGATTCATTTTATTTTCAAATCACCGTAACATCACATATCCAATTTCATTTCATTTCAACTCATATACATTTTGACCCATTTTTATTTTCAAAATCCAATCTATATTTTCATAGTTACATCTAGAAAGAAGGGGAAGAGAGAGAAAATTTGGATTTCCTTTTCCCTTCTATTCATCATATCATAATCACATATATTATTAAATTTTCATTTCATTTCCAACCCATGATAATTTATAACTCACTTTATTTGAACCAATCAAAATATCAGTTACTTATAGAAAGAGAAAAGGGAAGAAAGAGAAACATCATAATTTTTCCAAAAATCATTCATACAATAATTTGATCAATTCATACTCTATAAAGTGTGGAAAAGATATGTACAAGGTTCCACAGTTAGTTAGGAGTTAACAACACCCTTAGAAAATGTGTTTAGCTAAAGTTGTAGTTTTGGTGTAAGCTGGCCGAAACATCTAAAGTGCTCACAAATTGGGCCTTGAAAACACTCGTTTTAAGTTTGAACACAAAGTTTGATAATTCTTGCATACTCTCCCACATACATAGAATTAATCATGCATGACAGAAGTTTATTATGAAAAGAAGAGGTCAAGATACAAGGGAAAGTCTGGGGCTAGTTATCGTAATTACATTAGTAGCTCTTGTCGCACAATGACCAGAGGGCCCAAAAAACCACTTACAAAATTAGTTTTTGAAGGTTTTTTAATTAAAATGAAGGTGGGTTATGATCCTATTGTTGTTAGTCTAGAGATAGGAGCTAGTGGTTTTTAGTTTCGCTCAAGCTAAGTGATAACCGTAAGCCAAAACCGATCACATTTTATTAAAATGACCATGTCACTATAAGTGAGTGATAAGCTAAGAATGTTTAGGAATATGACTTGCAAGTGCATTAAATAATTTCAAACTTTGTTAAGGTTTGCTAAGGTGTTCCATGTTACCAAGGTTCATGCAAAGAGTTTCTGTTTTGCGATATGTTTGGGTGTAGCGCTTCATGCACCTACCTTTAAATATCAGAGTTTTTGTTTTGTTGTTTATGTTTTAAGAGTTCACTTCAGGGAAAGATTTTGTTTGCATCCATAATGAAGAGAGAGAAAATAAATGAAGAAAAGAAACACAACCACCTAGGACAATATAATAACCCCCTGCTTTCAGCACTTTATAGTTTAGTGCATTGATTACAATCGGGTCTGTGCATGCTGTTGGAAACACTTGGTAACTCGACTTGCAATCAACATAATAATGAGTAAGAGAGGAGACCACAACAGTATTTCGTGGAGCGACATAAAAAAAGGACACCGTAAAAAATCACAAAACAAAAGACAAGGAAGGAGGTGAAAGAAAATCCTGGTTGTGAGAAAAAGTGTCTCACGTCGCAAAGAGTACCTCCTTGTTATGGATTGTGGTGGACGTGCTCACTAGTCGCAAGCAATAATAAGGGTAAAATACAATGTTTTGATGAACTCAAGATGAGTCTAGATGATCTTTAGAATAATGAAAAGGCATGCGGAAGATAAAGAGTGCTCAGAGTGTCACTACACACTTGAGCGCATGATTAGTAAAAAAAATTGACACTAATGCCTGAAAAAATTATCATTTAGAAACGTCCAATTTAGCTAATCTGAGGGCTTTTGGAGTTAAAAAAATGATATTTAACGTTAATTTAAAAGATGATTTTTAAAATTATTTACTAAATGTAAATGATAATCATAAATAAAAAATTAATTTAATTTATAACGATTATTTAATATCTACTTAAAAAAATATATATATTATGAATTAATTAAGATTTAAAAAAAATCCTAGCAAAAATACTTTCCCGCTTTTTAAAAAAAAAAAAAAATTTAAATTAAATAAATCTAATTTAAAAAATTTAAAAGCTTCTTTTTAAATAAAAAGAATTTTATTTATTATTATTTTTAAAACTTTATCAAAAAAAACTTGCACGTTTTTTTTTTTTAAAGTGAAAAGGCATATGAATTAAAAAAAGAAATAATTTTTAAAAAAAGAAAGCTTTTTTTTTAAAACGCAGATTTTAAAAAGAAGATTTAAAAAATACAAAGCAAAACAAAAGGAAACATACCTTTTTGAAACTGTGGTTTGATTTTTATTTTTTATTTTTGATGTTACAGAGGTTGCGGATTGCAAAAGAAAATAGATAGGTGTCTTTTGGAGCAGCCGTGGAGGGAGGAGGGAGGGAGGAAGGAGCATGCAACACCACAAGGAGGAGCCAGAGATTACACAACACCACAACCACGTAGCACCAAAAAAATAGTCATGTCTTTGTAAAGTGTGCAGGTTTGGAATGGCGACCAGCAAGGAAACACTGCAGACCATGGCAAAAAAACACAAAACTGATCCCCCAAAAAAAATGCAAATCACGAGCCGACCAGCAAACAAAATACCACAGATGAGGGTTTAGAAAGCTCGGGGTGGAGCTAAAACTAAACACTTAAACCTATAAAACACCAGAAAACATAGAGAGGCAAGCAAAACTAGAGATGTACAAAATTTCAGTTTAATAAAAAGATTAAAAAAATAGAAATAACCTCTATTTTAGCGGATCTGCTAAATGTAGCTGTAACTAACTAATTTTAGCTGTAAAACCCCTGAAAAACTCAAGGAGATCTGCACATGCATGAAGAACACATAAAAAATGAAAAATTTCCAAGATCAATAATGTTAGATATCTTAGCAAGGAAAAACCAGAAAATAATGAACAAAAAACTTGCACTAGGAATTAAAAAAATGAAAAACAAGAGTAATCACAACTCAAAAAACGAGTGCACATTTACCCGATCTCAACTCTGATACCATGAAAGAGTTGATGAATCATATCAAATACTGTGCACCATGATCAAGTTGCACTCTGGTTGAATCGCAATTTCTCCAACATAATCACAAGAAGAATCAATCAATAACTGAACAATCTTGCATAGAAGAACAAAGCTTACACATGTAGAGAAAAGACAACGGAGTGTCTTGGGATACTCATAAATGAATAGTGAAAGGGTACATACAGGGTGCTGAGTAACCCTAGTGCATGACTCAATAACAAACCCTAAACCTAACCCTAAACCTAACCCATGTGAGATGACCCTCTAATATGTGAGGACACATAGGATAACTCATACCAACATTTACATTACTATTCATAGTATTTTCTTAATTAGAGATTGTGAATCATACATATACAAATCTAAATCCTTACTGAGATCATTTATTAATAACTGAAGAATTATTATCAACTATATCATAATGTAAATCCAATTCAAATCTTAACACAATAAAAACTTAGAGCATTCCTCCATTTGATCTACCATATCAAACTATCTCATTTTCAAATATTATTTCAGTAGAATTCTAACACTACACAAGTGCATGGCTACAAGAAACATGGAATAATCCTCAGAACTTTAATGCAAGGAAGCATTTATATTTTTTCCCACACTCAGTGGGTTGTATTATCAAAATCAATATCTTTTTTTCCAGTCAAGAAAATAGAGTATCCATACAAAACCATACATTTTCTTACAAAATTCCAACTTCTTCATATGTTCTCACTCCCTTCCTTGAGGAATACATTCCTCCCTTGCATCCTTCACATACTTGGAGAATAACTAAGTTTCTCAATTCGAATTCTCTTCATTTAGTTCATTTTATTTAATGTCTAAACCCTAACTAACTTGACTCGAGGTCTTTGCACATGTCCTTACACACAAAAAATAGGTTATTTTGATTTATTTATCATACATATATTTCACTCACTTCAAGGGACAAGTATTTACTATCTAAAAATATTTTCCTAATATTATGACCACTAATAACTCCATCATAGGACAAAAAAAATCAAAATCCTCTAGACTTCAAGATGACATTTTGGAGGGAAATACACCATTTTGAATTTTTGAACATTTTCCTTCACTCCAACATCAAAGCATGACTCTAATAACACTTTACATGATATCTAGACCTCCTAGAACACCTTCACATAGCAGGATTAGAAAACACATCAAAATGAGAACCTAATGAGAGATGCTCCTGCATCAATTAAGTGGGGGAAAATGTAGACACAAAATCATGCACTTTAGGTCATTATTTAGTCCCAGTCTCATACTACTATTCATATGGTTTTTAAGTGAAAGAGAGTACTAATAACCCATTTCTTTGTCCATTTTACATTTCTTGTTGTTGTATTTTTGATCTTATACCTACACTTTCCCAGTATGTATTATCATCCTACATTTTTGCTATTTTTGACTGGGGCGCCCAACTAAGACTGGGCGCCCCAGGCACCCTGGTCCCCTCTAGGGAACGTTGATCCTCTTTGCACTTTACTCTCACCTTTTGGCAACTTTCTATTCATTTAAGCTTTCTATATTTTTGGTGATCACCCTTTTCAAGGTTAATTACAAAATTAGAACAAGAGAACCATATAAATATAAAGTTATGTGACCGTAATGAGGGAGCAAGCACTAAACATCTACTATCAGCATCTAGAGTTGCATACATCAAATGGATCTAAAGCTACATTTATATCCATCTAGATCCATCATAAGTCACGCAATTCTGGTTCATCTACATCACACTTTATAGGAAGAAATCTATTCTTTTCATGTAAATATTTACTACATTCTACATCTAATTATTTACTTGTTACTTCACAAAGTGCAACAAGCACAAAAGAAACCTAGGGTATGATTTGCACACACACACCTAGAACTAAATTGGGTCTAAGATGTAGTGCAATGCTCAATTATAAGCCAACTATTGTGGCTACTGAGGATAGTGTGACCCCTTCATATAAAGTTTTCATTTTTTATGGTTTTGATGTTTTTCTTGGGGTTTTGCAGGTGATTCTTCCATCTCCTATTTCATAGTGACATCCGACGCAATTTAGAGAGATCCACCCAACATGAAGTGAACATAGGAGAACATCCCATGACACTTCAAAGGAGGTTTATAGAGATTTTTCACATACCACGGAGCCTATATTGTAGATCAGAGCACCCCAGGTGCCCTTGTCCCTCTTTCAGGCATGCTAGTCCATCCGTATACTCTAGATATGCATATTCTTGGGCTCTTGTGTGGTCGTTTCCTCCTCATGTTTAGCTGGTCTTTATTGTGACACAATCCCACGACATTAGCTAATTAGCTAAGTCCTTTCTAACCATTTTTATCTTTAAGGGTTTCATATTTCACTTGTTTAGATTTCTTGGGTCTATTTTACTATGTTTTACTTCATTTATTTACTGGTTTTCATATAATTTGATTACACTAGAATATTTATATTTTATTTAATCAAAGAATAATGTTAAATACTTTATTGATGGTGTATCCAAACCTAAAACAATTTAGTTAAAAAAATACTCAATGGAACTTAAAATTATTTATGTGCAATCTTAACTTAGTTTCTATAGTATTACTTGAGTGCAACCTTGTGTATCTTTCTCCATTGCTTGTGTTTAATGTAAGACAACCTCACAATATGAATTTTTATGTTAATACCTATTATGATAATCATATATGTGTTGATAATTCTAATATTTGATGTGTTAACATTCTTTATTTTATGAAATATCTTAATGATGTTAATGCCATTAAATGATACATTCCCACTAAATATTCTAAACATACTAATGAAAATGCAAATCTAAAAATAGTTAATGACTCACTTCATGATCAAAACATTGTTAAATCAAAATTAGAAGTGTTTCATATTCATATTTTTTTACCATCCCCTTCTTATGAACATCTACTTGATGCCATGATTGGTATCCTATTAATACTATGCCACCTAATTACCTTGCTATTAATTTTTATGATATTGATATGGACCATTCCCTTGTTTCTAATATACTATACATTCAATATTTCATTAGTCACCATCCTATACATAATTTATTAGTAGTGCAAAGAATAATATATTCACACTCAGGTTATTACATTCTCTTGGATATACTAAAAATCATATAAAATTTGATACTACGAATAAGATTGGACATGTTGTTCTACCTCTTATGGTTGGTTCAAATACTATGACTATTTCATTTATATTTAATTTGTCTCTTGAATCATGCAATGGAAATTTAGGATTTTCTTATCTTTGTTCTTTTAAGGCTATACCATATTTATTACTTAAGTGTGTCAAATTAATTTGTAGTAAAACAATTGATACAATCAAGGATATCCTATATGATACTCATGTACCTAGGTTGCATAGTTAAAAGATATATAATTTCTACTTCCACATCTAACAAATCTACAAATACTTCTTTTACTAACTTATCTCTTAGGAATCCTATTAAATTTCATATTTCATGGGATTATTCTAGTGGCTCTTTATCTACCACACATTATACCACATATTCTATTTTTCATACTACTTCTCAAATAAATCTCTCATCTAGGCCTCCTACTAAGTCTTCTAGTATGTAGACTACTTAATCTAGGTCTATCCCTCTTCAACCTCCTAGCTACTATCATGTACATGTTACTCCTCACTAGTATTTATATCCTTTCTCTCCTATACCACATATTATTACTCCCAAATAGCTCATACATGATTATGTAGATAATCAAATTTAGTATCGTATCCTTTAGAAATGAAAATTTTGGATTTATTCCTATGCTAATAATAATACTCACATTCTAAGCCCAATTAATATATCTCTTTATATCTCTCATCAATTTCTCACCTTCTAACATTGATATTTTGATCATATAGAAAATAATAACTAATTAAATTATTTATTAAACCCTAAGCATCCTTCCTAAAATTTAGCACTTACATCACTTTCTGGTTAGGAAAAGTCATGCAGCTCAGGGAAATAATAGAGTATGCTCTTATCTAGCCTATAAGGTATTAAAACCTTCCATATAATGACTTTTTTTATATATTAAATATATTATGTGTGACTTTTCACATTCCTAGATAGGCCTTAATATGAAATTTTAACCTAGAGAATCGTATATAAGAAAGTAAATTGGTAAGTGCAACAAGTTGGGCAGCCAAAAAGGGGTCATAAGTGGACATCATATTACAAATAGCAACAAAATATCAACTTGTAGGGATTATTAGCAATGTTGGAACTTAAAATTAGAAAAAAAAATATAAATATGAATTGTATCATCCAGAATCTAGTTTCTAAACTACTATTTTTAAAAAAAAATGAACATGTTTAGCTATATTAAACACTCAAAATTCAATGACTTGGTATTTTTATTGGAAAAAGCCTATAAGTTTGTAGTCCGTTTTCCCACAATTTAGATGTCCAAAACTTGATATATTTTTTCCTTTGGTGAAAAGTTAGATGTTGTTGTTTATCTTGGGATAGATTTGATTTTGTATTTTTTTGAGTGATACCTTTTTTATGATTTTTTCCATGAAAGTGGTTTGAAAACATAAAGAAAATAGAGAACTTTCCATTTTCCTGTCATAACTTCATAAAAAAATATCGAAATTAAATAATGTTTTTTGAACATGTATAGAATTTTGCCATGGTTAGGATGGTATAGGTTTTATCACAATATGATGAGTGAAAAAATATTTACAGTGTTCAACGTAGACATGAAAATGCACGGGAAAAAGTTTCTTAAAGACCTACTATTACTAAAAAAAATTATAAAATCATATTTATCATATTCTATTAACTTTAAAATCAATATTTCTACCAAGTTAACAGTCTCCCCTACGCTATGGTACCAATTTTGTGACACGTTTTTGATTTTTTGGCATGGTTCAAGTCCACATAAGAGAAAATTTGATTTTTTGATGTTTTTGATGCAAAATTTAGGATTTTATGTCCACTTTTTGGTCCCCCAACTTGTTGCACTTATTAGAATTACACGTCGTAACCCATATGGAACCCACATAAGGTCATATTGTGAATATCAACATTAAAGAAAAAAATTATTTCCAAAACCTCTTTAAAGAAATTTGAAATGAATTAAATTATTCACCACATAGGTATGAAGCAATCAAACCATGTTCAAGATATTTATATTCCTCCATTTGAAATAAATCTTAAGTTATAGAGCCATGCCTTAACAATAACAAGTCACTCCAAGAATTGTCTAAGGTATTTAAGATACATAAGGGATAGTCAAAACATATGAAACACACCACATCACACTAATACCATGTTTTTTATTATATGAGATGACAAAGTAGTTTGATCCCTAGAAATAGATATTGAATCTTATTCCTAGGAAAGTGAATGTAAGGTAAAGTTTTAAAAACCCATTATGTACATGTTAATGACCGTACAAAAGAAGGAAGGAGCATATATAACTACTTGAGTTCATACATTAGTTATAAGGTCATATACCAGATAAGTTTTTAGTTTTAGAATCAAATATGAAGTATTTATAGATCTATAACATCTATTTATCCTAGTTTACCCACCTAGATCAACCCTATATGACTCTACACAGTTAATTCCTTATCTATTTTTTAACAATAGTCATATCACTATATCATAGTTGTATGTATCACTTAAATATTATTAATATTCATGGTTAATTTTATTAATTAGTTAATAATAATCATCCAATAACACTCTTTAAATCATTCCTAATTCATCAATTCTTAACCCACTAATTAGCAAATGGTTACAACATTTTGTGAACCTGACTTATGATCATATCTTATGCCTTATTCCAAACACTAGAGTCCATAGGGTTTCATATCCACTTCGTGTATTAAAATTTAATTTTTATTCTCATACATTGCATATATTAAAATTTTCAAACAAAATCATAGGGTTTCTTTCTTGGTCCTTCCCTTTAGACCTCTTTCTAGGGTTTCATATTGATTAAAAACCATTTATGTGCATATCTCAAGATTAAGAAATCTATTTTCAAATATACAAAGG
Organism: Taxus chinensis; assembly: GCA_019776745.2. NCBI lineage: Eukaryota > Viridiplantae > Streptophyta > Pinopsida > Cupressales > Taxaceae > Taxus > Taxus chinensis. The sequence goes on from CM034156.1 coordinate 154,246,702, forward strand.
TTATTTTATAATTTAATAAATGAATGAAAACCACTTTTTGTTTGGCATTATGCTTGACATTTTTTTTCTTCAGAATTTCTAGATTACTATCGTTAAAAATATGGGCAAAATCAAAACAATTTACAATTTTTTGCATATTCATTGGGGTTTTTGTTCATTATATTTAGACCATAAAATACCTCTATTTGTTTCATAAAAATAATATTTTATTTGTAGAAATGGCATTTTTATTAATTTTACAATTTTCATTTTTCCTAAAAATAACTTTTGGGCCTACCTTTGTTGATCACTTTGGTATTACTCTCGTCTATCTACAATCATAATTTTTTTTTATCTCTTTTCTATATTCTATGCTTTATTGGTATCCATACTTTCTTTATGGATTCATTATTTTTATACCTATATGTCAAGGATGTTAATTCAACTAACCAAGTTAGGATTCTCTAATGGGTCCTTCATCAATACATGGACATAATGACATATTTCATAAGGATACATTAGAGTATATTAAAGAGCTAGAAAATGATTTTCATGTACAAAAGTAAGCTATGCACACCAAGATGAAATATCTCAAGGATGGAATAGTAAATCTAAGGAATACCTTATATGGCCATGCCAATCACGTCTCTACACATAACACTCATTTTAAATATGAGATTAAAGGTGAGAAATATGATAAAAATGATATGGATGATACATCTTCTCATTCAAGTGAAGTGAATGTCCTACAGAGAGGCTAAATTTTGTTATACATAATTAACATCAAATATTGATGCAACCATGTCTAAAATCACTTGTTTGGTATGAAAAGTATGATATATCACATGATATTATATATGAGATACTTGATACATAATTAATATATTTTCTACGTAATTATTATTATCATGCTACATTTTCTTCTAATCGTTTACACATTAATGCTTCTATTGGGTCCATTCCTATCAATAACACTTGGGTTGATCCATCATGGTGCATCAGCGCATGTTCTATTGAATTTTTTGCCACTAGCGACTATCCAACCTCACAAATTTCATATCCAATCTCTAATTCATATATTTTTATCAAGCTTCAAGTTACTTTTGGTCCTCTCACCATGCTTTTACCCTTTCTTGTGGCACCAGAAATCAAAGGGTGTGACATGCTCTTAGGTCTCAACTGGATTCACAGATCTTGCTCGATTATATCCATGATTCACTTACGTCTAATATTCATTCAAAACAACCAAGTCATATCTATCAATGGTGTGCCGCCATCTACACCATGGTCACACGCTCTTATTAACTTTGAAAGTGCATTAGCTAGAGCATCTACGTCCTCGTGGCCTATAGAACCTAAAGAAAAATCCTCTCCTAGGTCACCTGTATGCACACAACCTACATGGTCTCACTAATCTACTAGTTCATCACATCAATCTAGGTCCATCACTATGATAGCTCCTTCATTTAGGCATACTTCACCACCACATTTCATTCCACATAGGTTTCCATCACTTTCGTGCTCTGCTTCACATAAGTGTCCATCACCTCTGCACTCTCCTTCACATAGGTATGCATCACCTCTACTTTCTATTTCATGCATTCACCCATTGCCTCCACAATATACTTATCGGTCACATGTGCATAGGCTTCATTCACCTACACAGATGTATACCACCACTCTTCATGGTTCCCGTATACCACCACTCTTAGAGCATGGTCACACTCCTTCATCTTCACCAGCATCAGATGGATGCCTTTCATATTTTAATTTCATCGTATAACACACTCATCATCACACACTTTGGGAGAACCATGCTTATTTCTCTCCCCAGGATTGACACACGTCTTATTTTCTCATCACATAACATCTAGATCTTTACATACAATGTGCACATCTTGATACACTCTTTTATCTTCATTACTCGATGATGCACTCTTGTTCTCTAGTCCATTCTTGACTGCTGAGGGGGCATGTATAAATGAACCTCATGCATACTCATTTTCAATCACTCAAGGGGCACGTTACTCCTATCACACTCACTCTGCATTCCATTACATCTCTTGGTCGCATTTAGTCTTACTTACATCTAGTTCTTACATGTACACTTTATTACACATGTTAGATAGATATCTTATATGTCATTATCTTTTTCCATATACACATGTGTGTTCACTTGCTTTCTAGTTGTGATCGTATATTCTACAGATCAACACACACAACACAGATGCTTAGCACGATACCTCTTACCAATCCCACAACGGCTCCTAGGGGCATCCACTTTCATACATTATAGGTGTTATCGTTTCATTTTTTCTTCATAGCACATTACTATACTGAATTATACACTCCTTGACATACTTTTTATCTTTATAACATGCTAACGGGTGCTTCCTATGTAGCATTTCTATTACAGGTCTATTTGTTTCCATTATTTTCTGTTATATTGTTTGCTCTTGTCTGTCACTACTTGTTGGTGTATGCCATTATTTGTAGGATTTTCCCTATGTATTTCTTATTCTCTAATTTCTTGCGGTCAATGTCTCCTTGATTGTCTTGCGACATTGTGAGTGATGTCCCATGTTTGAAACCCACTTTTTGCGGTCTAATTTGTCTTCTTGCGTGTTTACATTGTCTTCTTACATCTTATCTTACACTTTATCTTCTTATTTCTACATGCATGTTTGATGTAGCCTGAATTCACTGCAAATAACCCAAGGCATATTGGCACATCACTTAGCCAGAACTGAGCGCTCACCCATAACGCGCAAAGGTACCAGGTCCCTCTTCAGAGTTATTTTTCCATAATGTTAGCATGATTACATATGTATATATCTAGATTTATAATAGATAGTAAATAATCCACAATGCATAAACTAGATATAGATCTAAATCATATGAAAAATTGAATAAACAATGATTATAATGAAATTTACCATGCAAGAACCATATTTAGTCACATCTAATACCAATATATAGCCAATATGATCCATTATATTAAATATTGTAAAACATAGAAGCTTCAAACATCAAGACACAATCTCCATATTCATGCGCGCTAGCAAATCCATAGCATAACTCTACAATAATCAAGACTCTCTAAGCTGTGAAAATCAATACATATATAGGGATAGGGACTTTCCCTTCACCACCCATGCACCTTCGAAAAATAGGCTACATGCTAATAATAGCCATGCACCTTTACAACAGGATACAAAAGCATGCAAGTGTTAATAATAGATATTCTATTAGTTAACTCATAGAATAGATCCTATTATTAGACGAATAATTTGCATGGCGCTCGAACTGATGCAACCCCCAAAATAGCCTTGCGTGCACTGTAATTTTCCACATCATCGCGTGCTCAACACTTTATCTCCAAAAATAGCCCATATCCGTGAAAGTGGCTAAGTCTTGTGTATGTTTGTCCTAGGCACACGTTGTTCTACTCGAGTTATGTGTCCTTCTACGCGCCATGTGTCTGCGCGCCCAATCCTCATGCACTTTTATACTTGAACTATATTTTATCTACTCAACATTACCCCACACTAAATGCATTGCCAGCCGCAGCAATGGGTAATCTTAAATTATCTATCCAAAGTAAAGAACAATGAATGAAATAATGAATATTTTTTCAAATAAAAGAATGAGATGTCATTTAGCGCTCTTCTCTTCAACAGGCAATATTAATTTTGGATATTCATTCTTAACTTCTACCTCCAATTCCTACCAACTGCTTCTTAAGGCCTCACCTATTTTTTCTGGGATATCTGTGACTATGGAATCTTGAGTCATATTCTGTTTTTCATTCTGCGAGATTCTACGAATATTTTCCATACTAGAAATCATGCCCTCCATATAGTCCATCTTCCTGACAATCTTCGTATACGGGCATGTCATTCGTTGTCTGTTTGTTTTTATTTTTATTCAACAAAATTTCCAACTCCTCCTTATTATCAGTTGTCCTATGGTTGTAATTTCTGATTTTGCTTTGACAGACATGGGAATCCCAATCACGACCCATGAACACTTCCTCTAGGTATTGCATTTTTTAGAAATGATTTTCAGGAGCGTCCTCTGTCTCAATTTTGACCTCCTTTTGTTTCTTCTCCCTTATGGCATCTCTCGATGCTCTCTTGGGTGCCATTTCAATCAAAAAGATGTGTTCTCTTACCTCCCTCAAGCTCTGCAACTCGGTTCCTTGTGCCCTAGCTCGAATTCAAACCCTAGCCGTTAATCTCCTTTCCTGCACACCTTCACCTTGCTCAAACACTTCAACAAATGGAGCATAATAGTTCCTCATGCACATATCTGACCAACCCAACTAGTTCGCATTTCTTCACTCTTCACAATCGTCTTAGCTAGCTCACTCGCAAACAAATTGCTTGATAATTCGTAATTGTTGAGTGTGGAGCTTAACTGCTTCACAAAAATCTTACTTTTACATGTTGTTGGTTTTGATAGTGACCGGCATCGATTAGGAAGTAATCGACATTGGTCAGACTATAACTGATGTTGTTCAAGGAGTGACTGGCATCACTCAAGGAGTGACTGGCATCACTCAAGAAGTGACCGGCATCGATCACTTGTGCAATGGTGCTTTGTTGTTGGGTCGAGAATTAGAATAAATATTTTGTTTTAAAGATGATTTCTTGATTGTAAAATCATAGTTAGTTGCCCATAATAGATATATATGCATGTATGCATTGTATGAGGGCATGATAGAAGAAAATAGCAATTTTTTGCATGTTAGTTTTCTTGGTGAGCAAGAAAGAGTAGCCGAGTGAGGGAAAAGCATTGAACATCCTGTGAGGTGTTGGAAGACGATAAATCTTCATTGTATTTCCTCTGTAAAGCACTGAATAATAATATTTGATGTTTCTCAGTGGACGTAGCCCACACTGGGTGAACCATGTTAAATATGGTGCTATATTTATCTTGTTTATTTTATCTTCCGGTTTATTTCCGCATTCATTGCTTATATGCTTTATCTTATTATAGATTTGTGCAACACTGTTACATGGTTTAACCCCAAAGACTGGTATCAGAGATTTGTTTAGAGGTTTTGTGAGTTGATAGGATTTACTCATAGATGGTTTTCTGATTGAGTGAGAGCATAGCAATGGCAGAAGATAGTAAATACCGAGTGGAGAAAATTGACGGTCGTGATTATCAACTATGGAAGATGCAGGTGGAGGATTATTTGTATCAAAAGGATCTATACTTACCATTAGATGAGCATGCACAGCCGATCACGATGACTGATGAATAATGGAAGGTTCTTGACAGAAAGGCTCTGGGATCTATAAGATTGAGCCTGGAAGCATTGGTGGCTTCGAATTTTATAGATGCAAAAACCATGGTAGAGTTGATGAAATCTTTATCAAATTTGTAAGAAACTCCTAGTGATTCGAATAAGGTTTATTTGATGAAAAAATTGTTTGATTCTAAGATGCAAGAATGTGGATCTGTATCTAATCATTTTAATGATTTTTGGTCTATTGTAAATCAATTTAAATTAGTAGAAATTCCATTTGATGATGAAGTGAAATAAATTTTAATCTTATGCTCTTTTCCAAATAGCTGGGATAACTTGGTAATGGTTGTTAGTAATACAATGTTTGCTTCTAAAGGTTTGAAATTTGATGATGTGGTTAGTGTAATCCTTAATGATGAAATACATAAGAAAATATCAAGAGAAGCATCATCTGGAAACACTTTAAATGTAGAAAGCAGGGGAAGATCTAAGGAGAGATCATCAAAGAGAAAGAAGAATGGGAGATAAAAGTCAAGAAATGGCAGATCTAGATCCAGGTATAGAGATTTACTTTGCTAGAATTGTGGAAAGAGAGGACACGTAAAGGAGTGTTGGTCCAAGGAAAACAAAGATAATATATCAGACAAAGGTAAATAAAAAGGTAAAGAGGCAAACATTGTAAGTGAGGTAAAGCAAGATGCACTTATTCTCTCTTTGGATAGTAAATTAGAATCTTGGGTTTTAGATTTGGAAGATTCTTTCCATGCTACCCCTAAATAAGGGTTATTTCAAAAATTATGTTCAGGGTGATTTTGGAAAAGTTTATTTAGGAGATGATGAGCCATGCATTATTACTAGTAAAGGTGATGTTCATCTAAAATTATAGAATGGAAATCCATGGGTGTTGAAATATGTGAGGCATGTGCCAAGCCAAAAGAGAAATCTAATATCTACATGGCAAGTAGGTGAATCTAGATGTGTGGTTACATTCACAATCAATTCTTAGAAGGTTACCAAGGGATCTCTTGTTGTGGAAAGAGGTAAGAAGGTAGGAACTTTATATTTGTCTACCAGTGTTACTGATTCCTTTTCTGTGCTATCTTCTAGAGATTCAGATGCAACCATGTGGCATAATTGGATAGGCCATATAAGTGAAAAAGGAATGCATATCTTAAAGGCTAAGGGTAAGTTATCATATTTGAAACAATTAGATCTTGAATTTTGTGAGCATTGCATATTTGGAAAGTAGAAGAGAGTGATATTTCTCAAGGTTGGGTCAATAAATAAGGAGCAGAAATTGGAGCTTGTACACTCATATGTGTGGGGACCAGCTCAAATAGATTTTATTGGAGGATCCCAATATTATGTGACTTTCATTGATGATACCACAAGGAAGGTATGGATTTATTGTATTAAGCATAAAATTGATGTTTTTGAGACTTTTAAACGGTGGAAAGCCCTTGTGAAAATTGAAAAAACTTAAAATTAAAGTGTCTTAGATATGACAATGGTGGTGAGTACTGCAGCAAGGTTTTTAATTATTATTGTTCAGTGAATGGAATAGAAAGAGAAAGAACAGTTCTTAGAACTCCATGGGAGAATGGAGTTGCAGAAAGAATGAACAGAATAATCATGCAACATGTTAGAAGCAGGAGGATACATGTCGGTTTGCCTTTCAAGTTTTGGGCAGGAGCAATGGATACAACAGTGTACTTGATCAACCATGGGCCTTCAAAAGCAATGGATGGTGGAATACCAGAAGAAGCTTGGTCTGAAAAAGAGGTAGATTTTTCTTTTCTTAGAGTTTTTGGCTCAAAAGCTTTTGTGCATGTTGATAGGGAAAATAGGAAGAAGTTGGATGCTAAATCTAAGAGATGTACTTTCATTGGTTATGGCTCTGGTGATTTCGGATATCAATTTTTGGATTCAAAAGATTCTAAGATTATTAGGAGTCGCGATGTTGATTGGAATGAAAAAATGTACAGTGATCAGGTTTTGGTGCTTAAACATGAACAAGTTGATGATATTTTGAAGGAAAATCAACTTTCAGATCTGAAACAGGCATCCATAGACACCTGAGGTCAGTTCTATAGAAACTGATATTGGTCAAGCTGACTGGCATCGATAGATAGGATTAGGTTTAGAACAGATAGCTACTGGAACTGGCATTGGTACTTCTCAAACCGATGTTGGTGAGGAAACCGCAGTCGGTCAACAGACAGAGAAACCACGGTCAGTATCAAGTGACCGATGTCGGTCACTGACAGAGATTGACATGAACGTACCCAGATCTAAGTGAGAAGGTCACAAAGAGTAAGTAGACCTCCAGAGAGATTTTCACCTTCTTTTTCTTATTTATTATTGACCGGTAGTGGTGAACCATAAATCTTTAAAGAAGCAATGCAGGTAGATACCCATGTGTAGTGGGAGCATGACATGGATGAGGAGATGAACTCCTTAGAACAAAATCAGACATGGGCGTCAAGTTGCCAGCAGGTAAGAAAACACTACAGAACAAATGGGTTTACAGAATCAAAGAAGAAGAGGGTGGACTAAAAAGGTACAAGACAAGGCTTGTGGTAAAGGGATTTACACATAAAGCAGGTATTGGCGTTGATGAGATTTCTACTCCTGTAGTTAAGATGACTTCTATTCATACTGTTCTAAGTTTGGTTGCAATAGAAGATTTGCATTTAGAATAGCTTGATGTTAAGATGACTTTTCTTCATGGTGATTGGAGGAAGAGATTTATATGCAACAACCACTTGGTTATGAAGTCAAGGGTAAGGAGAAACTTGTGTGCAAATTGGAAAAGAGCCTATATGGGATCAAGCAAGCTCCAAGGCAATGGTATTTGAGATTTGACAGTTTTATGCACGAGCATGGTTATATGAGATGTGAATCTGACCATTGTGTTTATTTTAAGAAGCTTGAAAATGGGAGCTATGTGAATTTGTTACTGCATGTGGTCGATATGTTGATTGTAGGATCTAGTATGTAAGACATCGGTAAACTTAAAGAAAGGTTAGCTCACACATTTTTAATGAAGGATTTGGGATCTATAAAGAAAATCCTTGGCATGCAAATTCACCGAGATAGGAAAAACAAGAAGTTGTATTTGTCTCAGGAGGCTTATATCAATAAGGTATTGGAAAGGTTTAACATGCAAAATTCAAAACGTATTAGTACACCTATGGCTGGACACCTTCAAATTAAGAAAAGATCAATTTCCTTCACCACACAAGGAGGTTGAGTACATGGCACATGTTCTCTATGGTTGACCAGTAGGAAGTCTTATGTATGCCATGGTTTGTACTAGAATAGACATTGCATATGAAGTGGGAGTTGTGAGTAGGTTTATGGCTAATCCAGGTAAAGAACATTAGAAAGGAGTTCAACGGATTATAAGGTATTTTAGAGGGACATCCGACATGGAGTTATGTTATGGAAGGTTAGATACTTCTTTACGCGGCTATGTTGATTCAGATATGGATGGAGATTTCGATGGCAGGAGGAACACCAATGAATATTTTTTAAAAGTTGGTGGAGTGACAGTTAGCTGGATTTCGAGATTATAAAATGTTGTGAATTTTTCTACTATAGAGGTAGAGTATGTTACAACTATAAAAGCTAGCAAGGAGATGATATGGATGAGAAAGTTCATAGAAGAGTTGGGAAAGGAGCAAGAGGATTGCATATTATATAGTTATAGTTAGAGCGCGATCCATCTGGAAAATAAATCAACATTTCATTCAATAACGAAACACATTCAGTTGAGGTATCACTTCATACAACAAGTGCTGGAGGATAGGAAGCTGAAGTTAGAAAAATCCCATACAGATGAGAACTTTGCGGATATACTAATGAAGCCAATTGTAAGAGAGAATTTGGAGCTTCACTCCACTTTTGTTGGTCTTTGAGTTTGATACTTGAAGAGGAATAAACAAGCCAAGGAAAAGGAACCAAGGATGGTGATGCACAATATAGTGTAGAAATTGATCTCATAGTGGGAGATTGTTGAGTGTGGAGCTTAATTACTTCACAAGAAGTTTGATTTTACATGTTGCTGGTTTTTACAGTGACCAACATCGGTTAAGAGGTAACTGACATCAGTCAGGAGGTAACCACCATCGGTAAGGAAATGACTGACATTGGTCACCTGTGCAATGGTGCTTTGTTCTTTGAACGAGAATTAGAATAAATATTTTTCTTTAAAGATGATTTCTTGATTGTAAAAGCATAGTTAGTTTCCCAGAACAGATATATATGCATGTATGCATTATATGAGGGTATGCGAGAAGAAAATAACAATTGTTTCCATGTTGTTTTCTTGGTGAGCAAGAAAGAGTAGTTGAGTGAGCGAAAAGCATTAAACATCCTGTGAGGTGTTGGGAGACAACTATTCTTCATTGTATTTCCTCTGTAAAGCAATGAATAATAATATTGGCCATTTCTTAGTGGATGTATCCCACACTGGGTGAACCATGTTAAATTTGGTGTTATCTTTCTCTTGTTTATTTTATCTTCTAGTTTATTTCCGTATTCATTGCTTTTATGTTTTATCTGATTTTAGATCTGTGCAACACTGTTATATGGTTTATCCCCAACAATTTAGGATGTTGTTTTGTAGGAGGAGGAGAAGGTGGAGAAATATTTTCCTCAAAATCATCATCCATAAACATATCATAAAACTTAGGAGAAGAAGGTGTATGAGAATTTGTTTTATCATGTACATGATCCACATTAGAAAAATCATTCTCATCAATATGAACATGCCTTATATAAATTACCTCAAGAGTAGTTAGATCTAGAAGATGATATGACTTCACATGTTCCCAATGACCAAAAAATATGAGTTCTTTAAGTTTAGGTTACATGGAATTCCTTTTTCCATTAGGTTTAAAAGTGTTTAAGGTGTTTTTCAGTTAGTGCTATTAAATTCTAAAAATATCAAAAACTCAAATAAGCATGGATTATTGATACCTACATTGACAATTACAATGTTGGGATGATGGACTAATGAAAATGTGAAAAGGTTGCTCCTTTTGTCGAGTGAGTTAACTTAAATGAAAAGACAAGTAGACAAAATAAATTAGAAAAACATGATAACAAGTTTCTTGGCAAGTGTCGATCACAGGAATCCAAGGGGACTTCCTTGAAGGGTGATAATTTGTTTGATATAATTAATTCATTTTGATAATAATAATATAAATGATAACAATGATAATTTAGAATTCAAGAGGTATAGTGAGACCGTGTTTAGCTTTGTAAGCAACCTAAGCTAAGGTAGTGGCAAACATGAAGTCTTCAAAGTAATCATATAAGAATTCTTCAGTTTCTTCTCACTCTTCTTAGATGATTTTGAATTGATCTTCAATATATTTTATGTTTGGTGGGAATGTGATGGTGTACAAGGTGAGTTCATGGAGGATATCAAAATTTTCCCACATGAATGACTTCTCAATGATCGAGATATCATATATGCTAGTGATAGGATGCAACAAACCTGAGACAATCATCTACAAAAGATCCATCTTGTAAGTAACTTGTTAAGCTGAAATCATACTAATAAAAATATGATATATGCTAGAAATGATAAGAAAATACAAGGATTGACGGCGATTAGGGATTGACAAAGATCTAAGACAACATGCTTGTTTTGATAAACTAATTGATAAAATAGATAATATGAGAGTCCATATACATGGGAGTGATACTAGAAAAAATAGGAGTCTAAAATCTATGTACTCCAAAAAGAAAATGTTCAGATGTGTTTGTAAGGCTAGTGATAAAAAAAAGGGTTATTGATGTCATTCGATGCTGATTTTGATGGATGAAGGTCAGATAGAAAATGTTTTCTTTAAAAAAAGGGTTAGTAAAATAGACAATGGTTAATGACATAAAAATTTGATAGGGAAGACATAAATTATAGGGAATATAGAAACCTTTAATATTATGGAAATAAAGCTTTGGATGTATTTAAAAGGATGGTGAAATAAATAGAGGCCGAGGGACGATCAAAAATGATCAATGTGGAAATAAAAAATATTCTACAGGTGGTCTAAATGTTTGAATAAGAGTAAAATTTCAAGAAAAATATGTGAGAGGATGTTTCCGAAAAGTCATAGATTGTAATTGATATAAAATAAGATAACAATGTGAAAGAAACATATATATTAACCTTGATAATGGGCTAGAGATGATAGATTTCCCAAGGAGTTCGATTAGTGATTTGATAGATTTCATGGGGGTACTGATAGCTTTGGAATAGGTGTGCTTATAGCCTTGAAAGAAGTGATGTCATTTACATGAGGAATAACTCATCCTCACACACCGGTTATGACTAGCTAGACCAGGGAGACAAAGAATGGCTAAATAGGATTGATGTAATCCACAACGATCACATATCCCATTGATTTTATGGAAGAGGTAAAAACCAATAAAAAGAAGAATGGAAAATGGGTAAACCCACTTTCCATAAGAGATGTTATATTTTTGAAAATGGTGGGAGGTTAGGGATTCACGTTGTGAGCGGTTAGAAGGTTAGGATAAGTATGGTAAAACAGACTTGGTTTGTTTTAAGTTGTTAGGAGAGGATAAATGGGGTTTACGTGGGTAAATAGGGTTTACAATGGTGAATTATATGATACTTAGGATAGATATAATAGTGATAGGTAATGATGATTTAATTGATGTGGATCAGGTTACCTAGGGTGAAAAGGGGGCATCTACATCTTCTCCTTTTTTTAGCCTCTTGTAAGCATGGGTTGTGAGACAATAACTAGCACGAGGATACCCCAGTTTTGTGGTAAGGATATTGTTAGGTTGTGGAGCTTGTTTTCATGTGTAAAAGTGTTGAATATTATACACTAAGAGTACTATACACTTTCCACAGTTGTCTCATTGAGGTTCAAGGATGCAACCCCTGAGAAATTTGTTTTTGGCCTTGAAATTTGTGCTTTTCTCATATGGGTGGGATTTTTGACCCATAGGTTTATGGGATGGTTTTGACTCTTGGTTTTGATACCCATGGTTTTATAAAACTGATAAAGCAGTTGTCTAGTTATGTGGTTTTGTGCATATGGTAGGGTTGATGTAACATTGTAGATGTGTTTTGAATTCGGGTGTGAATTCTGTAGAGCTTGTTGAGCATAGCTCCAAACAGATCTGGGTATTGTATTGAGAGAGCGGTGGCTTGTAATAAGATTTGGGTATTGTATTGAGAGAGCGGTATTGTATTGTATTGTATTTGAGCAAGTGATTCTTGGTGGATGTAGCCCAAATTAGGTGAACCATGTTAAATACTGTCTCTTTTTGTTGTGTTATTATTATTTTACACTTTTATTTGAGATCTGTAATATTTTTAGCATATTAGTTTCTACTGTTGTGATTCTATGAGTGATTATTCCACATATTTTATCCCTTATTTCTTAACCATTGGTATCAGAGCCTGGTTTCATTTGCTAAAGTGTTGAATTACAGGGAAATTTTTAGATTTGAGTGGGAGCTATGACAGATGATGGAAGAGCAAGGGTTGATAAATTCAAAGGTCAGAATTTCAATCTTTGGAAGATGCAGATGAAAGATTACCTTTATCAAAAGGATCTTTATATTCCATTATCTAAGAAGGTGAACAAACCCTTGAGCATGACGGATGCAGAATGGGATTTACTGGATAGGATGGCACTTGGGACATTCCAGTTGTGTCTTGCATCTTCGGTATTATTTAATGTTTCAAAGGAAAATACTACAAAAGAGTTGATGGATGCATTCAGAAAGTTATATGAAAAACCCTCTGCCTCTAATAAGATAGTTTTAATGAAAAAGTTGTTTAATATGAATATTTATGAGAATGATTAGGTAGCATATCATTTAAATATTTTTAATATGGTTGTAAATATGCTAGCTTTGGTCACAATAGAATTTGATGAAGAAGTTAGGGCTTCATTAATTTTGTGCTTTTTACCTGAAAGTTGGAATAGCCTGGTAATGGCGGTAAGAAACTCGGTTCTAGATAACTCAAAGTTGAAATTTGAGGATGTTGTAGGGGTGATTCTAAGTGAGGAAATGTGAATAAAAATATCAAGAGAATATTCTACTTCAAGGAATGCTTTGACAGTGGAAACTAGAGGGAGACAGAAGAATAGAAGAAGTCATGGAAAATTGAAAGATCGGGTAAGGTCAAACTCCAAAAGCAAGATAGTATGCTGGCATTATGGAAAGTATGGGCATGCAGAGAAGGAATTTTGGCAGCTACGAGACAAGAAAAAACAATAGGAAGAAAAAAATGAGGTAAATGGGGCAACAGGTAATGTATGTCAGGATGCTTTCTTTCTTTCTTTGCACAATATTTTTGAATCTTGGGTTTTAGATTTAAGGGATTCTTTCCATTCTACTCCACATAGGAATTATTTTGTTGATTATGTTCAAGGGGATTTTGGGCATGTTTTTCTTGGTGATGATGAGCCTTGCAGTATAGTTAGAAAAGGTTCTGTTCAGGGTAAGATGCAGAATGGGAAAACATGGCTATTGTACGATGTCAGACATGTGGCTACTTTAAAATGAAATTGGATATCGGCGGGCTAGTTGGGAAGTGATGGTTGTACTATGATATTTACATCAGACTCTTGGAAGGTTACTATATGATAGAAAAGTGACATGTAAGCATGAGAATCTACAAGTAGCCCTTCTTCGTACCTGACCTCCCGAGGTCATGCCAAGACAACCGGTGGAAATGGAATATATGTGGATATAGAAAAATAGTTGGGCAATCTTATATCCTTAACACACAATAATGGGATTCTCGAGTCGAAGGAAAAGAAATTTCTCCTAACCTAAATTGGTGTAATGGATCATTCAGATATAATAGTTTCTTGGAGGCTCTAATCAATGTTGAGCTTTGTCGAGATCCTATCTATTAGCTATTGGATGTGTGGAAAGTGACTTGTAGGTGCTTCGTGTATATTTTCATACAAGGTCATGAAAATGGTAGTGGATTTATAGGAAACTATGGGCGGTTTTATGGTCTAACCTTGAAAATATTAGCTTGATTGGCTTCTATGTTTAATGCAGAAAATTATGTTATGATATCCAGTGGGAGTGACGAGGATCTAAATACCAGTGTACGTGAATTGGTGTCAATGTTTAACTGATTAGCAGGCCATTTGGGTTGTGGGACCTGGGGATCACAACCATGAGTTCGTGGTTGTTGTGGACCTATTATGGTCATGTGAAGAATCAATCTCTTCTTCCAACTATCCAATAGTCATAAGATTTTTCAGCTTCTTTGTTTAATACTAGGAGTTGTACGATCTTATTAGAATACCTTACTAGTATTCTGACAACTTGTATATGTAATCCTGTGTCTATGTCAATGAGAAGGTCTCCTACGTTTAGCTCGAAACTAATGGATCACAACCAAATGTTTCCTCTCTTTCGGGTTCTTGTATGGTTATGTGGATATCCTATCAAGGAAATCTATATTTAGGTTAACTTGACCAGAATGCGTATGATTTGTTGTCTTCAATATTCAATTTTCTCAATTGTTCACTAATTACTTGTGGGTTTATTTTCATTTGAAAGATGTGAATTATAAGACATTGATCTATATCCATTAATGTTGTGAATATATTTGGCTGAGGTGTTACTAGTTCAAATACGTAATCCTTGGGCTCTCTGGGTCCCATAATTGTCATGCAAGAGATGATCAAACTTTAACTGAAATAAGTAAACTAATTATGAAAGATATATCTACACTATGCTATTATTCCTTTTGTTTTTGTATTTTCAATGATGTGAATTTGAATTAAATTTAAAGAGCAACTATTCTAATATATTCAAATAATGAACAATTAATCTAATAACAGAATTAAAACAAAAAAGGTAGCCAGATGTAGCTATTTGCCTGTGCACTTGTGAATTTATCCTAAATATTTAAATAACTAATTGATTTAATCAAAAGACCTTTAATCTTACCTTAGAAGTGAGGAATAAATCACGGCTTCTCAGAAGCTATCATTCCCCACAGCTTCCCTAGTAATACTAAAAGCAAGCTTAATTGAAATAAAATGATTTTCTATTTTGTTTGATATATTGTAACTACAACTTCAATTCAAACCTAGATTTTATAGAACAATGGAAAATCAAGTTTTACCGTGACTTGTCCCCTCAGTGTGATCTCTTTTTTCCTTCATTTTCTTGTGAATCCAGAAAATGGGAATGTGACAGTGGCAACATGAGAGGATGTTTAAATAGAGGCAGCTTAGATGTAAGCCAAATAGAATGTAAGTAGGGGAGGGATAGTGCAAGAAAAAAAAGCTTGAGTATCCAACTCCTAGAGGGATTTTTACAGGCATACAATATAAAGATATTGAAATCTATAAGACTTATGCTTCCTGTGGAAAAACAAAAACCTTTAATTCTAAGTAGAATCAAGATTAAAATGGACATGATTGAGAACCAAAACTGTGGAGCCTTGAACTGAGAGGCTGAAAGCTTTACAAAATCTAAACTTGTTGAGACTCATTGAAGAACTTTCAAAACACACTGAATAATAATTCATAGAGGGGGAGGGGCCATTTGCTTGTAAACAAGCTTGGTATTTATAGCATTTGGATTTACCAAAGGGTAAGTTTGAATCAAACTCTTCTATTATAAACAAAGAAAAATTACTATTTACCAGGCGGATAAAACATAAATGCAAGCAAGAGTGGTTGAGAAATGCGAGTGCCACTTTATTTTTTATGTTGATAAAAGCATTGAAAAGTTCTGGAAAATGTGCATAGGACTACCGCCCTACGCAGGGTGGTAATTTAAGGACCGTCACCTTGTCCTGGGTGGTAGTCACGGGACCGCCGCCCAGGCAGGGTGGCAGCCCTTAAACTAATGAAATAAATACAAGGAAAAGGGGGATAGGGTTTAGAATGAAACATGTAAAGGTCGGATAAGGAATTTGAGGATACAAATGTATACTTGGTGAGATTTATGGATTCCGAACACCTTGCGAAGAGATCTAAATCATCATTGGGGTTTCTGTAACCTCTTTATAGTAGTACAATACATATAATTTTGGGTACGTACATATTGCCCCCTTAGAGAAGAATTTTAGCCATGAAGGGGCATAAAACAGTGGGTCCGAGTACGGTGATCCCGAAATGGGGAGTTAGAAGCTATACTTGACATACCCATGTGTTGTAATGTCGCCATCCAGATTCCTGTAATTTTAAAATGAAAAGAGAACTCAAGTGCAGATAGATAAAGAAATCAAAAAATAAATACTAAATTAAAATTTAATGAGGACATACCATTTGCGCGGGGATAAAAAATTACCTCCGTCGGCACTCCAACTCTGCGAAAGAAAATTCAAAACAAGTTTAGAATATTATATATATATATATATATATATATATATAAAACGAGCTCATTTTCCTATTTATTTGCACATGTTGATTTGGCAATTTTTGAGCTATAGGACCCACGGTAACCTTTTTTGATGAGAGTACAGTCAAAATGTTCGTTGCGAGATCATGATCATGCCTTTGAGAGCAAGACATTGACCTGTGAAGTCTCAGGTTAGTTTTTCTCAATTCATTGTTTTTAAACCTAAAATCTAAAAATGTTGAAATCTTTGTCTTGGGGGGGTTATTTTTGAAAATATTAGTGTTAAACGAGTCTCTAGGGGGGGCACCCATAGGGTAGATTTTTATTTTAGTTAAAATAGTGTATTTTTCCATTTTTAGTCACTTTTTAGCGATTTATAGGTGCATGCTGAATCGGCACAGGACCGCCACCTTTAGATGGCAGCAGTCATGGAACCGCCACTCTGCACAGGGTGGTGGATCTGGACGGAAAGTGAAAACAGATGCCTTAGTTAAATTTTTTTATATTTTTGACATTTTTCTATGTTTTTGATGAGCTTATCTATTGGACTATGTTACTAACTTGCTCTTTTTCTGTGTTTTGGTTGGATGCAGAAGGAGGAGTATATTAGATGGAGTAGAGAGAGGGAGTGTGATTGGCTCCCGAAAGTGTTGGACATGTTGACCCAGGTAGAGAGAGACACTTTGAAGAGGGCCGGTATTTTGAGGATCTCATAGATTCCTCATGTTGCTCTTGCTAGTCACATATTATGTGACTTGTTCTTGTACTGGTATGTGGATCGGAATACTTTCTGTTTTCTAGGTGTTAGGGGTGAGTAGACTATCACCCTGCATGATGTCTATCACATACTGGGGGTTCTGATTCTTAGGAGGTGGCTATCTCTTAAGATAGCAGGATCTAAGTCTCAGATGGTTCAATGGGCTACCTATATGGGAGATGTTGTTGTCTCATTTGGATCAAAGAAGGGGGTGAAGGTCTTATCTATTGTTTGTTCTTCCATCCCTATCATCCATAAGGCCATTATGGGTATCTTGGCCTCACGGTTGATTGGGGATAAGGGAGGAGATACTCTCTTATATTGCTAGGCTCCCATTATTACATAGATTCAGGCCCATGGTTGTACTTATGCTTGGGGAGTAGACATTCTTGGGACCACATACCATGACTTATACAGGGTGGTTAGGTTACAGGGGCAGTCCTTGAGTCATCCCACTCTAGTTATGATTTTGGTGTATGAGCGCATCGTCCCCTATGGAAGGGGTGTACTAGTGGAGGATCTGAGGCCAGTTAGAGTAACAAGGTGGATGGGGATGATAGTACTCAGGATGCCACATCATCCAGTGGCTTCATCGAATACTGTAGATATGGAGGCCACTGCTTATCAGGCCATGGCGGGAGTATGGGGAGAGGAGATACTTACATTGATTGCTTGCTATACTATAGGTCAGTTGGTAGATTAGATAGAGAGGGTGGAGGTCCACCCATTTGATCAAGTCCCTCACCAGTTTTGCCTCCCCTATGCTGATATGCTTCCTCCTACAGGGCTAGTATATAGGACTATTCGTGAGGCCTGAGGAGGCCCTAGAGGAGATCGGGGTTGGACCATAATTACTCCTAGAGTTCCTATTATGGTTATGTGGGTGACTCAGGCCTAAGGGGAAGCCAGTGCTCCTCGAGCACCTTTACTTTAGATCAACGCCACTCCTTCTTTCAGTGGGGGGAGGATGAGCTTTCTGATGTGGACTTAGATTATGAGGAGTTCACAGGAGGGGAGATAAAGGAGGAGATGATGGGAGGAGAGATCGATGGGATAAGCCAGAAGGATGACAATGATTCTAAGGGGTATGACACTCAGGATATTTTGAGGGCTAAGAGGGAGGAGGTGAGTGTAGATAAGGTGACCTTGATTTCAGAGGAGTTTCCTTCTCAGGAAATTGGGGGAGATGATGAGTCCATGGTAAGAAGTCATTTCTTTCCAAATTTGGGGGAGGCTCTGTAGTTGGAAGCAATGTCGGTAGCAGGTGTAGATCCTAGAGACCCTACTTGGATGCCTAGATATCTAAGTGAGTTACTATTCTTTTCTCGACCTTGTTAGCTAGAAATGTTTAGTTGAAATTTCCTTTTTTTATTTCGTTTGTTTTTTACTTTGTTTTTGGTGATTTTCTAACTTGTTATTTCTCTTTCTATTTACAGTGACTGTTGAGGGATGATAGGATTTGATTCAC
This sequence comes from Taxus chinensis, assembly GCA_019776745.2. Taxonomy (NCBI): domain Eukaryota; kingdom Viridiplantae; phylum Streptophyta; class Pinopsida; order Cupressales; family Taxaceae; genus Taxus; species Taxus chinensis. Next base: position 154,265,542 of record CM034156.1, read on the forward strand.
TGATTGTGTGTGGACACCTTGTTGCTCCCTTCGGAGAGTACTCAGGCTAAGCTTACTGAGGACATTGGAGAGCCTTTAGCAACTGGAAGACATACTTATGTGTTTTCCCCTATCTAGAAGGTGGAAAAGTTAGTGACCTTCCTTCATGTTGAGGTAGTTGGATATAGGACTGCTGAGCGTCTGATGAGGCAGAGTCATTCTCATAGTGAGACCAAAACCAATGGCCACGATCATGAGCACTTAGTTCATTCAGAGCGTCATCGTAGCAGGAGTCCTAAATGCGATCGTGCACCCTCTGAGGGATCCCATAGGGATTGAGAGGCCATTTGGTCTTTTTGTATTGATTTTTCTAGATGTTTATATGTGTTGCTTTTGTATTTTTTGGGCTCATTGAACATTTTTACCATGCCTAGTGCATGATGGCATTGTATGTAAAAGATGATTCTTATATATATATATATATATATTTGGATCTAGATCTTCTTTGTATCTAGAGTTTTTGTGGCTTGTCTCCCACGTGTACACTAAATGTTTTTAGAATCTTTGTTTTTATATGCTTTTCAGAATGTATGTAATGGATGACAAGTGATGACAATTGATAGCAAGTTTTGAATAAAATGTTTCTCTTTTATTTGTTTTTGTAATGCTGATATGTGATGATGTAAACATATTGTAGTACTAAAATTTTGGCTTCTTTGGGCAATGTTTCGTTGCTTCTTTTTGTTTTGGAAAAACAATATGAATATGTAGTGATAATGAGATGAACTTGCCCCATTCCTAACTCCACAAAACTAGTAATACGCGAGGGCTCAACACCAAGAGTTGGGAAGGGCACAAATTGTATGAGTTTGACTGAATGGAAATGATGAGATAAAGACAAGGTATTGACATAAATCAGATTTAGACCTGTGTACTTACTCTTACTCGAAACTACTACATAGTTCAGAATGCAAATTACTTTCCATTTTATCTAGACTTAGATCCATGGATGGAAATTTGGTTGACAAAATTTGGTTTTGAGGATTTGATCTCTTTGGAATTTGGATACTTAATTTCACTTAATAAACTTTTCTTTTCATTTTTAAAATAATAAGATTCATTAATTTGTGTGAATGGACCCCCTACTCCCTACCCCATGCTACTAGTAAGAAGTATGGGCTTGTGACCGAAGGTAGGACATAGACAAGTAAGGGAACTTCTTTCCTTTCTCAACCTCGCACCACTAGTAAGAGATGTGGGCTTATCACTGAAGGTTAGTGGGGCAAAGATGTGTGTAAAATAAAATATTCTGTTTGTTTAGTATTTTTGATTCTATTTGGTTTTGACATTTCTGATTTATGATTTTGGAGTATCCTTGTTTCAAAGAGATGTAAGAAGGACAGATGTGACACCAAGAAGCTTCTAGAATAGACCATAGGTAAGAAAAACTTAACCTAGTAGAAAAGAATGAGTATGACCAAGTATGCAGGCCTTGGTATGGTTTTTGTCAAGATTTTGTCTTTCGGATTGATGAGATGATTTTGAAACCATTTTGATGATATTATGAAAATTGAAGAGATATGATTTGAATAATTTTGCTAATATTTTCAGAAGCTTGTAATAACTTGCTTAAGAATAAGTTCTTTTACCACAAAATTTACAAAATGAGTGAACAAAATGAAACAACTAAGTGACTAATGTAATGTAGGTAAATATAATATACAAATGGTGGTGTTGATGATTTATGCGTAAAATCATTTAAGATGTAAGGAATCGACATTTTCATTGAATTCCTCACCTTCTAGTGTAAACAAGAGATATGCACCATTTATGTAGCCTTTCATGACTCGGTATGGGCCCAACCACTTGGGCCAGAATTTCCTTCCTCTTCCGGTTTTCTTATCAATCCAGTTGTCTAGTCTCAAAACTAGGTCTCCCTCGTATATTTCTTGTTCGTAGACCTTTTTTTTATATTGTTGGCACATCTGGTCAGCATAGGATCTATGCCGTTATTTGTTATTTAGCCTAGCCTCATTGAGGCTTTCTAGTTAAGAGAGGTGTGCCTCTTTATAGGCTTCTTCTCCCAAAATCCCTAGTAATGAGATACAGAGACTGGGTTTTTCGACCTCAAGCGGGAGAACTACTTATGCCCTGAATACTAATGAGAAAGGGGTTTCCCCTGTTGGTGTTCTTATTGAGGTTTGATGGGCCCATAAGGCTGAGTATAATTTTAAATTCTAATCTTGTTTATTCTCCTTAACTATTTTGAGGAGAATGGATTTTAACGTTTTTTTTGTTGCCTCACCCTGTGCATTGGCTTGGGGGTAATAAAGAGAGGTCGTGTGATGGTTTATCTTGAATTTACTACATAACTCATAGACCTCATTAGTTTTGAAGGATGTGCCATTGTTTGAGATAATGATTTGCAGGACACCATACCTACAAATGATTTGATTCATAATGAAATTAGTGATTACAGAAGCTAGTACGGTGGTGAGAGGCATGGCCTCTACCCATTTAGTAAAGTATTCCGTGGTTGTGATTATAAAGTTATGGCCATCTGTTGATGAGGGAGATAATTTTCCTATCAAATCTAGGCCCCACGTGGAAAAGGGCCATGGAGTTGCGATTGGTTGTAGATCCTGTGCTGGCAAGTGAATCTCATGGGAGAAATCTTGACATTTATGACACTTACACACAAACTCTACTTCGTCATATTCTAGAGTGGACTAGAAATACCCCATCTGATGTATTTTCCGAGGAGTGGCGTGGCCACCAAAGTGACCTCCACATATCCCACTGTGGGATTCATAAATAATATTTTTGGATTCTTCTGTGTCAACACATATTAAAATCATTTCATCGAAGGATTTACGATAGAGCACCTATTCTAAAATAAAGTATTTAGCAGAAATAATGTGTAACCGCCTTCTTTGTTGTGATGTGGCCCCTTCTGGGTACATGTGGTCCATGATGAAATTGACTATGTTGGTGTACCAAGGAAATATGGAGATGGGGGGCCTGGTTTCGACAAAATATATGCACTCATCCGGAAATTATAGGTCTACCAGATCGCCCCCATCTAATGGATTGTTAGATAACCAGTCGGCAATGATTTGTCCCTTAACGAAATTTTGGTTTACAAATGTTAGTTCAAACTCACCCATCAAGGTTATGAAACATCCATCTTTTTTAGATAAAGAACCTTGTGTGAGGAATGTCCATAAGTGATCTATCTTTATAATGACCCTTTTTTCTTGATTCAACGTGTAATGTATTAAACGTTTTGTTGCAAAAACTATGGCAAGGTATTCTCTTTTTTTCTGACTGTAACATGTTTCATAATTGAGCAACGTCTGACTAATGAAATAGACTACACATTCCTGTTTATCATTATCTTCTTGAGACAACATGTAGGCTAGCGAGACATCAATAGCTCATGAATACAGGATCAAAGGATGATCTGGTCTAGGAGGCATTAGTATGGGGGGAGACAACAAGAAGCATTTAACTGCTTCGAAGGATTTGTTGCATTCTTCTATCCAATCAATGCTATAGTCCTTGAATAAATTGTTAATTGGATGAAAAACAAAACTTAAGTCCGGGATGAACCTTCAAATTTCACCGAGTTTCCCAAGAAATGTTCTGATACTAGACTCGTCTGATGATGGAATCATTTCAAGAACAACCAAGATTTTGGTTAGATCGACATCAATCCCTCATGTTGATATAATGTAGCCCAAAAGCTTACCTCCTGTCATGCCAAATATGAATTTCTATACTTTCAATGTAACGCCATATTTGATCAACTGTGAGAGAATGTTACAGAGTACTTCTGGGTGATCATAGTGCTTTTTGGCCTTGGCCAACAAGTCATCTACGTAAGATTCCACAATCTTATGAATAAGGTCATGGAATATGTATGTCATTTCCCGTTGGTATGTAGCACCAACGTTCTTGAGACCGAATGGCATGACATTGTAACAATAAGTTCCCCAAGGAGTTATAAACGTAGTCTTGGCTTGATACTATTAAGATATTTTGATTTCATTATATCTTGAGAACCCATCCATGAGAGACAAAATCTCAAATCCAGCTGTTGCATGAACAATGATGTCGATGGATGGTAATAGGAAGTCATCTTTAGGGAAAGCTTTATTAATGTCTCGGAAGTCTATTCAAATGCGTATCTTCTCATTCTTTTTAAGAACAGGGACGATATTAGATACCCATTGTGAATAGTTGACTGGTTTGATGAATCCCACATGGAGAAGTTTTATTACTTCTTCTTTCACCATGAGAGACACTTTTGGTTTCATTGGTCTCAAATTTTGCTTAATTGGTTTTACATCTGGTTTGGTGACAAGATTGTGTACTGCGATATGTGGTACAATTCCCATCATTTCTTTGTAATTAAATGTGAAAGCCTTTTGATGTTCCTTGAGGATCTGGGTATGTATTTCTATCTCCTCCAGAGTTAACAAGGATCCTAACTTCAAAATCTTTGGTTCTTCCTCCATTCCAATATTTATGTCAATCGTTCCTTCGATTAAGGAAGTGTTGCCTTCTTCAAATTCAAGTAGGGATGGAGGTAGTTCTAAACCTTCTTCATTCTATACCTTGTAGATATCAAGATTCTTTTGTGGGGGGAGTTCTATCATTGGATTTCCAAAATAGGAAGAGGAAGATGGGATTAGGGAGAAATCCACTATGTGATGAGCGAGATGCAATTTTGCATAGGCATTTAAATATTCAAGAGTTTATCTATCACTGTCAAAATGATCTAGGATGGTAGACTCATTCTTAGTTTCTATATGTGTCAAGATTGGGTTTGTTGGTATTTTACGCACCAATGGTTCAATATGAAGTGATACCATGAAACTTTTATTTTCCAACTCACTATTTGGAGTGAAACAAGAAGCTAAGGTTGCTATTGAATCAGCAAGAAGGTTCTATTCTCATGGGATTTCTTTTATTGATATGAATTCGAATCCCTTGGTTAGATCTAACACTGCCGTTTTATAGAGTTGTAAGTGTTCAACTATAGTTTCATATACCTCAGATACTTGGTTCGCAACTAATTACGAGTCTCCTAGTACCCTAATATTATCAATGCCCATTCTCTTGGCTATGATGAGACCAAGGAGAAGAGCTTAGTATTCAGTCCCGTTGTTCGTAGATTCGAAGTTTAATTTAAAGGAAAAAGGTATGATCTTTCCCTCAAGAGAAGTAAAGATCACACCTGCCACAACTCTGAAATGAAATCTAGCTCCATCAAAGTGGAGAGTCTAATATTTTCTCAAAAAATGGATTTTGGGACATTCTTCGTGTCCACTTCTTTTGCCTCAGCTACTTCTACCATACAAACTTTTTCTGCTGGAAGGGAGCCAATTCCTAGGGTGTATCCCATACCCGTGGAATCAAATGGTAGGTGAATAGGTATATCTTTCTCTAGTAAATATATAATTTTTTTGGTAGTTAATAATGACACTGTCTCTATGATGTTAGTCTCATTTTTGAGTGCTAGAATGGCTTCGACTAGATTCATGATTTCTAATTTTGTTGTAGGTATCAACTTTACTTCTTGTTTTGAATTGATTAGTTTTTTAAGTTGATTCATTTGGATTTCAAACTCAAAGTGAATGCCTGGTATTTTCTTCAAATATTCTAGGTGTATATCAAATGGTTTTGGGTCACCTTGTGCCACAAATATTTTTCCCATGTGTAAAAATCTTATTTCCTAGAATAATGTAGAAGGGGTTGCCTTCATAGGATGTATCCATGGTCAACTGAGAATCATATTATAGTTAGTTTCCCAATCTATAATATAAATTTTTTTGAGGACTATCTTGGGTCCTAGGGTGACTGGTAACACTATAGTCCCAATTGAAGTGGCCTTGAGGCTATCATAACCTCTTAGCATATTTCACATTGTGGAACAATTTGTTTCTCCATATCCTAGATTTTGAAGAAAAGTGAAGGGGGCTATGTTAACTGCTGCCCCATCGTTAATCATTGCACATTTAACATAATTATTATAAACCCATACTTGTAAATGCAAGGCTGGGTTTCCTCTACGTGTAATCTCAATGTCTGTTGGCATTTTATTTATATCAAATATAAATTCAGTATCCATATCTAGCTGCCTTGGAGGATAGACATCAAAGTCTACATGGTTTACTTGCATTTTAGGAGGAGGAGTGATGTTATTTAGATGACCAAGACCTAATGATTCTAAGAGAGCAACCCTATGGGTGGGATATTTCTTCAACAAATCCAAGAAGGAAATATGATAGAAGGTTTTTGTTAGGTCATTAGTTAGATCGTAAGCACCTATGGGTTTTACCAGTGTTTGTTGAATGTTGTCTAGTTCTAATGGGTAGGTTGGAAATGGTTGAGAAGAATAATCTCGTGTTCTTGTTATGGTTTCTACGTGTAGCTCGGTATCTAACTCTACTAGACCAACTATCTTGGTTTGTGGTCGATTTCCTAATTGGGGTGCAACCGGTGGATTTAATGAAGTTGAGGCTTCATGATCATTATTTCCTATCATAACACCCTTGTTCCTCCCATTTGGATCTAACCTGTTATTGTTAGAGTGATTTGGGAGAGGATCATTAAAAATCTTGAGGGGTGCATTTTGAGGGGAAACTACTCCCGTATAAGTGTTTGGTGTGGGTAATGCAGAATTTGCTAAAAACATATCTATAAAGAGTTGTCTTTAGTCTTCTGGCAAACGTTACACGAATTTATCGTAGTCGTAGAAAGTCCTAGTATAATGGCATTGAATTTTGTGGAAACCAAAATACAAGTTGGGATTATAGTTTCGAGGTTGTTGGTTTGAAACCTGTTGTGGTCCAAAACTCTGATTAGGTTACTGGTTGTTAGAGTTAAAATTTTGAGGTTGTTGCCTTTGGTTTTGATTCTAATATCTAGTTGGGTTTTGGATTATACCTTATTTGTGGATTTTCCATTGTTGTCGTTCGTGTTGTCGTGATGGATGATTAAAATCCACTGCGTTGATTGTTGGAGTAAAGTTATTATTTCACTGATTTTTAACGGGTGGTGAAATGTTTTTGACGTTTTCCCTTTTAACCTGGTCTGTGACTCCATCTGTTGTAACCCCATGGTTTTTGTTAAGGATCTTGGGTCCTTGATTGGTATTCTCAACATTAGGATAGGTCATAGTGTTTTGATTGGGAGTGATTAATTTCCCGTTTGTTCCATATGTCTTATGGCCACTATCTATTTCCACTTGATCGATTTGGAGGGCACTCTCGAGTACTTCATCAGAAGTCCTTAGTGGGAACTTCTAGACTTCTTCCTTTATCTCTCTATTGAGTGAATGAAGGAATAAGTCACATAGTTCCATATGATCCATGGTCAGAGCTCTTGCTGATGAGTAGAAAACTGTATGCCATCTTTGAATAAAATGGGAAGTAGATTCATTGTGCTCTTGTTTAATATGTAAGAATTCCCTGATCCCTATTCTTAACAATTTGTTCATATTAAAATCTTTGATAAATTATGACACAAGTTTTTTGAATGAGTGTATTGAGGCTTCAGGTATTCTATAATATCAATCAAGGGAAATACCCTCTAAGGTTTTATGGAATATCTTAGCAACAACCACATCCCAATGGAGCAATTCTCAAATGGTCGTGGCATAGGCCTTGATATGTGCATTTGGATCTCCCTCCCCTTTGTATTTAGGAAAATCAGGAAGATGTCTTGGAAGCATGATGCTTTGTACGGTGAAATCTAGAGGTTGTTTTAGATATTCTGAGTAAGTCCCTACCACATAGGCTTCAACCATTGATGGTGCCTTTTGAGGGGGTGGAGGTGGAATGGGTTGTTGATATGGCATAACATATGTATTTGCAGGGACATAAGGAAACCCCTATGGTTGAGTGAACATCCCGAGAGAGGAGAACATGTCTCCTTGTGGTGATTTTGAATAAATGTTTAAGTAGAGAGGAGCATTGTTCTGATATGGGTTATTTAGTGCTAAACCATGAGGTATCATACTTTAAACTGGAGTAGCGTTTGAAAATGCATTTCTAGCTGGTGTTTGTTGTGGGTAGTTATACAAATGTTGAGGAGGCATGCCTAGCTTATATGTTCCTGTGAGGAGGTCAAGTTGGCTTGGATGATGCGGAGGGTTGGAAGTTTCTACTTGCCTAAAATTTGAATTTTGATTTGCTTGAGCAAGTTCTAGTCCTCTAACCTTCTCAACTAAGGCTGGGATGACCTCGATTGGTGATGGCCCAATGTTTTTCCTTAATGGTGGTTGTTGTATACCTTGAGGTTGTAAAGGGGTATGGTACCCTACTATGAATCAATCATTACCCTACCAAGCTTCACCGAGAGTATTTTCCATAGGTGGAGGAATGGGGGTGTTTTCTTGGAGTAGGGTATCAGGTTGTGTTTGCAAAATTCCTATAGGTGGGTACATCTTTTGGAAGTGTTGTTCACTTCTAGCGTAGCATGCTAAGTACTCCTCATCCAATAATGGGAGTGGATTTGAATGCCTACTAATTTGTGGTCTGAATAAAACCCAAGGAGATGAAATGGATTCTCTAGTAAACATCATATTGTTAGAGCCTGAGGGCTCTGGTTGTTGTGTTTGTGTGAGCTGATCTGGGTCCTAAATTCGGAATGAAGAACTAGAGCTAGTTCTTTGAGGAGGATTTTGTGATGATGAGTAGTTTCTTGAATAGTTGTCAGCCCATGCAAAAATTGAGGGTGACATTTTTCTATTTGTTTGACCATAATATGCTTTGAGACCCGAGAGAGGTCTGCCATATGCATCATATCCCGACATATTCATGGGGTATATAAATACCCATAGAATAATGGGAAGGAGAAAAGATGGATGAAAGAAATGAAAATGAAAAGGGAATAGTTATTACATTTCATGCTAGGTTCACCAATTTTGTATGATAGAAAAGTGACATGCAAGCATGAGAATCTACAAGTAGCCCTTCTTCATACCTGACCTCTCGAGGTCGTGCCAAGATAGTCGGTGGAAATGGAATATATGTGGATATAGACAAACTAGTTGGGTAATCTTATATCCTCAACATGCAATAATGGGATTTGTGAGTCTAAGGAAAAGAAAGCTCTCCTAACCTGAATTGGTGTAATGATCGTTCAGATATAATAGCTGCTCGGAGGCTCCAATCAATGTTGAGAGCTACTGAGATCCTATCTATTAGCTATTGGATGTGTGGAAAGTGACCAGTAGGTGCTTCATGTATATTTTCAGACAAGGTCATGAAAATGGTAGTGGATTTATAGGAAACTATGGGCAGTTTTTTGGTCTAACCCAAAAAATATTAGCTTGATTGGATTTTGTGTTTAATGCACAAAATTGTGTTATGATATCCAGTGGGAGTGACGAGGATCTAAATATCAGCGTACATAAACTAGTGTCAATGTTTAACTGATTAGTAGGCCCGTTGGGTTGTGGGACTTGGGGATCACAACCATGAGTTCGTGGTGGTTGTGGACCTGTTATGGTCATGTGAAAAATCAATATTTTCTTCTGACTACCCAATAGTCATAAGCTTTTTTAGATTCTATGTTTAATACTAGGAGTTGTGTGATCTTCTCAGAATACCTTACTGGTGTTCTAGCAACTTGTATACGTAAGCTTATGTCTATGTTAATGAGAAGGTCTCCTACATTTGGCTGTGGAACTAATGGATCACAACAAAATGTATTCTCTCTTTCAATTTCTTGTATGGTCATGTGGATATCCTATCAAGGTAATATATATTTGGGTTTACTTGACCAGAATGCGTATACTTTGTCGTCTTCAATATTAAATTTTCTCAATTGTTCACTAATTGCTTATGGGTTTATTGTCATTTGAAAGACGTGAATTCTAAGACCTTGATCTATAGCTGTCAATGTTGTGAAGAGATTTGGCTGAGGTATTACCAGTTTGAATACGTAATCTCTGGGCTCTCTGGGTCTCGTAATTGTCATGCAAGAGATGATCAAACTTTAACTGAAATAATTAAACTAACTATGAAAGATATATCTACACTATTATTTTATTCCTTTTGTTTTTGTATTTTCAATGATGTGAATTTGAACAAAATTTAAAGAGTAGCTATTCTAATATATTCAGATAACAAACAATTAATCTAATAACATAATTAAAACAAGAAAGGTAGCCAAATGTAGCTATTTTCCTGTGCACTTGTGAAGTTATCCTAAATATTTAAATAACTAACTAATTTAATCGAAAGACCTTCAATCTTACCTCATAAGTGAGGAATAAATCACAGCTTCTCAAAAGCTATCATTCCCCATAGCTTCCCTAGTAATACTAAAAGCAAACTTAACTGAAATAAAATGATTTGTTATTCTATTTGATATATTGTAACTATAACTTCAACAATTCAAACCTGGAGTTTACAGAACAATGGAAAATCCAGTTGTATCGTGACTTGTCCCCTCAGTTTGATCTCTTTGTTCCTTTGTGTTCTCATGAATCCAAAAAATGGGAATGTGACAATGGAAGTTGGAGAGGATGTTCGAATAGAGGCAGCTTGGACGTAAGCCAAATAAAATTCAAGTAGGAGATGGATAGTGCAAAAGAACAAAGCTTGACTATTCAATTCCAAGCAGGATTGTTACAAGGATACAATACAAACGTATCGAAATCTATAAGACTTATGCTTCCTATGGAAAAACAACAACCTTTAATTCTAAGTAGAATCAAGAATCAAATGGACATGATCTAGAACTAGAACTCTGGAGCCTTGAACATAGAGGCTGAAAGCTTTACAAAATCTAAACTTGTTGAGACTTATTGAAGAACTTTCAAAACACACTGGATAATAATTCATAGAGGGAGAGGGGCCATTTGCTTGTAAATAAGCTTAGTATTTATAGCATTTGGATTTACCAGAGGGTAAGTTTGAATTGAACTCTTCTATTATAAAAAAAGATAAATTACTATTTACTAGATGGCTAAAACATAAATGTAAGCAAGAGTGGTTGAGAAATGCAAGCGCCACTTGATTTTTTATGTTGACGAAAGTGTCAAAAAGTTCTGGAAAACACACACAGGACTACTTCCTTGCACAAGGCTACGGTTTCAAGACCGCCACCCCGTCCTAGACAATGGTCACGGGACCACCGCCCAGGCAGGGTGGAGGTCTTGAAACTAATGACAGAAATGCAAGGAAAAGGGGGACAGGGTTTAGAATGAAGCATTTAAAGGTTAGATAAGGCATTTTAGGATACAAATGTATACTTTGCGAGCTTTCTAGATTCTGAATACCTTACAAAGAGATCTAAATCATCATTGGGGTTTTTGTAACCTCTTTCTAATAGTACAATACATACAATTTTGGTTACATACAGTTACCAAGGGTGCTCTTGTGGTGGAAAGAGATAAAAACTCTAGAATATTATATTCAACCACTTATAGCACTAATGTTTGTATTCTTGTGGGTTCAAAAGTAGATACAACGTTATGGTACTATAGGCTCAGTCATATGAGCCATAAGGGCATGGAGATCATAAAGAAGGATTTTCCTAGATATACAAAAACAAGTTTGGAGTTCTATGAGGACTACATATATGGGAAATAAGTGTGTAAGGTTTCTCAAGGTTCAATGTACAAAGAAAGAGAGTAAGTTAGAGTTGGTGCATTCTAATGTGTGGGGTTCAGATCAGGTATAATCTCTTTGTGGTTCAAGTTATTATGTTACTTTTATTGGTGATGCAACAAGGAAAGTTTGGGATTATTGTATTAGAAATAAATCTGATGTATTTGACACTTTTGTTAAAATGAAAGCCTTGGTTGAGAATGAAATAGGTATTAAGCTAAAATTTCTTAGGTTAGATAATGGAGAGAAGTATTGCAACAATGAACTTGATGATTACTATTCTAAGAATGGAATCCAAAGGTAAAAGATAGTTCTAAGAACTTTGCAACAGAATTGGGTGTCAGAAAGGATGAACAGAACAATAATGGAACATGCTAGGAGTATGAGGTTACATGCAGGACTGCTTCTTTCTTTTTGGGTAGAAGCGGTGACCATAGCTATGTACTTGATAAACAGAGTACCCTTAAGTGCCTTAGATAAAGGCATACATGAAGAGGATTGGTATGGTAAGAAATTTAATTATTCATTTCTTAGAGTCTTTGGATGTGAGGTGTTTGTCAATATAGGCAAGGATGATAGGACCAAGCTAGAGGCTAAATAAAAAAATGTAATTTCTTGGTTATGGTGGTGATGACTTTAGATATAAATGTTGGAGTATTAAGGACAAGAAAATAATTTGATCTAGGGATGTGGTCTTTAATGAGAAAGTCATGTATAAGCAGTAGTTAGAGGAAAACATGGAAGAATCCAGAAAGAATATGCAGTGGTAGAGGATCTTCTTGATGGAAAAGTAACACATGAATTAGTTTGGGAACCTCCTCAATAGGAACCCTAAACTCCTATATTAAGGAGGTATTCTAGGGTAAGAGAACCTGCACGTTTTTCTCCTTCTATTTATGATTTATTACTCATTGACAGTGGAGAGCTAGAGATCTTTAATGAAGCAATGCAGTTAGATTCCAAGAAGAAATGGGAGCAATCCATGGATGAGGAGCATCAGGCTCTCATAAAGAACTAGACATAGGATTTGGTGAAGCTAACCAAATGCAAAAGAGAATTATAGAACAAGTCAGTGTTTAGAGTCAAAGAGGAAGGAGGAGGAAAGAAAATATACAAGGACTAGTTGGTGGCCAAGGGGTTCGCACAAAAAACAGGTATAGATTTTGATGAGATTTTTTCTCCTATAGTAAAAATAAATTCTATGAGAATTGTTCTTGGAATAGTTACAACAGAAGACTTAAACTTAGAGAAGCTTGATGTAAATACTGCATTTCTCCATGGTGATTTAGAGGAGGATCTATATATGCAGCAACCAAAGGGTTATGAGGTCAAAGGTAAAGATGATAAGGTGTGAAAACTGAAGAAGAGCTTGTATAGATTGAAACAAGCTCTACGTCAATGGTATAATAAATTTGATAGCTTCATGATGGAGCAAGGTTATATTAGATGCCATTCTGACCTTGTGTGTATAAAAATAAATTTGAGGATGATAATTATATTATCCTATGTTTGTATGTGGATGACATGTTAGTTGCAGGTAAAAACATGTAGGAAATAAAAGCACTCAAGAAGCAGTTAAGTGAATCCTTTGTTATGAAGGACTTGAGGGAAGCCAAACAAATCCTTGGTATGAGAATATCTTAGGATAGGAAGGAATGGAAGCTGACTTTATCTCAGGAAGAGTACATTAAGAAGTTATTGGAGAGGTTTAATATGTAGGATGCTAAACCAGTTTGGACTCCCTTTGTAGGCCATTTCAAGTTATCAAAGGATTAGTTTCCCAAGACAGAGAACGAGAGAAACCAAATTTCCAAGGTACTTTACTCATCAGTAGTTAGTAGTTTGATGTATGCCATGGTGTGCACCAGGCCCAATATTTCCCATGTAGTGGGAGTGGTGAGTATATTTATGAGTGATCCAGGTAGAGATCACTGACAGGTAGTAAAGTGGATCGTTCGGTATTTGAGAGGGACCATGGGGACAATTTTGTGCTACAGTGGATCAGACACCAATTTTTGTGGTTATGCAGATTCAGATATGGCTAGAGATGTATAAAGTGGGAGGAGCATGACAGGTTATGTTTACACTATAGATGGGACAACAATGAGCTGGATTTCATGACTACAAAAGATGGTGACTTTATCAACCATAGAGGCTGAGTATGGAAAGAAAATAAATCATTTAATTACAACAATTACTTGAGGAGTTGTGTCATAAGCAGGAGAAAGGAAAGTTGCATAGTGATAGTTAGAGTGTTATACACCTACCTAAGAACTTTGTTGTCCACTCTAGGATGAATCATATATAGTTAAGGTACCATTTCATTAGGACAACTTTGGAGGAACAGAAGTTGAAGTTGGAGAAGATTCATACTAGTTAGAATCCTGTAGACATGATGACTAAGGTGGTCATAAGGGAAAAACCAAAGTTGTGTTCAACTTTAGATGGTCTTCATGGAAACTAGTGAAGGGTTGAGAAGCTTGTTCAAAGGAAAACTAGTCTCCAAGTGGGATATTGTTAGGTTGTGGAGCCTTTTTTCATGTGTGAAAGTGTTGAAGACTGTACACTAGGATTACTATACACTTTCCACGAGAAAAAAAATTGGCCTCGAAATTTTTTCTTATCTCATATGGGTAGTATTTTTGACCCATATGGGATGGTTTTGGCCCATGGTTTTGATACCCACGGTTTTGTAAAACTACTAAATCAATTGTCTACTTATGTGGTTTTGTGCATATGGTAGGGTTGATGTAACATTGCAGATGTGTTTTGAATTCGGGTGTGAATTCGGTAGATTTTGTTGAGCATAGCTACAAAAATATCTAGGTATTGTATTGAGAGAGCAGTGGCTTGTAATAAAATCTAAGCAATTGATTCTTGGTGGATGTAGACACAATTGGGTGAACCATGTTAAATATTGTCTCTTTGTGTTGTGAAGGTAGCAAAGTTTATAAGGATAGATCTCATCTTCAGGAAGAGGTACATATTTTCTTGGAAAATGAGGAAAGAATTTGTTTTATGGAGGATGGAATTGCTCATAACTCTTTGCCAAGTCGGTGGGTAGAGGTTTGTTTTCATCTTATGAAATATATTACGTTGGATGACAGATACAGGAAGGTACATTCTCAACAACTTATGATGCTAAACCATTTCAGGTGAAATAGAAAGATTAGTATTCCATTTTATATTTTCAACTCTCTGAGTGCCTCTGTTAAAAAATTCAAAGAGAAGAAAACTGAGTTGATTTTGCATCAAGGTTTAATTATGCTATTGGTTAGAGCTAGAAAACCTATTATGAATACTAAGGGGGTCCGTGGGCATCTGGGTAGTGATTGGGAAGATTACATTTCGTTGGCTGATCGAGCCAAACTTTTGAAAATCAAGGAGAGGGCTGTGAAGGAGCTAAATGCAATGTCAGCTTTGTAGGATTTAGCTGGTGAGGAGGTGGAAGAAGGGGAGAAAGATTTAGTTTTTGTTTTATTGGCTAGTAAATTAGAAGCCTTGGAAGAATCTGTAACCCAAGTAAAAGCTCAAAATAGAAAGTTGCTTAGGGGAGTGTAGAGGTCGAACAGGGAGATCAGAGCTTTGGAGAATAGGGTGGATACCCTTCAAGGTTTGGTGGTGAGTGTTACAGTTAAAAAGAGAGCTGATAATTTTGTCCTCTGAGGAGGAAGATAGATATGCGGGAGGTGTGGAAGGAGCTGGGCTAAGCTCTCGTACTAGGGCCATGACTAAATAGGTCCTTTTGTGTCCTGTGTGCTGACTGGTGGTTTTTTGTATAGCTATTTTTGTTGGTTTTGGCTGGGCTTTTTGTGGATCAATTTTTTCTCATTGATCCTTCCCTATTTTATTTTTGTTTGGTCTTTTGATAGATATTAAGTATCATTTGAAACTTATTGTAATATCTTTTTTTTAATTGGTCCTTTGGAACCTTTTTCTAAAATATTATCTATCTAAAAAATTATTCTACACTTTTATTTGATATCTGCAATATTTTCTGCATATTAGTTTATACTGTTGCGATTTTGTGAGGGATTATTCCGCATATTTTATCCCTTATTTCCTAACAGATATTGTGATATTGTTCCGCCTCAATCCAATGATCGACTATGTTGGTCATTAGACTGAAGAGAATTGATTTTGTTGACATGTTTCCCTCAACATGCTCTAAGCACCCTTCTGATTGTAGTATGCATCTGCAACCATGTTACTAGTGACTTCTAGAGATGTTAGTAATGCTTGGAACACAAATGAGTAATTTTGTAGGACATGATTCTAAACCAACTTCAGTCGTGTCCTTTGGTTCAAATATTTCCTGACTATTAAGAGAATCCAAAGGGAGTGCTCTTATAAGGATGAGTTGAGTCATGGGACCAAGGGGTTAGAGGTAGCATCCACAATAATTCCTAAAACTTCTATTAGGTCAAAAACATAAGTTGTGTGAGAAGGTCGTTGATCATCAGACCAAAGGTATGAATTTTCCTTACGTCATTCAACTTCTCACTCAAATAGGAAAAGGTGTAGATCCCCTCTAGGCTTGATCACTCCTCTAATTGTGGCTGTCACTTACATTGGTATTCCACTTATGGATCGCTAGCCTTCTGGGACAAAAAATCAATAAAGATAATTAATGGTTGCTGTCGTAATCCTCAACTTCAATTCCTAGAAGATGCATATATGCCTCTTATGTCTATGTCAAATAGTTGATTTGTGATCTCTCAAAGTTCGATTATAGATTATTTGTGTATATGCCACACATTTTCTAGTGAAATTTTATAAAATTCCAATAAACATCTTGATTATATCCATGAAATGATTCACTCCTTGGATCACATGTCCTTAGTGACGACCACTCTAAGATGTGTGCGCATCTTTTCTAGGATCCATTTCATATGATCCTTCCTGAAGTGATGTTGATATGAAACCCAGATGTATATATGTTGATTTAACATCTTTACAAAAGATAACTACACTTCTTTATATTAACAAGAATCCTCTCCTTAAATACAAGTGCTATTGTCACCTATGTGTAGATGTTAAAATATTCTTCACTCATGGTTCCTACTAAACACCTGAATTGTTACCATCTAGATATACAATCAAAAACTTCCATGAGATATGTTGGTAATCATCAACCTATGTATGACCATGTGCTCAAGGCATTGGCTAAACATGAATAGCATAACCAACCATTCATTAGTCATGCCTTTCTTTATCATGAATGTAGGTCTTCCACTCATCTCCTTCTCTGATACGAATCTTAGTGATAGACACAAACTCATTCAAATTGACTACTATTGAACTTATACTGTGTAACTAAATTAGTCTATCAGATCACCCATTCTAGTGTAACGAAAACCTATTCACTTAATTGTCCCATCTTGTCTGATGGCTCTAGAATCAACACACATGTTCTATGTCTCCTCTATTGTTTTACAACACTAAGATTAATACACATGGGCTTCAAAAAATTCCCATATTATTCAGTCCATGCAACAAGGGATCCATTGCTACCTAGTATTATGCACATCCACATCTAGGTCTCTCTAGAGTCACTAGCACTATATGGTTTTTTGTTTACTAACACCTAGGATTTTGGTATTAGCGTCAATTTGGTGACTACTTATTGTGCATTAATAGTAATCCCTGTAGTAGTTCCTCCATCACAATGTTCTGTGAAATCTTCCAGTATTTTTTACATTTCTATCAGTACTGGCTTTTTCTGCAAAATCTTTGTGCACTTACTTTATCACTAGTGTCATACTCGGCATGTTGCCTCTTTAGTGTCCTTAAACTCACAGCAATAGATTCCTTTTTTGACACAACATATATAACATCCTAACGATAGGAAATTTCTATCAATGCCTATCTATCTACCTATCATATTTTTCCTTCATATTGGTGATTATTATTGAACGTGCACCCATCCTGTATCAGGATTTGGATAGTTCATTTTTCGCATCCACACATGGAAAACTATTTAGCTATCACTAGTTACCAAGGTCTATCACTAACAAAATGATGGCAAACATAGGATCAACTATTACATCACACAAGCACTTGATCGCAGTACATTTACTATCTGGAATTTGACGAGTAGTTTTTTCTCATTCACTAGGACTTGGATCCATTTATATAACTAAGAACACTTTATAAGGGTTAGTATGTGTAATATCCCTTTGTCCCCATATTCTTCACCATTTCACAAGAAATGTAGATTTGAGGGTTTTCCCAATGATATTACAATTTGTGTTGCAATACATTTCCTCCCGACTTGTAAATTTTTCATACAACAATTTCTTCCTTTGTGTAGTTCTTGAAAATCTCTTTCTATTAGTGCTTTAATAATAGATTATTACCTTCTCCATTCTCTAGGCCTTCTGAATTCTCTATTGAGGTCTCATGTATTCCACACCACCATGCGCTACATGTGCGCTTTCTTTTGTGCACATTTCTTATAATCCTCAACATCCCTGACACTTTTCATACTCGATATGAGGTTCTAACATTCTGATTTTTTATTCCATCACTTGAAACATGTTCTGAAGAACCCTCATCCTCTTCCTCATACAGAAATATTAAGGTTCCCTCCTTGATAGAGTTCATTGATTCTCCATAATTCCTATGTACTACCTCATCTTCTAACATATGTATCTGAGTGTATATCTATTATCCACCTCTATCGTTGCACATTGTGACTTCCTCAATTTGGTATTCACACTTTAGCTCTTACATGCCATTTTGGTTAATCCAGTACCTTAAAGGCTATTTTCCATAAGATTCCTCTACCACCCTGAATGCACAACATGAGTAAGTTCTTCTTGAATTCTAAACCTAAGAACCATTAATATGCCACATGACCTTCTCATGTTCAACTTCCACACATCCAAATAATGATCACGATCTGAGTCTGAAACTCATGTGTGTATTTTTTAACAGACATACTCAATTTTACTGATAATATTCAATGTACATCTAGATTCTGATAAACACATGATTGGTACTCAGATGGAAACGAACTCTACCCTTAACATTTTCTATCCAAAGCATAATACAATCCCTATGCATGTATCTTTTTTTTCCTCTCCTTTTTCATTCAGGACTACACATCCTTCCACCATAATGTTGTACTTAAGCTATCTCCTTATTTTTAAAACGACTATGACATATTGGGGGTTGACTATATCCTTGAACTCATAATGAAAATGTACTTGTACATGATGTTATTTGAGATAATACTCAGAGAATGATGGGACATAGCTACATATCATTTTTCTGTAGCACATTGTCTGAAATATATTGTAACAATTGTAATGACATCCCCCATGCAAATATCTTCCACTTCATCTTTAACATTGTCATGTCATTATGATGCACCTCTTAGATTCACATATTAATCATCACTTTTCATATCTAGTGGAATGCATCCTCTTCATTACTACTCTTATACAACCTTGATCCTATTCCTTACACCCCTTATTTATATCATAAATTTTTCCAGTGCCCCAATAGTAGTTGTGTTTACTACATTTGTTGTATTCATTGTTCCCACATTGGTAGCTCTACTTGGTGGAATATTTTATCCTTCAACTAGTTTCCTCACAGTTGAAATTCTACCAATCATCCCACTTCTTAACTTCTCTCCAAGGTTTTTAGATAAAATGTGATACTAGTTAATGGTAGTTGTAGACTAATGAAATTCCTATGATCACTAATAATGGAAAGCTTTAACCACTCAATGTACCATTGACATCTTATACCATTACTTCTCATGATATCATATCACTCATGCATTCTATTGGGAAATTAAAATCTCATGTCCAATCTCTCACTCTCAAAAGAAAATCCTACTATGCTTCTATCGATAAGAATTATTTACATGGCAATCCCATTCCAAAAAAGATCCACAATTCAACATTTCCTAAAGATTTCATCATGTCTACATTTTTATGCTTCAATGGTAGTATAAATCCATGTTGAGCACCTAAAATAGCCAAGTACCTAAGGCGTGAAGGGATGTGGTGCACAACAACAAGGTAAGAAGGCACGTGAGGAAGTAGCTTTTGGGAATGCATGAAGACTCATGCCTAGGAAGGATGGATTTGGAACTTAGTCATTTTGGACTATGAGTAAAGTCACGCTCAGGAATCGAATGGAAAGGAGACCAGGTATAGTTATGGATAATGTTATGATATGGAGACTTGTAGCTGAAGAAATCATATTCCAAGGTATCATTACGATTATCATAATAGTATAACAAGTTGAGGTTGTTATGGATTAGCTGGAACTTGCATGCTAAGGATACTCAATTAGGAAAATACATGATGACATTTGGCATGTTGATGGGTAATGATGATTCAGTTAGGGGAGATTCCTTCTTTTTTCTCTCTTATGTATTCATATGTATGACAACAAGAGTAGGAGGTAGTAGGATGAGAAGGAGAGAATGTAATTTGAGATGGATATAGTGTGGTGTGTAATTGTAAGCATTATAATGAAGTTACTATAGAATCATATTAAGACTCGGTTATTGTATGATCTCAATTCATGGAATCTTTAATGTATTGTTGGCTACTATAATGTGATGAATTAATATGATGAATAAGTTTTGAACGTCTATGTTATAGATCTTGATCTGTATATTTTCTTTAATTCTTATAGATCTAAACTCTCATGTTCTTGATAATACTCTTGGCTTAGATCTAATTCCTCCTTGTTGTTAGGGTGTTCTCATCTATCTCATGATGCATTTATGCTTTGATCTAGTTTCCTTGTTTCTACCTTAGAATACATGTAGTTATATATGTGCATTTTTCCTCTTATGGTGATAAACATTCTTGTAAATCTCATATAAAGGAGGGACTTGGCACCCGTGCACAC